>OY998163.1:121014649-122214649 GCA_963921995.1 Oxystoma pomonae | reverse complement strand
ACACTATTATGTTTTTTACATGATTTTTGAACTCTATTAGATTAAATTTAAAAGAATAGTTTTTTAAAAATTAATATAATATGTTAGAATATACACCCAGAGGACACCCTAACGAATCTAAATGATAAGTTCACACATAAAAATTCAGAATTTATTGAAGATTTGCTCGATTACCCGGTTCTCACCTACGACTTTTTCGTGCGTGCTTGCTAACGCGTCACATGACTATCATAACCTTGCATATTGACATCATGTGACGCGTGAGTGAGCACTCACGAGAAATTCGTAAGTAGGAACCGGGTGTAAGTCGTATCTTTGACGTAAAATGCCAAATAATCCAGATAAACGAATGTTTGACAACGCAGAGTAAACAAGTATTGTGTCAACTTGTCATTTAGTATTTTTAAAAACCGGCGCATACTTGATTTTTTGATTTTCGATCAGTTTTATATTGTTAATTAACCCCAGTGTGCGGCGTCATTTATGACCTAAATATTTTTTATTTGCTGTTTTTGGTTATTTTTTTTTCTATATATTTTTTATTATTTATTTTTGGATAAACTTTAACAAACAAATACCACAAAAAATTAAATTTTAGGAGTTTTTTAAAATCCTAAAAGTTAAGGTAGGCTGTAAATATTTTGTTCATCACGTTAAATTTTTGACTTTTTTGGATGGCCAAAACACTATTATGGTCGGCATTAAATATGATGGCTGCTGCGCATGCGTATCTCTAAACAGTATCAAAATACTGCCCGGCCATTATAGTGCCATAAATCCTTAAATGTTTTCTGCGTTCAAATGTAAACGTAGTTTAAAATTTAAATTACATGAATCCTGTGTCAAATTGTTTTATCATCATTTCATCTCCTAATTCTTAGCACCGTACTGATGAGCACCATAAGTTTACCATTACCTTTTTTGAGGGAAAGCTCGCTATTCATTGATTTTGTTATTTATTCGCCCTTGCTAAATCCCTTTTTAGATTTATCCACTCCAGAGTTTAGGATATCTGTAAAGATAATTATATCTGTCTCCGTAGAGACGTTTAATTTTCCTTCAATTGGCCCATTCTGCAATTTGACAGATGGTTGTCTTTTACATGAATCCTGTGTCACATTTTTTATCATCATTTCATCTCCTAATTCCTAGCACCGTACTGATGAGCACCACAAGTGCGAAATCCGGATCTACGGTTACCATTATCTTTTTTGAGGGAAAGCTCGCTATTCATTGATTTTGTAAACGTAGTTGTTTGTTTTGTGTATTGTAGGTTCCAGAAATAAATATATGGTTATCTTTGGTCATTACGTATAGCTATCTTTATCATATGGAGTGAATTAGGAATAGTTGTACTTAGTTAGGAGTAGAGGCCCTATATACAATTTTTGACAGTTATTGTTTTACCAAAGGTAGGCAACTCGATCTGGCAGTTGTTAGGGAATTTTGATATTTTTTTGTGTGTTGGCAACCCTTGGAAATAAATAATTTTGCCAGTGTCACATTTTTTATTAATAAACGTAAGTTCATCAAATTTTAAATTTGATTATTATTTATTTCATTGGCAATTTTTTCATTAGAGTCGCATAAGAAATTTTCGCTTTAATTGAAAATAAATCTAACCTGCTTAATCTACTTTGACCCATTTGTGATCTTAAGTAACCTTTAAATAGTTTTAATTTACTAAACATCCTCTCAAAAGTTGCCATTGTTACCAGTAATGTTAAAAACAATAAAAATGCGGTAAATATTTGAACAAAGTTACTTTATAGAAATCCGTATTGCTTAATAATAATTAGCTCAAAAAATCGCCAGTCGACTTAATATTATTAAGATCGTTTTTTATAAGTGGTAAAAGATGATTATATTCATTTATAGAAGGCTATATACATATGGTTTATGTAAAATTCAAATAGTATATATGATCAATCTCTAAATCTAATGAAATAAACAAAGACACAAAGTCATAATTCAAGTTTGTTTTGTCAAGTTCAAGTTTATATGTCAAAATTTGGGTAAAAATTGTCACAATTGGCAAACGCTATATAATTTCTATCCACACTATCGACAGATAACTATAGTTTATTATAACATAGTTTTAAATAGATTATATATAATAAATCTGTTATTACTATCTACCCATCTTTTTAAATCTTTTTTCAAATATTGGTGACTTAATGTCATTTGGTCAACTAGTTGTAGAATTTTGGAGCCATGTGCAAGAACGACCTGTGTCCTATTTGTTTTCTATTTAATGGTACTGTCTTACACTCCTTTTTGAAACTTTTATTGTGTGGATGTGATACCGTGTTAAGGGTAATTTTTTTTTCGGTGTATACAAATAAGTAGTTGTAAAAAGTAAACTTGCCTAATGTCATATATTTTTGACTCGGAGTATAAGCGACCACTAGAGTGGGTTCGATTTTTTTTATTTTTATCACATCAATGTTTTGAAGGTAAATGTATCTAACTCGTATCCATCAGCAATTCCATAGTTTTTTTGAGATTGGAACAGCGCAAAGTAGATTTGTTTTAAGTATTTAACTTTAAAAAAATCTCCAAGATAGGAAAATCGTGTGACTAAATATCTTGTTTTATTAGTAAGGTTTTGAATGTGTTTGTCCTATCTCAAATGACCGTATACAGACCGCTTCAAGCTACTACGAACATAGGGGGAATCAAGTCCAATTTACTCTCCGTGCCGTACGACCGAGGTGGATTCGAAGCACGCTGCAGTGTTATCTTTTGGAAATTCATTTTGTTTTTATTATTTTGTTTTATTTCTGCCTTGCTCGAGAAACAGATGGGTAAGTTCTTAATTGAAATAATACATTTTTAAAACTAAAAATGGATGTCTACGAAGTTGCCGAAAAAGTGCAGATGGTCAAATGGTCAAATCGTCATAACCCAACACACGTTCGATATTGGTCGAGAGAAAATTTGCATTTGTATTTTGACGTAAGAACACAGTATCCCCAAAAACTAAATGTTTAGGGGGGTATTGTAGGGGAACACGTAATTGGGCCATTTTTTATTAACGGCAATTGCAATTTGAATGGTCCTAGATACTTGGATCTACTGCAGCAGCACATTATTCCAACTGCTAGGCAGTTGTTAGGTGTAAGATTTGGTGAAACATGGTTTCAACAAGATGGTTGTTCCGCTCACAATGTTGGCCTTGTTAGGGAATATCTTGATAATGTATTTCCTAATCGGGTTATAAGTACACGGGGAACTATTTTATGGCCAGCTCGATCTCCCGATCTTGCTCCTAATGACTTCTATCTGTTTTTGAAGAAGCTTTTCAAATTATCACCCCTAACATGCTTGGAAACGTTAGAAGGGGTTTTTATAGTAGGCTTGGATATTGTCTAGCCGAGCAAGGAGGACTTTTCGAACATTTTCTTTAATTTTTTTTTGACTGGGAGAATCTTTTCGGTTTTTAGAATGTATTATTTTATTTTGAGAACTTGCTTTTATTTTGTTTCTCCTTATTATTTTCATTGTAACACGTCGTCACTGATAAATCTGAGCAGTTGACAATAAAACGCTCTTATTTATCAGTGACAAAAAATAATAAAATTACGTAATAAAAATTTGCGTATTTATTGACCAAATTCCGGTTTCATTGACTACGCTCCACACAGCACCGTGGTTAGAGGCGTACTAAATACAAGGCGAAAGGCGGCGAACGGCAGCGAATGGCGATCGGAAGCCTGAGTGTTGGTTGGTTCACTGATAGGCGTGCGGTGTCTCTGCATGTACGTACACTGGCAAATTAGACTTCTTCCGCCCTATGTTCGCAGTAGCTTGAAGCGGTCTGTATAATGACTCCCAAGTACTTTGTAGAATCAGATTTTATATAAAGTCGTTCGAAATCTGGTAGAGTATTTGCATAAGACGAAAAAGTTAAGAATTTAGTTTTTGTTTTATTTAGTGTTAGCTTGTTTTCTTGAAACCAGTTATTTACGTGTTTTAAATCGGTTTCCATTTTATCTTTTAATGCTTTCTAGTCTTGTGCAGAATAGAATACAGCGGTGTCGTCAGCAAAACTGATTATAAGTCCCGGGCTTTCCAATTTAAGCAAATTATTAATGTAGATTGTGAACAGGACCAGTCCAAGAACCATCCCTTGCGGTACACCGCAGGTCACGATTCTGGGATTGCTCCTTGTTCCCTCTATATTTACATATTGTTTCCTTTCGTGTAAATAGTCTTTAAGTAGGTTTAACGCACTCCCTCTAAAACCGCATTGCTCTAATTTTGTTAAAAGTTTTTTATGACAGGCAGTATCGAATGCTTTAGTTAAGTCTACAAATACACAAAGAGATGCTTTTTTTTTATCTATTGAATCATAGATTTTAGAGGTAAGCGCTAAAATGGCATATTCGTTTGACTTTGCTTTCTGGAACCCAAATTGTCTTTTAGAAATTATTTTATGGTGGTCTAGAAATTTAACCATTCTATGTTTCATTTAAGGGTGCTCGGAAAGCAACCAGTTGCAAAACTAAAGTTTATGGGATATGTCAATATTGGTCAAATTTCAGGAGATATTGCTTTTATCGTTTCGGATTTTATAGTGTCGTATCCCGGTGATTTATTTGGTTTCAGGGTGTGTATAATTTTCTGCACCTCTACAATATTAATTTTTTTTTATATTAAATTCTTTGAAATAAAAAATAGCATGTGGGTTCCGTTCTACATGTTCCTCAAAGTTGTCTGGTTTTTGTATTTTTTTGGCTAAATTCTCTATAATATCGCAGAAAAAGTCATTGAATTTGTTACCAATATGTAATTTGTCTATAATAATCTGCGAATCTGGAATGACAATTTTTTCTATTTTTGTTTTTTGTTTTGGTTTCTTCTCTTTTTATTTTTTATTTATATTCTGTATATTTGGCTTTTGTGTTTTGATTTTGTTGGTATTTTAAAGTTTCATTGTAAATTTTGTTTTTTCCTGTACTATTTTTATTATTTATTTATTTATCCAATTGGTTTTTCTGTTTTTTGTATTCGATTGTATAACAGCGTTTGTGTTTTTTATTATAAGCGTTTGTAGAGTTTTTAAAATAATCAGTAGCTGAATTTATGTTTATATTATTCATGACTTTTGCCCAGTGATGATTTCTAAGGTCTTGTTTTAATTGTTGATAATTTGTGAACTTTTTATGTGTACCAGTTTTGTTTTGTTCTTGATTTGTTATTGGATTTAGGAATTTGAAGAGGATTGGACAATGGTCAGTAATTTTGTAGTTAATGACAAATGATTTCATATTTTCTAAGCAATGTTCCTCAAAATTGTTTACAAAGAAGTGATTTAAACACGTTTTTGATTGAGGTCTAGTATAGTATTTATTGTAGGGTAAGAAGCCAAAAATAGATGAGGTGCTTTTATACTCTTCAATAAGGGATTTGTCTATTTTTAATACATCCAAAATATCTCCTGTGATAATATATTTATTAGAGCCTTTACAACTGATTAAATAAGCAGAAAAATTTTCTACAAATCTTTTTCACTTATCCCAGGAGATTGGTAAATGCTTTTAAGTAAAAATTTATTTATACCTTGTCCTCCCTCCAGTTTGACACACTTAACTTTACCAATACAATGAAAAGAATATGTGAATGTTAATTAATTTTTTTATAACCTGGTAGCTGAAAAGGTTGAACTGTAAACTAAGTTGAGTGAGTTGATTTAGAGAGGGGAAAAATGCAGGCTTAATAAAATTAACATCGGGTTTTAGATGGTATAGTAGTAGCCTCGGGTTGCTAGATGATAGCGACGTCACTGTCTAACCAACAAATTTAGCAGTCACTGCAAGGCCAACGACTTTGAGGGCTGGTGGAAATAATCAATAGTAGAAAATTTCCGCAAATTTAAAACTTTGGTCGGAAAATGATTTCTTCCTTTACCAATAGCATGATAAAAAAGAGACAGAATGAAAACAATGACGATTTTCAGTAATTATCGGAGATACCTCTTTTTGACATCGGCACCTATAATAATAAAGGCTGATCTACATAAAATTTAATGAATTCTAATTAATTTGACAATATTTGACCTATGTAAAATAAATAAAAGTAATAGTTCTATCACAGTCTCATAAATGATTTTAGGAAGAAATTTGAAAACTGTTTAAAAACACAATTTTTTAGTCGCGTGTGAACACATCTTAATTCCAACAAAGAAAAAGCATTGGCGGTATTCAGCGTCAACGCAACGTTTGCGGAAAAAATCCCAGCTAAAGGTAATCTCGTATATCGGTATATATAGCTCGATATATAGGTACTAAATTGAAGCACTGCAGTTAGGCACTGTACCATATTAATTTAATGGTAGATTAACTGATTAAATTATATTATGGTACACTTGACACGCGTTAGAATGTTAAGGTAAACATTAAGCTATAACATATTACAAGAATTTCGCTAGAACGCTGACAACATAGGAAATGCTTTCTACGTAATTACCTACTTAGATATTAGTTGGGTTTTTGGCCAAAATTTCAAAAATAACGCATTTAAAATTTGGATTTCCTGATTTTTCTTTTTGGAAATACAATTCCAATCCAATTTAGGTAAAATTAATTTAAAACATAAATAGTTTTTTATAAAAAAAACTTTTAAAGAAGAAGCTTTTATTAATGCACTCAAAAGTACAAAATAATTTTTTATGTTTCTTCCATAATAAAAGCGATGGGCGCAAATTAAAAAATTTTACTTTAGGTATCGTATATCAGTCACATCGACGATTCACCTAAGAAACAGTTGTATTACTCTATAACCTAAGGACATTTTCAAAGGCTTGGCAAGCACGGCAATCTCAACCGTTCTCAGCTTCTTTAGATCAAAGCATTATGTTATAAATATAGAAGAAGAATTTAGTTCTTCTTTTGCAGTTCTCTCTTTGTAACCGTAAAGTTAAAATTCTTAAGTTGCGGCCATCGCTTTTATTATGGTATAAGAAAGATAAAAAAAATATTTTCTACTTTTGAGCAGTGGCGGATCGAGGGGGGGGGGGGTGGCCGCCCCCCCTGAACATTATGAAAGTTCTAAAAAAATTAGAGAACAACGCACTGGACACTCCTATAAAACATATCTCGGTCGATTTCTAGTTAAGAAAATGGGTAATTTTTATTTTGTTTCTATGGCCAGTTTCTGAGATATCCGCTAACAAAGTGGGAAAAATAGCCACTGTTAATTAATTTAATTTCAATTAAGAAAATACGGGTGTCTCTAGAATAGATGGAAAAAAGTGGCTAAAATTGCTAAAAGCAGAACACAAGTTGTGCGCAAGAGTCTATTGTTATTTTTGGCGGATGCCTACAGATTTTATAAAGGGGACAGTAAAAAATAAGGCATTTTTGCAAATTTTAGAATTTCTTTTTTAAGTTATTTTGACAATTTGAAAGCTTTTTTGAGCCATAATATTATATTTTCAATTATTTGTAGGTAAGAAAAATAGGTGTTGCTTGGGTAACTTACAGGAATTCGTAAGAAAATACGTTTTAACATTATAGTATTCCTCTTGCCTAAACAAATTACATTAGGTAACTTAATCGGGTTCACAATATTTTTTGAGCAGCAAAGTCGACACAAATCATTTAAATATTGTGCAGCCATCATGCAACTGTGTGCAAAATGTCATATTTGAATTGCATACAGGGGGCGATCCAAGATATCTCTATTAAATTTATGCATTCCAACGACTCTTTAAAGATGCGACGCAGGAGAAATATCAGATATGATAACAAAAATTATAGAAAAATTTGGCGCAGTTTTAAACAACCTTCTCACACAGTGTTAATGAGAGAGTTAACATTGTTTAAAAACGAAACTTTAAATAGTAAATGCGATGACACTGTAGTAAACATGATTACCCCGATATCTACAACGCATTAAACATTGGTTCTTCTCTTCCTGTTTCGGTTGCTACCGCCGAAAGGAGTTTCTCCACTTTAAGACTTATCTTCGGTCCTCGGTAGGAGAAGAGAGACTTAATGGTTGACGCTTTTGTATATAACATCGTTCAATGAACTTGGATTTAGAATCTATATTAGATAGGTTTGCAAAGTAAAAAAGAAAACTTAATTTTATTATATAACTAAAAGCTTTTTTAATACGATAATAATGTTGGAATGTTAATACTAAATATATTTTTTTGTTTTTTAGAATTAAGTATTTGTATAACAAATAACTTTGCCAAAATATATTACTTGTATCAGGTAGCATCTATTAGTCACCACCAACGCGCAACAGCTCGAGCAACTACGAACATATGTAGGTCAAAACTGTTTGGTTAGTGGGGACGGTTAGGTCACCACTAACCAACATACCATGCAATCTAACCAAACCCCCAAAAACAATGATGACCATAAAAAAGTACTTTTTTGCCCCATGTTCGTAGTCGCTTGAGCCGGTCTACATAAGTTTTATGGTGAAATAACTGGATCCGCCACTGCTTTGGAGTGCATTTTATAAAAGCTTGTTCTTTAAAAAGTTTTTTTAATAAAAATTTATTTTTTAATTTTTAGGTTTCCTAAATCGTCCATTTTGAACCCGCCATATTGAAATTTTCGATTTTGATCAAAAATTCATAATCCCCCTTCCTTAAAAACCCCTGTATGCTAATTTTGAATCAAAATATTTGTTGGCGGCAAATCATTAAACGCCCTTATATTCATTAAGTTCCCAATACATTAATGCCTTTGGGATGGGGGGATATACACTTCAATTTCAGTTTGTCCGCAGAAAACATCCTCGCCTGTAGAATCTTATAAAATCATATAAAACGTATTACTTTTTAAAGAATTTTCGTTTGCGGCGCCATTTGTTTTCACTTATGTTTTAAATTAAATATTACTTTTGGTGCTGATGTAGGCAAAATTTTTTTAAAAATTAAAGGTAAACAATTAATAAACAAAATATTCCTTTTCATCCCCTCTTCCCTTTTTTGGAGCGGCAGTATCTGCCTTTGAGTTATATCTACATAATAATAAGCAAACATGTTTGAATCTAACCAATGCGGCAATCTAATAGCTAATTTGTATGTCAGCCTAAAAGTTCTCAAAGCACAAAAGCTTCAAACATTATTGCAAATTACTGTATATATGTCTAAGGGGTTTTGAGAATCGCTTTGAGGTAATCTCGGATTTTAGGATAGAGGTAATAATATGATCTTCTATCTTTGATGCTTGTTCGAGTGGTTTGACGTATCCAATTAACATGGTACGTATTAAGAAGATTATTATCGTGGCTAAAAGTGCATCAAATAATTCCAGAAATTCTAAAATTGTCACAAACAAGAGCTGAATCGATTTTTGTAAATTATTCCGCGAAATTGTAATTCTAACAGAATTTATTCCGGTTACAATATAGCAAAAAATAAATTTAAAAAGAATTTGGTAATTGAACAATCAGTTAGCCTTTTCCAAAAAATGTAGAACTCATGGCATTAATATTCGTTTACCATAGAATATATCTCTATTATAAATTCTATAAGCGCTCAGCTTGTTCCGTCGTCTCTTTGGCTCACCTCGTTTAACAACTTAACGTTTATATGGAAACGTAGGCCCAGGTATGTTTATACAAAAGGCTATTGCATGTGTACTACAGCTAGATGTACGAATAATGTAACAAAATCAACGACATTAAAATAAATTAGAAGGATTATTAGTCTATACGCTTAGAGGCCTCTGTATTTTTTGAGTGTTAATACAAAGAACCACGCACAATTTAAATGAAAAAGGGATCTCAGTGGGATTTCAACGCCGTTTAACTATTTTATTTCATAGACACTGGTGCCGATATCTTTAGGGTGAGCAATTAATAGCTGCCAAAGTTTGAGATGAGCTTATCATGCTTATGATGACCAATATCGGCAAAAAAAGAATCGATTCCCACTAAAATGACAACGCTGAAGGTAAAAATGACATTTCGTTTGACACCTGTCAAACCCTGTCGAAATGGCATAAAAATAATTATGAAATTGAAGTTTTTGGAAAAGTGGATAACTTTTTTTTACTCTGCTGAAGACATTTAATTAGAAACCATAAAAAAGTGACAGTTTTCTTAACTGTCAGTTGGTGTAGTTCGAGTCGTCACTCGTAAATATATGTCATCGCACCACCACCACCATAACGGTAAATGACAGTTAAGACAACTGTCACTTTTTTACGGTTTCCAATTTAATGTCTTCAGCATAGTAAAAAAGGTATTCGCTTTTCAAAAACTTCAATTTCATTAATTATTTCTTTGCCATTTGGACAAGGTTTGACAGGTGTCAAATAAAATATCATTTTTAAATTCAGCGTAGTCATTTTAGTAGAAACTGATGCTTTTTTTCCCGATATCGGTCATCATAAGCATGATAATAATAACCTCATCCCAAACTTTGGTAGCTATTAATGGCTCACCCTGTAGATATAGGCACCTGTGTCTATGAGACAAAATGCTCTCAGAAAGTGTCCCAATAACATACTTAAACGGCTTTAAAATCCTACTGAGATCCAGTTTCAATTTAAATTGTGCGTGGTTATTTGACTCCAAGGGTTGAATGCCCATTTTGGGTTAGTAATCCACTTCCAAAAACAGGCTATTTTTCACTACTTTTTCATTTGTAAACCATTTTTTTTTAACTAGTTATTCTACGCTTACATCTGAGATGTTTTGCCATGTAGTTCATCGTATTATATACCGAACTTGCTGCATATTCGGTTCATAATATGATGAACTAGGTTGACCCTAATACAGGTAAGTAGGAAATTTGATCAATCTTACACTTTTATTTAGTTTTAATCATAGTGCACTTTTATGTGACATCAACCACTTAGATTTTTTATATTTCTGTGACACAATAAAATATATCTTGCGACACCATGTTTTTTTTGCGGTGACTCTTGATTAAGTTCTGAGAAAAAGTAGACGAGTAAACTACCGAAATTTATTGCTTTTATTTAGATGCGTTTTAAATTAGGTACCTATTGCATTAGTTATGAAAGAGCTCCTAAACAAAAATATACGCTTGGGTGTGTCTTGAGTACTGAGCGCAGCGCCACTCGGTAGGAAACAGCGTGGAATTTAATAAAAGCTCGCCAAAACACAAATGCGCGTGTCCTTCGTATGTCGAAATTCTTATGTTAACCGCCCGTCCGTTTTCGGCGTTTCATGGCAGCCCTTAACCATATATGACGTTCAAATGTCAGCAGTGTCGTCGTTAGTCGTCGGTAGTTTTGCATGTCCAAAAACTATTTACTGCCGACGGGAGCAGATTTAATCGAAAATAATTTATACTTACCAGTGTCACTTCCACTTTCTAAAGCATCCAAACATGCGGAGTTGTTCTTTTTAGCCTCTGAAAGGAAACAAAGCAACTAGATTATAGTATATTACGTGAGGCTTCCAACAGGAAAAAAACGTAGGTTATAGAGAGCAATCTATTCTCTAGTAGGTAATAATTGTTAAGGGATGGGGGAATAGACGCTTAGAGTTAATTTTAGGGTTTATCAGCATTCATACTTCTTTTCGTATGCATGGAGGTCGTAACGTTACGACTCCCTTATCGTAGCTAACGAGGTTTTCGAGCATTTAATCAGCTGGAGCTGTCACGCATTCGCCATGATTTTAAAAGTGCACCTGCTTGATTGGTCGACTCGATAGAGATAAAGATACGAATGCTGATAAAACTGAAAATTAAATTTAAGTGTCTACTATATCAAAAATGTTGTAGTAGTAGGAGTAGTAGTATAGGGGCGGCTCGTGAACCTAGAAATTAGGCTTTTTCATGGGACCTTTCTGCCATATCCCGTTCCTTACCCCTATGCCCCTACTTCCACTGAAACTCTCTTCCTCTATTGTGGAAAATCACAACTTCAGCTGCCTTAATCTAGCATATACATCGAACTCTGCTATTAAGTGCTGCGCCGATTCCTCTTCAAGCCCGCAAGCGGAACACACGGGATCTCCTGCTACTCTTATTTGCTCAGATGTTTGTTAAGCCGACTCTGTTCAGTTATCTTCTTTGTCAGCAGTTCAATGTCCTTTCGGGTCTTCGGACCATCCACGAATAGTCTGAACTCTGGCTCTTGCCTCCAGGACTTCTTGAGCTCACTCTTTAAGTATTGGGTTTCGGCCCTTAGTCCGGCAAGTTCCTCCGCTTTCTTATTCTCTCACATCACTATTGCCTTCTTGTCTTAAGCCAGTGTTTGCAGTGCTTCAGCGCACTACTTCACCAGACTACTGACTATTTTGGATGCACTTAAGCCTTGAGGGCAGCTTGGCTGTCGGAGCATATGTATATGTCCCTCCTGACATTCCTGACCTCCGCTTCAGTAAGGTTGCTGCCATAATAGTGGTATATACCTCCGCTTGAAACACCTTAGCGTCTTCTCCAAGTGGATAATAATTTTCTGAACTGCTAGGCTTTTCGCGTACACTCCTGCACCTGTTGTGTGCCTGGCTGACAGTTTAGAGCCATCCGTGTAGCAGACCATCGCCTGTGTGCTTAATTCCGTGCGGAATTCTTCCCTTTTCCACGCATTCCGTTCTGGTATTGTGACTTTGTACTTTTTATTGAACCTCTATGGTTTAAGCTTAATGTTGACTTAAGGTTTGTTGTAAGCAGCAGAAACAGCTTGAATGACAATAAATAAATTTTTAGGCATATGATTTTTATTTTTTTTTCTTAAGAAAGGGATCATCACACACACTATGAAACTTGCATTAGCTTCACCTACTTAGCGTCGTGCATCTCCGCGTCTCCGAAAGCCGCAACTTATGCCAAGTGGACGAATCAGTACTACTCACGTTAATTTTTGCATCGTGAGATAGAAGGGACAACATGTTTCAAAATGTATGGAGTGGACTCCTTTAAAGGTACTGAAAATAACTCCATTTACCCAAAAAACCTACTTGTGTCGTTCCCCGTCCCAGAACTGTTAAGAGGAGAGATTTTTTCTGTCAGTGACCGGTTATGTGATATCCATACTGTTTTGAGTCAAATAAACAACAGCATTGGCTGGACTTTGAATGGAAGACACATTTTCTAAAAACTAATAATGCCGAATAAGCTAAAGTGTTTTCTAAGGCCACCAATTACAAATATTCAAACATTTGAATTTTTGGTCTTCCAAGATGTGCCTTCGATTTAAAGTTCAGCCAATTCTGGGCTGCGTTCAGAATGCAGTGTAAAAAACGCACCGGTGCGTGGTGCGTTGCCGTTCAGGAATATGCAAATGACCAGTGCGTCTCATTTTCGTCATTCAGGAAAGGTGGTGTGTCCACTGGTGCATTTATAGCGTCATTAGCAAGGCCACTAACATGCGGCAATAAGGGTCAAAATTTCACATATTTATATCTGTTTTACTGAGCTTATCACACCACACCGTCGCCCCAGTTTCGACTTGGGCGATGGTTGGTGTGCTTGAATGAGTTTATAATATGGTGAAATTTGGATAATTTTTAACGACAAGACTGTTTAAAAATTTAATTTTATTATTTTTTTTTAACTAACTGTATAATATATGTTTTTTTTTAATGATTTTTTTTCTAGAGTCGTTTTTAAGCCAATACAAGTAACAAGTAAAGGAAGTAAAAAAAACGTGACTTTTTTTATTTATCTTTCTAATGTGATGTCTTATTAGTCTATTAGGTATACTTTATTTATAGGAGGTCATTCTTATTAGATCATGTCACATAAGAAAAGCAACCCCAGAAACCAACCCAACTTTCGAAAATAAAAGGAAACAAAAAGCCTATTTTATCATTTATTCCATCATCCCCTTGTTTTCATTTTGTAAATTAGCTGACATTACAAGATTGACAGATTATAGGTGTGCGTACACTTGCGGACACACCGAGTGCCGGCACTCATACTATGGTGTGGGCTTTCTGAACGCAGCCCTGATGTTCATTTGACTCCAAAAAGTATGTATAACACATGACCTGTTTTGAACGTCACTTCGATAAAAATAATCTCTACTCTTAAGAGTTGTCGTTGATCAAGCTCTGGGAAGAGCAAAAACAAACTAATTTTATTGCAGTGCTAAAGGAAGAGAGAGTTTTTTTATTGTCCACCCCCCCCCATAGAACTATATAGTTAATAATAACGTATAAAAATCGAAATTTTTTAAGATCTTGTGGCTTAACTTTAAAAAAACTTAGTAATTTAAATCATTTGTTATATGAGAAATGACAAATAGACTAGACACTAATAATAAATAATAGAAATCTATGTGTCTTGTTTGCTTTTCTTTAAAAGTACCAAAAATAACCCCATTTATCCATAAAAATCCACCTGCTTCGTTCCCCGCTCCTACACTCTGTGTGGACTAAACCTAAAACAACAACATTTTTCAAGAACTTTCTAACAAAGCTATAACAAATGTAAATAGACAAAACTTTCTACGATTATACGCGCCTAAAACTGGGTTTATATAAGAACGGCTTTAAATAATATAGACTTCTCCGAGTTTTTATACGTCCTTCATTAAATGTCACTTAAGAAAACAAATAAAACAACTAATGTAACCACAGTTATTTCGGTAAATCCAGAGCTGAGTATTTCTTTAAGTTCAACGCAATGCATTTAAGCCTTTCTAAAGAGTTCATACCGACCCTAAAACCGATTTAGAGCTTAAAACGGTTTCAGAGGTGTTTATACGACAACATTTTCAAACCGTCTTTATAAAAAAGAGGTCAGTATAAATAAAGGAACTGATAATAAATAAATAAGAGTAATTTTTATTTTATTTGTTTTTCCCTAAAAGTACCTAAAATAACCCAATTTATATGTAAATAACATACACCTGCGTCGTTCTCCGTCCCCAAACTGTTGAAGTTATCATTGATAAAGGTCTGTGGGGTCAAAACATAAAAACACAATATTTTTAAAGAAATTCCTGCTTAAGTTATAATCAAATGTAAATGGACAATACTTACTACGTTTATACGCGCCAAAAACTCGTTTTATATGAGGACGGCTTTAAATAAAATCGCTTTCTCCGTCAGTTAAAAAAACCAAATAAAACAACTAAGGTAACCACAGTTTTTACGGTAAAACCAGGGCTGAGTATTTCTTTAAGTTCAACGCAATGCGCTTAAGCCTTTCTAAAGAGTTCATACCGACCCTAAAATCGATTTAGAGCTTAAAACGATTTTAGTGGTCTTTATACGACAAAATTTTCAAACTGTCCTTATAAAAAAGGGCTTTAAGAGGCCAGTATAAATAAAGGAACTGATAATAAATAAATAAGAGTAATTTTTATTTTATTTGTTTTTCCCTAAAAGTACCTAAAATAACCCAATTTATACGTAAATAACATACACCTGCGTCGTTCCCCGTCCCCAAACTGTTGAAGTTATCATTGATAAAGGTCTTTGGGGTCAAAACATAAAAACACAACATTTTTTAAGAACTTTCTGCTTAAGTTATAAAAAAATGTAAATGGACAATACTTACTACGTTTATACGCGCCTAAAACCGGTTTTATGTGAGGACGGTTTTAAATAAAATCGCTTTTTTCGAGTTTTTATACGTCCCTTATTAAATGTCAGTTAAAAAAAAAAACACATAAAACAAAAGTTATCAACAGTTTTTTCGGTAAAACCAAGGCTGGGTATTTCTTTAATTTGAAAGCAATGCGCTTAAGTATTTTTAAAGACTTTATACCGACCCTAAATCGGTTTTAAAGTGATAAACGGCTTTCGTAAATCGATTTAGTGCTTAAAACGGTTTTAGTGGTGTTTATATGACAATATTTTAAAATCGTCCTTATGTAAAAGCGCTTTAAGAGGCCCGTGGAAACAAACTAACTGACAACAAATAAATAAGAATGATTTTCATTTTGTTTTTTTTCCTTAAAAGTACCTAAAATAACCCTATTTATACGTAAAAACCCACCTGCGTCGTTGCCCGTCCCCAAACTGTTAGAGTTGTCGTTGATAAAGGTCTGTGGGGACAGCGTGAGGTCGGGCCCGCCGCTCGAGGAGTCGAAGAGATCGAAGGTGGCTGTCACAGATCCGGCGCCGCCCGAGTTGGAGCTCGCTGAAAATAAAGGAAAAGATGTAGTAATGAAAATTGAAAAAATTCTTAGGTATGTCATAAGTTAAATACCGTTATTGTAAAAATCGTGTTATAGGTACAGTGCGCTCACCATAATTATTAATCCAAAGTAACCAAATCCTTCTAAACCGACATTATATTTTGACCAGAGAATTTACAAGACTACGGCGCTTTTTGCCATCCTTTGTTAATTTTTTATTAATTCATACTTTATTTTTGAGGACTGTCGGTCCGCAGATTTATGACCTTCCTTTTTATTACAAGCTTTTATTTAACTTCATATGTGTGTTTGTTTGTTTTTGTCTTGCAAGTCAATTTTGACTCTTCTACATATCGCATCGACTTTAAATTTAGTATGCGTTTATAGTTCCGGTGACAATACAACATTAGGAAAAAATTGCGTTTGTGGGAAGTCATTAAAGGGGGTAAAGTTTTGAACAAAAGCTGCTACGAATATGCAGCTTTCAGTTTTATGTTCCAGTAAATATTTTATAATTTTAAAGGTAAAAAATACGTTGTTAGGGGATGGTTAAAGAGATGAGAGATCGAAGGTCCACATATTTAAAAATGCATAACTTTTCAACCAATGCAGATACGAGGACAAAGGACAACATATTTCATAGTGTGTGGAATGGGCCCCTTTAAAGGTACTGAAAATAACTCTATTTATCCGTAAAAACCAGGGAAAATAGAACATATAGAGAATGGATATTCCAACCGACCAATCTAAAAAATTAGGGGCAATGATGTGATTCACAGTTTCATAGCTAAAAAGGCAAACGTCACTTATTCTATGCTTTGACAGAAAGGGTTGACAACGGCTTTTCAAAATGGCGTATTTTATTGTTGTTTTTATTTTGAGTAATTTACGCTAGCCAGTGAGTTTTGAATTGAAAATAAGGACAATATATTACAATTCGTTTATTCTGACACAAAGGCAAAAATTTATGCTACAAATTAATCTGTTCGTTGCAGAAAATACTTACTTTTTGTGAAATTTTCATGCAATCCGCCAAAGTTGAAATGGAGCAATCTGTTAGATATTTTAGAGAGAAGATTTAAAAAGGTAAACAGCGCTAAAGAAAAAGTAACGAAAAAAATACG
Organism: Oxystoma pomonae; assembly: GCA_963921995.1. Taxonomy (NCBI): domain Eukaryota; kingdom Metazoa; phylum Arthropoda; class Insecta; order Coleoptera; family Brentidae; genus Oxystoma; species Oxystoma pomonae. The sequence goes on along the minus strand of OY998163.1, from coordinate 122,197,485 downwards.
TCTTATCGGACCAAAGATCAAATTTACCCAGGGAATATAAATTTACTAACCGTTATGTCTCTCAGATTTCTCCAGCCGCTCGTTTCAAATTTCCCACTTTTTCTTTGGTGATATCCATTCTCTGTTCTATTTTCCCTGGTAAAAACCCATCTGTATCATTCCCTGTCCCAAAACCGTTAAAAGTAGAGATTTTTTCTTTTTCTGTCAGTGACTTTATCTCAGAAATGTGTTTCTAAGAACCCAGGCACGGCTCAGAGCACCTTTTTCATTTTTTTGCCGAATAAGGCCACCAATTCTAATTATTCAAATATTAAAGTCATTGGCCTTAGAAAGAAATTTGAGCTTATTCGGCAAAAAATCAAAAAACTGCTCCGAGCGGTATCTTAGATATTACAGGACCCGTTTTGAACATCACTTCGACAAAAATAATTTTTACTGTTAAAAGTTATAATAGATTAATTAATAATTATATAGATTGTTTATTGCCCCCCCCCCTAGACCTAAATAGTTAATAAAGAATGAACAGAAATCAAAATTTTTTAAGCACTTGTTGCTTAAATTTCCAAAAACTTAAGGAATTTAGGTCATTTTTTATATGATAAATGCAAATGCGAGTATGTAGTTTTATCAGCTATCTCCGATTTTATTATAGGTATTTTTTAAGTCGAGAGACCTAAATTTTTTTGAGGAGAGGGGTAATATTATCCGTTATCTGATTTCGTCGTCGATTGGTGTATACAGGGGTTTTTGGTGTAGAAGTTTACGAATTTGTAGTAAGATGTTAAAAATCATAAAATTCACAGTTCGAATGTGGAGGAGAGGAGGAGTTACATCTAAATTAGTCCGATTGATTTCCATTTAGATTTTATTGGTATCCACGCAACGATATATTATGTGAAATGCATGTGTAACTAAATATTTAAAATTAAATTTAATTAAAAAACGCTTTTATAATAACAAACTTTTATAAAAGCACCAAAAAATAATTTTTTAGCTTTGCGATACCCTAATAAAAGCGATGGTACCGAATTGGTTACTTATTAAACTCAAAAGGTACCCAAATTTTAATTACCGGCTATTGCATTTATTATGGTATGAGGTGCAGTGCCTTTTATAAAAGCATGTTCGTAAAAACACTATTTTACTTAAATTTAATTTAAAGTTGTGTGGCTGCAGTGACTAAAGGTTAACCAAAAAAGAAAAAATGGTTCGAGATGTCAAAAGCTGAGCGTTCTTCAGCAGTGTTGCCAATCAGCGGATAAAAATTCGATTTGCGAATTTTTTTTCAATGATCGACTTGTTTTTGGATATTGCGATTTAGCGAATTTTTTAGAATAATTCCTTGCAAAACGGAGTTTTTTGAGAATTTTTCTTTATCTCCACTTGATACTTCAAAACTATCCACTCAAGAGCTGTTTTTTTTTGTGCAAAACGCAATAGCTGGTCTATTTAGTTAGCCCTAGCCAATAATGGCCGGATCTCCTAGTTATAGTTGTTTAGGCCAGCAAAAATTGAATCAAATAAGAAGAACAGCGGAAAAGCTGATTTAAGGAATTTACACAGAGTTTGATTTTCTTACTGTTCCCTTTTTGATAGAATCATAATTCCACAAAGATTTTTCTACCTGGAAAGAGTACAGTGTCCAATTTTCTGCTATATCAAGATAACATATTGAACGCATTTGAGAGTAAATATCTGGTAGATAGCATCCACACTGATTTCTCAAAGGCGTTTGATAAAGTTTGGTCATCGGTTTATGTTGAAGAAGCTCGAGGCTATTGGCATTGTAAGTAGCTGGCTCAGCTGGTATGAAAGTTTCTTATTTGGAAATTCTCAGTGTGTGAAGATAAATGGAATTCTTTCTTAATCCATTACAGGAACTTCAGGTATCCCACAGGGCTCTCACTGTGGTTCCCTGCTGTTTTTATTATTTGTCAATGATGTGAAAAAGGTTATCAGACACTCAGAATTTCTAAATTTTGCAGATGACAAAAAGCTTTACAAAGTTATTAGTTGTCCAAACGATCAGATTTAACTTTAGGGGGATTTAATCAGATTTAGTGAGTGGTGTACTTTAAATGCTTTGAAATTAATTGTAGACAAATGCTCTGCAATTACATTCCATCGCAAAATCAAGCCTTTGCTTCACAACTATAAAATTGGGACCACCTCCCTGGAAATGGTTGACTGTGTCAAGGATCTAAGTGTTTTTTTTTTAATACCAGTCTTATATTTAACAAACACATTGATTATATTGTGAATGGAGCTTTCAAACAACTCGGGTTTATTCTTACAAACTCGACACAGTTTTCTTGCTCAGTACTGCCTATTCTTTTTCATAACCTGGTTAGATCTAGATTGGAATATCCTACATAAATAAACTGGATGGGGTGCAACATAAGTTCTTTAAGCACTATCATTTTAAAAGCGCCTTTAATAATTTAGGGGTTCCTTATAGCTATAGCCTGATGGCAGGTCATCTGCAAATAGTTTCCATGGAAAAGCAGAAAGAGTATTTTGCCATGTTAATTTTATTTAAAATTGTAAACTCCTTCATCAACTGTCCTGATCTACTCGGCAGAATTAGCATTAATACATTTCATGGAACAAGACACACGCTTTTCCATGTTCCATTCCATCAATTTAATTATGAATATTTTAAACCCTTAACTCATATAGTGAGATTGTATAACACACAGACCGCTTCAAGCTACTGCGAACATAGGGGGAATCAAGTCCAATTTACTCTCCGTGCCGTACGACCGAGGTGGATTCGAAGCACGCTGCAGTGATATCTTTTGGAAATTCATTTTGTTTTTATTATTTTGTTTTATTTCTGCCTTGCTCGAGAAACAGATGGGTAAGTTCTTAATTGAAACAATACATTTTTAAAACCAAAAATGGATGTCTACGAAGTTGCCGAAAAATTGCAGATGGTCAAATGGTCAAATCGTCATAACCCAACACACGTTCGATATTGGTCGAGGGAAAATTTGCATTTGTATTTTGACGTAAGAACAAAGTATCCCCAAAAACTAAATGTTTGGGGGGGGGGGGTATTATAGGGGAACACGTAATTGGGCCATTTTTTATTAACGGCAATTGCAATTTGAATGATCCTAGATACTTGGAACTACTGCAGCAGCACATTATTCCAACTGCTAGGCAGTTGTTAGGTGTAAGATTTGGTGAAACATGGTTTCAACAAGATGGTTGTTCCGCTCACAATGTTGGCCTTGTTAGGGAATATCTTGATAATGTATTTCCTAATCGGGTTAGTACACGGGGAACTATTTTATGGCCAGCTCGATCTCCCGATCTTGCTCCTAATGACTTCTATCTGTTTTTGAAGAAGCTTTTCAAATTATCACCCCTAACATGCTTGGAAACATTAGAAGGGGTTTTTATAGTAGGCTCGGATATTGTCTAGCCGAGCAAGGAGGACTTTTCGAACATTTGCTTTAATTTTTTTTTGACTGGGAGAATCTTTTTGGTTTTTAGAATGTATTATTTTATTTTGAGAACTTGCTTCTATTTTGTTTCTCCTTATTATTTTCATTGTAACACGTCGTCACTGATAAATCTGAGCAGTTGACAATAAAACGCTCTTATTTATCAGTGACAAAAAATAAGAAAATTACGTTATAAAAATTTGCGGAGTTATTGACCAAATTCCGGTTTCATTGACTACGCTCCACACAGCACCGTGGTTAGAGGCGTACTAAATACCAAAGGAAAGTCATGCAAGTGGTGATCGCAAGCCTGAGTATTGGTTGCTTCACTGATAGGCGTGCGGTGTCTCTGCATGTACGTACACTGGCAAATTAGACTTCTTCCGCCCTATGTTCGCAGTAGCTTGAAGCGGTCTGTATAACATTCATGTTGTAAGAATATGCGCTCAAAGTGATTTTTTTGAATATTCTATTGCGAATATGACAGGAATGTTCCAGACCTATTTTTTGTTGAATATTCTTTAAGAGTTTGGTATAGTTATATTTCCTTGGTAATAAGATAATAATATTCCCATGATAACGTGATAATCTAGTTATTTTTATGAATATTCTCAAAAAGAATATTTTTGTCAGGATTTTGGTATGTTCGCTGAAAATATTACTATCTTGTGAAAAGAACGCGATTAACATGATTTATAATTATAATTTAGTTTAATGTCATCTATTGTAGGTAGATGGCACTGGAATCAATATGTCCTCTATGTAGCAGGGTAATATTATTATACATATAAGACAGAAAAAAGTTATTTAGTTAATCTTTTAATAACTAATCTAAAGTACTACATTAAAATAATGGTGATACATTGATATGCCTATATCCATAGGCTACTCCGTAATATATTCATGTGGATATATATCCACTGCATATCTTGGGATATCCATCTCGACTCTCGAGGCCATCTGGACATGTTTTGAATCATAAAATCAGTATATATTATAGTCAGTCAGTACCCTCTCCAGATGGGCCGATCAACTCATACCGATTTAGTGTCCTTTTATCCACCTTCGCCGCCATTTTCACTCAAAAGTGACAGATAATCCATGAGTTTTCTGTCAAAATGGCGGCGAAGGTGGATAAAAGGACACTAAAACGATAAGAGCTGATCGGCCTATGTGGAGAGGGTAATGAGTCAGTTTCCAGGTATATTACTATAATTTAAAAAAAAACGTTCTGGTCGTATTATAGTCATGTTTCTCGTGACGTTTCTATGAAATTTATATCACCTGTATAAGCTAGAACGTAACTTATTGCCGGTATGTGTTAGTACTATTCCCAATAGTAAAATGTAACATTCCTATCACATTTTTTGTTCTCTTGGTATATGATTACATTACAGGAATGTTTAATTGTTATATGGGATAGATACTAAAGCGATTTAGATGTGTTTTCCCAATCTTTGAGTACCTTTAAAAATGTGATAAAAATACAGTTATTTAAGTAAATTTGTTATATTTTAATTGGTTTTATTCCGTTAATAAATAAATATAATAAAAGATATAGTATATTTTTCCAAAGAAAACGACAAGTCATTTTTAATTTCTTACTGGCGTATTGTCGCCGCGAATTCGGGTGTTACACCTCTTATCTGATGGGGGGACGAGGGCGTTGGACGTATGTAGCTTTTAACCAAGGTCGGTATAATATGAAGGTTTCCCTTCAGAAATTGACAAGTCATTGACCCCAATTGGCCAACTGTAATATCACAAAATATTCTATAGCTATGATGTCAACGCGTTGCTTTACGTCTTTATAGAGGTTTACATCACTGTACGACACAAAAGTGCAAATATTTCAGTCGCTCTCTTGAACGACAAACACTGAATTAACACGGAAAAATTGAAAAAATCCAAAAAACACAGCAGTAAACAAAGACGTAATGCAACGGAGATACAGTTCACAAGTTCAATTAAAACGACTTGTCAAATTTTGTAGTACTTTCTTAGTATAGGGACCAATGAATCGGATTTTTTTACGATCTACACCGAATTTTTCCATCATTGAATATTGGAAACACTGTTCTGCAGATAGGTACACAGTAGGGAAGTACACAAAAAAAGCAAAGAAAGAGACATTTGATCAAATAGTCCTTAATAAAAAATAAATTCTGAGATCTACCTTAAAAAAGTAAAGGGCAAAATCCGATAAAAATTTCTGGCAATAGGCAAGCAGTCAGAACAATAATGACAGCTTTTTAGAACTGAAGGTTTAAAGTTTTAACGTAGATATACTATTCGTAGTTGAACAATAATACATACTTAAGGTCATAGTTACTACCTACAGGGTTTTAGCAATACTATTTAGGCCGGTATTACACTATAAAATTTATTTGTCAAAGATCTTTTAACAAAGTTATGATTGTTTTCCACAAACCAAAACTACACTTTTCTGCACTCGACGCACGTTTCGCTAACAACTTTAGCATCATCAGGAGACGATAAACAATAAACTAAATTAACCTACACTCTATCTTATATACTAATGGGCGGCTATAAGGCTAATAATTTGTGATTGGTCACGCTTTATAATCCTATTTCCCCTCAACTAAAGAATAAAGTGTGCTAAACAGAGTAGGTCTTCTATATTTATTTATATTTTTCCACAAACCAAAACTACACTTTTTTGCACTCGTCGCGCGTTTGTTTATCGTCTCCTGATGATGCTAACGTTGTTAGCAAAACGCGCGCCGAGTGCAAAAAAGTGTAGTGTTGGTTTGTGGAAAACAATCATAGTTTTGTTTTAGTGCAACCAAAGTTTCCAAATTCCCAACATAGCTGGATTTAATGATTTCCATACTTTCATATGCATTCAAAAGTCTATTGTTTGGTACACTTTTTAGAAGTTTTAGGTTATCCAATGTGAATCTATGATTGTTTTCAAAAGCATGCTCGGCCACACTTGACTTTTCTGTTCTTCCGTATTTTAAGTGTGCTAAGTGTTCTTTGAATCATGTTTGAATAGAGCATCTCGTTTTGCCAACATATTTTTTGTCACAATCCATGCAACTAATTTCGTAAATTCCACTTTTTTCTAGAAATGGAGTTTTATTCTTGGGATTTCCTAGTAAACTTTTTATTGTGTTTCCGGATTGATATGCTAAATTAAGACCGGTGTTATTAAATACTTTTTGTAATCCTTTTGTGTAACTAGGATTATAAGGAATCGGAGGTATCTTTTTGTCTGAAAAAAGTGGAATTCTGCAAGGTCTTTTGAAAAGAATGTCTATTTATCAGCTTATTTATTAAACCTTCGTCATAACCGTTTTTGCCAGCTATATTCCTATTCCTATAGTTTTCTGCTTCAAATCTTTCTTTGTTTAAGGGGAAATTTACTAATCTATATGTTAAAAAGTGCAAACTGGCAAGCTTATGTGGTAAGCAATGAAAAGAGTCATACCAACCTTACCTTCAAGCGTCAGTAAATCTCTAAGTTGAGTGAGGTCTCCAGAGTAAAGATTATTCATATTGAGAACGATTCTACCCATTTTTTTAGTAAAACAAATTCTTTTAATTCTTATATTTACCGCATTTTTACAATACCTCTTTTACCACTTGATTTTTAAAAAGAGAAAAATATTATCTATCAGTTAGCTGTCAACAACGGATATAACACAAAACTGATTGACAGATTAATTAACAAAATATTTAGATAAATTTACGGACAACAGACGAACCTTACATAAGAATCCCGCCAACCTCCTCCTTACATATGTTTAACATTTTTGGGATCAATACCTATAAAAATTGCCAATGCTATTCAGAGCATGGAAAAGATTATTATAATTGCCTTTAGACCTTACTGCTCTTTTTCGACGATTTCATTCAACGAAGATAAGAGAGAGGCGTTGGACGGCAGTGGGGTATATAAACTTTTGTGTAATGATTGCAATTCTCAATATGTGGGTTAAACAGACAGAAGTTTTAAAAAACGGATTAGTAAACATCTAACTACCCTTACATTTCCTAACAATAATAAATCAGCCTTTGGTCTACATTTGAAGAAGCAGTCACATAACTTTGAGATAAAAAACAACCTAAATATTTTGCACAAAACCTCAAAAGGCTCTAAACTTAATGCTCTTGAAAATATTGAGATTGCACGGTATGTTGTTTCTCTTAACGACCCCATACAAAGTCATTTTAAAGAGGCGGCATACATAGGAAATCTTTTTCAGCCCTATTGTTTTTTTGTTGTTTTGAGTATTTCTTGGTCTGTTCGTTTAGAACTGTCTATGTAGCACAGGCCGTAAGGGTTTTTGCCTTGCAAAACGATTTTGAAACATGTTAAAGACGGATATATAAAAAATTCAATTTTTTGACCTTGGGGGGGGACCGCTCGTTCCGCCATCTTGAATTATATGTGCAACAAACTCTAACTTAGCTTTATTATACTAACAATTGGTTAGGCAAAAAAATGCAAGGTGGAGGGAGCGGGGTAAGTGTTATAAGTATTATAAAGTATTTTTGTACCGATGACTCCCATTTTTCCGAAGAACTAGTCTCTAATCAGTTCCAAAAAATATGTCATATTCCTCTGGTCTGAGATATCCTCCTATTTTATTTCTGCCTCCAACTCCAAAATTTATGTCCCTATTTCAATCCATAAATGATGATATTGTAACGGCGGCTATTTGTTTTGGATGTTATGACGTGTAGGGAATACGGTCGTTCCGATCTGCAAAACTGCAGTAAATTTTCTTTTAGTTATTTTTCGTTGGCCTTTTCTAACTGGATATCTACATTAAAATCTGATTTACATATGGGTTTGAGTTTTAGCAAAAAGTAAAGGTTTTACAAAAATTTTGTGTATTTGGATTTTATCTTTTGTTAATCGTGTTTATAGTAGTAGTAGAGCGCCTTTTTTACCGTTTTTTTTTGGTAAACAGGTGAGTAAGTACAAATAAGTTTGCAGAGGCTCGTTTTCTTCTATTACTCCACCAAAGACATCTTGAAACAAAAGTCAATAAAAAAGTAAGGTTATGTTTATCGCCAAATCATACCGACTACGTTCAAAAGCTCTATTTTTAACCTCTTGAAGTTATCTTTATTTACGGTAACGGTAACCATAAGAGTAACGAAATTTGCCGTTGAACTGCCTGACCAAAATCTCCCTAATGAGCATATATACAGGGTTCCTAAGATTTTTCTTAGGGATAGGATTTCAATAAATCAAACAGAAATGGCATAGAAAGTTCTGCGCGCACAAAAGAAACAGGTATATTGAGCAATGGTGCCAGTTTGTTATTATCTCCGGACTGCTTTCATGAGAAAAAATTGTCGCCACTCTTTCATTGTGATTTCATGGTTGCAATAATAACCGTTGACAAGATGTCTGCAAATTCCGCTAGATGGCGGCCACACCATGAACATCTAATCTAATTAAAAATTAGATGTTTTCAGGTCCAAACCACAGCTTTTTCTTGCTTAAAGGAGGCGGCAGGGTCCAGTATTTACGATACTGAGCGATAAACTCGTGAGGTTGTTAACATTAGAAAGAAATATCTTCGCTTTTAATTAAGTTTCTTTCCATTCTGTTCTACTAGTGACATCTATCCGGAAACGGCCAAACCATGCAGCTAGCACTAGCAGCCAAAGAAATCAATAAACGGCGCTGTTTTTCCTGCAGAGCTTTTTGCTTGCGATATTATTGATTTTAAATAAAGCTGGCCCTACACTACATTTGATATTTTCGAGGTGTTTCATGACATGATCTCGAAACATGTAGCGAACCAATTCTTCAAAACTAGCGGGAGGGTAAAAGCGAAAAATAAGGGGCTGCCAATATTTGTAACACCCAAAAAGGGAAGAAAAAAATTATTTTGCTCTGTTTCTTTACAAAAAACGTTTTTTTTACGAAAAACTTGAGCTCTGCCACTTTTTTTATTTTTTTCTTCAACTTTCTCAAAATTTTCGTCATACCGTAGAAAAAAATTATTTCCCCCATGGTCATACTCCACTTTTATTCGAAAAAATTTAGAAACAGAGACGGGATCAGTTTTCCTAAAACGGGGGATTTATGTTTCAAGTGAGAAGATAAAGGGCGCCGCAGGCAAAAATTTTTCAATTAAATTAGCCGAACGCAAAAATGTTAGAAAAACAAAGCACGAAATAAAAATGGCGCCGCTTACAATTTTTTTTCAAAAATTACGTAATTTCGGGAACACAAAGAAATAGGTTTAAAGAGTATAATTTTTAAGAAAAAAATATCAATTTTCTCGCCCTCCTCCACTGGGATTACAGGGGCCGTGCACAAATTACGTATTGGTCATAGGGGGGAGGGGGGGTTACAAAACGTTACGTAGGGGGGAGGGGGGTTTTCGACAGCGTTTGAATTTGTGTGAAACTAAGAAAATTTGGAATGAAAATAAGTGAAAAGTTTTTTTTTTTGGGGGGAGGTAGTGGTCTTGAAATCGTTACGTAATATTAGGGGAGTGGCATGCCAAACCGTTACCAAACATTACATAGGGAGGGGGTCAAAAATTGGTAAAATCACCGTTACGTAATTTTTGCACGGCCCCACATCTGATTGTTCCTCCTTTTTGATTTCGAATCAAAGTGCAAAACCCGGGTTGGACGTTCGAAGGCGTCAACCCGTCCTATTTGCTTGATAAAGTTTCTACGGAAATATCTCAGTCGATTTTCCCGTCCGTGTAGGAACGCTTTAGGTTAGGCATTTGCATGTATCTCAGTCCCCAGCCTGTAAACAGTGCGTAAGGACAATGGTTACAAAATGAAAAGCCGAAAAAAATTTTTTTTACGATATCTTGCATCAGTTTGGTATTAAAGTCGAGCAAAAACAATTTTTATTCCAGTCCTAAAGGTATGAAAATGAAAAACATTAGAAAACAACAACCTGGAATGGATTTACTACGTGTAAGATGTAGTGACAACATCGCCCCATGCCCATCCTTTTCTGCCTAATGTGCTTTTCCGTTTGTCTGCGTCTTATACACGGCTGCTTGGCCCCCTAAAGATTTGCTTAGGAAATCCAGTTCTTTTACTATAATTACATTTATATTCACTTCGGTATAGTTTGCAAGGCTAACTAAGGGCCGACATTTGGAAGCAATGTTTGTGGTTATAGGGCAGGAGCACCTTTTCGTGTGAAATTCTCTCTGCATTCCGTTCAGTGCATCATTTTCGATATTCCGAGAATAGCTTCTTGTAGATCTTCGGGTGGCCTTTTCAATGTCCATCTTAAAAAAAAAACGCTTTTTGACGTTTTTTTACTCAAACGTTTAACAACAACAACAACTGACTGACTTTTGTTTATTATCTTAGCAACACTTCCAGAGCACACCAAATTTTGAATGAATCCACCATGCCAACAACAATCAATGACAACTATCAGTGATGGTAATCGACTCCAAAAGGTCCCCCAGGAACAGAGAGAGCTCTGTTGATTTAAAATTATTTTTCCTACGAGCGTGCGGAAAATCGCATTTTCCACACTATTTTTAGCGCGGAAAATTCGTTTTTCCGCACGGCGTGGAAACATTTTTCCGCACGGTGGGGAAACTTTTTTCCGCATGGTGTGGAAAAATTTTTCTGCACCGATATGTCAAATTTCGAAAAACCTGTACTGATTTGAAGTGTCGGTTCATCATATTGCCCATGAAAACTATAATATAAATAAGTGAATAAATATTATTTTAAATAAAAATGTTAAAAAAACTATTTTCAGTGTGTGTTCTTCACGCTCGTAGAAAAAGAATTGTTCCTAACACGTGCGAAAACCTTTTTTTCCGCACTTAACTGCTTGACAGAACTGCGCTGCGCATCGTTCCGTCAACGGCAGTTGCGTGCGGAAAAATCGATTTTCCGCACTTGTAAGGAAAATAGCTATTATAGTGATTCTTTAGGTTTTAAATGATGAATTTAAACTGGCTGCATTTTTCCAAAAAAAACGTCCTCCCGCATAGGAGGTACAAATTAGGTAAATTCAAACCAAAAATGCTTCTAGATAACCTCACCAGGATGCGATAATAAATCTTCACAAGCAATTAGACATTCCGAGTTGATGCAATAGCAAAGCCAACCCTAATTTGTAAAATTTTTCCTAAACTAATCTCCTGTTGCCCAACTCCCCCAGTGACTAGGCAGGTTTTACCAAAGGTTTGCCAATAGCATGTATTTGGATGAAAAACTTTTGTAAATTCAGTACGGTCATTACAAAACACTATTTCAAGTAAGTAGTAATATACTGACAAAAAAAGCAACTGACGTTTTCAGTCCTAAATTTTAAACTATATTTTAACTAAATGTTTTTTGATATTGTATGAATAATGATTAATTTGATATTGTATGAAGAACAACTTAAGAATCGATATTGTTCGTAACAATAAAAAATTCAACAATACACCGCCGTATCACTAAGTATATAAAAATGTTGCTTATGCTTTAAAATAAGTAGCTGAAATGTCAAAATCTAGAAAAACATATGCAATATATGAAAATATATGAAATTTATTTGTTTTTTAAAATAATATTTAATAAATACTAATGATTAATAATTTTTTTAAATAATTACCATCCATATTTTACGTTACCACCTCCACTTGTTCAAGTGCCGCTTGTACTGAGGGTGACCCTTGAAATTTACTTGGTTTGCAAAAGTTCCGAATAGGTTCCACTTGGAAAAAGTGAGAAAATTATTGGCAACGTGGCAGTTATTTCGCATTATTTTGTGTTTTTTATGTGGTGACTATGATTTTTACCTGTCAGCTGTCAAAAAGCAAAGTAAAATTTGAGGTTATTTAAAAAAAACTGATTGATGATTTATGATTATATGGAGGAAGAAGCAAATAAAACTACTATAATTGGTGCACTATAAAACCTGACCATTTATTATCACACCACCAGATCAACCCAACCTCTTTTTGAGTTTCTTCGCACCGAAAAAAAGGTGAATTATTCGTTTAGCGAAAAAAGTTTGTTTTTAATTATTGTGCAAAGTTTTAAAAACATATTTTTTTTTTGGGGCATTTTAAATAATAATCATTCTTTGAAAAATCATTCTTGGTATTCCATTAATTACAAAGTCTAATTCTTCATATTCTTCGTCATCCCGAAGAAGTTCCATATTAAGCACAGACCACCAGTTCACAGAAAGATTTTAAAGCAACGAAACAATTTTATAAACTCTTTCTGCAGAGTGTCATCTTATCTACCCATCTCTCTCGGCAACGAGAAGGCACGCATAAGTTTATCTGCGTCATAACTTTTAAAATGAAAAAGAGAATAGGATGACCACTCTTTGCGTCCTTTTCTCGTGCAGTATTCTCTGTATTACTCGCTCTCTCTCCTGGGTACTTGATACACTAAAGAAGACGGTTAATGTGACCTCATAAACGTCAAAAAATTAAAAAAAAATAATATAAAAAGAACCTCTCGCCACCATTTTGAGGACTTTCAATTCTTTTAAACAAATTCATGTAGGTTTTTATTATAACATAAGGCCCAAAAGTGCAAAAAATGCTCTGAATTGTTCAGAGATGTCTAGCTTTATTGGTTTTCAATCCATTTTCGTGAGTACATAATTATTTAGATATGTTTATATGGGTACCTGTATAGTTTTTCTATAATGGTTGTAATTTAATTATTAAGTTAATTATTCTAATGGATTGTTAACTAATATTTTCTCGAAAGCTTGACTGTCAAAAAAGGAGTGTACTTTATTCCGGCCCATATAAGACAGCATCACCACTAACCAACCGAGGTTTTTTTCTCAACTAGTCAGTTACGACTACCCGTACAATTTATATATATATTACAAGTCACAAGAAACAAAAATATAACCCTACATTCTTTTACTCTTTAACCGATGCCATTGATTGAGTGATGGAGGAATATGGCGTCACACTTACTGTCAGGTTTGCCAATCGAAAGTATAACCGCGGTAAATCATTCCAGGCTGAAAATTGCCTTACATGTTTGTGGCGGATTCATAATGCTGAAACGTCAGATCAGTACTTAGATTCTAGTTAGAATTTGAGAGTATGTAGGCATTACTTACTCAGTGGCGTAGCCAGGGGGGGGGGGGTTGGGGGTTATTCCCCCTCCAGGAAGTCCAACCCAATCTCCAGCAAATTAATCATTATCAAAATATGTAATAAATGGTATTCTTAGTATAATTTTTCTTAAAATTTTCATCTGCGGCGCATTTATGATTTGGCAACTATACCACCGCAACCGAGCCCTTCTTGGCATCTAACCCAATCTACTTTTTTTAAAATGTGTCTTGTGACAAAATGGTTTGTTTCCAAAATTCACGTTTATTGGTGATACGGACCTTTTGAAAATTATTTGCTTTGAGCCACAGTCCATTTCATTTTTATTTAGACAAAACCTAACCTCAATGACCCACTGAAAGAAACCAGGTTTGACAGTTGACAGAAATCTAAACGCCCTAGATTGTTGATGTCGTCAAATTTTAAATTTTCAGGTTAAGTTTTTTCTGACAGAAATTATGCCTTGGAAAACTCATAAAAATAAATTAATTGTGCCACCAGTAGACCTAGGTTTGTGCTCTTTGACACTGGCATGTCATTGCAAAATGTATCGTTATTTTGGGCTAAATAAAGCCGGTAATATGAGCAAACAATTTGAATGGTTGCGTTTATGAAAGTGATGCTATTATCCAAAATTTAGGATAAAGAACTGTGCAGAAAAGGCTTTATGAAAAAATATTCAAAACACATAGAGCTGCTTTCTCACTTGTCACTTAGCTTTTACTATTAGCTAAGGTTCAGCTTATCTTAAGTTAGTTCTTAAGTCAACTTCATTTGCAAAGGTGTAACCTTAGCTTAGTGCAAGCATAGAAAAGAAAATTGTTTAGGCGTTATAAATTGACATTGGCAACGTTGCAATGGGTTGGGAATATTTTATTTTTCGTGGTTGGCGTCCGATATTTGACAGAATTTTGATTGATTTGACCCTGAACTTGTTATTTTCGAAAAAGTTTTGTTTGTGAATTTTTCTGTTTCGAGTGAGCGAATATTTTTAAAGTTTGGAAAATGGAAGGAGAGAAAGGACAAATAAGAGCTCCGAATTTCACTTTTATCGAATTTACTGCATTTCCTGTATATAGAAATAGCTTTATATAGACAAATCTATTCATTTCACAAGGGAGAAAGAAATATAAATATAATGTATGCCTTAAATTTGTGCTTATGAATTCACAATTACCACACCAAACAAACGAAAAACCATAGGAAAAAACCCTTTTTTTTAATCCACTATTTTGACTGTTAAAAAACGTCCCATTTACAACCCCATGGATAGCAAATATCTCCAAAACAAACACAAATTTCATACACAAAACCATTTAAAACAACCATAAAAAGTGACTAAAACAATAATAAATTATTCAAAAATATTAGCTACGTTGTAGAAATTCTACTCCTTAACTTAACAAATGTCAACTCATAGAGAAAGTTATAGCCACGCGAGAGTGACCGATACTGTGTTATACTTGAGGAACATTGTTTGACGGCGACACGAGCGCAGCCGGTGGCTACAGGAAGGAACTACTTGTACAGCCGGACGCATAATAAAATACATATATTCTTTTAATTAATTTTTTACAGACACTTACTTATTTAATAATAAAAAGATATGAAAAAACTTAACAGGCGCCACTTTTACCATAATTTTTAGTGTTAAAAAGCAATGCATTCGCGAAAGGTTTTAGCTCTATACAAACTTTAACCAAACTTTGTACTGTTCCATGCAGCTTAAAAACCTTCTTTAGCTTACAAAAAGTTTTTTGGCCGTTTAAAAATTTTAAATAGGAGGAGGCGGTTATAACTATATTAAGGAATATTATCAAATATTAAAGGTAACATTTTATTATGTTATTTTCTTTTATTAATTGGAAAAAAGTTCCAATTTAAGATTCAATTTGAGATTTTATAAATATTGTAACCTATATCTCTTCTTTTTTTGTTGTATTTTAAGTAAGTTCTTGCTTAACTCTGTATAAATAATCACAATATTTTCTTCAGGGATTTGGTTCGCAAAAATCTGAACCCCAATTTTCGGCACTCTTCAAATAGTCCCATGCTCTCTAGCTTTAATGGTAGTGATCCAGCCTGATTTGAATTGCATTTTAGACTTTACACTTTACAGTAAGTTGTTAATCCACTATAAATAGCTAATACCATAAACTCGCGCGGTTTCCAACCAAAACTGATGAAAATCTAAAAAATCCGCTTGCCAGACTTTGACAAGCGGTGGCAAAAACAGGCAGGTAGAAAATTAAATTGTGTGAAATATATTTCGACATTGAAAAATGTTCTGTCTTTCTTTTATAATCATATAGAAAGAGATGGACGAGGCAAGGTAGGTGTTTACTTAATAAAAGCATTATTTCCACTTTTCGCCGCAATGCGTTATGCGCTACAGGAACGTAGTTCCTGCGCGGCACTATCTTTCTGTTAGTCTGCGTAAGTTATTATGTTGTGTCTGTGTCAACTTCAGTGGAACTTTGACAGCACCTGCAAGCCCTTAAGTCAAACTAAGTGAAGCTTGGACTTAAGTGGAAGGTGAGAAAGTGGCCCATGATAAAAGTAAGAATAAAAAAAAACAATGTAGCAATGCTAGGTACATTGCTTACAGACTAACCACATAACCAGTATAAATAACAAAAAATAGTTATACTGTGGTCCTACTCAATAAGTTTTGTCGAGTACGACGAGAGTTTTGAACTGCCTGAAAAAGTTAATAAAACTTTTTGGCCGTGGTCACAAAGCGGTAAAGTCTACAACTGAGTATGTGGTCTGTAAATTTTTTCCCATTATACAAGGTGTGTCAGAAAATCAAATTATTGTTGCGGGTTAAAAAATCCGTTTCGTGCTGATGTAGATCTAGTCAGCAAAATGACAAGGAACTGTATTACTGCAATTGATTTTATTGATGTAGATCCAGTTAGTAAAATGTACAGAATTATTGATTAATCGCACAAGAGTATCTTATTGAATGGTGTAGTCAGAATTTAAAAAAAGGGGCGGAAATGAGCCAGAGGTCAACGCACGTCTCGCTTAGAGCTAATATAGATATAGAGTGACAAGTGACTGTATTACCGCAAGTATATCCATTGTTAATCTCAAACTTTCTTCTTGATTCAAGTAGACAGAAAACCAGATTTTTCACTTTCGTTCACCAATGTAGATTTTAGGCTGATGGCGGCGCCACCTATGACATTCATTACCATCTTTGTTAGGTTTGGCCTCCCTCTAGCCACTGTTTGGCGTTTATTATTTTAAAACTAATTATTAATAATTATAATACGCTTACGCTGACATGTGTCAAATTTTTTATTTGTTCATTTGTAGGTGACCAGTGAAAATTTTTTGGAGGACAGGCTCTGATTTTGAAGATGCCTTGTGAATAGGACTTTACTTTCGGTGGGTGATGGACTGTACACCTAAAATACCCAAATAAAAAATTTGACAGATTTCAGCTTAAGCTGACAAGTGTCAAGTTTTGTGCTATTCTAAATGACCCTTTAGTCTAAGCTGGTTTGGCCTTTTCTAAGAAACTATAACAGTTCGACTATTGTTTTTGGTTAGGGATAACCTTAGGGCATTTCTAAGGAATGCTTAGTTATTTTTTATATATATACATTGTTTTTCTTGTTAAAATCATATTTTTTTCTTTTTTTTTACTTAGACCTAAGAAAATTTGTCTTTGGCAGAACTTGAAAGTTATAAGGATGTATTTCTTTTGTAAACCAATAAACGAATTGAATTTAATTGAATTTTGGTTATCCGCACTTCACATAAACTTAAATCAATCAAAAATGTATCTGATTCTCTTCGACAATCAATCTTAGTCACATTCCCAATTAACTTCTAGTTTTCTAAATGTTCAATCAAGTATTCCTCAAAACCTCAATAAATGAAATACTTGACCCTTCCAACACAATTTGTTGGTGGGTTTTGGTTTTAATTATTTCAGTTTTTGCTTTTTTCTCCACTTTAAAATGGATTCCAGTGGGTTTTTATCGCTACACCTGTAAGTATACTTATTATTTTTCCTTTGGGTTTTTATTAAAGTAGGCAAAATATACAATAATTGCTAACCGGTCTTTTTTCCTTTTTTTCACTAAAAATGATGTCATAAGTAGTCGACTGATAAGCGGCTGCCATTTCGTAGCTCAAGCTATGTATTGTTCGCTTATTTTAAAAAATATTATCTTTATGGGAAGGTACCTTCTTAAATTTTATTTCAAATTTAAGTTTTTGTAATTTACCTTAAATACTTAGTTGGTTCCCTAAAAATGAAAACATACTGTGCTGATTTTCCATGCATCGATTTTTCTAATAGCAATTTAAGGGAGATAACCTGATTTTGTCTTTTTGTGTCTTGTGAAAACAAGGGTTGATGGATGGAAAAGTTGCATAGGGTGCTTCGAACTTTAACACTTCTTCTTGGGATTTTACTTTTTCAGAAACCCCGATTTTTCTGTGTGAAAACAAGAATTGATTCTATCTTGATCTATCTATTTTCTTGTGCATTTTTCCAGAAACCCTGATGATGACAGTGTCCACTGTCAAAACATGTTGTTTTTGAATCGCTTTTATTAAATTTTAAGTGAAGAAGGAATGTAGTTGTTTTGATTTAATTATCATCTCCACCCAACATGGACTACTTCAACAATTAGATAATTAAGTATAAAAAACGAATAAATTGGTGCACATATAATAGGAATTTTTGTTTTAAATGCTATCTATAGTAATGTAAATATAAGAAATTAATTCTATGCCACCCTGTATGTAAGGTAGTTTGTAGTTTGAAAACAGCAGGAAAGTAGAAAACTTTAATATTATGAGGTTTCTTGAAAAGTAATCAAGAACAGATGCTGCTCAAGTCAAATTAAAATGCATATAAACTTCCGCAGTTCCTAAGGGAAAACTTGAAAACAACACAAAACTGTAAAACATACTGCCTTCTCACACAACTAATTTTTTTGAAAAGAAAAAATTAAAAAAGAAAAAATGCAGTCATGCTTTTGGAAAAACCAGAGAAAGTTTTCTATAACCACTTTTTCTTATATATGGCGTCAAATTACACGGCACAGAAAGGCGATTAAAAGTTAAAAAAACAATAAAAGGCTTTTAAACCAAATAGGATTTAATTATATGTTCGTGTAGTTGTCTTGACTTTCCATTATAAGCACTTTTACAAAATAAAGTAGTTAATAGTTACAGCGCGCAACGCACAGAAAAGCAGCAAGAGCAATTATTTTCTAATTTGAACAACTAAATTAAGGTTACCTATATGTCGTTTGGACAGGGTGATTTTTTATAAACCACCATAACTTTTTTAATGTTTGTCATAGAAAGATTAAACAATAAGACGTGAATTATATAGATAATAGACACTTAAAGTAAATCTTTCAACACATTAGTATCCGTATACGCAACGCGTTCGAAACAAAGCAAAATACACTACATTTTTGACTTGTTTATGCGATGTTTCGAACGATGCCCGCTTTTCTGAGGGGTGCGATGACAGAACTGCTGATTGAAATCATTGCGTACGTTCGTGGGTCCGTAACGATACGTACATCCCTCCGTACGAAACGAGATTCTGTCATCACACCCGTCAAAGAAGCAGGCGTATTTTGTTTTTGTAGCGTATTTTGACTTTATTTTAATTTTTCCTAAAATTATCTATAAATGACATCCTACATATAGAGTGGGCCACAAAAAATCGGACTTTTCGAATTGCTCATAATTTTGGACCAATTAAAAAAAATACATGTCTGAAAAGTGTATACTTTATGTTTTGTAGAACAAATGTCAAAAATTACGTTTTCTACAAATTCAAGATGATCGACAATTTTTAAAGTTGTTCACCCCCCTATAAAACTTTTTTTATGCGCGCCACTGGCTCTAAACATATTTTTTTTTGAAATTTTCATTCAGTACGTATATAAAAATGACGAAATGAAGACGTTAAAAATGTCAAATTTTACATACTATATACATTGGTTTTTACAAGCTTTTATTTAACTTGTTCGGGTGGAATCTTGCGACTTAATTTTGACCAACTTCCCGACATCCGATCGGCTTCAAATTTGGCATGCTTATATAGTTGCGGTGACAATACAAGAATATAGTGTGATAAAAGTGACAGTTCCCCCCTACTCGAAGGGAGTGGAAGGGGGTACAGTTGAAGTATGCCCGATTTCGTTGAAATTTGTTGTGTTGGGGCACTTGGGGACGGAGATAACGAATTTTTAGTCATCTTTTGCAAACCAATTTTAACTAACTTATACACATCCGATTGCTTTCAAATTTGACATGCGTTTATAGTTCCGGTGACAATACAATGTCATTATTAGGCACCCCACCCCCTACGAGGGGAGTGGAGGGAGAAAACACCTAAGTTTGTCCGATTTCAACCAAAATTGGTATACGGAGGCTTTTGAGGATGAGGAATACGAATTTTTAATCAAATTTTCTCCTCCACTCGTCTTGTGGACCTCGCCTTCGGCTTATTCCACAAACATGTATCGCTCGTGTGCAAAGAGTCATTTTCAAACCTTGTTTTTTAATATACGCTCAGGTCCGTAGGTATATCAAATTTTAAATTTTATTATTTATTACAGCATATGAAACTGTAAAAATACTCGCCCATACGACTTTGTATTGTTAATTAATAAAAATAGTCGAATTTTCCCGGTAAGTAAGATTAGTTATATTTAAATAATATTATATGTTATTATTATTTTAGGAAAATGAGTAACAAAAAGATAGATCAATAAAATTTTTATATTTTACCTACTCCTAACATTTTTAATATCTGTGTATCTACCTCATGTTTTTTCTTCTGAAAGTTTGACATATTTTACTAACCACCAAAGTCATATTCATTCAAAAATTGTCTGCGGAAATTATAAAAAGAGGCAACAAAACATCCATTTCATAAAATCGGTTTTACATGCCAGTTTGAAAAGAACTAAAAAGAGAGGCCAATATTTACCCACCTCTGTTAAAATAACAACTGTCAAATGTCTAGGTGCAACTAGCCCTAAAAGGGTAAACAACATTCTTCTAAATTTTAATGATTTGCTATGTAAAAAAAGAGATGGCAACATGAGCGGCACGGCATTGAGTGTGAAGGGAGTCTGAACTTTATAGAAAGGGCCACACGGAAGGGACCGAATATTCGCGATCTTCAAACCATAATTTGATACTTGGTGGAAAACCGGTGTTATAAAGCTCCAGAAATTAGGGAGGGGCAGTTTCGGGGAACACTGGGAAGTAACTGTGGCACAATTTAATAGTATGCTCTCACATCGTATTCAATATGTATCGAAATTGAGCATATCATGCTCTATGAAAGAAAAAGAAGTTAATCTTTTCAATACGTATTGAGTGCAATGTGAAAACATACTAACTGATTGGTCAAAAGACATACGGCGTTTTTGACCGCGATCAAAATAATGCTTTTTATTATTGTTTGTCGTTAATTTTCTTTGTAAGAAAGTGGTAACTGGTGTAATGCACATTACGAAAATTTTCATGTTTTATTTAAATTACGTTAATTTATATGTAAAAGGCCTATTCATTTAAGAAGGTAGTGTGACTGCCCTCGCTCCAACTCGGCTCAGGAAAAAGAAAATAATTCCCAACAAATGCGCGGTTCCCATTGGTCAATGTCGCTGATTTCTCTCGCACGTGATACTAATGACAGTATGTTAAACAGAAATTGGTATCTTATATTTCCATCTCCTCACACCAGTAGAAACAAATTTCATGTCATCAGTGTCATTTTCAGCGGAATTGGCGGCGTTGACCAATAGGATCTATGCGATTCACGGAAATAATTGTTTTCACCCTGATTTCAAGCATAGGTGCACCGCACAGTTGGCTTCCGGAGCAAATTTTTGGCAAAAACGGCTTAGTGTGAAGTGATCCTAAAGTAAGCAAATTTAGCATTAACTAAAAGTAAACAATTCAGTAGGCCCGAAAATGCAAAAAACAAAAAGAAAAATAATGTTTTTCGCGCTTCAGCGACGATTTATTTTAATGTTGTGTTTTCTGAGTTTAAGCTGTTTTACTTTCTTCCATATTTTAAGAAAGTTGCACAGAGTTTTTTACAAAATTGGTTCATACAGTGACGCAAGACCAAAATGAATTTAGTAGAGGAAGGTGAGTGCACTTGATTTAAAAAAAAAAGTCATACATGCATGTTTTCCTATGCCACAAAATTTAGCTTTCCATTAGTGTATACAATTATAAGGCACCACCAGCTTAGTATGCTTGACAGCTTAAAATTCAGTGTTACATCCTTAAAAATGCCACAGATATCAACATTTACAAAAGTTCAAATTATCACTCGAGTTATAGAAGACGGCTGGTCTATAAGAAGAGCGGCCATCCATTTTGGAGTTGATAAAATGATGATAATGCGATTGAAAAAGCGCTGGATTGAAAATAATTCTACGGATAGGAAAGATGGATCAGGACGCCCAAAAGTAAGTTTTGAAGTGCAAGATGAGAGATTTGTTGACCATCTCAGACAAAATCTTTTTTCAACGTCGGTTGAAGCAGCTAATGTAACAATATTTCCGGGTTCTTTAGCAACAGTAAATAGAAGAGTAACGAAAGCAGAAGTCTCTTGTCGAGTTTCTGCAAAGAAGCCTTTTCTAACAGAAGATAATGACTTCTGGGAGAAGGTGGTTTCCACTGACGAAAAAATTTTTCAATCATCTTCAAACAGCAGGATTATTTTAGTTAATCGTCCGAATTCTAGATTTGAACCCGAATATACAAACCAAATTAAAAAAGCTGGACATTTTTCTGTAAACACGTGGGGCTGGTTTAGTGCTAGAGGTTTGGGTTTTTTGTGGAGAATCGAAGGAAGATTCAATAGTGAACGATATATTGAAATCCTTGAAAACGTCATGCTGCCATCTGTACAGGCTTTACATGAAAATAATGACCTCGTTTATCAGCAGGACAACTGTCCAGTACACACGGCTAATGTTGTTTGCCAATGGTTTCAGAATAATAATATAGAAACACTTCGTTGGCCAGCCAACAGTCTGACCTTAACCCAATGGAAAATATATGGTGTGGAATCGTTAAAATAATATAACAAAGAAATTGGAGATCACGAAATGCTGAAGAGTTAAGCGATGCTATTTATCGCGCATTGGATCAGCTCTCAGAAGACCATCAGTATTTTCAAAATTAAACCTTTGCAATTCCCAGTTAAATACTAAATTATTTATTTTAGTTATTTTTTAAATTAAAATAATTAGTATTAGGTTTACCATCGTTTTTGTCCTAATCCAAGTTTCCTATTCGTCGAATTGTTTTCAATCCAGCGCTGTTTACATGGTATTATTGTTATTTTATCAACTCCAAAATGGGTTACCGCCCTCTTTATAGAACAGCCTTCATCCGCTACTCGAGTGATAATTTGATATTGTTCAATAAAGACTTTACTAAAACATTATTTTTGCTGATTTTTTAGTATTATGCAAAATTTAATATAAAAATACGGTTGCCTTTAATTTAAGTAAAAAAATATTTTCAGTTTTAGAGACCTTTTTTAAACAATATGACAAATTGTCGTACTTTTGAAGTTTTTAGGCATTTTAGCTAGTATTCCGTATATATTATACATTTTTAGAAAGGTCAATTTTGTGACTGCATGTATTCGTTTTTTTTTTAAGTCAATTGTGCATTATAAAAGTAATTATTAAAAAAAAAAATTGGTAAAGGTCTTATGGGCATAGAATTTATCAATTTTGATAATGTTGGAGTAAAACTTTATCTTCTCCATAAACCTCCACTTCAAGGTTTATACTTTGTAAAACTACAGACTTCAGGATTTAAAATAAAGGAAAAATATTTGCGTTTGTACGATATTTGGCCATTTATTCGTAAACATCCCATATAAGACATTTGACGATACAATGTTTTTGACAACGGTAGAGTTAACGTTATGGCACTTAAGAAAAAATTTCTTCAATTTAAAACCTTTGCTCACAAGTCGCAAAACATAGTTGTGTTCGTAAAATTCGGTAATTTAATGGACACAATGAAAATTATTAAAAAGAACTAGTGTAAAAACCCTGTTGTGCTGATTTTCGCTCTATTTTTGCATTTTCTAGAGTAATTTTTTAAAAGTAATAATATTAATTCAATGTTTTTTGCCATCTTAAAGAAATGGACTTTATGCTTAAATAATTTTTGAACCATTTCTATAAAAGCTCTAGTTAACCTCAATTAGTTTTGGCCAAACATTCAAGCCGTGAGGCCATTGTGCACCAGTTATGAAATTTTTTGCTTGGTTAAAAATAGGCTAGATGATCTATGTTACTTCTATTATTGGTGGGACCTTATTGTAGTAGTACAAAGTAATGAAAAAGTAAATCTTTGCTACGTTTTCATGGGAATTGAGTTCGTTCTGAAAACGATTTAAATCCGATACAGTCCATGAAAACGCCTGTTTTTCCAGTATTCAAATCGATTTCAATTTGGATCCGACCCTGAAAATTTTTAGGGTTGGATCAAGATCGTATTGAGATCGAAATACCGATTTTCCATGAAAACGGGGATTGAGTTTACACATGCGTATTGCGGATTACCAGACAGCCGCCATATTATAATTTATTGCTCTCACTCTTTTTGAAAGAGAGAGAGAGAAATGGAAGTGAAACTGTAGAACCGGCACTCTAAAATTTGGTGGAGTGTATAGAAAAAAGAAGATTAATAACGTAACCTTACTTAAATAACTAAAGATTAGTTTTTTTAAAGACTTTGAAAAAATTAATTATGGAAAATATAATAAATATTTGGCTCGAAAGTGTATGTGCTATGCACATATGCCAGTTCAGCATTTCTTTCTTCAGTTCCCCTTGCAAACAGAGTAGTAATTAAAATTTAAAAAAATGTGTGGCAAGGCCCAACATCATCTTTTGAATAAAATACATTTCAAAAAAAAGTACCAAAACTCAAAAATGAATATTTGACAACTATGACATATATCAGCTGGCAAATATCAAAATTTGAAAACCGTTTTCAAATCGATTCCAAATCGATTTGAAAACCTGTCATGAAAACTCATGAAAAAAACGTTTTCAAAACATATTGAAAACGAATTTAATATCCATGAAAACATAGCACTTATTAATTTAGTTTTCCTGCGCTTTGCTTTTAATCAAATTAAATTTGTGCATTTTTTAAAATATATTTTTTCACCCTCTGCCTTTTCATTAAAACGCGGCAAGACTTAATGTGACAGGGCCTGTCCTTTTGCTCCGACAAAAACATTTATTTTGACAGTAATTTCACGCCCCACTTGCGCTACTCATATTTTTGCCGATTTCGTTTTAAAAAGGATGTGCTTTGTTTGATAAAAACAGAATCACGAATTATTTATTTGAGGCGGAAGAGAACTCAAAGTGCAGTCCAAATCCTTATTATAGAGGATTTATTTATTTATATAGAGTAGTAGAGTCCAAATCCTTATTATAGAGGATTTATTTATTTATATAGAGTGACCCAAAAAAACGAGAAATTTTTAATCTTTTATTATTCAAAAAAATTCAAGACTTCATCAATTACAAAAATCCAAGATGTCGAACAAAGTAGATGTTTTTGACCCCTCTACAATTTTTTTATTCGTCACGGGTGAACAACTTCTTTTGCGTGTGGGGCATTATCTTTCCCTAGCGTACTGATGTATCGCTTGTTAAAATTCAGTAAGAAATAAGAAAGTTATGAATTGTTCAAAATATTTTTTGCTTGGCTATGCTTTCGAATGTATTTGTCCGATTTTAATAATGGTGACCATTTTAGAAAGCAAAAGTTTTAAAATTTTGCAGTTTTGTGTGAATGTTTTTATTTTTTTTTAACACTGTCACTTTTTTATTCATAATATGTGTGTTGTCAAAGTGAGTGTAAATTTGTGGCAAACACAAAGTATATTTTTTTACATGTTCCCCCAAATTCTTAAATTTTAAAGACTTGGCTTTTTAACATTTCTAAAATGTGACAACAACGGGCAATTAATGAAACAGCCAACACCAAGAAATTTTCGACTTTGTTGATTCCTATTTAGTCAAAACATCTTGCTGGAACAGCAACGTTCTTAGCTGGGACAGCAAGGTTTTTTGCTAGACTGTTAGGTAACTATTTTTTTGGATATTTTTTTGGCTGGGGCTACTAAACATTATTTTCCTATATATCTGAGTTCTAGCAAGAAACTCTGCTGTTGTAGCAGAAACTTTGCTGTTCCGGCAAGGTTTTTTGGCAACACAGGCGCCAGCCAAGACCACTTTACTACAAAAATTCTTAGTGAATGCTGTTTTTTTGGGTCACCTTATATTTAATTACTATTTAAAAACTATAAGACCTAATGTAGGGGAACGTGCGGCAAAACCGGGTAGTGAGGCAAAACCGGGTAGGGCATTTAACTCCTTACCCGACGCGATGGTATCAGTTATAAACCTAAGGGAGCAAACTGGATTTTTTAAAAAATTTTATCGTTTCAGTCTGTAGATAAGGGTTTGTAGTATTCACGGAAGTAAAAAATAAAGGTGGAATGATAATACCTGAGAAATTTCACGCCTTATGTAGGGGACAGTTATGAGCTCAAAAGAACGTAGTCACATCAATCGAGTCGACTTGACATTTTTTTTCTTATGTGTCTTTTTCACAATCAGTAAATGGAATTTTTTACCACGATGTTTTGTATTAAATTAAAACTTTGGTCTTTTTTAAAATTTTGTTAATAAAAAAAGTAAAGTTATATCATTTTTAGATGGGTTTAAAGTTCTCCTGTAAACATGGTATATATTTGCCTGCTTTTTTATTAGCCACACGCTTGTTTGATCCAAACTAAAAGTTACTAGTATGTTAATCCGTTGTTTTTTTAGTCAAGATAAAGTATTTTTTTGCGTGTTTTTGATAAAAACATAGGCCAATATTCACTAAGATGGGTTAGGGTTTAGGACTATGGGACGTATGTGGTTTTTAATCTAATTTTGCGGGTTTTTCTTTCAATTTAAATAAAACTTGTTGGAATTTTGGACTTACTATAAAATCATATGAATGTTTTCGCAAGGAAAAAAGACAGGTTTTCCAAAAATTTTGTGAAAAAAAATGGAAAAAAGCAAATTCACGGCGGGTTTATCCCCGTATAGTAGCCTTTTTAACTAAAAATACTTTGTTAAATGGGTTACTTACTTATATTTTTTATCGCTTTTTATTCCTAAATTTGCAGAGGTCCATGTGAAATGATATATTCTTGCATAACACTTCTTCAATATGATGAAAATATTAAATTAAAATTTATAATTCATGTATTTTAATCGATTGAAAACTGTCCAAACACTTAACTGACGTTTCGCTCGCTGACGTTTTGCTCGTTTTGAAGGAGAACCGTATCTTCTGAAATAAAAGAACGCCTTCTACATCTATAAACGCGTGAACCACATTTTGAAAAATTTTATTTTGTCTATCTTTATAGAATTTTCTATACCTTTCTTCCTCCTCCCCTCCCCTCTTTAAATAAGGTAACAATTATTTTTAATGTTGAAATATTTAGTTATTTCATTATTTTATTTATCATTTTCAGTTACAAATGGTCACGAAAAGCAATTACGAATTCTACCCTCCACCTTGTAACACTTACCTAGTCCCCCGCGCCATTACTTAATTTATAGATGCCACCAAGAGGTTGCAATTTGGAGTTTAGGCGTAAGGCAAGGTATGCGAGAAATGCATGGAGGAACGAGAGTAGGCAATTGCTCTCCCTCTTCCATGCTTCTACAAAAAATCTCCGAATTTTCATAAAAATTTAAAAAAATTGCTAAAATCACACGTTCCTTTCGCCCCTAACGAGCAAGAATTTACCGCTGAAGATTTTTATCGGCGCGTAATATGACATCACCGCACAAATCACAAAACAGAGCAAAACCACCAAAATAATAAAAAAATAAGCAAATCCCCAACAACCCAAAAAAGCCGCGGAATTTTTATTATTAGTATTTTTTGCATGCGCTATTCTTTAGTTTGCGCTGAATCAATTATTAGGCGAAGGTTATTACGTTTGTGCGGTTTGTGAATATGCCGGAATCTGTTTTACACTATAATTGCTTGCTTGCTTGAAAAATAACAGTGCACAGTGGTTATAGCGCAAGATTTATACCGTGAAAAATTGATTTTTAAGATTTCTCGCGCTAACCGTTACCACAAAAATTTTAACTTTTTATTTTTTTAGGCGCGTAGTTAATCACCTTTGACGTGTGCAAACGCCTTAGCAAACCAGATGTGTGTATGTAAGAAATATTCGTTTTTATTTAATTATTGAAAATTGATCTTAAACTTATATGTAGACTTTTTTCTTGATTTAAGAGAGTAGTGATCTCCCTGAATCAACTTAAAAGTGAGATACTATACGTTCCTATACATTGTCTTAAAAAACGGGCTGGAATACCCAATTGAAGCAAAAAAAAGGCTGGAATTTGGTTTTTTAGTAATTAAAATACTTAAAAATATTTATTTTGTACAGAAAAATTTAAAGCAGATAAACCACCTCTTGGCGGTGGTCTATAATATACGATGATTTTACTCAAAATACAACATCCCGTGTCACTTTGACATTTCTCAGATTTCTTGTTTACCCATATTTTATTAATATTTACGGATTAAATGGCCCTCTGCGTCTCATTCCATCACATTTTGACGTCTATCCAGGTATAATTATCTTGTGGTCTGGTTCGGCTTAAAATAAATTTTTCGATACCCATGTATATGTCAGCATTCAAACCAAACTTTCGATAAACTATAGTCCTTAGTAAATACCGCCCTTAGTGTTTTGATTTATTCAGTGCTGTTGTATAACCGGAATGACTAGTTTTTTGCCTTTCATAGTTAGCAATACCAAGAGATTTAGGCTCACAAATGTCAAGTACATGTACCGGTCATTTTATTTATAGGATATTATCATTCCACCTTTATTTTTACTTCCGTGGTAGTATTTAGGTGCCAAATGTTTTAAAAATTATAAATCCAAATTATTTAGTAACATAAATTGTTTTTAACTTGGCTATCCGGTTTTGCCCCTTCTTCCCCTACTGGATTGTAAGCCATTTAATTGGTTGCAAATAATTTGACATTGAGTTTGCCAAAATAAATAAAACTGTTTTTCTAAATTCTGTGAAAACAACCTTATACATAGAGTGTAAAAAAATGAAAACAACCATCAACCCAGTCCGGCTTGGCAGCTTGTTGTTTTGGTTTTCCCACAACTTATCACATCCATATGATAGATGACAATAGTCGTTTTCACAGCCAGTAGCTAAAATAGTGCTTTTTTTACAAGCGTCGGTTTCAATAACGAGCGCAGCGAGGTATTTAAAAACGCAAGTAAAAAAAAAGCACAGTTTAGCCGCGAGTTGTTAACACTATTTTGTTTAATACCTTTATCAAAAAATCCAAAAAAAAAACACACTTTACACTATAAATCAAGGCGGCTGGTAAATGAAATAACAATGCTTTCCATAGCGATGTGCCTTTTTACTCGGTGAAGTTCATTGATGCGACATTTTATTTGATTTTAAATGATTTTCTCGTAAATACTTGGTAAAAACTGGCGGATGTGGCTTCATTTTTAGGCAAGAATAATTCAATATTTTTCAATATTATTATTTTCTGCTATTTCTCTTACGAACAGAAATCTTTTTTCGCACTCGTGGTAAAAAAAAGTTCTTTTGCATTGGTAACCAAAGAAGCCATGCTTTAGTTATCTGCAGACAGTTACTAAAATCATGTTGTTGCTGAAGGTATAAAAAAAATATTTTATACCCAGTGAAGCAAATTAAGTTTTTGTCACTAGCTCTTAGGTTATATCTATCTGTCGTTTCTGGGGTTTTGACGTTTTCTTTAAACGGCTAAATAAAATTTCGGCAAAGCAGTTAGAATTTTAGCAAATCGCGTTTAATTTTTCTAATGGGAAATTAAATTGGTGTCCACTTTTACATTTTAGCACAGTAAATCGGTCGATACGGGAAAGTAACAAAATATAAAATAATATCCAAAAATTTTGAACAAATATAAAAATTCTTCTAGGAAAGAATACATTTTTTCTTTTGTGTTAAGATGGGTCCAGCAGGGGCGTAGATACGGATTTTCTTTGGGAGGGGGGAACAAAGTAAAAAATGGAAAATAAATTATGAAGTACGTGCTAAAGAACGCGCTGCCTGTGTTTTTCTTGCTTAAAATAATTATAAATTTTGTACTCGTAAACCTTCTTCTTTAAGTACCATGGCTTTGTTCGAACGTTGGCTAGGTCATAGTAATAACCCCAAATTGACTAAAATTTTTAAGCCATGATATCCATCTACAACCTGGACCTCTTCTGCCTTCAATTTTGCCTTCTATTATCAATTTTAAAAGTTTATATTTGTCATTTCATCAATGCATAGATATAACACCAGAGGAAGTACAACACGCAATATCTTCAGCTAAAAACAGAAAAGCGGTAGGGCAAGACGAAGTATACACTGAGCTTTTAAAGCTAGTAAAAAACGAAGATTCGATAAATACGCTGGGCAAAGTTTTTAACTTGATTTATCGCCGCGGTAAAATCCCTGATGACTGGCTAAAATTAACCTTTGTTACACTGCCTAAAAAACAATCAGCAATGAAGTGTAGTTATTATTATTATTATTATTAAGTAAAGATTATCCATAAAAGAATTTATGGAAAATGCGAATCCTTTATGCGCCACAGGCAGTTTGGATTTCGTGGTGGGTTCGAGACAAGAGAGGCCCTGTTTGGCATTCATGTCTTAGTTCAGCGGTCTAGGGATGTGTCGGTGCCAGTAGTAGTATAGTTTCATAGATTATGAGAAAGCGTTTGAACGAGTCCAACACGAAAAGCTCATAGAATCGCTAAAAGAAGTTGGTCTAGATGATCGGGATCTAAAGATAATCGCTAATCTATACTGGAACCAGACTGGTCAAATAAAGGTTGATGGCCAACTGTCCGAAGAGGTCCAAATAAGAAGAGCTGTGCGCCAAGGTTGTATATTGTCTCCGCTGTTGTTTAATATCTATAGTAACAAAATAATAGAGAATGCACTTCATAACTGCGAAGAGGGTCTGACCATAAACGGCATAAAAATCAACAATATACGATATGCCGACGACACTGTTATAATAGCAGACATTGCAAAACCTGCAAGAACTGTTGAATCAAATTGTGGCCAAAGTTCGCAATTCGGGCGTAACTTAAATGTTGGAAAAACAAAATGGATGGTCATATCCAAGGAGAAAAATGGGCAGCAATTCGAGCGCGAACAAATACTTGGGTTGCCTCCTCAATGAGAACTGGAACAACATGCAAGAAGTTCGTGCAAGAATTGAATAAGCCAGATCTTTTTTTACCAAAATGAAATCAGTGTTGTATAGTCGCGATGTTAGTACCACCCTCCGAATTCGTGTGATTCGCTGGTATGTTTTTAGCACTGACTGAGGCCATGTGTAAAAAGTTAGAGGCATTCGAGAAGTGGTGTTATAGTGAAATACTAAGAATATCTTGGACGAACAGAGTAACTAATGTGGATGTTTTGCTTAGAATAAATAAATATCTTGAAGTTTTATTTACCATCAAAAAATGAAAACATGAATATATTGGCCATATTTTGAGAAATGACAAATATAAACTTTTAAAATTGATAATAGAAGGAAAAATTGATGGCAGAAGAGGTCCGGGCCGTAGACGGATATCATGGCTTGAAAATCCTAGACAATGGTATGGTGTTAGTACTACGACACTTTTCCGAAAAGCAGTGCATTCGAAGAGAGCATGGCACTTGAAAAAGAAGAAGATGGTAAATAAAACGAGTATTTTCTCTCTTACTCGTAAATCAATTTTGATAAAGTAAAGCCTGTGTCCTGTCCAGGACTCCAAGGAATCCAGTCGTGAAACTCCCATCACAATCCGTTTGGTAGTTATTGCGTGATGCTGGTACAGGAAACAAACAAAAAAATCTAATAATTGTATTTTTCCTATCTACAATAGAAGTCGCTTATAACGACGTATCGCATACTAAGACTAAATTTTATGGTCCGGCTATAACGACATCGTTATAACGACGAAAATATCCTGAGTTTTGGGGCAAAAATATCGTATGTAACGACGTGACGGAGCAAAACTACTGAAATGCTCTACAGTGGGGGTCCCATTCATTTAAAAAGGGGGAGGGCCGATTTCGATACGAAAAAAAACTGGACTAAAAGCATAGCTTCTATGAGGACCATATCCATATATGCAAATAAAACTTACTGACTAAAAGCGCGGATTTTTTCTCAAATCAATGCGCCCAAAATTTTGGAGAAAATTACATTAAAAATGTAATTTTTGAGTCGAATTAATCTAAAATCGTAAATATCAATGGTATCATTGCGCCGCACGTGAAAATTTTTTAAAAAATTGCACTAGAAAATTCTTTTTTTGATATAAAATTGGAAATATATTAATGGTTTCAAAGCCCAGCAGGCGTAAATTTTTAAGAAAATGACACTACAAATTCAATTTTTAACACAAAACTATCGTAAATATCAAAGGTGTTAGAGCGCCGCAATTTATGCCTTACTTTTGATTAACTACTCCCTTATCCCCCTGAAATCCGCGTTTGAGTACCTACGTATAATTTTTTCAGTTATAAAAAACATAGATAACAAACAAACCACAAACAAAACCTAATAGGTAAACACTTTATTTTTGAGGTCTAAAAAGCTTGGAATATTGAAAAAGGGGTTTTGCGCACGGAGAACACGATCTAAAAACGGCATTTTTCGCACGCCGTGTTTAAAACGTTTTGCACACGCTTACGTCATTTTTGCGCATACTTACGTCATTTTTGCACATAGGTCTCCCTCCATTGTGATTTTTGTTGTTGTCACCCAACAATATAAAAGTTAGCTGAGTTCCATAGCAACCCTCTGTTTTGTTGATTAGATACTTGAAATACAATATTATACATTTTTTTAATAAAAACGAGTTAAATTGAAATTTGATTTTTCTGGTCTCTGTTTAGTTGCAGTCGTATAAAAAGTATCGTAAAAACTCGTTTGAAAACCTCTTTGCACACTCTCTCGATTTGTGGACCTCGCCTTCGGCTCGGTTCACCAAACTGTCTCGATCGGGTATAAAGATTCGTTTTCAAACCTTGTTGTTTAAATAACTATTTTTTTAATACCTTCATCAAAAACATGATTTTAGTAACTGTCTGGGGTCTGATTGTCGAATCCATACGAAAATATCCGCATACGAGTACTTAATAATAGCCAATTTTTTGTCAGTCTCTTTCTATATCGTGCGAAATGAGAGGCGAAAGATAAGCCGGTATCTGTGGACCACGTTCGAATTTGACTGTTTTTCTTGTATTTTTTAATAGGTATTAAAGAAATAGTGTTAACAACTCGCAGCTAAACTGTGCTTTTTTTTTACTCGCGTTTTTAAATAAATTAATATATTTATGGAGCAAAAGGGGAGCAATCGCTCCCCCCCGCTCCCCCAACTGCGATTTCGTGTTTCTTCTCAGCTAAAAACAGTTTGTAATGTTTGATCAAGATTTAGGCAATGGTCAAAACGAAAAGTTATTTTGAAATAAAAATCCAAACAAATTTAGTATAAGTATGCAAGAAACAGAAGAAAATAACAGAATCGTCAAATCGTCTACCTAATTCTAACTAGCGTTTTTTCTAAATGTATATGCGTTTCATTTGCACATTTGTCAATTAAAACGTAGCCGTAACTTTATAAGAGCTGCTATGGTTATTTGACATTGATATTTGCCACCAACACTTGATTCGAAATTTTTTAGGTTATCCTTTTATTTTTGTGATTATTTATTTGAATTTCTCTCTCTTTCTACAGCTGTTTAAAAAGTTTCTATGGGTAGATGCTGGCCGTTTGTTTAGAAATGAAAATATAGATCGCAGATTAAGTACTTCAACTGGTTCTTTTGTGAGTTACTGGCTCTTTTTGTGTTTTTAATTACTACACAGCTTAACGCTTAAAGAAAAATTTCAATAAAATTCTCTGCAGCCGTCGTGGAGGGAGGAAAACTTTTTATTCTTTTGCAAGTATAATTGGAAAGAGTTTCTTTCCGAACAGGAAAGTAATTAATAATTAAAACTGGCAAAGTGTTTTAAAGTAGTAGTTAGTAGTTTTAAATTTAAATGAAAAAATTATGACCAGAATTAAATATACAGAAACCGGAAAACACTTTGGTTTAAATAAAGAAGAATTTTACTTGAAAAATATGCTTATAGAATGGTGAGTTTTCATGTTTATCAATACAAGAGAAAAAAAGAGCTTTCTTGGTTAGTATTAGCCAATGATATGGATCATGATTATTAAACTCCATTATTAGGTATTACCAAGCTACCCCCTCAGAAAAATATAGCCTGGTAGTTGTCAGTCATATGACCGGGCTAGAGTAATGTCTGGGAAACATAAGGCCTTACAAGGTTTAATAAGAGAAGAACATCCTTCTGCAATATACATTTATTGTTTGGCACATAAACTGAAATTTGTGGACCCATGTACAAAAGATGCACCAGCAGCTTCTTTCTTCAATACGTAGAGGTATGAAAAACTTAAAAAGGTTGCAGATACCTTGGGTATTAAATTTTTGGAAGAATCTAACCTTTCTACTACTCGCTGAGCATGTCGATTTGAAAATTGTAAAGCAGTTTTATTAAAACTTCGGGGCAATTAAAATGTCACTAGAAAGGGAAGTAACTGATAACTAGGATAGACATCTTGTTGAAGCTGTTGGACTATTAGCATCTATTCAAAAAGCCAAGTTTGGCATTTGTCTGCACATTCTATACACTTTTTTATTACGTATGAACGTTTTGAGTCAGTAATTTCAAACCTATCAAAGTATCAAAACAAAAACGGCAAATTGCTGCACAAACTAAGGATTATATAGTGGAAAGCTCTCTTGGACATGACAGCGCGATAGAATTTCTATCAAATGTAAGTTGCTTAGGACACTGAAAAATAAACATTCTCTACCAAATAACGGATAAATTAGCAGCTAATTTTAGGGAGATGTTTTCAAACTTGCTATTGACCAAATCGGTAGATACTTCATTTAAGTTAAATATCAAAGAGTGTCAAGATTTTGTTGGTAGTAAAAAATATGATTACTTGTAAAAATGTAAAAATAAATTTAAAATCTATAAAAGAGTATATTAGACAAGACTTTTGTCCGAACCTCTACAAATTAATTCAGATTGCTATAACCCGATTTTCCAATATATTGATTATCAGCATCGATAACTATTTAATTAAAGAAGAGATTACAGCAGACCACGTTTTGGAAATATTTTCACCAAACACAAGAAAGTTGCAGTTAATTTAATTTAATTTATATTGAACTGCTCAGTTGAGTTATATAGAGTTACGGTTCAAAGTTGTTCACATAACGAGTTAAGATAATAATGCATAATATTAAACAATTTTGAGAAAAACATCATTGTTTTCCCTAGCCCCCCCCCCCCCAGGTCAGAGAGCTAGTTGGTGTTAATACCATATAACAAGTGTCGCAAAATGTACACAATCATAACTTGAAAAACAAAGAAAATAATGTAAAAATCAGGGTCGGAGGGAGGATTTTTTCACTCTGCGTTTTTTTCCAGGCTAACTTGATTAGGAGAGTTATTATCGCTACTGGTTTTTTTCCGAAAATGCAAGGCCAGAGAGCCTTTATATTGTCTCATAGTTATATGCATCGGTAATACCAAGTGGAAAAATGCCCTTAAGTCTTCCTTGTAAATTTTACGAACTTCACAGGACTTTGGCTTTTTGTACTTTTGCTTTTTGTTTATATAACTTAGTTGATTTTTGTTTATCAGTACGTTAAAAGAATTGAGAAAAAATCTTATGCTTTTAATCCACACTCCCAATTTAAGAACTTTTCGGTTTTCTAAAAAGAGGAAGGATCCAAATTTAGGTTGAAGTTCAAAATCTAACATTTTTTAATATCCAAGGTGACCGAAAATTTTTTAAATTATGTGCGACTCTGAATAAACTTATTTAAGTTATTGCGACAAAGCGCTTTATCCTAGGCAGTTCGCTTACCAAGCAGGCAAATCCACAATCAGTGCACTGCACTGTCTAGTAAAAGACATAAGTTTTTTTCCGCAACGTTGCATAGGCGTTTGACAACGCGAATGGTTTTTTTGTTTGGTGGAATTAAGATGTGTTCACACGAGACTAAAAACGGATTTTTAAACAGTTTTCAAGTTTATTCCTAAAATCCTTGAGTGAGAGAACTATTACTTTTATTTATTTTAATCGTTTCCTTGTATTAAATAGGGCAAATATTGTCAAATTTATCAGAATTCATTAAATTTTATGTAGATCAGCCTTTATTATTATGGGTGCCGATGTCAAAAGAGGTATGTCCGAGAATGACGGAAAATCATCGTTGTATTCATTCTGTCTTTTTTTCTCATGCTATTGGCAAAGGAAAGAAGCATATCCTGACTAAAACTTTAAATTTGCGGACATACCCTAGCTCTGATTATTTCCACCACCTTTGAAAGTCGGTGGCGTTGTGGTGGCTGCTAAATTTTTTGGTTAGAATTTTTTGTTTTTAATTTTACAAGAGCAGTGCCTTTATGTGGCCAAAATGGTTCAAGATTCGTCGTAGTCATGATCTTTAGAAGATTTTTATTCTGACGGGACATTGAATTTGTATTAAAGGAGCCCAATAACAACTTTCGGCGTTTAAAAAGTGGAAAAAGCAACACAAAAGGAAAATAAAGCAGTAAAATTAGAGCTCGCAAATGGGCTTTGTGTGTTCATTTTGATTTCATTTAAAAAATCATTTTATTTTTTGTTTCATCATGATTTCATTTAAAAAAACATTTTATTTTATTTTTTTAATATTAGGCCTTAATCCTAACTAAGTCTAACTCGTCCCAACTAATTCGATATGACAATGATAGTCTTACACAATAAACAAGTCAAATAAAGATAGCTATCCCTTTATTTCTGAGATCACAGCTACGTTTACATTTGCACGCATAAACCTTTTGGATCCGTTCGAGGCCGTATCAACAAAAGCAAAAAACCAAAATTAAAAAAATTGTAATCTATTTTCATGCAACTTGCTGCAACTGCAACGTAAAAATCTGACCAATAGGAAACAAGTTTTATGCTAAAGCTGGGTTTAAGAATTTTTAAGCCTTGCCGAATGAGGTGGTAACCAAACCGGGTTTAACGACCCTTAAATCCGGTTTTGAAATACTGTGCAATTGAAAATCGGCGTCTTAAATTTAAATGTGGTTTTAACTTGCCCTGCATTATTATATATTATAAATAGAATTGGCAAATGAAGTATACCCAATAAAAATAAATAAAAATTTAAAAAGGGATTTAGTGAGGGTGAATAAATAACAAAATTCAATGAATAGCGAGTTTTCCCTCAAAAA
Source organism: Oxystoma pomonae (assembly GCA_963921995.1). Classification (NCBI taxonomy): domain Eukaryota; kingdom Metazoa; phylum Arthropoda; class Insecta; order Coleoptera; family Brentidae; genus Oxystoma; species Oxystoma pomonae. The sequence continues at coordinate 122,160,483 of OY998163.1, read as the reverse complement.
AGGTAATGATAACAGTAGATCCGGATTTCGCACTTGTGGTGTTCATCAGTACGGTGCTAGGAATTAGGAGATGAAATGATGATGAGAAAATATGACATTCATTCATTTTCATTCACTCATTTTGTTATTTATTCACCTTCACTAAATCCCTTTTTAAATTTATCAACTCCAGAGTTTAGGATATCTGTAAAGATAATTATATCTGTCTCCGTAGAGACGCTTAATTTTCCTTTAAATTGAAGGTACATCTGCCGATTCTGCAATTTGACGGATGGTTGTCTTTTACATGAATCCTGTGTCATATTTTTTCATCATCATTTCATCTCCTAATTCCTAGCACCGTACTGATGAGCACCACAGGTGCGAAATCCGGATCTACGGTTATCATTACCTTTTTTGAGGAAAAGCTCGCTATTCATTGATTTTGATAAATAAAAATATTGAATGGTGAGTCACTTAACAAACCATAAAAAATCTTGCAGTTAATAATTTTTTTTATAATTGCCATAAAATTGTCGCACTTGTAAACGTATCTATGACATTTCCGCCATGTTTTCCAATGTCCGATGGATTCGACGCCATTTTTTCCACCGCAACGTTGCAGAAAGAGACGCAACTATAAAAAGGACAATTGAATGTAATAAACTCGCTCTCGCTGCATCCATTGACATAGAGTGTTTGATAACACCTCAGATCGGTCCATAACTAGGGCGCTACAAGAATGGAATGTAGAAAGTCTAACAGTAAGATGGAGAAATGCAATGTTAAAATATCGCTTAGTGACGGCAGAAGTAAATAAAGCGACAGCAACAGTATTAACAGTTAAAGGCAATCTCCAAGGGGGAGTTATCCAGTGGCGGTCCCAGCCATTTAGAAAGGGGGGGAGGCGGTTACGATGCGAAAAAAAATAGAATAAAAGCATAGCATGAGGAACATATCAATATATGCAAACAAAACTTGGGAACTACAAGCGAGGATTTGGTCTCAAATCTAGGGAGCGGTACTCAGATTTGAAGTTTATTTAAAAAAATTTTAAGAACATTTTTGAGATTACATTAAAACTGTAATTTTTGAGTCGAAATAAACTAAAATCGTAAATATCAACGGTATTATAGCGCCACAAGCGAAAACTTTTAAGAAAATTGATCTAAAAATGCGTTTTTTGATTTGAAATTAAACTAAAATTGTAAATATATCAATGGTTTCAAAGCGCACCAGCGTAAGAGGGGGTTAACTACCCCCCTATCCTCCTGAAATCTGCGCTTGAGTAACTACGTATAATTTTTTCAGTTATAAAAAACATAGATAACAAACAAACCACAAACAAAACCTAATAGCTAAGAGTCTAAAAAGCTTTTTGTTGAAACATTACCTTTTATATCGCCTATCTCAAACATAAGATGCCCATCTCAAAAAAAAATCATTCACTGGATATGCCGCAAACTTGTTGGCAGCTCAGACCAAACCTAATAAGGTACAAAAGCTGATCTGTCTGGGAATAACAGGGGCATTTCCAACCTGCCCCACCGCAGCCTTGGAGACACTGCTATACATTCCTCCACCTCATCTTAGGGTGAAAAAAAAGTCAATTAGTAGTGCTCATAGGCTATTCCCGATAGGTAGTTTCAAGCTTTGAGATCTGAGGGGTCACCTCCGCATCTTGAAAGGAATAAAACTGGAAAAAGCCAGCAAACCAACTGACCAAATGAAGGCCGTTTTGGAGTTAAAGATTCCATTTAAAGTGATTACAAACGACCGCCAATCAAGGAACAATAAATAACTACCACAAGCCAAGGACGCTTCGCTCTGGTACACTGATGGCTCCAAACTTGAGAATGGAGCCGAATTGGGCATTTCCGGCTCTAACTTTAAGCTATCTTAGTCACTGGAAAAAGTGTCTCAACCAGAGCCTCAAAAAAAAACAATTCTTTATTGAGAGTATACATACAGTCAAGCTGTTTTAAAAGCCCTAAACCCATATAAATGTGCGTCAAAACTGGCCTGGGAATGCAAACATCTCTAAAAGCACTCGCAACCCACAGTCAGGTAACATTGATGTGGGTACTAGGACACCGAGGTATAGCGGGCAACGAGGAAGCAGGTACCCTTGCAAAACGAGGTGCTGAAACGTCATATTATGGCCCAGAGCCCTACTGTGAACCCATGAAAAGCCACGTTCTAAAAGAACTCAACAATTGGGAAAAGGACCAATTGACAACATCAGAAGAGTCGTTAAACTGCTCACCGAACACTGTCCGGTAAAATATTACCTAAAGGTAATAAAGAGCAGAAGATGCCCAGCAAACACGGTTCCCTCGGCCCTTCGTCGGCACGATGTCGATTGCCGAATTTACCGTCATCAATCATTGTGTGGGTACTAGGACACCGAGGTATAGCGGGCAACGAGGAAGCAGGTACCCTTGCAAAACGAGGTGTTGAAAGGTCATATTATGGCCCAGGGCCCTACTGTGAACCCATGAAAAGCCACGTTCAAAAAGAACTCAACAATTGGGAAAAGGACCAATTGACAACATCAGAAGAGTCGTTAAACTGCTCACCGAACATTGTCCGGTAAAATATTACCTAAAGGTAATAAAGAGCAGAAGATGCCCAGCAAACACGGTTCCCTCGGCCCTTCGTCGGCACTATGTCGATTGCCGAATTTACCGTCATCGGCATGACGTCGATTTACGACATCGGACAAGCAGTAGCAATGGTAAATTTTACTTTTTGCACACATTGGCATAGCGTAGCCGTACCAAATGAGGCATGTAGGCAAGCTGGTCTCGACCCGACATTGGTACACTATTCAAGTTCGACATTATTTTCCTAAAGCGGTCCCACGTCGGCGATTGACGAAGGTGGTCTCTTAAAGCGACCTGACAATGGCAAACCACAAGGGTCCGATAATGGGTGGATAATAAGGCCCCACATCGGCCTCTCAAAGCGGCCCGACGTCGGTTGACGCAGGTCCGTCGCTGGTTGCTTGACACGATCGGACATTGGCAAACTACAAAGTTTCGATAATGCGGGTGCTTAACCAGTCGGGGTGGTTTAAGTGGCAGAAGAGGTCATTATTGTAGAGAAGTACCATCATCTTGTCAAGTCCGTATTCTAGTTGTGTACAGGGAACACAGTGACATTAGCTCCATCTCTACATACTAGGAAGAAACTATAAGCAGTTTAAAAATATTAATGTGACGTAACGTCGTCTGTTGCCGGTTATCGACCAATCGAACAAAAATCTGATCAGGTCATCGTCGGTCTTAAAGCAGATAGAGTGCGTTTCGGCACAAAGTCGACTATAGTAAAGTAAATAGGTAAATCGGACCATCGTCAGTTGCCGATTCTCGACCAATCAAACAAAGTTCCAATCACATCATCGTCGGCCCTAAAGCAGATAAAGTGGTCGTCGGCATAAAGTCGACTATAGTAAATCAGGCCATCAACAGTTGCCGATTCTCGACCGAATAAACAAAGTTTATTAAATCATAATGTCGACTATAGAAAATCGGGCAATCGTCAGTTGCCAAATCTCGTCCGATTAAACAAAGTTCCAGTCGGACCGTCGTCAGCCCTAAAGCAGATAAAGTGGGTGCCGGCATGAAGTCGACTATAGTAAATCGGGCTATCATCAGTTGCCGATTTTCGACCGATTAAACAAAGTTCCAATCGGACCATCATCGGCCCTAAAGCAGATGCGTTGGCATAATGTCAACTATAGTAAATCGGGCCATCGTCAGTTGCCGATTCTCGTCCAATTAAACAAAGTTCCAAAGCAGATAAATTGGCCGTCGGCATAAAGTCGACTATAGAAAATCGGGCTATCGTCAGTTGCCGATTTTCGACCGATTAAACAAATTTCCAATCGGACCATCGTCGGCATAAAGTCGACTGTAGTAATGTAGACCTCCGTCAGTTGCCGATTATTGACCGAAAACTGAAAATCGCAGTCTGTCCAACATCGGTCCAGCGTGTAGTTGCCGATGCGGATACACTGCTGACGTTGTCGGCATTGGCACGATTTAATGCCGACGATTTGTGTTTGCTAGGTGACCACTGCAGATTTTGCGAAACCGCAACAGAGACCTTAGAACACTTACTCTGTGAATACCCTGCCCAACTCTGGAAGAGGCTTGAGCACCTCGAGGGGGTACCGCCATCTACCCTAGAAGTAAGCCAACTAGCCCTGAAGAAAATAGCTTCCTTTGGAAGAAGCCTTAAATTCCTGGACACTAACTAGAGAGTCATGCACAAAAAGCATTTTTTCTCTGTTAAAATGCAAATGTTTAGAGAAAGAGTGCAGAATTTTAGAGGTAGATGAAGATAATTTAGTGAAGTGCAAAGTATTTTCGAGAAGGATGGAGATCTGTTATAATTGGTCGCCTACATTAAAAAAATTAGCGTTGCCAATTATTTTAGGGAGATCTTCTTTTTAAATAAATTTTTATACTTACTGAAAATATATAGAAAGGTTTTTTATAAATAATTTTGCCTGAAAATGAAACTAAATAAATACGTATTTGTTAATGATATATTTTATGACAATAAGGTAAATAAAGAATTCCAGGAAAAATTGCTGTAGTGTTATGGCACCAGCGTAAAATAATTTTTCCCACAGTGCACATTATTTTTATTTTCCATTTTTTTTTTAAATCGTTAATATTTTATACTTTTTAATGCTCAAAGTTCATATTAAGCTTTACACTAGTATATTTTAACACCTCTAAAACCATTTTAACAGATATTTAACTAAATTATTTTAAGGTTCATCATGGCTCCACCATTTTAGTCAACGTTCACTAAATATCAACCAAACCAGCCACAAAGCCACAAAAATTTTTTGTAAGTCATAGGACGTACTAGAAAGTGACCACAAAATTTTGGTCAAATTTTTACCAATTTGAGAAAATCTAAAATTATATTAGATTCGTAGATGAAAAGTTAGTAGGGGTAGCTATGAAGTATGGACACCTTTACGAGTAAATTTGAATCCTAAAAACAGTTCGTTTAATTAAATAGATAGACCGAAAATCAAAAATTAACAACATTTTGCAGAGCGGAGCGCGCGAAGAAATTTCTGAAGGCATTAAAAAAAATGTAAGAAATTCAATTGCGCCTTAATACCATTTTTTTTAAAGATGCGCTAAAAGTAATAGGATCTCTGCCACCTTTTTAAATGTATACCTAAATACCTTTAATCCTCTAGATTCACTACTTCGATACGGGAAATTTGTGCAAGTAAGTCAGAATAGCAATTAAATATATAGGCTGGCTATTGTTGTTTCAAATTCCTAAATGGAAATTGACAATAATGACTTAAAAGCTGAATTATGTAGGCAGAACAATATGCTCAAGTTAGGTAGCTGAAAATGGAATTGCCCGGAAAATTCATAATAAGGAAAATTATAGTGGATAAAGTTCTTGTCTTACTAATAAGTATAAAAATTAACTTAATATGGAATTATTCTGGTCGCACATTTAAAAATACAATCGATACAAGCTACTAAGTACTGATTACTAGCCCCTATACGATAAAAATTACAAGCTACACAATACCATTGATCGAAAGTAATTCTATAGATCTTGACTAAGAGAATTACTTTCGATCAATATCGGGCAAAAGAGAGAGAAACCAATTTAAAGTGAAGATTTGGACCAATGAGATGCATAGTAGCGAGAGAATTTGAGTCCCTGGGAGAAAATTGTCTCTCGATTTAAGAATAGCCCCACAGAAGAGTTTTTGCCTTTACATTTTTTCCAGGCCAACTTGATTCGGAAAGTTATTATCGCTACGGCTTTTTTGTTCGAAAATGCAAGGGCAGGGCCGAGGCTGATATTAGACACTTAAAGTTAATTTATTGGTTTATCGGCATTCGTATCTTTATCTATATCGAGTCGACCTATCGAACAGGTGTACTTTTAAACTAATGGCGAATGCGTGACAGCTCCAGCTAATCAAATGCGTCAAAACATCGTTTCGTATGCAGGGACGGTCGTAACGTTACGACTCCCTTATCGTACCTAACGAGATTTTCGTGCATTTAATCAGCTGGAGCTGTCACGCATTCGCCATGATTTAAAAGTGCACCTGCTGAATTGGACTCGAGAGAGGTAAGGATTATTATTATTATTAACTTTAAGTGTCTATTATAGTATCTCATAGTTATATGATTTAACTGTTTTAAAAATCAATCGCCGGTATCAGGTAACTTGTATTTTTTAATTGTACGTCCACATTAAGACGAATTTTTTGTGTAGTTTTATTTTACGATTGGTTTATTTTTACATATGAGAGTATGTAATTACGGTTGGCAAAGAGAACAAAAATCTACTAGATACTTACGTTTCATTTAATCTACCTACTTGTCCTTATGTTATATCAATATTCATTTAATTCCAAACTTCTTCGAGCCAAGTGTAAAGTTTTTTTTTTGAGACAAACGCATCTAGCCGGGATTCGAACCCGGGACCTTTCGTGCGGAGGCAGATAGGCTACCCACTGCGCTACCACGGCCGACTTGAATATTATGAATAACTAACTTTTTTCCTTTCACAGGCACTCTTACCCTCTTATTAATTTACCCTGGCGTTAAACAATTAGTTTTATAAAACTGCCAGAAAAAATTTATTTGATCAATTTTTAGCTACATATTATCTTGTTTAAATACATGACCATGTTATAGGAAATAGAATAGCCTGGAACGAGGTGCTTTATAATAATCAAGATATGCGCCTTTGTGACTGCAAATCTCTCGCCCTCCCCGAGATATATCGTGCCAAATACTCTTGACAATAATTGGCTTAGCTCTGCGGTTTCTTGTCATATTGTCAAATCTATTAGTATAATAATATGGGTGACTTGCATAGCATCCAATTATATTGGTACTGATTGACAAAATTGACGCATTTCGATTGGAACAGAGGGTCGAATTGTGTATTAGGGAGTTTCTGGATCATTTTTTAACGATAAGGATTAGCACAACTTTTGTTAGCTTCAAGGTTTCTTTGCGACACTAAAAAATTAACTGTACAGAAACAGAAAATTGTCAAGAATACACCATAACAATAATACAAACCACAGATAAAACACACTAAATAGAAATATAAATTGTGACAGATGCTTACAGCATAACTCGCCTAACATAATCTGTGCTAACAGTATAAAAAACTGTTTCAAACAAATAAACTAGCTTCTAGATTGTACCAAAATTCACAGACAGTTTTATTAGCCCACACAAGAAGTCAGGCATTAAAAAATAAAATAATTTAGGGTGGATTTATCCAACTTCTCATATTGATAATGCGTAACTTTAATTCGTAGTGGATAAGCACAATTTTAGTGTTATTACAAAATTTAATATCTTCTGTTTATACAAGGGTTCATAAGCACAGTGCAGTGCATTAGGATAAATGTTGTTATTTACCTAACCTTTTTCCTAAGTTTCTGTTTTCTAAGCCTATTTTGAGACCACACAACCAAAATTTCTTCTTTGCTCTTTACTTCGACATTTGAGACTATTAGAATCGTAAAATTTTGACTTTTCTTAGATTTATCAAAAATGAGTTACTAAGGTTGCAAAACACCTTAATCGACGAAAAAAAAAATTGTCTGTTGGTCAGTCGGTCTGTTGTCTGTCTGTATACACGATAACTCAAGAACGCCTCAATCGATTTTAACGAAATTTGGTTCAAAAATCCGCTATAGGCTGGCCATGACCAGATTAATTTTTTGGTAGGGTGTGGGAGAGTGGGAGGGGGGAAAAGGGGGATAAAATATTTTAAAAAATTGTAACTTCGGAAAAAAAGCAAGTAGCGATATGCGGTTTTCAGATTTAAGTTTCCATTAACATGGACTACAAATTTTGTTATAAAGTTAAAATATATTAAAAAAATCATAACTTTACATGTAAAGCAGCTATTGATCTTGCAAAGCTACAGTTTTCGAGATATTTTCATTTTTCTTCAACATAAAATAATTGTTTGTATGGTGGACTATCCGTGCTTTCTAAAACCAATTTTTTTGTCATGCTATTAGTAAACTAACGACGATTGACGATTTTTCAAAAGTATGATTTTATGTAACCAATATTATATTTTTATATTGCAAGCATATTGTTCTTTTCAGAAAATACCATATAATGCTTTTGGTTGTCTATGCTGTAGATGAAAATAATATATTTATGAGTTAAAATCAACTTGAGTAAAATACGACAAAATATTTACCGATACAGTTTATCAAAAAAATTATTTGTACCAAGCTTATGATTTCCGCTTTGTGGTATATCAAAAACACAAGTTCTGGCTATGCTCTGGTGTATTCGCTTTTTTTAAAGTGTCTTTTAATTCTGAGATACTAATTTTTTTTATCAATGATTTGTTATTGGCAAATTTTTAAGTTTTTTTGACTTTAAAAAAAAGACCTCAAAAGACCTGGATGAAAATATGTATTTTAATGAGACCAAACCTTGTCTAACTGAAATCCATAAAGAGTGGCTGCGACCACCTGCGACCCCTCAAAATAATCGTGTAATAAATTAAGGGTGCGAGTCTGCTTAGGTGTATAAATTGGTTTAAAACATAATTATTTAGAACAAAATAAACTTTTTAACTAAAATTTAATTAAATATTTAAAAAGTTATATATTCTACTTTGGGGGCTTATACAACCCCTCCCTTCAGTCAACTTCTTCTTCTTCTTCTTGTAGCGCTACAACCCTGGGTGGGTCTTGGCTGACTGTACGACTTTTTTCCAATTTGTTCGGTCTTCCATCAACCTAGGGTCAAATGGAATGTTCATTTTCCGGAGATCTGCTTGGATGTTATCTTTCCATCGCATTCTGGGACGTCCGAGTGGTCTTTTGCCTGTGGGAATCTCCTCCCATACTAGTTTTACAAGTCTTTCGTTATGCAGTCTGTGCACGTGGCCTGCCCATCTTAGTCGCTGTGATTTAATTTCTTGGACAATATCGGCGTCGTTGTAGAGTGTTTTTAATTCGATATTGATTCTGATCTTATACTGGTTTGTGGTGATGTCATGGTGAGGTCCGAAAATTTTTCTAAGTATTTTTCGTTCAAAGCGCCTTAGCTTTTCTTCGTTTGCTTTGGGAAATTCCATAAGGACGTAATTATTTGTATATTCTCTAGTTTTCCTTGATTCCCCCCCCCCTAACCTTTTAGTTACTCTACACCAATTTTATTAAAAGAAAAGTCTTTTTATGCTACTAAGATATATTAAAACCTAATTATTTTTAAAAAATCACTTTGTACAGAAACAGTTTTTAAGAAACGAGAAAGCATTTTATACCTTAGGGGAGTTTCATCAATTTTAATAGTATATATATGTAACGTTAAAATTATGTTAAATGTGACCAATGTTATTGTGTCCTTTATTTTAAAATTTTTAAATTTTAATATCTAACTGTATAGGTCTCTTTCTCTTGCATGTAAAGCATTTAAAACTTTGTGGCTTAATTATCTACTTTATATGTTGTTGATATTTTTACACATCCACAAAGAAATTTATTAAATATTATTTAGACAACTAGATTATTTAATATTATTCGACTAGATTAAGATTATTTGCTTTGTCAATGAAATTTTTAATTTTACGACAATAAAGCTTATTTTAAATTAAATTTATTTCCTTCTCTATTAATCTATTATATTCTACTTTGGGGGCTTATACAACCCCTCTCTTCAGTCAACTACCCGCCATAAATCATTATTTTTAACAAAAACCTTTAAAGCAAGGGAAATTCCATAAGGACGTAATTATTTGAACAAAAATTGTATATTCTCTAGTTTTCCTTGATTCCCCCCCCCCCCTAACCTTTCAGTTACTCTGCACCAATTTTATTAAAAGAAAAGTCTTTTTATGCTACTAAGATATATTAAAACCTAATTATTTTTAAAAAATCACTTTGTACAGAAACAGTTTTTAAGAAACGAGAAAGCATTTTATACCTTAGGGGAGGTTCATCAATTTTAATAGTATATATGTAACGTTAAAATTATGTTAAATGTGACCAATGTTATTGTGTCCTTTATTTTTAAATTTTTAAATTTTAATATCTAACTGTATAGGTCTCTTTCTCTTGCATGTAAAGCATTTAAAACTTTGTGGCTTAATTATCTACTTTAGATGTTGTTGATATTTTTACACATCCACAAAGAAATTTATTAAATATTATTTAGACAACTAGATTATTTAATATTATTCGACTAGATTAAGATTATTTGCTTTGTCAATGAAATTTTTAATTTTACGACAATAAAGCTTATTTTAAATTAAATTTAGTTCCTTCTCTATTAATCTATTATATTCTACTTTGGGGGCTTATACAACCCCTCTCTTCAGTCAACTACCCGCCATAAATCATTATTTTTAACAAAAACCTTTAAAGCAAGGGAAATTCCATAAGGACGTAATTATTTGAACAAAAATTGTATATTCTCTAGTTTTCCTTGATTCCCCCCCCCCCTAACCTTTCAGTTACTCTGCAACAATTTTATTAAAAGAAAAGTCTTTTTATGCTACTAAGATATATTAAAACCTAATTATTTTTAAAAAATCACTTTGTACAGAAACAGTTTTTAAGAAACGAGAAAGCATTTTATACCTTAGGGGAGGTTCATCAATTTTAATAGTATATATGTAACGTTAAAATTATGTTAAATGTGACCAATATTATTGTGTCCTTTATTTTTAAATTTTTAAATTTTAATATCTAACTGTATAGGTCTCTTTCTCTTGCATGTAAAGCATTTAAAACTTTGTGGCTTAATTATCTACTTTATATGTTGTTGATATTTTTACACATCCACAAAGAAATTTATTAAATATTATTTAGACAACTAGATTATTTACGACAATTTTACGACAATAAAGCTTATTTTAAATTAAATTTAGTTCCTTCTCTATTAATCGAAATCAGGAAAACCCTGATATTTTAAAACGCATTAAAATACATAGGGTTTTTGCATATAGAGAAGTTGCTGTCTAAATTTGACATTTAGAATGACGCTTGCCCTTTTTAGATAAATATTTTTAAGGCTTCTTAAAAGTTGTAAAAGCGTTTTATTCATAACTTTTTTCTACCTCACATATAAATAGATATAATAGTTGTGATCATTTAAATGGAGCACCCTATACCAAAATGCTTTTAAATTGTGATATTTATTAGAGCAAAACAAACAAACCTTAAAATTGTTAGCCGAATAACGCGGAAATTCTTTGTTTTCATTTGAATATAATAAAAAAATCAATTTCTGAACTGGCGAAAAACATTCACCCTGTATATCCGTAAAAAAGCCATGGGCATGGGGCGATGTTGTCACTACATCTTACACGTAGTAAATTCATTCCAGGTTGTTGTTTTCTAATGTTTTCCATTTTCATATCTTTAGAAGTGGAATAAAAATTGTTTTTGCTCGACTTTAATACCAAACTGATGAAAGATATCGTAAAAAAAAATATTTTTCGGCTTTTCATTTCGTAACCATTGTCCTTACGCACTGTTTACAGGCTGGGGACTGAGATACATGCAAATGCCTAATCTAAAGCGTTCAAACACGGCCGGAGAAATCGACTGAGATATTTCCGTAGAAACTTTATCAAGCAAATAGGACGGGTTGACGCCTTCGAACGTCCAACCCGGGTTTTGCACTTTGATTCGAAATCAAAAAGGAGGAACAGTCAGATGTGGGGCCGTGCACAAATTACGTAACGGTGATTTTACCAATTTTTGACCCCCTTCCTATGTAATGTTTTGTAAAGGTTTGGCACGCCACGCCTCTAATATTACGTAACGATTTCAATACCACTACCCCCCCCCCCAAAAAAAAAAAACTTTTCACTTATTTTCATTCCAAATTTTCTTAGTTTCACACAAATGCAAACGCTGTCGAAAACCCCCCTCCCCCCTACGTAACGTTTTGTAACCCCCCTCACCCCTATGACCATTACGTAATTTGTGCACGGCCCCTGTAGTCCCAGTGGAGGAGGGCGAGAAAATTGATATTTCTTTGCGTTCCCGAAATTACGTAATTTTTGAAAAAAAGTTGTAAGCGGCGACATTTTTATTTCGTGCTTTGTTTTTCTAACATTTTTGCGTTCGGCTAATTTAATTGAAAAATTTTTGCCTGCGGCGCCCTTTATCTTCATACTCGAAACCAAGATCCCCCTTTTTAGACAAACTGATCCCGTCTGTGTTTCTAAATTTTTTCAAATAAAAGTAGAGTATGGCCATGGGGGAAATAATTTTTTTCTACGGTATGACGAAAATTTCGAGAAAGTTGAAGACAAAAATAAAAAAAGTGGCAGAGCTCAAGTTTTTCGTAAAAAAAACGCTTTTTGTAAAGAAACAGAGCAAAATAAATCTTTTCACCCCTTTTTGGGTGTTACAAATATTGGCAGCCCCTTACTTTTCGCTTTTACCCTCCCGCTAGTTTTGAAGAATTGGTCCGCTACATGTTTCGAGATCATGTCATAAAACACCTCGAAAATATCAAATGTAGTGTAGGGCCAGCTTTATTTAAAATCAATAATATCGCAAGCAAAAAGCTCTGCAGGAAAAACAGCGCCGTTAATTGATTTCTTTGGCTGCTAGTGCTAGCTGCATGGTTTGGCCGTTTCCGGATAGATGTCACTAGTAGAACAGAATGGAAAGAAATTTAATTAAAAGCGAAGATATTTCTTTCTAATGTTAACAACCTCACGAGTTTATCGCTCAGTATCGTAAATACTGGACCCTGCCGCCTCCTTTAAGCAAGAAAAAGCTGTGGTTTGGACCTGAAAACATCTAATTTTTAATTAGATTAGATGTTCAAATCTCATGGTGTGACCGCCATCTGGCGGAATTTGCAGACATCTTGTCAACGGTTATTATTTCAACTATGATTTATGCTCACAATGAAAGAGTGGCGACAATTTTTTCTCATGAAAGCAGTCCGGAGATAATAACAAACTGGCACCATTGCTCAATATACCTGTTTCTTTTGTGCGCGCAGAACTTTCTATGCCATTTCTGTTTGATTTATTGAAATCCTATCCCTAAGGAAAATCTTAGGAACCCTGTACATATAAAACGAGCTTTGTCCACATTACTTACTATCAAAGACAAGTGAATATTTTGTTACTATACTACCACCGAACAATCAATGTTCACTGACACTACTATACTTAATTATCAAATATATAGGATGCACTAAAATTGCAATTCACAAATGGGCTTTGTTGGTTGATTTTCATTTTATTTAAATAAATCATTTTTTTTTTGTTTGTTTTTTAAAACATTGTACCTTAATCTTAACTAATTACAATTCGTCCTAACTAATTCCATATGACGAAGATAGCTATACATATTAAACAACTGAAACAAAGATAGCCATATCTAAAACAAAAACACCGGGATGTCATCAAATGAGAAAAATTAAAAAAAGGGAAATTTTTTACAAGATTACTATAATAACTGCAATCGTGCAGTAAAATGTGCTTTTGCGCACTCATCCGTATACTATGTTAGCGCACCTGATACCATTAAAAAAGTTAAAAAAAAAAGAAAGTTCTCTAATTTGATAAAATCGAGTTTAAATTAGAAGCCCAAAACAAGAAACTCGTATTTCATGAGACAAAAAAACGGACGGGCAATAATTAATTAAAACCGTCTCCTCGGCAGCACGAAAGAACAGTGGTAATTTGAAAAGTAATTAAATATTTACGTTTTTCTTTTTAAAGGTACATGCAAATTATTGTTCTCTTTCAAGAGCATACTTCGTATAGAATAAATGAGCTCAGACACAGTGAAACATGTTCTGATGCAAAGGATCGACTCGTGGAATCACGATGCAAGAACCAACGTACGTATTCATCAACTTGGCATCAGTTTCGGTATGAGGCAATGCGGAGCTACATCCCTGAGTCGGTGAAGCTGATGCAAGTCTCATAGTTTGTAGGCGCTTATGCAGCTGATGCAAGTGTCATAATCCCACTGTGTGTGGATCCCTTAAGGTTTCAACGAAGCACAGTTTACCTCAAAATATCTTTTAAGTTTTATTATTATACTTTCTGATTTGTAAAGCCATTGCTCGAGAGTCCACCTTCCACCACTGTTCCAACTGCTTACCACCCCCCCTCTCGCACCTCAAGTCCTTTTATCTAGCTGAATACCCGCTTCGCCTATTTACGTAGACCGATTTTGATGAAATATAACCTAGCCTCTGCCCAAGTGTCCAAGTAGTTCAGCAGTCATAGTTCCAATAAAATTTGTTTAGCAAGTTTTGCGTAATGCTGGACCAAACCAACAGACGACAAAAATTCTGAAAATTGGGTTTTTGTTATCTATATCGTTTGGTAAGAAGTTCATCACAAAAATTTTTAATGTACAGAAATGGACTATCTAAAGATTTATTATATTTACCTATAGATAATGTGGTCGCAGAAGTAAATGTCTAGTTACATTATTAGGTTTGGAAAATTTCCATAAAAAAACTCTTGGATTTATAAGAATTTATTTTAATTAGGATAAAAAAAAATTCTGGAAAATGATCTTGGTATAAATACGGCAAATAAAAAGGTTTACTGACTACGGAGAAAATCTTATTTGAAAACTTTTTTCTTTAAGTTGTTTTTTATTATTTTCAGTCATTAATTTTAAGAGATTTCTTTTAAGAACCTATATAGTTTTGACCAGACCCTAAACTTATATTTTTTATAACAATATGTATGCAATATATTTTTTTGTAACCTCATTAAAAACATGATTTTTGTAACTCTATGCAAATAACCAAACCATGGTTGCCGACTCAAAATAGTAGTTTTTACAACTAGTGGCTAAAATAGGGCTTTTTTTACAAGCGTTGGTTTAAATAACGAGCGCAGCAAGGTATTTAAAAACGTGAGTAAAAAAGGCACAGTTAGTCGCGAGTTGTAAGCACTATTTTTTTCAAGAATTCAAGAAAAACCAGAAAATACTTTTAAAATCTCTGACGAAGACCACTTTTCGCAACATACCATCTTTACAATAGAAATCAAGGCGGTTGGTAAATGAAATAACAATGGTTTCCATAGCGATGTGCCTTTTTACTCGGTGAAGTTCATTGTTGCGATATTTTAATCTTCGACAATTGGATATTTTGACGATGTTTTTAAATGATTTTCTCGCAAATACTTAAGTAAAACTGGTGGAAATTAATTTTTAGGCAAGAATAATTAAATTTTTTCACCATTACTATTTTCCGCTATTTCTCTTTAATTTTGGGACATTAGAAAATCTTTTTTTTGCACCCGTGATCAAAAAAAAAGTTTTTTTGCATCCGTAATCAAAAAGCCATGCTTTAGTTATCTGCAGACAGTTAATAAAGTCATGTTTTTGATGAAGGTATAAAGAAAAGTCTATTTATTCTTACCTAAAAACCATGACGACAAACTGGAAAGAAACGCTATAGTGTCATCCATCACCCGCCCTTGATTTATAGTATAAAACTGGTGGGCTATCAGTAAATGTTGTATTCAGTAATATTCTAGATTTTGGGATTTTTTTAATAAAGGTAAAAAAATAGTGTTTATAACTCGCGGCTATACTGTGCTATTTACACCATCCTTTGTATTTTAGCCCATATAGTCGTGAAAATTCTTATTCTAATTTTGTTAATGAGTAGCAGAATAAAATGGTTATGTGAGATCATAAACGATTTGCAGCGTGGCATAATTCCTAATTGGCAACTCCGAATTGGTTTGAACCAAAGTAGGGGGAATTGTGACGTAACGGATCAGCGATTTGCTTTTGGTATTTACCATTTATATATATTCGCACTCTGGACTTGGCTTTTCTTTTGGTTAGAGCTTTTGAAGGTAGTGTTTTTTGTTTTTCTCTTGTGGAAAGTTTTTTTGGGTTTAGGAAATGGAAGAAAAATACCAAGTAGTGGTAAACTATGAATGAACAATGACCTCGAAACAGTAAGTCGTCTGCTTGATGGTACGTTTTTGTAATATGAGTCCACAAATTAACCTTTTTAGTAGTCTAACGGGTCTACATTCCTTTACTGTTTAACCAATGCATTTCAGCGACCCATTTCATTCATTTGTGATTGCATGTGGAGGGGGGATTTAACGTCACACATAACTAACTCCAGGCTGCAAATCACTTAATGCATTTACTGAACCAATGATAACAATTTTTGTAGCGTCGAATATTGCGTTATGCAAACTCTCTCTCTCTCTCTTGTTCTGTTTTGCTGTGTTTGATTGTTTGTGGAAGCTCCGTTTTTGATAATATTTATTAATATTTTTAATAAAAAGCGTCCTCCTTTTTGTTCTTTTTTTGAACTTTGTGAGTATTATGCATAATTATTGATATAGTTCCTATATATTGACACTATTATTATATTTTATTTTATTTTTACCTCTTGTACTATTATTTTATATTTTATAGTATTAATTTTCACAAGCCTATATCATTATTGGTGGAATAAAGAATCTTGGATGTTGAATTAAGTACCCCCATTAATAGATTCTGCATACGCCACTGCTTTTAGGGCTCCTATACTCAGAAAACCATCCCAAGTGAAGTGTCTACTTAGCTTTTTTTGTTGGTGGTAAGTAAAGTTTCTATTAGCTCCAAGTGATGAATTCGATGAATTCAATAGCTGCAACTAAAACGATCTACTAAGACCCGAGTTTGTTAACCCTTTGTGATTTATCTACTCAGCAATATGTGACAACTCCCTTAACTTTCCCTTTACTTAGGGTTAGTAAATTTTTCTACTAGTTTGTTAACCCTTAGTGATTTATCTACTTACCAATTTGTGACGACTCACTTAACTTTCCCTTCACTTAGGGTTAGTGAATTTTTCTACTAAGGACAAATGAAGGCATCACATATTAAAAAATCATGCAGAAATTTATTCATCCTAATGATAATACATGCTTATAATGTTTTGTCAACGTAATCTCATTTGCAACGATCATTGTTCTATTTATAGGGAGATCATGATGGAACTAAGTTACAAAAACTCGATAAATAATCTATGACCGGAAAGGAACTCGGTAAACCTTGGTTTAGAGATGCTTGTCCATATATATCCACCAAACGCAAAAATTATCTGATTAAGCCTTAATCAGGATTAGCATTTCTCAGTCGACTAATAAAAATCCGCCAAAACGTTTATATTCCGCGGATTCAACCTATTTCTTTATAAGCGCATGGTACAGTGGATAAAGCATTGGTCCACCAACCAACAATTGGCTATTTGTTGTACGCAATATATGTTTTTGAAATGAAAAGAAAATGGTCTATCAACCTGTAGGTTGACGGATCGAACCCCGTCGGTGCGTCGAACTTTTTTTCATTATTTGTTTTTATTTTTTTTTCTTAGGGTGTATTATGATAGGACGTAGTTTCTAGAGCTCAAAAATATATTTTTGTCTTATTTAAAGCCATACTTTAGGAGTTATACTGGTTTTGTACTGTTTGCTAACGGTTAGTAGATACTTCCCTTACGGTAAATGAAGTTTTTACTTATGGTTAATATATTATTTTATAATCTTAAGTAGTTGAGAAAACTTATGGTAAGTAGACAGTTCACTAGTCACATATTTTAATAAAGTTTGTACTTGGGACTAATGAATTATTACTTAAGATTAGTGGATATTTTTCTCAGCGCAAAACTATTTAAAAACAGTAATTATTTAATTTATTATTACGGAGATAAGCCTGAAATTTAAACGTGATTTTCTCAACCAATTTTTACTCTTTTCGTGAAAAGAAACACACTATAAGAAACCTCAAGAAAGGCGTTACAAAGATTAGGGTGGGGTCTGGGGTAAGGGGCGTCTTTATCTCCCTTGGCTTCGCCGTTACCACTTAATTCGACAATTTAAATAAATTGATATGCATTAAAAGGCAGTCATACTCGAATTCCGAATCCATCCAATTTCGATTTAAGAACGCTCCATCTTCCATCCGAAATCGTTTTACGAACCGCACACACATACTTACTTACTTGCAGAAATGACGACAGACAATGAATGCATGCTTCTTGTATTTGACTACTGAACTTTAGAAGGTCTTAAAACAAGAAATAAAATACAGAAAAGGAAAACCAGTCTTTCTAAATTCAGGATACAAGTTGCTTTTACCACAAACATTAAAAAAATTGGTTATGTTGCGGAAAGGTAAACGAAACATTAATTTTGTTACTCAATTACATTGGCTTAACGTATTTTTCCATTAATTCAAGATATGAATGGTGTAGTGTAACAAACACAGTACCAATTGGTTCTACAGACCGCTTCAAGCTACTGCGAACATAAGGGGAATCAAGTCCAATTTACTCTCCATGCCGTACGACCGAGGTGGATTCGAAGCACGCCGCAGTGTTATCTTTTGGAAATTCATTTTGTTTTTATTATTTTGTTTTATTTCTGCCTTGCTCGAGAAACAGATGGGTAAGTTCTTAATTGAAATAATACATTTTTAAAACTAAAAATGGATGTCTACGAAGTTGCCGAAAAAGTGCAGATGGTCAAATGGTCAAATCGTCATAACCCAACACACGTTCGATATTGGTCGAGGGAAAATTTGCATTTGTATTTTGACGTAAGAACACAGTATCCCCAAAAACTAAATGTTTGGGGGGGGAGGGTATTGTAGGGGAACACGTAATTGGGCCATTTTTTATTAACGGCAATTGCAATTTGAATGGTCCTAGATACTTGGATCTACTGCAGCAGCACATTATTCCAACTGCTAGGCAGTTGTTAGGTGTAAGATTTGGTGAAACATGGTTTCAACAAGATGGTTGTTCCGCTCACAATGTTGGCCTTGTTAGGGAATATCTTGATAATGTATTTCCTAATCGGGTTATAAGTACACGGGGAACTATTTTATGGCCAGCTCGATCTCCCGATCTTGCTCCGAATGACTTCTATCTGTTTTTGAAGAAGCTTTTCAAATTATCACTCCTAACATGCTTGGAAACGTTAGAAGGGGTTTTTATAGTAGGCTCGGATATTGTCTAGCCGAGCAAGGAGGACTCTTCGAACATTTGCTTTAATTTTTTCTTGACTGGGAGAATCTTTTTGGTTTTTAGAATGTATTATTTTATTTTGAGAACTTGCTTTTATTTTGTTTCTCCTTATTATTTTCATTGTAACACGTCGTCACTGATAAATCTGAGCAGTTGACAATAAAACGCTCTTATTTATCAGTGACAAAAAATAAGAAAATTACGTTATAAAAATTTGCGTATTTATTGACCAAATTCCGGTTTCATTGACTACGCTCCACACAGCACCGTGGTTAGAGGCGTACTAAATACAAGGCGAACGGCGGCGAACGGCAGCGAGTGGCGATCGGAAGCCTGAGTGTTGGTTGCTTCACTGATAGGCGTGCGGTGTCTCTGCATGTACGTACACTGGCAAATTAGACTTCTTCCGCCCTATGTTCGCAGTAGCTTGAAGCGGTCTGTATGTTTGTTGCACTACACCATTTCCAATTGTAATTCAGAGTGTCAATGGGCGTTTTCGAGTATGTGGAGCACATTTCGAAAACAACTACAAACACGTCAGTTTGGTATTTAAGGAGGCCACTTCGGCTATATTGTCATACATTGTAATATTCATAGGACTCCGCCTTTGAGAGTTGAGTTTCACCACTAGAATTTAGATAAGGAATATGGATCAAGTGATGCCTTATTTTAAATATCTTTTAAGTGGATGTACAAAGTTGTTAAAAATATTTTGTTAGAAATGAAGTTTTTGTCGTTGTAGCTTTAAAGGTTGTAATGCTTATTTAAAATTTCATTATGATTGGTGCAGAGGTTTTTGAGTTATAGTAGCTACAAAGTGAACGACGGACAGAGGGACATACAGACAGACCGACAGACAGACGGAGCGACGGACTAAATTCGGAACCACCAAATTCAAGGAGCTTCATTAATATCTCGAAATAAGATTTTTAGATGGTTACATTACTTTCATTACCAAGGGAAGTCAAAATAGGTAAAAATGCGTGATAATAAAAAAATATTGCTTTGGGTTGGTTTAGGTTGGGATTAAGTCAGTTAAACCATTTTTTTTTGATATTTTTTTCCTCTTTTCTTTCGGGGTGTTCTTGAAAGATAACCCTATATTTAAAAAAAATTGGTGCTAGAAAGCACGGATAGTCCACCATACAATCAATTATTTTATGTTGAAAGGAAATGAAAATATCTATAGCTTTGAATGATTTGAACCTTATAACAAAATTGGGTAATATTTACGAAAAACAAAATCTGAAAACCGTATATCAATAGCTTCTTTACTTCTTATTTTTTTATATATTTTAACGCTTTCTCAAATAACTCGGAAACTAAAGCTCCCACAAATTTGGTCTTTATAACAAAATTTAATTTGTAGTACATATTCATGGAATCTTAAATCTGAATACCGTATGTCGCTAATTGATTCTGTTCCACGGATATAATTTTTTTAGATATTTTATCCCCCTTTTACCCCCTTCAAACCCCCACCACCCTATCCAAAAGTTAATCAGTTCATAGTCAACCGATAGAGGATTTTTGTACCAAATTTCGTTAAAATCGATTTAGACGTTCTTGAGTTATCGTGTATACAGAGAGACAACAGACCGACAGACAACTTTTTTTTTTCGTCGATTAAGGTGTTTTGGAACCTTAGTAACTCATTTTTGATAAAATTAAAAAAGTCAAAATTTCACCATATTGGTTTGGTGGACTAAAAATATAGTTGGTGCAGGAATATTTTATTCTTGTATATACATTATTTAATAATTCGAACAACTATTTGCTACAAGTACAAAGTCACCTAGATCATATCTGTTTCCTTCAGCTAATGTGTTCATGATTTCTTCAACTTTCTTTAGTGCTTTATCATTATCATTATCTTCTCCTTTTCCAAATTTTCTTCTCTTTTTCTTTTTCTTTCAGCCAATCGTTTTTCCTTTACTTTCTGTTCCTTCATTTTCTATTCTTCCTTTTCTTTGTAATATTTGAGTCATTGTCTTGAAGTTGCCACAGCTGGTATTTTTTGTTTTGCTTTCCTTTTTTTTCGTTCTGGATTTGGTGTTGACCAAAACAATGCTTTTTTAAATGGAGATGCAATTCTAAGGCTGCCTAGAACTACTTTTTTGTTCGGAGTCTCTTTTATGTTTACATCTTTGTTCAGGTTATTTTGAACTGGGTCTAAATCTTTCAACTTTTTAGAATTGCCTGGGCATTCAGAAATTAACCTTTCATTGTTGGATATATTTTCTTTGTCATCAACAAAATTACTAAACTCATATCCCAATTCTTCTTTTTGCGTATCATTGATTTCCAGTACTATAATCTTACTATTTTCAATATTCTCATTTGAGTCAAAGCCACAATTTAATACTATATTTCCTTTTTTGTTTTCTCTTCCTCTAGTACTTTACTTTCAGCTATATATTCCATAGATTAATCATCGTTAAAATTTTTCTCTTTTTGAAAATTTTCGTTTATATGTTTGCTTTCATTATTATTAGGATTCGAGGCAAAATAAAGCAGCTGTTTATACTTAGGTATCAAAAATAATATTAGATCACAAGACTAAATCCTAAGTTTTAATACGATTTTTAAATTTTCCTTTAAAAAAATTAGTAAATCTAAAATAGGTATTGGATTTATCTTAAAGAACACCGTTTTCCTGTGGCCGGCACAAATTTGAATGCAGTATCGACACTAAAGATAATCCTAATATCGACATATTTTGTACATGGCCCTTAAAGAATGAAGCCAATATCGACACTCACTTTTCTAACAACATATTAAAACATTATTGGATAAAAGGTTCTTCTATGACGACTACATGGTGACTGACAGATTGTAGTGCACGACTTTTCATATCAGGGGTGGAAAATATTTGTGGTAGTCGTACCAAGATGTGTAGAAATGTGTCGCCGGCACAAATTTGAATGCAGTATCGACACTGAAGATAATCCTAATAACGACATATAATATATATATAACAGTTATCAATTTACACCAAATTTCTAAAAAAAAGGATATGTCGATGTTGATCAAAATTTAAATAAACATTTTTTTAAATGAGTTGACTCATTTTTCAATAAAAAATTCAAAGTTTAGACTAAGATTTTCTTACTTAAATATACATAGTCTTGTATCCCAATACCGACGCTTGTGTCGATATTTTGTACATGACTCACTTTTCTAACAACATATTAAAAAATTATTGGATAAAAGGGTTCTACACCAAATTTCTAAAAAAAAAGGATATGTCGATGTTGATCAAAATTTAAATAAACATTTTTTTAAATGAGTTGACTGATTTTTCAATAAAAAATTCAAAGTTTAGACTAAGATTTTCTTACTTAAATATACATAGTCTTGTATCCCAATACCGACGCTTGTGTCGATATTTTGTACATGACTCACTTTTCTAACAACATATTAAAAAATTATTGGATAAAAGGGTTCTTCTATGGCGACTACATGCTGACTGACAGATTGTAGTGCACGACTTTTCATATCAGGGGTGCAGTGCAATTTGAATGCAGTATCGACACTGAAGATAATCCTAATATCGACATATAATATATAAATAAGAGTTATTAATTTACACCAAATTTCAAAAAAAAGGATATGTCGATGTTGATCAAAATTTAAATAAACATTTTTTTAAATGAACTAACTCATTTTTCAATAAAAAATTCAAGATGTGTAGAAATGTGTGGCCGGCACAAATTTGAATGCAGTATCGACACTGAAGATAATCCTAATATTGACATATAATATATATATATGTAAGAGTTATCAATTTACACCAAATTTCTAAAAAAAAAGGATATGTCGATGTTGATCAAAATTTAAATAAACATTTTTTTAAATGAGCTAGTTCATTTTTCAATAAAATATTCAAAGTTTAGACTAAGATTTTCTTACTTAAATATACATAGTCTTGTATCCCAATACCGACGCTTGTGTCGATATTTTGTACATGGCCCTTAAAGAATGAAGCCAATATCGACATTCACTTTTCTAACAACGTATTAAAAAATTATTGGACAAAAGGGTTCTTCTATGGCGACTACATGCTGACTGACAGATTGTAGCGCACGACTTTTCATATCAGGGGTGGAAAATATTTGTGGTAGTCGTACCAAGATGTGTAGAAATAATTAAATATTTTAATAAAATTCTTTGAAAACTTGACCATATCACAGAAATCGTATTTTATATATCAAAACTGTCGATACCATGGTCAGTGTATCAAAATAAAGTTCAATCAACATGCATTCTCTTGGTACCATTATGTATTTTTTTTCGTGTATATGTATCAGTGGCCTGGTGCGCAACACACTCCATCAGCACAAGGCAGCCCAAAATAAGCATTATTCCGGACGATCGCGCTGCCCAAGACGGCCATGATGTATGCGGCAGCAATTTGGAATGGACACGACGAGGTCGACTATGATGGAGTACGCTCTCGGGAACTTTGGGCACATTTCGCTCGTATGCAATTTCCTTTCTTATATTTTTGGAGGAGTGCAGCTACGTTTTCACGTGAAACTGAATACTTTTTCAAGACTTTTATGAAAACGCGTCGAATCGAACTTGTTTTTTGGTGCCACTGCCCAAGTTCAATACGGCTTTTTTCATTATTGTGTCAGGATTCAACTGCATGAAAACTGGTAGCGTACTGATGACACCAATAATAAGCTATTAGCACTTTCAATAACCGCGCAAAAAATAGGTCCTAATTATATTATTTCGCAGAAAAGATTTGTGGCGCAGAGGGCAAAGGGTGAGGGAATAAATCCAAAAAAAGTTTTTACTCGACCAGGATTTGAACCCGGGACCTCTAGAATACCAGTCTAATGCTCTACCAACTGAACTACTGAGGGACTGCGGTTTTAACTGGTTATTGGGAAATCCTTTTTTCCGATTCATTTGTTAGTAGTGGAGAGATCTTTCAAGTCTACTGCGGCTTTAAAAACCTAGACAGGTTATAAAGACAAGGAAGTACACATTTACAATTATTAGTTGTACGAAATTTCTATTTATCTATCAACCAACGATACACGACATATAGCGTTTTATTGAAGATGTCAGATGCCGAATTTCCAACTAATAATTTCAGCCAAACATATTTACAAAATGAAGGGAAAATTTAACGCCCTAACAAATTTACAGAAACGATTTGTGGCGTAGAGGGCAAAGGATGAGGGAATAAATCGGAAAAACGTGTTTCCTCGACCAGGGTTTGACCTCGGGACCTCTAGAATACCAGTCTAATGCTCTACCAACTGAGCTACCGAGGAACTGGGGTTTTAGACATGTTATAAAGATAAGTAGGTACACATTGACGATTATTAGTTGTACAAAATTTCTATTTATCTATCAACCAACGATACACGACATATAGCGTTTTATTGAAGATGTCAGATGGCGAATTTTCAACTAATAATTTCAGCTATCGATAATAAAACCCCGGTTTCTTGGTAGCTCAGTTGATAGAGCATTGGACTGGTATTCTAGAGGTCCCGCGTTCAAATCCTGTTCAAGGAAAAACTTTTTTCCGATTTATTCCCTCACCCTTTGCCCTCTGCGCCACAAATCTTTTCTGTAAATTTATTAGGGCGCTAAATTTTCCCTTCATTTTATATTATTGCTTTTAAAAAGCAAACATCGAGGTAAAATTGAAAAAAAAATAACCTCAAAATACATCAGGCAAATGTCAAAACTTAAATCGTCTTCAAAACGCGTTTAAATCGCTCATGAAAACCAAAAAGTAAATTGTATGGAAAATGTATTCAGTTTCACGTGTAAACGTAGTAATATATTCCTCCCTCCTCTCAAAGGACTAAAAAACCGTTTGTTTGCCATGGACACACTAGATCAATTGCCGAGTAAAATAAATTAGCAAATTAAACCGCGATCTGCAATCCCCATATTTGGATTTAAATTTGGCAGTAAAATATATTTCAGACAAATGAGATAAACTGTTGAAGAAGCTTTTAGGGGTGTCTTTGAAAAAGTTCCTGTAAAAAATTTAAAGGTCGTATAAAGAAACCAAACGTCATATAAAACTTGAAATCGTTAACCCCCACTTTTTTCCGTAATTTTAATCACATTATTCAAATTTGTTATACATTTTTTGCTAACTTTTTTCCTCTTCAAAAACAGAAAAATACTGCGAACTGCTACATATTTTTAACCATTCTCTGGTCTACTGCATTATACAAATCAAAGTCAAAAAACACCAAGAATCATTTAAATCTCGGAATCTTAAGAATATTGACAGAGGTCTTCTCAAAGAGTTCTCATCAATAGCACCACTAGATGACATAATTCACATCGAAAACATCAATCAAAAAGTTGGCCACCTTAACCAAATTATTCTAAATATTTTTGATACCTTAGCACCCGAAAAAACTTACCAAAGTAAAAACAAACAACCCGGATGGCTAACGCCCACTATCAAAGAAATGATAAAACTAAAAGACAAATAATTCAAAAAATGCAAAAAAATAACACACCCTAAAATTGGAACTATTATAAACAATTACGCAATCACGTAAATATTGCTATAACTAATGAAAAAAAGGCCTTTTTCGAGAATACGTTATGAAATGAAAAAAGCCCAAAAGTACTCTGGCAAAAATTACAAGATTTTGACGTCTACTCAAAAAATACACTAGGAACTATACCAGCCAGCTTAAGCAAACCGAATGAAATAAATAGTTTTTTCTTGGACGCATCAACCAAAAATAATACAGTTCAAGAGGAAACCATAAATTTTTATTTGAACAATACGAAGTGCAATTTTACTGCACCTTTTGAGTTCCACACAGTTGATATTGACACTATAAAATCACTTTTATACAAGATAAAATCCTTGTCAACCGGATTTGATCGTATAAATCTGGATATGGTTCTACTATGTTGTCCTAGATATTGCCTTACATAACAAATATTGTCAATTCATGTATCATTCAAAATTTTTTTTCGGACCAATGGAAAATTGCTAGAGTAACACCGTTCCCTAAAAAATCCACAGCTGAAACCTACAATGATCTTCGCCCAATAAGCATACTCCCTACTTTATCCAAAATTTTAGAGAAAGTAATGAATTATCAAATAAAAGACCATTTAAACCAATACAGTATTCTCCCAAAACATCAGTCTGGATTTAGAGAAGGGTTCAGCTGCACAACTGCACTCCTTAACATCACGGACGACATCATAAAGGCAGTAGATAAAGGGTTAACATCAGTGGTGGTGCTTCTAGACTATTCTAAAGCATTTAAACGGCTCAACCATCGTTTACTATCTGCTATCCTGAAGTATTCCGGTTTCTCTTCATCTGCAATTAATCTAATTAAAAGCTCTTTACACGACAGGTTTCAATTTGTCGAGACAGAAAGTAGAACATCAAACCAGAGAAGGGTAGAGAGTGGCGTTGGTCAAGGGTCAATCTTGGGCCCTTTTTTATTTTGTATATACACCTCCAACATTCTAGACTGCGTACGCCATTGCGACGCACATGCGTTCGCAGATGACACGCAATTACAAAAATCATTCTCTGAAGACCAAAAAAACTTAGCTGAAAAACTAATCAACGAAGTCTTAAAAAGTTTGACAAAAGAGTCCAAAGCGCACAATCTAGTAATTAACCCTATTAAGTCATGTGTTATGTTATTTAGAAAAAAGAGGCACGAGCCATTCTCCGTCGAAATAAATGGCGGGTCACCGGAAATAGCAAAATCAGCTAGGAATTTGGAGCTGTATTTTGATAGTGACATGCATTTTAAACCGCATATAAACAAATGCATTCAGAAGGCTTACTATGGACTTAAGAGGCTCTATCCAAGCCGCAACATATTTCCTGAAAGCCTAAAAATAAAATTATATTATTCTGATTCCGTTTTTAATCCATGCCTAACAGCGATAGATTCCGAAAGAATTCAAAAGGTACAAAGATCTTGTCTTCGATTTATATACGGACTCCGAAAATATGATCACGTGTCTCACAAGTTAAAATCAGCAAAATGGCTAAACATGAAGCAAAGAAGGGTGCTGCACTCGCTCTGTCTCTTTCAAAAAATTTTGATAAATAAAAGCCCACCATATCTTCACAATAAAATTCGATTCAGAACAACAGCATACAATTTATGTCAACGCCTAAAAAACACGATAACTGTACCGTCACATCGAACTGCCTTCTTCGAAAGAAGCTTTTCATATTCTATTTGCAAACTCTATAACTCAGTGCCACGAAGAGCAAAGTCTTTAAAACCTAGAGCCTTCAAAGCATTTATGAGAAAAAGACTACTTGAATCCTAACTGTCTGTTATTGTTAAATTTTCTTCTTACTTACTTTTTATTTTTTTTACCATAATTGACAATAATCTAACAAAAATAAAGATTCTTACGTTCCCACAAATTAAAGCATATTGATATAAATAAAAAATAAATAATCTAGTCCATTTTCGATATCTCCCCACAGCTTTAATAATTTTTAAACTAATTTTATTTAACCTAATTTTTTTTTGTACCTATTATATATATTATTTATTTTAAAAAAAACTTGTTTAAATTTGTTAAGTTTTTTTTTATGTGTTCCATTAAAAATTATTTTTAAATAGGATAGTATTAAATTAGTATTCATTATTACTTCATATAATCTTAGGAACAAATTAGTTCTAAACAAAAAAAAAACGGTGCTAAACTTAGATCAATTTTAATTGTTTTTAGCACCCTTTTGCAACTCTTACATTTATTATTACACCTTTGTAAACCTTATAATTGTTCTAACCTGTGTTGCAAATAAACGATATTTATTTATATGTATTTATTTATTTATTTACCAAAGTAAAATCCAGATGCTTGTGGAAAGTAAGCAAAAAATAGTCATATATGACAAAAAACTATTCTGTGGCTTCTAAATTGTGAAAGCACGTTTTGCCACAATGAGCCGGATGTGGTAATTTCAAAATCTCCATGTGGGCTCTTTATAATAAACTTAAAACTATAGTTTGTTAGTTCCGGGATTATCTAAAGGTTAAAATTAAATTAAAACCCGTTACACGTATGTATAATTAAAACTGATTTCCAACAAAAGGGAACATTTTCCGTTTTCCACGATTCCGGAGCGCCTAAATAAAAAAATGTCTTTTGCTTTTGTCCATAACCATTCATCAGTTTTCCACGAATTTAAGATCTCCCTCGAAAAATTAATTTTTTACGAACAAAGGTTAAATTTTGTAAAATTTAATGTACGAGAGACAGCACTCCGCTTATTTGGAGGAGGGAAGAAGATATAAAATGTCAAAAAATTCCGTTAAAATGAGAACATCCGTCATTTATTTGCAGAGGGAGACACAATTGCCCTGTTTTAATTAACATTGTCCAATAATTATAATTGTAGGCAATATGTTAGGAAGAGGAAGGAGGACAGGGAAATGAAATGGTAAAGAGGTCTATTAGGTCATCTTTAAGCATTGCATACCCTTTACCTCTATCTTCATTTCGTGGATCATTATTGTGACCCTGTTCATCTTCACTCAGTCTTCTCAAACAAAAAAATTTAAGAGTAACCAAGCAATTTATATTAAAGCTTGCAAAAAATCCAAAAGTAAAGAAATGATCAACAAAAGATCAAAAGATATAGATCAAAAGAACTAATGTTTAGGAACATGCAACCATAATGTAAAACATGCAAAACAAGAAATCGTAGAACGGTAGGTTCTCCAAAAAGTGCTGTTTGTAACTTTTTTTGGCTGCTACAGTTCTGGAGAAATTTGAAGCCATCTCTATCTGGACCCTAATTCTTGAGCAGGGAACGACATAGATTTGCGTCGAATGATCCCACGTCGAACGCATTTCTTATTCTTGAGCCGTAATAGCTCATTCCACTCTATCAAAAATTGGGTGTTCACGCTCCCTGACTCCAAAACCAAAGATCGGTCCCATTTCTCAGGCAAGCATGCGCGTAAAATTTATATTTTTCAATCTAAAATTGCCAAGAGGTTTCAAGGAAAAGCATCTTTTTTTCGAGGGATGGGATCATTCCCCGAGATTGATCCCTTCTCTTGAGAGATCGTTCCTTCTCTCGAGATTCAAGAAATAGGCCCCTGCTATCAGTTTAGAACGTAGTACAAGTATAAGTAAGTGAATTTTGTCGGGTTTGACGTTTCTGTCGTTTATAACACTGGTTTGTATGAAAATCGGTTCTGACACCATTCTTGCCGATTCTTATGAAAAATGATCTTCCTGAAGCCAGATACGACCTTCGTTTTCCTCCATCATCCCCCGTTTTCGGGGGTGACAGCCTTACATATTTTTTCTCCTTTTCCATGGTTTGGTGGGAGTAAAAGGATTATATTGACATTTATTTCTGACGTTAGGTGTTCTGAAACATGAACATTTGTAGCAAGGCAGTAGACGTTTTTTTAGGGGGGGGGTCCGCTAAAATTGTGAAAAAATATAAAACATGTTTGATTTCTCCTCTTTTTTATCCAATTTTTTTCACTAGTTTTTCACATATTTCAGTTTTTGCGCTGACTTAAAGGTTGTTGCTCTACTCACGGGTCTGCAATCAGGTTTTACTAAATATTGCTGCTTTCTTTGGGAATGGGACAGCCGAGCCTGAGACAACCTTTGCGAGAAAGTTTTCTTCCCGGTCAGAAAAATGTCACCCACGATCCTTTGGTTTCGAAGGAAAATATTTACTTGCCGCCTTTGCACATATAATTTGGATTCATCAAACAGTTTGTGAAAGCAATGGAAAAGACAGATGACAGGCATTTCAATTTTTTAAAACTAAATTTCCTCATATTAATAAGGCTAAAATCAAGCAAAGAGTTTTTGCAGGTCCTCAGATTAGGAAACTTTTCCAAGATCCGACGTTTATTGAATACCTGAATCGAAAAGAAAAAAGAACTTGGTTTGCATTCCAAAACGTGTGTAAGAACTTTTTGAGATTTTTCCCATAAATGACGCTAATGGCAATATTTTAATAGATATTGGCATCTTTTATATCTCTCACTAAAAATCAGTAAAAACAAATTTCATCAACAGTAATGTTATGTCATTTTCGAGGAAATCGGTGGCGTCGACCAATAGGATATGTGCGTTTCAGGGAGATAATTGTTTTCTCCATGATTTCAAGAATAACTACACAGGACTTCTTCCCTGAAAATTTAAAAGCAGTCTCGGATGAACACGGAGAACGGTTCCATCAAGCTAAGCTGGTGAAGAGATTTTCTGGATGAGAGTTGTACAAGGTATAAAAGGAAAGCATGCACCAAATAAAGGTAAATATCTTTTTTATTATTGTGTACAGCTAAAAGAATTATTTCACCCCTTCGTGGTAGAAGACAACGGGAGTTATATTTGGATTCAGGATGTCATTTTATATAAGAATTTGCAAAGATCGTGCCAGGGCTCAAGATTTTTTTTTACAGACCAGGGTAATCAGTCCCAGTATTTCTATATATAACTTTCTTTAGTTCGGCCACGTTTATCGATGATTCGGGCTTTCTTCGGCAAAATTCGCTAAGTAAGCGACTAAAGTATTAATCGTCCAGCCTCTTCAAGAAAAGTCACCATCATTCGACAAAAATTCAAAGCACTTCGAGGACCTCCTTAGAGACATAAACCTACAACTTGACGACCAGTTTGTTAGTTTTGACGTCGAAAGTTTGTACACTAACGTACCACTCCAAATAATTGAACAGAAGCTAATCAATGACAGCCACCTCTCTGATAGAACTAATCTACCAATCAATGCCATTATGGATTTGTTGAAATGCTGTCTGCAGAATTCTTATTTTTAAGAGAAGGACAGATATTTTCGACAGGAAGATGGTCTACCCATGCGATCTCCACTTTCGCTGGTAGTGGCCAATATCTTTATGGAATCCTTTGAAGAAGGAGCTCTACGAACATTATGTTAGAAATCCAAACTATGGCTAAGATACATGGACGACATATTCATTATCTGGGAAAAGGGCCACAACATACTAAAACAATTCTTCAATCATGTCAACAGCATAAGAAACTGCATCAAAAATAATTCAACCATAATCACTTCCGTAATCGCAAACCAACTCATACTGGACAATATCTTCATTTCAAATCAAACCACTCCACATCAACCAAAGTGGGAATTGCAAAATCTGTCATAGATCGAGCCACCTACATCTGCAATAAATAAAGAAAAGTTAAAAATTCGATCCGATCTGCGAAGGAATGGTTTGTCTTGGTTTTCTCTTCAGACAATACAAAGATCAAAGTCTACAGACGTAAGTACTGAAAGAAAGGCGACACTTATAATTATATACGTCAAAGAAATCTCAGAAAAGATAAGAAGAATAGGCAACCAATACCATCTTCGGACTGTCTTCAAAACGACCACAACAAAAAGAAGTTAATTGGCAAAAACTAAACCACAACCCCACGACACCAATAACTGCATCCCACGTACCATGCGAGTGTGGAGATATCTACACTTCCGACACATAAAACGCATATAGCAGAAGTTAGGCACATATCTGTATAGAATCGTAGATTTCGTAGATTAAGTTTTAAAATTTTTTTATCGATAAAACATTTTAAATTAGGAAACATTATTTTATTGTCTTTTTGTTGGTACCAAATATATGTAAGTTTTAGTTGATTCTCATAGGTGGCTCTGTTTTTTATCATTTTAACACTTTATTATTATTAATTGTTTATTTTAATTTTTTATGTATTTTTAACCTTAAATTGTGTTGACGTAAGACAGTATACCTTTTTTAAAATATATTGTTAGTTTGTGACCTTCGTTTTATGTTTTTTGTGGAATGTTTCTTGAAATTCTGTAAGTAATCATTTTATTCATTTTGTTGGTAGTTAGTATCCTAAAAAAAACATTGTTTAATATCTTACAGAAAAATGCAGTTGACAATGGTGGAATAACCGAAACGCGTTATGCAATAAAAAAAAAAATTGTGAAGCATTTGGACTTTTTCTACTTCCTTTCATAATGTTTCAACCGATGCCTCCAATATTTAATAGGCCTTCCATCTACTCGCGTTTTAGTAAGCTTTGAACGTATGTGGCGGCCATTTGGACAATTAACTAATGTAATAACTGTCAACAGTGTCAAAAATGGCGGCGGCATACGTGTAAAAGGGTACTAAATCGGAATGTGTTGACTGGCCTCCATATCGGAGGTATCGTTTCAACATGTCTGTTTGCTTATTGTTACCGACTTTTGTAGGTTAACGGTTTTAGACAACATAAACAAATTTTGTTAAGGAGACTGAAAGCATTTTCACCGATATTTACTGGTTCTATAGTTTTAAGGTTGCTGTTACGAAATATAAAAGAAAAGATAAGACACTTGTAAAACAAAATTTTTATTATAATTAAAGATATATCAAATTTTGGCAGAACTAGAAGAAGGTTGGCCCATTCGTCCAATAGCCGGTCAAAATGGACGAAACAAGTCCACTATAGTGCGACTAAAAGGAAAATACAAAGAAGAATGAACTGGCTTTGGGTTAAGAAAGGTCAATACACATCAACAGGATCAGTTTGATAAACAAGAAAATAGTAAAAAACAAATAGAAAGAAAAAGCCTATCGTCGATAAACAAAAATCAAAAATATTAACTATCTGGTCATTATACCATTTGGAGTCTGCTAAATTTGGATTTTTTTCAACGATCTCTTTATAAGCTATTAGCTCCATTAAATTTTGATAACTTTTTTGCAATGAGCCCCCATACGTTCAATGAGATTAAAACTTTTTTTCCAAAAATGAAATGTTAATTTTGCTTCTCTGACCGTAGAAAATGGGTATTCTTCCAGGACATTTATGACTTGCTGATCCTGTTGGGATGTGCTGACTTTGGTCAAGCCAGTTCCTTCTTTTCGCCGTACAGTTTCTTCTTCTTTGTATTTTCTTCTTAGTCTTACTATAGACTTGTATGATCCAGAGCAACCTTCATCTAATTTTGATAAAATATAGTTATCGAATTCCGATAGCTGTCGTGATATTTTTGAGACTCTGACAGAAAAGGTTCCTAAATCGTAAAGGGCATATTACATATGGAAGTTCGACTTACCGAACACAAACGCAAAACTCGACAAGGGGACATAACTGGATCGAAAATAGCTTAAAACTGCTGGGAAAATCAACATCATATAAAAAGGAAATAAGAAAATATCGTGGAGGAAAACTTATTCAATCGAAAATTCAAAGAAACATCATTCATCCTAAGGAACCAGAATGTATTATATAACAGATTTCAACTGAAAAAGGGCGGAGCCAACCAAGTGTAAATTTCATTGTTCAATGAACAAAGGTTAGTTTTATGGTTCACTGAACCGATGCTAGTATATAAGGGAGTCTAAATTTTTTGTTAGTATTCACCTGATGACGATTGCAGATACATAAGTATTCGAAACGTTGTTAAAAAGTAAAAATAAAGACAATAGAAGTTTGAAACTCTAGCTTACTCCTAGTTTTCCTCGATATGCGCGAGGGAAGATGATATTTTAATATCCATGTTCAAGCGAGTCATTGTTTTTAAATTGGCAAAAGGGAGAAATAATTTTGCTCAATATTCCGATTCTACGCGTACGTTCTGTGATCAACTTAAACTGCCTATTATTTCCAAAGCAATAGCACGTAAATTACAAAAACTCCCATTTTTTTACTACCATTAAACGTTCGTATAACCGACCTGTCAAACGTATAAAACTTTCGGGACACGTACAAGGCCTCAATCTTTCCAAAGGCTATTGAGAAACGTCGCGTCCCAAACGATTCCTTTGCACCGTCGAGACACATACTTTTGGAACGTCGGAAATCAACGAATTACGTCTCTGAAAAACTTTCGCGATAAATATGATGGGTTAACATCACGTGTCACACGTGTAGAACTGCGAGGGAAAAAGGAAAAATTCAATACACTGACTACTTGTATTATTTCGTTTTATTTTTAGCAATTAAAGCGATGGGTAGATGTTGAAGGTATAGCAACAATATTCTCACACAGAGGCCACTTATCCCTAAATAAACTACCTTGAAGTGATGCACTTATCCAAATAAAATAGATGCACTTCTTATCGTTAGTAGAATCCATATAATCTCGTATAGTAAAATAGAAAGGTATTGGCAACAGTTTGGTACCTATTCGAAAACTGTCGTCAAGATCAATATTGCTGAGTTCGCAATAATTCAATATGATAAAACGATTTAACACGCCTTACAATTGACCAGTACACGAAGTCCACTACTAAGCGTTCGGTACCAGCTTCTGGCCGTCCGCTGAGCTTTTCTACCCGTTTCTGGACATCGCCGTCGTCTCTTTTTTCTTAACCCTAAACTTGTGCCTCCTGTGTTCTGCGTTCCCCGAGTCCTACCCGGTATAATTCACAGTAAGGGTATAATGGCCGTATTCATGGTTCTCCATATATTTTTTTGGTAGGTTAGATCAAATAATCGTTCTGTTGTATTTAATCTTTGAAGAAGTAACAAGAATATATTTATTAAACTTCTCCTTGTTTTGATACAGTCCCTATGTCCATTTTTTTCTTTGTGAGAGATTTAGAGAGGGTGATGTCATTTCGTGACATATTTTGTGAAGGCACCGTTTTCATTAATACCATTCTGACAGATGTCAAATTAAACGTGACAATATTTTGGTTCGGAAAAGTGGTGGAGGTGGTGAAAGAAATTTGAGAGAAGAGTTTGTTAATAGTTTCTGTAGAAAACTTTTGCAATGAATATGTCAGGTGTACATCACGTGCCTTACATAATGAAGTGCGGGACAGAGGTAAGATAAGATTCATGTAAAATTTGATTTTATTTTTAGATATGAAAGCGATGAGTAGAAATTCATTTAACAAGGCATGTAAGAAGGTGCATTGAATAGGTATTAAATATTTCCTGACATTAGATTAATTAATAGGTATTTACTCGAAACAAGTACACCAATATTCAATCAATCAAAATAAATCAAAAAAACGTTTACTAAATGTAAAAAAATTACCGATTACATAATTAAAAATCATTAAATTTTCAAAAAAACGTTTCGAGAAAGTCACTGAAGCATTTTCATGCTTGTGTGTGATTTAAGAGACCTAGATTTTTAACATGTGTACCAGTTTAGTTGGTTTTCAATTGTTATGCCAAGGTATTTTATATTTGCCGTTTGTGGAATTTCACTTTCCCCATTTTTTAAGTTATCCAGCCGTGGAAGTTTATTTTTATAAATGGAAAAAGAATCATATTTTTATTTTTCAATATTTAAGGTTAACTTATTAAAACTAAACCAACCTTTCAATAAATCAATATCATCCTCCATTTTTAATTTAAAGTCCTGCCAAATTTTCGCCCTGCAAAAACAACCAGCATCATTAGCGAAAAAATGTTTCGATTTAGCTCTAATCGAAACAGATCGTTTACATAGATAATAAATAGCAATGAGCCCAAAAGAGTTCCCTGCGGGACACCATAGGTTACTTCTCTCTCCTCACTTTCAACACCGTTAATCTCCACCTTTTGTTTTCTTTTTAATCAATAACTTTTTAATATATTGTTAATATTTCTCAAGCTTTTCTAGGAGTGTTTTGTGACAGACGGTGTCGAAAGCTTTGGAGAGATCAACAAACAGACACATATTGGAGAAGTAGAATGATTTTGGGGTGGGGTGTTTCGTGTAAATTTTCTTTTCTTACATGAAAAAGGTCCAATTTGACTGGGAATCAACTGCACTGTAACTAACCTTTTAAATTACTTAAAAGTTTACAGCGCGTATTTTATTTGGGTCGTCACCGCAAATAAGAAAACAAAATCAGTGTTTCTGTAAAAACTAAATCCTGTACTAATAATTTAAAACCCTCTCGCAATATTTTTAAAGCCGCATGGCGGCGGTACATCTTTCTCAAATAAATGGGTTTTCTTTTCTATCTAAGTCCACGGGACAAGATAAATTAATGTTATTACAGTTATTAAATTTTCTTTGGAAGAACCGAGGCTTTATTGTATTTTCTTCATTATAAAGCGCCGTTTTCAGGTGGACGCCTGCAGTGGCGCCTTTGAACCAACGACTTTTTGCCAAGAGTAACGATAATTGAAACGTATGGACTTGGAGCATAATGTTGCCTTCCTTCATTTTCATTTTGTAGATCTTGCCTTTCTGATCAATGTTTAAATTGACCTCTTTTTGATCCGACCTATTGGTTCAAAGGTTTCACCTATCAATAGTTACTTGCTCCACATTAATTTATAAGTAGAGAACCAGACTATTTAGTTCTGGAATAGTAATTTACGTTACAAGGCCGGGAAATGGTCTATTAAAGTACAAGTCTAGATGTTTACTCGATGGAATATCTAGACGAGTCCTTTAATGAAATTTCACGGACGTGTATCGTACAACGTTTTATTTCATACTGTTTTATTTAATTTAAAATAAATAGTAGTTTTAACAACTAGTGGCTAAAATAGTGCTTGAGTAAATAAAAGCACAGTTTAGCCGCGAGCTGTTAACACTATTTTTAATATCTAAGAAAAACAGGAAAATACTTTGAAAAATCTCAAATGAAGAGAACTTCTAGCAACACACCATCTTTACACTATAAATCAAGGTGGCTCGGTCTTTTTACTCGGTGACGTTCATTGTTGCGACATTTTAATATTTGACAATTTGAGATTTTGCCGCTATTTTTAAATTATTTTTTCATATATTCATTTCATATTACTATTTTCCACTATATCTCTTTAACTTTGAGTAAAAAACGGAGAGAAATCTTTTTTTTGCACCCGTGATCAAAAAAAATGTTTTCTTGCATCGGTTACCAAAAAAGCCATGCTTTAGTTACCTGCAGACAGTTACTAAAATCATGTTTTTGATGAAGGTATTAAAAAAAATATTTTTTTTTTGAGAAGACAGCGACAATGAATATACCAAAAAAATGTAATGTCATCTATAAAATCCAAGATTTTCTGATCTTTTGTTTTTTAGTTTCTTTTTGGTTGAAGTAACTGATTTGGAGGTTTTTTAACTTCTTCTTTGTTTTAATTGCCTTAGGAGCATAGTGCTACTGGAAATATTAACACGTCAGGACGAATTCGTATCAGGTAACTTGGATAAGTAAGTACCAGTGCGGAACGATGCCTATTTGTGAGTGGTTCAAGGTTGGAAATCAAAGTGTACGATGGTGTTTAATGATGTATAGTGGAGGGTGACCAGTGAAACTAATGATGAGCCCACGCTGGTTACCCAGGGCGAAACATCGTTTAATCACTTGTCTTTTCGCTTTGGTCTTTTGTGTGTTCCTTGTGGGATGCTGATCCAAGTTTGAATTTTCGTTATTTCCACCCAAGATCTTCTGATCTTTTGTTTTTTAGTTTCTTTTCGGTTGAAGTAACTGATTTGGAGATTTTTTAACTTCTTCTTTGTTTTAATTGCCTTAGGAGCATAATCCTACTGGAAATATTAACACATCAGGACGAATTCGTATCAGGTAACTTGGATAAGTAAGTACCAGTGCGGAACGATGGCTATTTGTGAGTGGTTCAAGGTTGGAAATCAAAGTGTACGATGGTGTTTAATGATGTATAGTGGAGGGTGACCAGTGAAACTACTGGGGCGAAACATCGTTTAATCATTTCTCTTTTCGCTTTGATCTTTTGTGTGTTCCTTGTGGGATGCTGATCCAAGTTTGAATTTTCGTTATTTCCACCCAAGATCTTCTGATCTTTTGTTTTTTTTCATCTATATTTGTTTCAACAATTACTTTACAATTTTCCATCAAGTTATTGTCAAAATTCTGAAGTCCAGTCATCTTTGAATTGGTTGCTGACAGAAACAAAATAAAGTTTATTTGTTTCTGTCACGTAGAGCAGTGAAAATGGACGCAATTTAAAAAAAAAAATATTCAGCCGCCACAGAAAAACTGATTCCAACCAAATCTTCAGTAAGATATAAAAAAGAATATGAAACATTCTGCGAATGGAGGAAGACTATTAATGTGGAAACGTCAACGAAAATGCTATGTTGGCCTACTTCTTAGATGTGGTAAGTGTTAAATTAGTTTTATTAAAAAAAATGTGTTAAATACCTACTTTGTAAAAATACGTCGTATTTTCGTAATTTTTCTTTTCCTTACTTTTTCAGTCACAAAAATCCAGCAGTTCAACGCTATGGGCAAAATATTCGATGGTGAAATCTATGTTGGTAGTAAATGAGAACGTGGATATATCCAGATTTCCCAAACTGATAGCATTCTTAAAGAAAGAATCTGTAGGCCACCAACCGACTCAATCAAAAATTTTGACCAGAGAGGAAGTGGAGTCATTCATGAAAACAGCTCCAACCGAGAAAATTTTGTTAATTAAGGTAAGTTTTTTGGTTTCCATTAAATAAAAATATATTTTTTTTAACTGAATTTACGCAATAAGCAATTTACACAGGGAGATTTAGTATTTATACTTTTCTACCTTTTTTAAATTATTATTTTATGTAGTGTTTCAGGTTGTGGCGCTACTAGGTATTTCCGGAGGTAGTCGAAGGGAGGAGCTCTACAACCTAAATGACACAGTTGATTGTAAGCATAAACCAAACAAAAACTTACATTAAAAGAGTGTTTACATTCATTGAAGAATCATTTTTAAGCATATTCCGTAGTTATCGCCATCTGCGACCCACCAACATTCCCGAAAAAGTGTTTTTTTGTCGGCTACAGAAAAGGAAAATGTATCAGCCAAAGAGTGGGTAGCCATACAATTGGGGGAGCGCCTTGAAAAATTGCGCAGAACGTCTGCCACGCTATTAGCAAACGCGGGAGCAGATGTTAATGTGCTAAAACGTCATGGCGCGGCGGCTGGAAGAGCACCTCTGTGGCCGAAAAATATGTCGAGGAGTCTTTAGAGACAAAAACAAAAGTAGCTAGAATGATCCAGGGAGTAGAAAACTTTGTTCAAGTTGTACACCAACAACACCAAACCCAAAGTTACTCTTCCTCGCGAAAAGGTAACCCCGAAAAAGATTGCTCGGCTGCTGCTCATGTAATTTCAAATAATTCCAATTGCACAATTAATGTGAATATTTATAATTTTTTAGTAGTTTATTGTATAAAATATTTGTTTTTCATTAATAATAAAGATTTGTTCAAAAATATACCATTTTTTTGCTTATAAAAATTCAGAAATTTAGTTTGAGTCCGGTAATGTTATTTTATTGGACTAGTGATGTAATAGGTCATTTCCCGGACTCAAATTAATTCCGTAAGAGGGAACATTACAATACAGTATGAAATAATAGAAATTGACATATTATACTTACGTCGTCTTCAGTGGCGGCTTAAAGCAATTTTTATATAATCTAAGATTAGAGACGAACAAACGGTGAAATGTCTTTATTTTTTGGTATGTTGTTTAGAAGTCTATGGAGAAACAGGAAAGCGTAGCTACATATTTCAAAGCTGATTACGCTTTGTGAGGAACGTTCGTAAATTTGAAAATTCTCCAAGTGTTTTTTTAAAAAGCACACACAGAGTTTCTGAATTATTTGAGTAATTTTTAATTGGGCTAAATATTTCAACCAGTCCAGTGGCGTGGCGTGCTGAATATTTAGAGAATATCGATTTGAGAATATTTAAAAAAAATGTAAGTGTATTTAAAATCTTGTTTAATTTATGTAAAAAGCAAAATATATACATAATTACAAATGCGTTCAGTGTAGCTATTCTTGAAATAAGGGCGAGAAGTATTTTGAAATAAAAGATAGGGAAAACAATATTGTTGCCTTATATTTGAGTCTAAGAAAAAAGTTTGTGCCAGTCAATGATTTCTCAACCGATTATCCAAAAGCGGTAGTATCTTCTAAAATTAATGTTAATTGTGGAGTGCTTCAGGGCTCAGTTTTGGAGCCTATACTGTGTATATAGAGAACCTTAACTCTGCAACTGGAGACAATAATTTGGTGGCTTATTGCGACAATTTTACGGACTCATCCTAAGCGGACCTTCAGCTAATTTTTAGATACATAACCTCCATGAAGTCCCCTGCAGAAAA
Source organism: Oxystoma pomonae (assembly GCA_963921995.1). NCBI lineage: Eukaryota > Metazoa > Arthropoda > Insecta > Coleoptera > Brentidae > Oxystoma > Oxystoma pomonae. The sequence continues at coordinate 122,120,410 of OY998163.1, read as the reverse complement.
TCCCTGTTCCCGAACGTAAAACGTAAAATTTGTAAGATTTTAAGAAAGTACGGTAAAGCGATAAAATTTGGTGAAAATGTTCATTAAAGTCCCAGTAACACTTTAACAGCTGTTACTTAATAAACATCTTCCGCTGAGGCTCTCAACTCTTGACCTTAAATCAAAAATAAGAAAAATTCAAAATATTAATAGCAATCCACCCAAAAGCGATACAGCTACATAATTTAATACAAATGTTCCTTTCCTTATGAAATAAAATTGTTTTCAAAAATTTCCATGCATAGTGCCTCAATTCTCATGGTTACACGACAAAAATCGTCACTGAATCTCTTATAAACGCGAAATGATTGGGACCCTTATTACCAACGTCGGAACTTGAAGTCCAAAGTGAGCGACTGAGAACTGTTTAGGCCTTTTCATTTTATTTTTATGGAATAAGCGCCTTTTGTAGAGTTTTTAAAATGACAAAATTCCACAAATCATGTTTACTATTATACTTGAGCATAGTCGTTAAATCTAATATTTTTTGCGTTAAAAGTACGTTGTTGTTAACTTACTTTTACTTTGAAAATAATCCATATATATAATACCAAGGGGCCCGATAAACATTTGTACAAAATTTGATTAGTCTATAATTTCGTATTAATAAGATGTTCCGTATTGATTTTCTCTGTATGACTTTGGCAATTGGGCATTTGGCATACACCTTTTTTATGGCTACATTATCTTAAACAATAGTTCATGAAACGGCAAGTATTATGCCAAATTTGTTAGCTATCGCTTTTTGGAGAGGTGCTATTCATAATTTGGTTTTTTCCTGTTTTTCTGTTTAACGTCAAGAGTTAGAACCCTCAGGGTGCTGGTTGCTGAGACTTTAGTGTTACAGTTGTGCCACATTTCATCGCTCCACCATAATTTCTTAAAACATTACAAATTTTGTGTTTTACTTTCGGGAATAGGGGTCCTCTGCAGAGGACTTCATGATGGCTACATAACTCAAAAATTACCTAAGGGTCCATTAATTATGTGCACCAAGTTTCATTGCTTAATGCTTTCGTGCAAGGTTGGCTTTATTTTTGCCCTTTGCCATTACTTGAAAAAGCGTAGTCATTCTTTTTGGGGTATTTTCCTGTTGTATTCCTGCTTTGAGGATTTGATTTAAATCAACTAATGAAATTACGGTTGGGCAAACAGCAGAATCTTTTGTTTTATTGAATTTTTAATTAAAAGGCAACTGGTAGAAACAAAATAAAAGAAATACAGTAATTGCCAAACTGTTAAGAGAATTTTTCTTTAAAGCTTCTTCAATTTAGGAAAGATCCTTCTAGTCCTATTGACAAAAGACATAACAAAAGTGGCTTAGCAACAAGGGGCAAAGAATATTCATGTTGTAGGAATATTCCTTCATAGTGATTTTTGGAATATTCTATTGCGAATGTGACAGGAATGTTACAGACCTATTTTTTGTTAAATTTTCTTTAAGAGTTTATGATAGTTATATTTGTTTGGTAATAAGATAATAATATTCCTATGATATCGTGATAATTAAGTTATTTTTACGAATATTCTCAAAAAGAATATTTTTTTCAGGATTTTGGCATGTTTGCTGAAAATATTACTATCTTGAAGATACTAAAAGAACGCGGTTTACATGATTTATAATAGTAATTTAGTTCAATGTCATCTATTGTAGGTAGATGGCACTGGAGTCAATATGTTCCCTATGTAGCAGGTAATATTTACCATACATATAAGACAGCAAAATGTTATTTAGGTAATCTTTTGATAACTAATCTCAAGTAGTACATCAATATAATGGTGATACATTGGTATACCCAGCATGAATTTTCAGCTATAGTCTTGCACTTTAGAACAAAATCATAGCCATATGATTGATATGTGAAATATTACATATTACCATCATTTTGCCAAAAAATAATTCTGGGAGTATTATAGTCATATTTTGGGGAAGTGCTTACGGAAATTGCTATAATTTATTAATAATATTATAGTCATGTTTCACGTCACGTTTCTATCCCATTTATATCATCTGTATGAGCTAAAATGTAACTTCTTCCCGGCATGTGTAAGTAATATTCTCAATGGCAAAAATAAAACATTCCTATCACATTCTTTGTTCTCTAAGAATGTGGGATATTATATAAGTATTTAGCAAGTGTTAAGGAGCTCATTACTCTAAAAATATTAGAAATATTAAAAATTCAACAAGTTTAATAAAATCCAAAAAGTAACACAAATATTTTAAAGAATTCAAATTATTAAACATAGTTATTTTGGTTTTATCATAACTAGGTTAAAACATCCTCAAAATTATAAACTATCTTTATTTTGACGAACTTTAAGTAGAATACACATACTAAATGATAAAACAACTTTGTTTGAAGTTTTGCGAAAAAGTTATGATAGAACGACAAAAAATAAAAGAACCGCTGAACAAGCCAAAAGCGAACAGTAAGTTGTTTTGAGTTAGCGGCAGGAAGAAAAGGGGGGTCTCAGTTTTGAGTTGGAAGTGAAACGTTTTTCTTTTCGAATATACAAGTTTCTTTTATAGAAGCTTTTTTTAGTTCTATAAAAGTTTGTTTTATAAAAGTTTAATACCACTTCATAATAAAAGAGCAGATACGTGACCACCGACCGAGTCCAAATGGCTGGAACAGTATTCTATAATTTTATGTAAGTACCATTTATAAATATATATATTTCACGTTTTTCTTAGGAAGATCCAAAATTCAAATTATGTATACTTTAATATAAAACCAATATAAAGCCTTGTGAAAAATCCCGGTGTTATGAAATTAGGGACCTCTCTTTCCCCCTGCATCCGTTTAGCTCTCAAGGAGACAATGTAGAGTCTTTGCTTAGAATAAGATATAATATCACTAAACATTAAACATGAGAAAGGCCCAGTCGACCGGAGTGCGACAATATGCAATGCGAAAATTTATTTTTTAAAATTTTAATATTTAACTGTATTATAAATTAGTGGACTAGAACTTGTGGAAATTCTTATATACAACTTCCAACTAACAAACTCAAAATTAGGCAATATCAAAAAAGTTATCAGCAAACGATGACCTTTCTTTACAAGCTTTTATTTAACTTGCAATGGATGTAATAACCAACTATGTTTGTTCGGGTGAAATCTTGCAACTTAATTTTGACCAACTTCCCAACATGCGATCGGCTTCACATTTACCATGCTTATTTATATAGTTGCGGTGACACTATAGTGTGATAAAATTGACAGCTCCCCCTATTCGAAGTAGGTGGAGAGGAGGTAAAGTTGAAGTACGTCCGAGTTCGTGTTCTGGGGCACTTGGGGATGGAGATAACGAATTTCTAATCAGATGTTGAAAATTCATTAGGCGGATTCAAGATGGACAATTTTTGTTCATCTTTTTCTAACCAATTTTAACTAACTTATACACATCCGATTGCCTTTAAATTTGGCATGCATTTATAGTTCCGGCGGCAATACAATAATATGTCATTATTAGGCATCCCTTCCCCCTACGAGGGTAGTGGAGGGGGGAAAACACCTAAGTTTGACCGATTTCAACCAAAATTGGTATACGAGGGCTTTTGGGGATAAGGAAAATTCAATATGGCGGATTCAAGATGGATGATTTTCGGTCATGTTTTGCTAAGCAATTTTAACTGACTTATCCACATCAGATTGTGTTCAAATTTGGTATGCGTTTATAGCTCAGGTACCCACCTCCCTCTAACGAGAGAAGTGAGGGGAGAAAAGATTTAGTTTGTTCGATTTTAATTAAAATTGGTATACAGAGGTTTTTAAGGAGAAGGATTATGAATTTTTAATCAGATTTAAAAATTTCAATATGGCGGATTCAAAATGGACGATTAGGGTACAAATCTAAAAATTAGGGGTGTGTGTTCAAATTTGGTATGCGTTACTCTCCTCTAACGAGGGAAGTGAAGGGGGGAAAAGATTTAGTTTGTTCGTTTTAAATCAAAATTGCCATAGAGGGGTTTTTCGGGAAGGGGATATGAATTTTTGAACAGATTTGAAAATGTCAATATGGCGGATTCAAAATGGACAATTTAAAGTACACATCTAAAAATAAAAAAAATAATTTTTATTAAAAAAAACTTCTAGAAAATAAGCTTTTATTAAATGCGCTGAAAAGTAGAAAAATTATCTTTCTTATACCATAATAAAAGCGATGGGCGCAAATTAAAAATTTTAACTTTACGGTGACTAAGAGAGAACTACAAAATAAGAACGAAATTCTTCTTCTATTCGAATGATAAACATAATGCTTTCATCTAAAGAAGCTGAGAACTGGTGAGATTTCCATGCTTGCCAAGCCTTTAAAAAACTTTTTAGGTTGTAGAGTAATACAAATGTTTCTTAGGTGCATGAATCGTTGATGTGACCGATATACGATACCTAAAGTTAAAGTTTTTAATTTGCGCCCATCGCTTTTATTATGGTATAAGAAACTTAGGGAATTTTTTCCTAGTTCCAGGGACTTTTTGGTCCAATAGGGAAATAGGGAATTTCATCTAATATCTAGGAAATTTTTAATTGCTTCGAACTAATTGACCTGTGATACCGTTTTTGGTCTTTTTTTGTGATAATAAACATAAGATAAATGACCCAGTACCCGTCACCTTAAGGCCCCCCTTAATATGTGTGTTCTTATTTAATAAATATAATTAAGACTATGCTAATAGCTTGAAGTCGTTAAAATGACTCTTATTATTTTCTTTGGTTCATTGAAAATTATAAAAAAATTAAATTTATTTTTTTTAACCAAAAAAATACTAAATTAAATTTATTCTAAATTCTCGCACATGTCGGAGTACTCGTCATGGCTATGACCCAGAACCCGTCATGAAAATGACCCAGTATCCGTCATACTTTAAAATAATCATTAGAAAAAAATAAGTATTATGGTTATTTAAAAAAAATATTTTCGAAACTTTTAAAAAGAATGATTAAAAAATCCAAGGTTTATCTAACTTAAATCTAGAAAACAAACTTAGCAATAAAAGGTATTTATAGGTATTTACTTGTTTTAGTATTTAAAAAAAATAAATTTTGAAAAGTCCACAAAATAAAAAAAATCAAAAATTAAAATAACAAAATAAGGAATAAATTAAAAAGGCTCAACAATAAACACCGAATAAAAAGACGCGTAACTATAAAATCCACTGTTGTGGCATTTATTTGGTAGTTATTTAAAAAATAGTATTTACAATTCGAGGCTAAACTAATACTAGCGTTTTTAAATACCTCGCGGCGCTCGTTTTTTAAGACAACGTTCGTAAAAAACACTATTTTAGGCACTAGTTGCTTGTCCCAGAACCCGTCACCGCTATGGCCCAGAGCTCGTCCCATACTTTAATAATAATTTCTTTAAAATTGGACCAACAATGAGTGACGTGTTTTAGACCTCACATACAGTTTAGTTTTATGATTCTAGCTCAACATTTTGTATTGCAAAAAATTTAATATTTCTGTAGCAAAAATAAAATTTAAAAACTGCTGGTTTGACCTAAGACCCAGTATCCGTCGCCCATATTTTTTACGCAAAAATCAAATATTTTAAACATTTTGCTTCAATTTTAATATGTAAATTTATATATATATATAATTACTTTGACGTAATATCAAAAAAATGTAATAGTACAAAACGCGTTCAACTCCCACTGTTAATGGACCCCAACTAAACATGATTTTTCTGCAGGTGTCATACTCACGTCAGACTCTCGGAATTTGATTGAGTGGTTGTCAAGTGTCTAAAGAAATTACTAAACGTTTTGGTTTTGTGTTTTTGGGTTATAGTTTCTTAAAAACGGACCAAGCACTGGTCTAACTTTATCATAGCGCGAGTGCATAGTAAATTATCATAACTTGCTATGCACAAGAGATATTCTGTGGGCTATTTCGTGAAATTTTTTTTTTAAGATTTGTTATCATATTTCATATTTCTAATCTTTACAACTTGCATTTCACTGAGATGTTTTATTCAATCACCATAAAAAATACTCTGCTTGACAGTAATAGGCAAAATATGTCTTAACATTGACTTTTTATAGAAGGCGATAATAGTGAAAATTATCGCTGTAATTTGTTTTCTATTGGTCCAAATCTGCCAGCCTCATCTATTTTATTGGTTAGTTTTTATTTCTCTATCTCTTCCATACAAATTCGATTTAAAAGTTTTATAGTTCTCCCAAAAAACTTGAGTAAAGCTACCCATTTAGACTAAAATGCTGAAAGAGACAACTCGCAAAATTCTTAATATACCCGAGTAAAAACTAAATTTGAGCTTTTTACTTACTTACCTGGAGAAAGAGTCAGCACATTACGCGAACCCCATGCCAAATTGCAATAAGAGCCCGGGATTTTATTTGCCAAGCGACTTAATTTTAGAAAATATTTTTGCAAAAGTCTCGGGAAAAAGTTTTCGCGAAAAAGTTTTTCAATGTAATTTAAAACAAAACGGCCAAATTTAACCGACTTCGAAATCGATATATTTAAAAGGAAGGACTATCTTGAAGCCATATATGTGTCAAAACCTTTACGAGCGGGTATATGAGTAGATCTTTGTCAAAAGCAAAGGAATTAAGTTGCGAGTCGTTCCGGAGAAAGGAGATCCTTCTGAATCATTTGCTAAAACTAGTTTGTTGGTATTTTGGATCAAAAACTACGGCGTAAACCTTTAAAAAATAACTGATAAAAAAGTATAATTTTTAAAATTAACTTCAGGTGTAAGGATCCTTTGCAAATGGTCTTAGAACAATGGGTACTAAGGGACCCAGTGATCACTTGTGCCAAATTCCGTGTTTCTAGCGTTTAGGTGATATTTAATGTCGTTTTTCTCAAAAAACATTAAGAATTGGGATCTTCTACATAAAATTTTTATTTTTTAATTTAAGCCAATATAGCGGCCAATATAGCGGCCAATATTTGTGCTAAATCTGATAAGTTCCTATTTTTTGTTTTACGTCAAGAATTGGTTTCCTAGGCGAGGGACCTCGAGTAAGTAACACACGAAAAAAAAACAGCAGCATCAATTGGGAAATCAAAATAAGAAAAGCGCCCTCTACCCTAACTAAAGGTGTTTTGTCAACAAGGGCCGCAGTGGGGCAGAAGAGTATTTTTACGTTTTCTGACAGAAAATCATTCGAGGTTATGTTTATCTTTCAAAAATATGTTTTCAAAAACATTGTTCTAAAACCAATATGAAACCACGCCGCGTGTGCGGTCGCCCGCCGAAAATGGCCTAACGATGCGCGGGCATTACCTCGAATTTATCAAACAACCAAGAGAACTTTACTGGCTCGCTGGAATTACTAGGAATTCGCATAGAAATATTCACCGCCGATAACCCCACATAATTTTGTTTTTATTTTGATTCAATAATCTCTTTGTAATTTAAATTATTGCGGAATAGTTATGTTCGAGTTTACTAGTGAAATCTTGGAGGGCAAAGGATAGATTTTAGATCCCAATCTCAGTTTCAATAACACACGGATACTTGAGTATTAACAAAACAGGTCAGTAAAGCTCCATTTAGATGTTGGAGAGACTCTTGCTAGTCGTTGACGCTCCTGTTTAAAATAGAATATGATTATTTCTAGCTTCAGCAGCCGATTTTTAAATTTGGATGCTTTTTAAGTTAACCTGTTGTCCTTAAACCTGTGGTAGCAGATAGTGTTTCCTATCCAATTATTAATGCACTTATAAATATCCAACCTTAATCATTACACCTAGTTACTTTAATATGTAGTTGGGTAGCGTTTTTTTAACAAGTAGTTACTCGGTGTCTTGTGAAAAAAATCTTGTACGTATAGACACTTACTAGGGCCCCTAAAGAGTTCAAATTTATGGGCACTGGAATTGATAAAAAAAGTGCTGGGTTGGTTTGTTTTTCTTTTCTGGTAAATTTGAACTTCCTGGGGGCTCATGTAAGTACTAAATAGGTACCTAAAGGAAACTGTTCACTACACTAGTACCACTTAGCCTTAGAATATTAAGTAAGCAGCATGAGATAATACTGCGGAAAATTTTACTAATAAAAAGGGCACTATCCGAACACAAAAACGGGACGTTTTTTCAAGTCGATTCTTTTGGAAAACAGTAATTTAGCGGTTTTTAAATTTATTTAGGAGCGGAAAAACGAAAAAAATAGCTGTTTTTCAATTAAAAAGACGTTTTTCATGTAAAATCCACGCATAACCAACAAAACTAGGGTCATACTGGCTATTGGGCCAGGTACCAGCAGGATTTTTTTTGGGGAAGAAATCAGGTTAGGCTCTGGGTTGGGTTGGGCCGGGTTGGTTATGTAGGGTTAGTTTTGTTTGGTTGGGTTGGTTATTATTTGTTTTTTTATAAATTTGTATGGGAGCCAAAAGAAATCAGGTTAGGCTCTGGCTCGGGTTGGGCCAGGTTGGTTGGATAGGGTTAGTTATGGTTGGTTGGCTTGGTTATTATTTGTTTTTTTATAAATTTGTAGAGGAGTCAAAAAGTTAATATTTTTGTTCCTTTTCCCAAATTTTCATTATTTTCTGGAAATGTTGCAACATTACCCTGGAGTTAATCTTAACACGATTTTTAAAGATTTTTACACGGTTATGTTGCTTGCGGCCCTCAGTCTCTCTTGTTTTCTGAATAAAATAGGTTAGGGACTTGAAAATTGGGGAATATTAACCAGGACAAATTTTTTAAAATGTAAATAATAGTGTCTATGTAAAAACTGGTGGTTAGTTAACACTTCTATGAAAGTTGAACCATACGCTGTGAACCTACAAAGATTTTGAAGATAGTTATTGAAACTCATATAAATAAAAATCAAAATAAACACGCGGTCACATCACGGATCACGTCTGTTCGGTACTCTGTGGTCACATGGATCTAGAAGGTTATTTGCGAAGTAGTACAGTACAGCGACTTTAATGATAGTAAGGCAAATCCGGGCTACAGGAATGCATCATTACACGGTCGCATGCCAGACCGCACACACTTTACGAAAAAAGCGAAAATAAAAAAAAGCTTATGTGCTTTAGCAGCGTGGAATGCGAAGTCAAAATAAGTAACCTAACCCCCAATTTTTGACCCGGTGCTAAAAAAGCTCTGGTGTGGGTCACTGTGAACAAACATAAGTAAACTTTCCGCGTTGCCATGAAAAACAAATGCAATGACATACAATTTTGCAAAAAAATTAGGCCGCCACAGTTAAATTGATTTCTCAATAACCATTTTTGCTAAATTTCATTGCTCCACCATAATTTCTAAACCTTTAACAATTTTTGTGTTATTTTCGGAAACAGAGGTCCTTTTCAGAAAACTTTATAGGAGCAACATTTATCAAAAATTATCTATTATAATTACTACTAAATTATTATCTATCTATTGCTTAATTACTATTTTTTCTTAATTAAACTCCTCATCATCCTGACTAATATGCGATTTTCGTACGAACTTTTGATTATCATGGATATAGAAGAACTTCTCTAGCTTAGCCCCACCCCAATTTTTTTGCATATGCAATAGCAGCTCTAAAAGGGAATATATATATGTCTCACAAAGTTTTAAGAAATACCAGCGTGATATTGCGTTGTTATTTTTTGAGGAAAATTTTCACAATTTCACACAAGTTCGTGGATTTTTCAAATTTAAACGATGCTGAGGACAAACAAAATTTAACAAAATTAAAAGGCATATTGAAACGTTATTCGAAAAATATACATAAAAATAAAAATGGCAACATATCTATAAGCAAAAAAAATGAAGTCCCTGATGTTGCAGATTTAGAAAAAAAAACAATTATTTCGGTACCCTTTGTGCTAAGAAGGCCACACGGGTAGTGTAATCTGTACCAGGAAATATTTAAAAAAGCAGCAAAAGAAAGATACGATAAGGGGTCAATTTTTATAGTTAATAAGTATAATTTCATGATTCAATCCTAAAAACCAGAACAAAGGAAAATAAATTGTAAAGAAGCTGAAAAAGATGAAATTTTAACATTTTTCCAAAACGAGCCGCTACTGTTTTCATACCACTAATTTTTAAACAAAGGCGAATAGGTATCTTTTTAAATCAATCAATGATTTTACGTTCTGGAAATACAAACCGTTCTTAAGTGGGTGTTTTAGTTTTTGAGATATTCATGGAAAACTTGAGCAATGCTTAGATTTTCTCCTTTTTTATTAAAAATTCGGTTACAGTCATCGTGTCATGTCATAAAAGTTTAAAAAATCTTATGGTCAAGCCATGATGGTAATTTAAGGCTTAAAATATTTTTTGATTAAGCAATTTTTACCATGTTTCTCACACTTTTATACTATGATTTTGCGCATATTTTAAAGCTTTCTTTCCAAACTTTCGATTTCTAAATTAAAACATTCAAATTTTTCAAGTTTTTTGTGGTTTTTTAGATTTCAAAAAAAGTACTGCCAGAACGCATTTTTTCTCTGTTAAAATGAAAAATATTTAGAGAGAGAGGGCAGAATTTTAGAGGTGGATGGAGGGATATTTTAGTGACGTGCAAAAATATTTAAGGTTATAAAAAAGTATTTTAGAGAAAGATAAAAAATAATTTAAAACAATTGTTTAATAAACATTTCTGTTATGTCATCTGTCTGTCATCTTGAGTGGTGTCGTGCATATGATTTTTATTTTGCCATTATTATACAAAAAACAGCAAAAATTTTAATTTTTCAAATCATAAAGTATGTGAGACATAAGGTGGTATTAATTTCTTTCAATAAAAGTTCTTTACAGTCTTTTTATAATATATTATTAATTTACCAAAAAACGTGCCCTACCATAATTGTAATTAAGCATATTTAAAAATCATTTAACAGGTTTTTAACTTAATTATTTTAAGGGTCATTATGTATTTACCATCACATATTTTTTTGAAAATTTTAAAGACATAAACGTACTAAAAACTAGGGCGCAGAAATTATAGACGACACAAGAACCACTTTTGTACTATAAATTAAAAAAAACTATGTCACACCACGCTGCTGCGCTGGTTCATCCGTCGCGTCGTTCGGACAACCGTAAGTTCGAGAGAGACGCTTTCCACATGCGTTAGGTCCAACATTTTTCCTAGGAACGTGTGAAAAATTAGAAATATCTTGCTGCACATGAATATATTTTTAATGTGCATCGATCCGCTGTCTCTTAAGGCTTTTCCGAAGCCTTGATTTTTATTTTTATGAATTTTTAACTCTCGCTAAAAGCCGCCAAACTTTGTACGTGACCTTACTCATCTTTTATGAAAAAGTTATCTGAAAAGTCTTAAAAAAGTTAAGAAAAGAAGAAGTTCTAAGAGCTTTACAGGATTCGTTGGGGATCAAAATATAAAAACAACTTAATGAGTTTTTTATGAATTTTAAAGGGATGTATATTGTTTATATTTCTTGATGATAAGTCCGTGTAAATAAGAACGAACGTCCTGCCAAATGTTGACCTACACTTTATGATAAAATTTCCTTTTACTATTGTGCTGGTTTTTCTATAACTGATATTATACCCCTCTTATCAACCCTTCCCCTACCTTTTACGATTGCTCCAAAAAAATTAAAATTACGAATAACTTTAATTAAAAGAATAGTAATTGTTTAAAATTAGAAATTTTTTTCCATTATTTTTGTCCGCGTTATTAATTATGTTTAAAATAATAAACTAGCCCACTATTCTTCTATAAAACAGAAAAGTCTCTTGGATAATTAACTTAAAGTCTCCAATAAAAAAATACTTTATCGCACCCTGCAGTTTAATCCCTTCTTATAATTAAGAAGAAACTTTTTATTCAGAGCATGCTTCATTAGCAGATGCTCTAAAACTGTATATTTTATAAAATTTTCCCTGTCAACTTTTCACAATTTTAAAAGTTTTCCGGATAACACTCAAAACTTTTATCTCGTCTTACTCGTCTAAACAACTTTGGTAAACAAAAAATTCATCAAAGTACTTAATGAGCAAAGCACTTGATTATTATTAAATTTTAAACCGACGTCTCTTAAGTTTTTGAACTATTTTGCGGTCACCAGTAAAATAAAAACATATTCTTGCACACAAAAGAACTGTTAATTTGTCACCTTTATTTTGTCAATTTCCGTTTTTTTATTAATTTGTTTTTCATTTGTAAAAGTCTACATAAATATTTTTTTTGCGTTATTATTAAAGAAAAATTCACGTTAATAAATAAAAATTTCCTAGGATACAAAATTTATCATTTCAAAATTAGGTCCGCTGGCTTAAAATTAAACAAATGAAAACGAGGTCAGACAACTTTAAATTAAGCACAAAAAAAGTTTCTTTATTTCCAGTTTTTTATTTTACGGGACGTGTATCTAGACACAATCACATGCAGATTAATGACATCCTCAGAAGGGCTCTGATTTCAGCGGGTTGCTCTGCCTTATTGAAGCCTTGCGAGGTTTGTTGCAATGATGGAAAACGTTCGGATGGGATGACTTTGATCCCATGGAAACACGGTAAACAACTTTTCTGGGATGTAACTTGTTCACACACTTTAGCAAAACTTTAAAATCATCTGGTGCAGCTTCTACTCTTTCAGACGACAAAATCGTAAAAAATGTGGTGAACTATTAGATCGCTTTATTTTTGTGCCCTTTGCGGTCGAGACTTATGGACCTTAAGGTGATGGGGCTAAAAGACTGATCTTATACATAGTTTCCAAAACATCTTCTCACCAGACTCATGGCTTCATAACCCAGAGTATGTTGTAACTTTTTCGTAATATAAATGTAACGTAACGCGTGCAGACAGACCTCGAGACAGACAGACAGACACTATCCCAAAAATTTTTATTTAGGTCTTCTTTCACCCAAATAATTCATTTTTAGTGAAAATAGTTTATGGTTTGTTTTTCCATACTATGTATGGATGGCTAAAAATTAACGCCGCCGCTTTTACTCCCAACCGAGTTCCGAACCCACTGGCGATGGCGGTATGAAAAGCATGCAAAAAGATGCTTTGTTGTAAAACATAATGTAAAATTTGACATTGGTAAAAAGTAGAATTCGTTCCTTTCTACCTTCTTGTCGTTGACAGAATTCTCGAATATTCCTTGAGGATATCTCCTTATCCCACCATACCTTTATCTAAATGCTGGTGTTTAGGATCGCTTGAAACGTAGACGGGCTACATAATTTAATATCGTGTTTGGCCAAAGTCCTTTGTCAGCGCGGTGGTGGAGAACTTGTACAAACTTAATTAGATGAATTTGGGATATAACCTCGTTGGAGTTAGGTGGCAATGTGGTATAAGGCCTCGCTAACAGCAGACAAATGAAGGCTGGACCTATTTATATTTATATTATCATAGTATTTACGTAAATCTAAAGTAAAAAAAAAATCATAAAACTTCTAGGACGTCAGGTAACCACCTCAGTGAATATCCATAAATTACGTCACCAAGGGGGGGGAGAATAGGGCAAGGTCTAAGTGTTATAAAGTGAAGGGTGAAGGAAGATTCAAACGAGAAATACGAGTGTTTGTTCCAGTAATTAAATAGTGATGGGTAAAGTACCAAAAATATGTAGTAGATGTGTGCAAACCTATCAAACATAGTACAAACGTTATTAAAGTCACGCTATGCCGGCTTTATGTACCGAAAAGTCCCTATTATCTCTTTCTATAATTACTCAATTTTTCAAACTAGTTTCAATATGGCGGTTTGACATTTAAACACAGAAACCTAATTGAACTGTCAAGGTTATTGTAAAAACAACCTGTTTTTGCACGTTTCGACTTCTTGTAATAGGTTTGGTCCTCATTTATAAATTCGACATTACTGGTTTCTGTTCGACGATGGAGTCTATCTCTGTCTCTTTCTCTCTTTTGAAGGGACAGGTCAGATAGAGTAACGGTGATGGAAAACTTTAATTAGCTAAATTTGGGATAACCTTGTTGTAGTTAGGTGGGAATGTGGTGAAATGCTCTAGACCGCTAAAAGCAGCAAATGCTCATTTTAATGACTTATCTGCTCAATATTTGAAACCAATTTTTTACACCAATTTTCCCAAAAATCATCAGGAAAAACCAAAAGCTTATCAATTGATTTGGAAAAAACAATCAACTCTTGAAAAATTTGCAATTAATTTACAAAATCTATCGTCTCATTCAGCATTTCATTTACTTAAAAATTCTTTCGGATGTCATACCTTATACATTGTACTCCATGCTGGAAAGAGCCAGATCTACTTAACCCTTTATAGGGTATCGGGAGCTATATATCCCATCTATACTGCAGGGTAAATCTCATTGGCTAGTTTGCAAAATTTGAGGTTGTTTTAAAAAAACTAATTTTATTGATGATTTATGATTGTATGGAGGAAAAGGCAAATAAAAATACTATAATTGGTTAACTATAAAACCTGACTATTTATTTAGTATATGTTTTCACATCGTAATCAATACGTATTGAAAAGATTGTCTTCTTTTTCTTTCATAGAGCATGTTCTCTGTTCCGACAAAGAGCGTGACATATGAAGAACAAGATGTTGGATTTTCGATACGTATTTGATACGATGTGAAAACATACTAATTATTACACCACCAGAACAACCCAACCCATTTTTAAGTTTCTTTACAACGAATTCGCAAAAAAAGGTGAATTATTCGCTTAGAGAAAAAAACATGATTTTTTTTTGGACATTCTAAACCTTTTGTAAAAGGTATCTTCATCTCGTTATTTTTTGAAAAATCCTTGCTAGATATTACATTAATTACAAAGTCTAATTCTTCATCTTCTTCGTAATCCCAAAGAAGTTTCATTTTAAGCACAGACCACTATTACAATCACAGAAATATTTTAAGGCAACGGAACAGTTTTATAACCTGATTAAATTAATGGCTTTTGTTTAAAAACATAATAAAAAAAATACCTCACATAACCTAAAAATGCACTTAAGCCGAAGTAATTCTACGGCTTATCTTAACTACAGCTTAAGTGCCACTTACATGATATTCCACACCCTTGCAAAACAAAACTAAAGCTTAAGCTCGGCTTACATGTCAAGTTATGTCTTTAAGTGGGAAGAATATTTCCCACTGTCCGTTGAGGTGCTGCATTTTTTTAAATTTTTTGACAGACGATTTTAAAATTAGTGTTTTTTTATGTGTTTTTCGAAATGTCGCGAAAAAATCAGGTAAGTATTATTGGCATAGAATAAATTAATATAGATTTGAAGAAAAACTAACATTTGAAGACAATATAGAACAGAATATTTTTGAAAAAAAAATAGAAAAACTGTAGTTTTCCTTTTCATCATTCGAATTTTGTTAGTAAACTATATAGACTACAATGTAACCAAAAAAAGAAATTCGAAAAAGTTTCGGCCACGATGTTCTCAGCTAAGAAATCGAAAATTATGTTAGATGTATACTAGTATACTTATATATATACCTATGCATAGAACGGCAGATATATTCAGTTTTAAAGAAATTGCATACAACTTTCTCTGGACACTGAATTTTTCAAACAAGCTGTAATATTGTTTAGGTGAAAAGATATCTAAGTCCAAATAACTAAATATTTGTTACCAAATTTAGTTTAAGGATCAACTATAGATATTTATTCTCAAGTTTACTTTCGTTTTTTAGTGAAAGGTATTGACATCTAAAAAATTGAGTTGTAAGTAAATATTTGGGAAATTGTTTTGCAAGATTTAGTTTTAGGATCAACTATGGATACTTGTAGTTTCAAGCTTTTGTTATAAGTATTGAAATTTATAAAAGTTTATGTGGTTATTCTTTTTTTGTTTTATTGGTGGGAAAAATGTATCCCAGTGCACCTCAAAAAATAATAAAGCCGTAGGCTTCTTTGGGATAATAATTTCCCACCCCAAAACTATCCCCCCTCCCAAAATATTTGAATTATGATATAGCCAAAAGTTATCAGAAGCCAAAACCAGCATGTCTTCCAATTTTGGTTCAATTTGGACAAAATTGGCCTTTTGCCCTATAAAGGGTTAATAAATTTGAACTTCTTTTAAGAAATACCTGTGAAGTAATTACAAATTGCAATTTTAATCCCTCTGCTTGTCCGTTTTGGAAACTACCTGTAAAATTTGTTGGTCTAGGAATCCGTGACATTTCTTCATTATGCCTCTCTGCTTTTATCGCTTTTCACTGTACAACCTGTGTATGAGTCCCATACTTACACTTGCGGCAAAATCGTTCTTTCAAACGTTCTTCGTGGCCTTTCATGCCGAAAAAGGGCTGGTAGATGGTCCCAACATAGTTGCCTAAATGATATAAATAACATACCCTTGTTTCTGCAGAATTCCTGCTATTCTAGAACCCTGGTAAATGTAGATCCGATGGAAAACGTGCGGATGGTTGATGATCTCATGGACTAGAAGAAAGAGCTGGTGGAGCAGCAACAATTTCCGAAAAAATTAAAATTAAAAAGTATTCTGAAATATCTTCAAATTATTTATTTATTCTTTTTTGTGCCGAAACATTTGGTCCTTGGGATTAAAAGTAAAAATTTTTGTAAATGACTTGGTGCTAAATTCCGCTTTTTTATCTTTGTTGATGCAAAGTATTAGCCTCGCAATTCAGAGAGGCAATGCGGCATCTGTTTTGGGAACACTGCCGGACATTTGGACGGGATGTTCTGTCTCTAGTTCAGGGCATGAAGCGTCCTCTGCTTTGGTTTTATTATATTATTTTAGTGTATTTACTAATTTTTATTTTATAGTTTTAATTATTATAGTAATAACTTCTAAAAAAGTTAAAAATTTCAGGTGATCACTACAATATTTACAGATTTAGATTTTTAAGATTTTAAAAGACTATTACATTTTTTTTATTTTTGGTATTTAATTTTTTTAAAAATGGGCTTTTTATCCAAAAATAAATTAAAAAGAGAATAGCCAAACACAGCGAAGAAAATTTTTTTAGGTTGTAAATAAATCAGAGCCGAAATTCGCGAAGGACGAGAATAATAATGGCCATAAAGTTGAATTTTCCCCATAAATCATCAATAAGATGATAATCTGAGACTAATGTATTACTCAGACACCCCCTTCCTTCAAGAACAATTTCTGCATACGCCAGTTTATAGTTGCCCACTGTCTAATTAAAGACAACTTCTGTACACTCAGAAAACCATCTATGGGAAAGTGTCTACTTAGTTTTTGTTAGTGGTAAGTGAAGTTTTTAGTAGCCCCAAGTGATGAATTCAATAGCTAACAAGTTAAACGACCTACTTAGACCCGAGCTGTTAACCCTTAACCCCCGTGACTTATCTACTTACCAATATGCGACAAGTAACTTAACTTTCCCTTCACTTAGGTTAGTGAATTTTTCTACTAGTTTGTTAACCCTTAGTTATTTATCTACTTACCAATATGCGACAACTCACTTAAGTATTCCTTCACTTATGGTTAGTGAATTTTTCTATTAAGGACAAGTAAATGCATCAAATATTCATCATAATAATAATAAATGCCTATAATGATTTGTCAACGTATTGCCATCATAAGAATTCGACAATCCCATTTTCTACGATCATTCTTCTATTCATAGGAAGATTATGATGGAAATAGGTAAAAAAAAAATTTTTTAAAAATCCATTACCGAAAATGGACCCGGTAACCGTAGGTTTAGAGATGCTTGTCCATATATTTCCACCAAACGCGAAAATTCCCTGATTAAGCTTTAATCATGATTAACACTTTTAAGGCGACCAATAGGAATCCGCCAAAACGCTTATATTCCGCAAATTCAACCTATTTCTTTATAAGGGGATAATGCATTGGTCTATCAACCTGTAGGTTGTGGGTTCGAACCCCGTCGGCACGTCGCACTTTTTTTATTATTTGTTTTTATTTTTTTTGTTACAGTGTATTGTGGTAGGACACCGTTTTTAGAGCTCAAAAATATATTTTTTTTAAATTTTATTTAAAGCCATAATTTAGAAGTTATACTGGTTGTGCTCTACTATAGATTTACTAACGGTTAGTAGATACTTCACTTATGGTAAGTGAAGTTTTTTAATATGTTATTTTATAACCTTAAGTAGGTGAGAAAACTTATGGTAAGTAGACAATTCATTTGTCTTATATTTAAATAAAGTTTCTACTTGTGGCTAATGAATTCTTACTTAGGATTAGTGGATATTTTTCTCAGTGTAGTTCTCCCAGACTTTCGGGACAGACTGTATGAATAAAACCTATAGGTTTGAAGGCAGTAGCCGAATGTAATAGAAATTAGTGTAGCCAAAAGCTGGGCATTGAATTTGTTTGAGTTTGTATCCTCTACGAAATCTCTCGTCTGAGCATTCTGTTCAAATATGTATTGTGTATGTTTGACCCAGTCTTTTACCCATTAAAAAGTTACCTTTATATTTAATTAGTTTAATTCCAGACAATTAACTGCTTCTTAAATTACAAACAATGACATACACACGGCTTACGATATTTTTGTCTCTATACAAAAATTTTACACAGCTGTTTGGCTTGGAAACTCATCATTATTGAAAAACGGCGCGGCGCACAGTGGAACGACCTTATGGGAACAGAGAAACATGAGGCTTTTTACTTGAAACTTTTAATCTGGAAAAGCTAGGAATCAGTTGTATACACAGTTATATTGTACAAAGAGCAACGTCTTAAGTTAAAAAAAAATAGTTACTTTACATGATTTAAACCATATACAGGGCAACCTACAAAAACCTATTTTTTTATATGCTAACTTTGCTTAAATGTCACATAAATTTTTCGTCTTGAATTTTTTGGAAAGAAGGAGCTTTTAATTTTATTATAAAAACATATTTTTTTATTTTTTGACAACTCGAATGCGCTTTTTATAATGAACTGCAAAAATGACGCTTTGCCCATACGCTCAACTTCCATATCCATCTTGGTAGGAGATCGTAGCAGATAAATGTTATATTTTCGTAATCGTAATACTCCAGCAATTATATTGAGATTACTGGTAAAGCGAATCCTGTCGAATATCAAATTTTGTAAATACAAAAACTTAGATGTTGATATATTTTTACCTAATTTGTTCATTTTATTATTATATTCTGATAAAAAAGACGACTTATTTGTGTAAAAAATTTAAAAAACCATTAATCAGTATTAGGCAATCGTAAAACAAAAATATTTACTAAAGTCAACATACTGGATTTTTTTTTATATTTACTTTTCATTGGCATATTATTTAAATAGTAGTAAAATTTGTAATTAGACACACTTGCAGCCAAAATTTAATGGCTTAAGATATTATCACCCAAAATTACAATAAAATGATAATAAATGGGCTTCTTTCTAAATAATTGTGTGAATTTAATTTTAAAAATATAAAGATTATTTTTTGGTCTATGTCTCTGATATTATACTAAGCCGTTCCTCTGTGCGGCGTAGAGATATGAGTAAAGCATATTTCTCAAAACTGGCAAAACTCTACTAAAACTGCACTTTATATCTAGTCATTTTAAACAGTAGCAAATGGCATATAAAATACCACCACTACAGTATAGTTGGTAAACAGTATAGTTGGTAAACAGTATAGTTATGTATGGTTAATTTTTAAATGTAATTCCGTGTGTAAATTGATGATGTGTATAATATAACCTGGGTCAAAAAAAAACGTACATTTTTTTTCGGCTGTGGTTTTGCTACCGTAAGCTTGATTTTTGTGATTTTAGCATTTGTTAAATTTGACATTTTGTTAATTTTTTTAAATTTCCTCATTTTTAACACCCCTCGCCAAAATTTTATGTGCTCCACTGTACTCGATTTTAGATATATGCCATTTGCGTCCACCGAGAGGTAGCACTTCTAAAAATCAAACATGAAGTAATAAAGCTCAACGCCAACGAAGTAAGTGCTATTTTAACCCTTTGTAAAACATAATGTTAAATCTCGTCTGATTCTTTAGATTTTGAGCTCTGCGGGAAGCTAAGGCTCTGGCCTAGATACTCGCTCTGTCAAATTTGACATTTTATGAAAATCGTAAATGACGCATGCTTTTGAAACTTAAGATCTTTTTCACTCCTTCCTGCCAAACTTTTTTGTAAACCAATGTAAAGCCACGTATGTTCAGTGTACAGGATGTTTGTTTAAAAGTGGAACACTCAGTATCCTTTTTATTAATGAAAATAAAGCTATAACAACTTTTTTTTTCCCTTGGTATACAGGGTGCGGCAATAAAGCTATTTTTTTAAAATAGCAGTATATTTTTGCATTTTGAAAAAAATTAGCTTTACAAAAATACCAAACACTATTGAAATATCTTTTGTAGTTTCTGAGATATGTGCGTTTAAAATTTTAATAAAATAGCTACATTCCGTTCAATTGTTTTTTTAAGGTCACTAGATTTTTAAGTTTATATTGTTAAAATAAAGAAATACATTCATGGCCCATTGGTAGCTTGATCAGTTGGTCATTTCCAATATATTTTCATTTTGAAAATTATTAAAACTTAAACGCAAATATCTCAGGAACTACAAAAGATATTGAAATAGTGTTTGATATTTTTGTAGCTAATTTTTTAAAAAATTCAAAAATAAAAAAAAATTCAGGGTATTCTATTTAAAAAAATTGTCTTTATTGCCATACACTGTATACCAAGGGCAACAAAAAAAAGTCGTGTAGCGCTTATTTAAACCTACCCTTTATTTTCAATAATAAAAAAGATACTGGCTGTTCCATTTATAAGCAAACACCCTGTACAAAGAGGTAGCATTCATAAAAATCGGACACGAACTAAAAAAAACTTTTCTTTTTTGCTTAACGAGAGATGTGTTGTTTTTAAACATATGTAAAATAGATAAAAAGTGGAAAAATTTATTTTGCTATTTTTTTTTTGAACTTTGTTATTTTATACAGAGTGTCCAGAAAATCAAAATGACAGCAATGACGTATTAGATTGAATTTAATAGAATAGTGTTTTTAGGGGCACTGTTTACAGGGTTAAAAACACCATCTCCTTCGTTAAGTAAAGCATTTTTAGTTCTTGTAACTGAAAAAAATGTGGCTTTCCGAATGATTGAAATCAGGTACATTGGCGTACAAAAAAGTTTGGAAGGAAGGAGTGAAAAATATCTTTATTATTTATTTAAGTTTCAAAAGTATGCGCCATTACGGATTTTCATAAAATGTCAAATTTAACAAATAGTGTATATACACGAAAAAATTCTATTCTATATTTAAAAATAGCTCTATTCTTGAAAAATTACATTTGCTTTAAGTATATTATTCTTAGTATAGAATAGGGATTATTAGAATTAAGCAATTACCTATTCTTGATCTACGAAGGCTCTTATACTTAAATAGAAATTAAATATACTTTAAATAAGAAGAGGCGGTAATTTAAATCAAAACCAAAGCTATTATTAAATCAAATAACTTCTAGGGGTAAACCGATAAGAGTTTATTATTCTTTCAAAAAACAGGTAGTTTACTTGGAATAAAACCAGAAATTCTTCTTTGAAAGCGAAAACATATTAAACCAAGACGAAAGAAAAAGATAAATCTTGACCTAAAATATGTTACGAATTGATTGAATCATAATTTAAATTTAGTTTCACTACTAAGGTTTAATTTGGATCAAGTCCTTTTATTATTGCTCTAAACCCTTAGTTATTTTTAAAGAAGAGCTGTACTAAAAACAAGAAATATCCCAATATCGAATCGCTCCGTAAGACCGCCTGGCTAATCCATTCTCCCTCTTTGTTGTTTTGTATGGGGGCAACAAAGACTTAATAGCCTTCAGTTTCAGGTTTTTATCTCAACATCTATCATTTAATATAGATAAAACTATGCTCGTATATTTCCATTTGATGCACTGGTGCTGTCAGAAAATTGAACCGGTGCATGATCAGTGCATTGAAAATGGAATATGGAATGGTCGTTTTTTGAAAATTAGAGAAAAAGTATTTTCCGCGCCTAAAAGATTTGATATTTCTCTATGGACAAGGATTCAAAATCCTCACATAATAAAGAGCTCGTCGATAAGAGTGATCCGGTTTCTTATTGGCTGATCTTATTTCCTTTCTTACGTTATTTTATGGATAAAACCAGCTTCAGTAGACAGTAAAACAAGAAGTTGTAAACAGATATCTGTATTTGCTAGGAATAAAAAAATTAATGGTCATTACCAACGACGAGCTCTTCTATAAATAAAAAAATAACATGTGCTGTCGATCTACCAGCTCTCTTGGCGATCATGCAAAAACACCTAAACCCAGAGCGACATACTCGACTCTGCACTGGGTTTCAAATGGAATGGCAACTTTTGAACGAGCGGATGGAGCAATCTAAGAGGCATAACGGTTCGGTAAATTTATATTACCTGGGTAAATTTGATCTCTGGTCCGTCTTGACGTATAACCCTTCTTTTTCGTTTACTTTTTCTTTCGTGTTTTAATGACCGTTTCTCAAACTGGTTATGTCGATTTTCAGTTTTTTAGCCTTTTCCATTTGATGCACTGGTGCTGTCAGAAAATTGAACCGGTGCATGATCAGTGCATTGAAAATGGAATATGGAATGGTCATTTTTTGAAAATTAGAGAAAAAGTATTTTTCGTGCCTAAAAGATTTGATATTTCTCTATGGACAAGGATTCAAAATCCTCACATAATAAAGAGCGCGTCGATAAGAGTGATCCGGTTTCTTATTGCCTGATCTTATTTCCTTTCTTACGTTATTTTATGGATAAAACCAGCTTCAGTAGACAGTAAAACAAGAAGTTGTAAACAGATATCTGTATTTGCTAGTAATAAAAAAATGAATGGTCATTACCAACGATGAGCTCTTCTATAAATAAAAATTAACATGTGCTGTCGATCTACCAGCTCTCTTGGCGATCATGCAAAAACACCTAAACCCAGAGCGACATACTCGACTCTGCACTGGGTTTCAAATCGGATGGCAACTTTTGAACGAGCGGATGGAGCAATCTAAGAGGCATAACGGTTCCGTAAATTTACATTACCTGTGTAAATTTGATCTCTGGTCCGACTTGACGTATAACCCTCCCTTTTTGTTTACTTTTTCTTTCGTGTTGTTTACTTTTAAAGTTGGAATTTCTTGGACTTTTTTTGAATCAAGAAGAATCAAGAATCAAGAATTTTATTTAACCACGTTTTGTACACAAATACAATTGTAGCAAGTCAGACAAAGAGAGAAAAATATATAACATAGAAAAGTTAAAAAACAATTGAATAAATAACAAAAAACACTTAAGTATATAACAAACGAAATACACTTGTAGTAAAACTAACAAACATTGCTAAAAAAAGGAAAAACAGGAAACTTAATTTCTATAAGTCTTCATAAAGGATTAGGATACTCCTAACTTTAAGTTTAAATTTTTTTTTATCTAAGTTTGTAATATTTTTAGGTAAAATATTATAAAGTCCAATATCAAGTGAGTTTTTTTAGTAACTTCGAGTCTAAATCCAGGAGCTCTAATAAGTTCTGCTGATTTTGTGCAATAGTTATGATAGGTAGCGTTTGTTTGGTAAAATGTTTGATTTTCATGTATTGTAACGAACTGGTTTAAAACGTACAAACACGGTAAAGTAAGAACCTTTAAATCCTTAAAAAAAGGCCTACAGTGAGCTCTAAAATCGGCACAGACAATACATCTTATTGCCTTTTTTTGTAATCTGAATATTATGGAAGCGTCTTTTCTCTGAAATATCTAATCAATAAATCTAAAATTTTACAAAAAGTATTTTCTGCAAAGAACAGATGAGGTATCCTAATGGTTCGTTAGTAACTTAGATGCCTGCCTTTGTGTCAGGATAAACGAATTGTAATATATCGTCTTTATTTTTAATTTTAAACCCACTGGCTAGTGTAAATCACTCAGAATTAAATAAATTTTTATTAAAAAATACTTTTAAAGAACAAGCTTTTATTGAATGACCTTAAAAGTAGAAAATAATTTTTATCTATCTTATACCATAATAAAATCGAAATTAAAAATTTTAACTTTAGGTATCGTCACATCGACGATTCACCTAAGAAACCGTTGTATTAACTATAACCTAAGGACATTTTTAAAGGCTTGGCAAGCACGGCAATCTCATCCGTTCTCAGCTTCTTTAGATGAAAGCATTATGTTTATCATTCGACTAGAAGAAGATATTTAGTTCTTCTTTTTTAGTTTTCTATTTGTTACCGTAAACATAACATTTTTAATTTGCGCCCATCGCTTTTATTATGGTTTAAGAAAGATAAAAAATTGTTTTCTACTTTTAATTAGAAGCTTGTTTTTGAAAAGTTTTTTTAATAAGATTTCTATCAAAAATTCCAAACTAAATCTTTTCCTCCCTCCACTTCCCTCGTTAGAGAGAAGTGTGTACCTAATAATACCATATTATTGTTTTGTCGCCGAAACTATAAACGCATACCAAATTTGAACACACACTATTAATTTTTAGATTTGTACCCTAAATCATTTTGAATCCGCCATATCGAATTTTTCAAATCTGATCAAAAATTCATAATCTTTCTCTTTAAAAACCCCTGTATGCCAATTTTGATTGAAATCGAACAAACAAACAAAACAAATCTTTTTCCTCTTCCACTTCCCTTGTTAGAGGGAGGTGGGTACCTGATAATACCATATTATTGTATTTTCACCGGAACTGTAAACGCATACCAAATTAGCACACAATCGGATGCGGATAAGTCAGTTAAAATTGGTTAGCAAAACATAACCTAAAATCGTTCATCTTGAATCCGCCATATTGAATTTTCAAAATCTGATCAAAAATTCGTATTCCTTATCCCCAAAAGCCGCCGTATAACTATTTTGGACGAAATCGGACAAACTTAGGTGTTTTCCCCCCTCCACCCTCCTAGTAGAGGGGAGGGGTACCTAATTATGACATATTATTAGAAATTCGTTATCTCCATCCCGAAGTTCTCCAACAGATCAAATTTCAACGAAATCGGGCGTACTTCAACTGTAACTTCCTCCACCCCCTTCGAGTAGGGGTGAGCTTTCAATTTCATTACACTATATTCTTGTATTATGTATATAGTATGAAATTTTTTTATTTTCTAAGGCTTACACTTATGTAGTTGTAGTAGTAGAAAAACTCATACTGTAAAATGCTAGCTTTAAGTGCTTGTCATTAGATTAAGAACCAAAATGTTTCAGAATATAGTTCTAACGGCTCGCAAGCAACAAAATCAGTCGCGACGTGGTGGCCGCCTCCATAGAGTTGTGGCGTCATATCACGGTGACGGTTTTATTACTACTATACCTCGAGGTATTCACCGTTTTTGGGAATGCATAGGGACGGTTATACAACTACATCGCGACGGTAAAGATTACTATTGATATAGGAATTATATCGTCGCGGGTAGTAAACGGGCACGTTATCCCGACGTCCTGTTTACCACATAAAGTAGTATTTCTAACTTTTTAGGGTTTTTATAGGTTTTCTCTTTCCCACATTATTAATTGAAAATATGTTGATCTTTTTCTAAACTATATCAGGACACACAATAAAATATGTGAAGACATGACAGAAAACAAAAATATTATCTATATCATAACCTATACCTAATAATTACCATTTTATTAACCATTTTTCTGAAGTCACAACATCCTAAATTTATAAACGCGTAGCACTTTACTGACTAAAAATGCTGATTTTTTGATAAAAAGAACGCGCGCCCCACAGTTTTGACCTAGTTTTATCTAAAATGTCGATAAAATATCGGAATTATTTGAGGTTAGGATTTCCAAATTAAATGTATTTCCAGTTTTAATATGGTTTATTAATTAAATATTAATATTTTTACTTTTATTGATACATGCAACTAGTAATCAATGATTTAATGAGGTATTTTTAAATTTTGATTTGAATTCCATGTTTAGTAAAAGTAAATAACATGGCTGCGTCGCTCATCCAGTTGACGGTGCAGTAATTTACAATGTCAGTAAAGTAGCGGTAACTCGTAGGTAACGTTTTTCCTCTATATGCACATTTATTTCTTACTGCGTGGTAGATAGGCGACCGTGTAGACTCCATAACTTTGTAGTTTTGTATTGAGTAGGGACTACTGAATGGCAACCAAATTAATATCAGTAGAGTCGTTACCTCGTAAAAGTAATATTAAAGAAATTAAATGTGACAACTATGAAGTAAGCCCCGCACTGTAAAGTTTTTTCTTGTTTCTAGTAATGGTATATAGTTATATAGTGGAATATATTACTGTCGCGTATAACTTTATATTTTTACGACAGTGTGGTCATTTTTTAACAGTAATAGGGATCACACTAAGTGAAAATAATGAAATTTTTCCTATAAATAGTTTTTCGTAGAAAATATTACTATGCTTTAACCCTTTTTTGGTGGCAATGACAATGGCACCAGTGAAATTGACTATAATTGTTGCTTGGGCTTAAACAGCACCTAGGTTGCAAAGCCCGGGAGGCTGCCATATTAGCCAAATAATCTATTGTATTTCTTTTGGATTAATAAACGTCTTTAAATTAAATTAAATTAAATGTGGAAGTCGAAACACAATTAAATGAAACCGTGGATAAATAATAATAAAAGTGGTTTTGTTAACAGTTAACATATAGCTCAGTTGATACGAACGGATTAATAAATTTCTTAGTTACCAAAAAGAATGTAGTTTTAGTTTTCTCTAATTTTTTAATCCCATAAGCTTTGAGAGTCTATTTCGAGAAGATTGTTTATGGGTGAACTCCATATACTGGAAGAAAAATATTATGTGCTAAACTTTTTCGACATAAGCGCGTCGTAAACACTATACAAAGTAGAGAAATGTGGAACGAATCTCGCAGGACAACTTTTCTGTCCATGTTACATGCTGTGTGTATACTGCATAGGGATATTTTTAAAATAAAATGAACTTTATAAAGAATAAGTCTGAAGTCAAGTAACAAAGAGAGTACGTCCCAGAAGGAAAGGGATTTTAAGTTAGGTAATTATTTTAAGTGGCGCAAGGAAACAAGTTTTCCTATTTTTGTTAAATTTTTTAAGTTAAAAAGTATTCTTGAATATTTAAAAAAAAAATAATACAAGACTTAAGGGAAAAACATTCGCCAAATTTTTATAAAATGTGATGTGAAAAGGACAGAGCCCGTATTCTTCATAGTTAGAAAAATGGAGGTAGTGAAATTTTCCCGGAAAGCAAACTAGGGGGCGTCAAAACCACAAAATATATCAAGGGAATTCCGCGTTCACCTAGTCGAATGTAAGAGAAGCGAGTCAGGGAGTAAAATGAAAATGAAATGTTAACCAATGAAATTCGTTAACAATTTTTATTTTAGTACCTATGTTTCTCGTCTCTTCTTTTCTCACTTCCAAGAATAAGCACCCTGGGGTTGATTCTTGAATTTCGAGTCATCGACCAATTCGAAGGCTCAGAAACTGCAGAAATCATTTCCTCCGAAATTTCAGAATCAGCCTTAAGAAGCCTGTCTAAACTTTTTCCCTTTCTGAATGTTTAGTGATAAAAATTTAGCCTTTCAGGAGTCTCCTTTTTTACCGCTATGACCCGGGCCCCTAAAAACTTTTCCACAAGGGTCAAATATCACGTTTCAAAAATATTTACGAATAACCAGATTCTACTCATATTTGATGGTGCAAAAAAACAAAATTTGCCCCAAATTAAATGGTCAACTACAGAAAGGATGTGGCGCGACATTGAAAACGGAGTATGCGGAGACCAAGGAACTGCATGGCTCTTGTGAGTCATCACCATAGCTCTCCTTGATTTATAATGATGCCTCAATGGTTTTTTTGTTTAATTTTTTGTATGCATGCGTTTTCCATTTTTTGATTTTTTTTTTGCTACGGGTATTCAAAAAATAGTGCTTACAACTTGCGCCTAAATTATATGCCTGTAGGTGTGTTTTACTCGCTTTTTTAGTCACCCGCTGTGCTCGTTTTTAAAACCACGCTTGTTTTAAAAACTATTGTTTTTTATACATTTACTTTATTATTTTCTAATATAACAAGTGAAAAAAATACATTTATTTTATTGCTTTGTGCCACAAAATTACACAATTATTGAATTACCCTCAGACTAATAACTAAAGAGAGACCAAACATTCCCTATTGAAATCCTCTAATGTTTACAATCCAACACCCTTCTGGACGATTATATGAACAGAAAAGAGATAGAGCAATAAAACGGCAACACTGTCAAAAATTGCTTTTCCCATTACCAGTGGCGGCGTTAATTTTAATTTAAATATATAAATGTGAAAACGAGATATAAGGTAGGGTTGGTCGGATTTTCTTATTCAAAAGAATTAACTGCCAGAACTTGCATAACCACAAAAAATAGATTTATTCAAGGATAAAGTTTAGTTTGAGGAATGTAGGTATTTACGAACAGATCAAAAGTTTACCAAAGAGCACTTGAAATGATTTTTAGGTCAATTATTCAAGATGGCTGTTATATATTTTTTTTAATTGTGCAGTATCCCACAAAACAAAAGTAAAAAAAAATATTTTCATAGCAAAAAAAAACGGTTAATAACCCGTTTTATAACGTTTTTGTCCAAAAAAAACACGCTAATAAACGGCTTATTAAGCGTTTTTTTCACTATGATAATAATGTCTCTTTTAGTTTTCTTTAGTGGAATATAAACTTTATTTATCAAATTAAGAGAACTTTTTGTGATGTTAATTATGAAAATTTTAATGCCAACAAATTTTATTCTTTACACATTGGCTGCATGTTCATTTCTGAATACAGAACACAAGGAAAATTTAAGGAAGAGGTAAAAAATTAATTACTAGTAGTTTTTCAGGAAACAGGAGTCAAAAGGCAAAAAAATAAATAATAAATATTAATGAAAATAAAAATAAGATTGGCTCAGAGTAAATATCTCCAAAACGGTTTTATTCACATTATAGAAAGTACCCAGGTACCCATTAAAATACAAAAAATACCTGCCCCAGTACCTGACTATCAGCACTTGGTCTTATTGTCTTGTTATGTACAAATTATAATTAATAAATATTTTACATGCTGCAAAAGGAGAAAAATTATCTGGTACTTTTGTTTCTTAAAAAAGATTAGTATTAGTCTTAGATTTTTGATGTATTAATAGTATAATCATAAGCTTTTTACGCAGTTTTTTACCTCATACTACGCTCATGACTAACGTAAAATGACAGGATCTTTCTTACCTCCGAAATATTAGTTCTGGGCTGGAATATCCGCTTTTATTGCATACCAGGCAATGGTAAACCATTTTGTTGGTCCTCAAAATAGCTTGATACAGTTCTTTTTTCACAAATACTTACAATAAAATTCAAAAATCACCGAACAACACAAACCCTCGTTAACAACAACGCCGTCAGCTGCAACCAAACATGTCGGCATTTATTCGCGGCTCGTCGAAAAAACGTTGCCGGCTTGTGTTCTTTTTTATAAATCTCGAAATTCTACTTATTAAAAATTAAAAAAAGTTAATTATTGAGACTAAAAATTAGGACTAAGAATTAAGTTATTAGCATAAGAAAAATTATCCTATATAAAAATATGTCAAATAATCAATAATATTATCAAAAGAGCTTCAAGAAGTTTATGAATTGTTTTGTTTCTAGGGAAACCCCGCGGTAAATTGGCAACCATGTATTTTTTGGGAAATAAACATTGTGGCTGGTTGATCGGGGTAATATTGTTTACTGTTATATCTCATTTTTTTTTAATTAATCTGAGGAATTACCCATATTACATATGACTTAATTACAAGCCTTTAAAAATTTTCAGCTGCTTAGAAAGACAAAACAAAATACTTTTGGAAATTATTTGAAAATTTAACAATTCTGAAAAATTAATTTTAAAAAAAGTGTAATTAAATAGGAATTTAATAAGTGACTTTTAATGAGGACTTTTTTCGGCATACGCCCCTGTTAATTTAATATTTGCCCAAAAATTTGTCACACACGCAGTGAATAAATATCTTTTTATGACGTATAGATTCATATTTTATGAATGGATATATCCTCCTATTGATCACCCAGCAGGCAATTTATGCCGTCCCGTTTCGAAAACTAATTTTTGTTTGCCGCAGTTAAACGCGCTCGTGGTATCACCATCCACCATCAGACACAATTTATGTGTGTCATTACTAATTTTTCGGAAATGACCTTTAAGCCCCTTCGTACCACCAGCTAAACAGTGTTTTAAGGACATTTTGTTTCCAAGATTTATTTAAAGTGTATTAAAAAATATCCATAATTTGGATCGTGTATACAGGGTTCGACAGTTTTTCAGACTGGTTAACCAATTTTTATTTTTATTTTTATTTATAGGATATTTGAATAACTTTCTAAATAAAACAACAAAAATTTTATCTGATATGTGATTACTTTATTTTTACCAAAATTTGAGACATTAAATCTAGAAAACTAATGGACAAAATTTATAATATTTTTTTGTATTATTAAAAAAAAATTCAAAGAATTTAAAACTGGAAATAACAGTGGATTAACCAATTAAAAAAAATAGCCTACATTAGTCATACTCGGTTTATTTTTTATATTAGGCAACATTTTGTTGAGTTCTAAGGATTTTATGGCTTATATCTCCTTTTTAAAATTTTTTGTAGGAAAGATTTGATATTAAAAATAAATGCTCTAGGTGGGATGTCACTGTACCTATGCCTGTATTTGTAGTTTTTGAACTTACTTAGTCTATTTTAGATTTAAGTAAAGGTATAGTAAGGGTATTCTTTCAATAAATTGTTTATTTACCATGTCTATTATTTGTTAAGTTTAAAGGTTAAATTTAAGGTTATTTTAAATAACAATGAGTTTTAATGCTTTGTCTTCTCTGGATTTTTTCTTTTGGAATTTTATTTTGTAGCCTTAAGGCATTCTTTTAGCAAAAAATAATGTCAGTAAAAATGTCTCTGTTTGTCTTATTAACCGATAACTATATCATTTTTTAAGATAAAATATTAAGGAAATTTCTCTGTTCCATAATTATTTTATCGGTGAGTCTCGTAGTGGTCCCGTTTTGTTATTTCAATGGCGGAAACCGTACTTTTTTTTCATAAAAAATAAATACTGTAAACCGAAGTCCATAATTAAACGTTACTGTCTGCAGGATGTAAAACGAAAAATTTGGTACCAAAATGTTCCCAAACCAAAATATATTTTAGCAATTGAAAAAACCTAACAGGACATCAGATTAGCGCGGGATTTTACCCGAAATGAGACTTTATTATCCTTTTCATGCCGTCCGTAAAATATTTTTTCCAAACACTTTTTATTTTTCATCTGAATACAATTTCTCCTAAATCTGATGTGTGTTAATTTAATCGCATGCATATTGTGAGTCCACGTTTTAGCAGGCTTTTTGTTGTTTGATTGGTTAACAATGAAATTTTCATTTCACCCTTGATGGGTTATATACAGACCGCTTCAAGCTACTGCGAACATAGGGCGAAAGAAATCTAATTTGCCAGTGTACGTACATGCAGAGACACCGCACGCCTATCAGTGAAGCAACCAACACTCAGGCTTCCAATCACCATTCGCTGCCGTTCGCCGCCGTTCGCCTTGTATTTAGTACGCCTCTAACCACGGTGCTATGTGGAGCGTAGTCAATGAAACCGGAATTTGGTCAATAAATACGCAAATTTTTATAACGTAATTTTCTTATTTTTTGTCACTGATAAATAAGAGCGTTTTATTGTCAACTGCTCAGATTTATCAGTGACTACGTGTTACAATGAAAATAATAAGGAGAAACAAAATAAAAGCAAGTTCTCAAAATAAAATAATACATTCTAAAAACCAAAAAGATTCTCCCAGTCAAAAAAAAATTAAAGCAAATGTTCGAAAAGTCCTCCTTGCTCGGCTAGGCAATATCCGAGCCTACTATAAAAACCCCTTCCAACGTTTCCAAGCATGTTAGGGGTGATAATTTGAAAAGCTTCTTCAAAAACAGATAGAAGTCATTAGGAGCAAGATCGGGAGATCGAGCTGGCCATAAAATAGTTCCCCGTGTACTTATAACCCGATTAGGAAATACATTATCAAGATATTCCCTAACAAGGCCAACATTGTGAGCGGAACAACCATCTTGTTGAAACCATGTTTCACCAAATCTAACACCTAACAACTGCCTAGCAGTTGGAATAATGTGCTGCTGCATTAGATCCAAGTATCTAGGACCATTCAAATTGCAATTGCCGTTAATAAAAAATGGCCCAATTACGTCAAAATACAAATGCAAATTTTCCCTCGACCAATATCGAACGTGTGTTGGGTTATGACGATTTGACTATTTGACCATCTGCACTTTTTCGGCAACTTCGTAGACATCCATTTTTAGTTTTAAAAATGTATTATTTCAATTAAGAACTTACCCATCTGTTTCTCGAGCAAGGCAGAAATAAAACAAAATAATAAAAACAAAATGACTTTCCAAAAGATAACACTGCAGCGTGCTTCGAATCCACCTCGGTCGTACGGCACGGAGAGTAAATTGGACTTGATTCCCCCTATGTTCGCAGTAGCTTGAAGCTGTATGTATGTAGAAAAACTAAAACTTTATAAAAAACCATAACTTTATAACAAAGTGTAGTGTATGTTAACTCAGAATTCTGTGAGAAATTTATGACATTGCCAAGTTGTGTTCACAAAAATTGAGTTTAAATGTCGAAAAATTTGACTCGTTTTGACAAAAAAATTTCCTTAAAACAAGTGCACGAAAAATTTCACTCAATTTTTTGACGTTTAAACTAAATTTGTGTGAACAGCGTTGACACAAAGCTTAAACTTGTCAATGTCATAAACTTTTCACACAATCCTGAGTTACCTTACACTATTTTGAGTGACTTTCACTAGTGAGATATTTTTTTCACTCATAGGCGAGATCAAAGGCCTTGGAGTGAATCAAAATTTCCATTT
Source organism: Oxystoma pomonae (assembly GCA_963921995.1). Taxonomy (NCBI): domain Eukaryota; kingdom Metazoa; phylum Arthropoda; class Insecta; order Coleoptera; family Brentidae; genus Oxystoma; species Oxystoma pomonae. Next base: position 122,087,478 of record OY998163.1, on the reverse strand, counting down.
TTTACTGTGTATGATCTCTTTAAGTCAATATTATGATCGCTTGGAGTCAAAGCTATGATGACTTTAAGGCAAAGCTATGATAACAAATTGATCTAACATTGAGCCAAAAATATGATCACTTTGACTCAAAGCTAGATGAAGTTATCGTAACTTTAAGACAAATTTATCATAGCTTTGAGGCAAAGATATCATCATTTTAACGTGAATTTATCATCAAATTAGAAATTCCAAATAAATGATAAGTTTCTGTAGAACTGATATTTATTCTGCCGTATCCAACTATGCCATTAGTTTGAGACAAAGTGGTCTGCCTTGGGACAAAGTGATTCTTTTCGCAGTGTAAGGTGCCAAAATATCGTGTATTGAAAAAAAATCGCAATGCCTAGTAAATGAGAGCGAAAGAGATAATAAACTTGTTACCGATGTTCCCGAGTAAGATCCCATCAAATTTAACGATAAACGTTGCCTTCAAAGAGTGTAAAACAGAATCCGCTAAATTAAACTATTACTACCCATTGTCGTTGCTCTTTCAATAAAGCTGCAAAAAGTCTGAGCCAATACCGCCTCCAGGAAGGCCAAGAATCGGATTCAAAATGGCCGCTACTTACGTTCCCACACAACACTGCATTAAATGGGCAAATGGCGGGAATTTTAAATTTTTGCTTTATGGTGTGAACTGAAGGATTAAAGTTTTGACATTAAACTTTAATTTTTTTAAATTTGCCTAACTTATTATAGGATTTATCAGTTCTTTTTAAGCTAGACGATTCTTTAGAGATAACATTGATGATTTTTGGTGCAATTGATAGGGCTCAGAAAATTTACTTAAACTAGAAAGGTGAGGGATACCTTGTTTTAAATGTCTTTTGAAAACCCTTCATATGATTTGTGACAGGGTCTTTGTTTGTTTGAACATTTGATATTGGTTCACAAAAAAGCATAATAGAAATTAAACTATAACCTAGCTTTTTCTTTTTAATCATGAATACGTCAATAATAATCTTTTACCCTCAAATTTCGAACTCATAAAAAAAAAGAAAAATAAGGAAGGGAAAATTTTGAAAAATAATGTTTAAGATATGTAAAAAAAAAGGTTTATTTAATTTTTGTGAAATTTAGGTAATATGATAAACTAGATGATACATCATATGAAAGGATTTTTAAAGACCTTTGTACGAAGCTATTACTTGCCACTCTAGTTTGAGTAGTTTTTAAGAAAATACCTGGGACAATACCATTTTTGTAAGGATCTGCAAAAGCAAATAAATAAAACCGGGTACCTAATACAAAAAATTTAAAATTTAGGGTTTTTATTTTAACATTAAATATAAAATAGCTTCAAAATATTTTTAACAGTTAGATAGTAACCAATTTTTTTTACTGGAGTACGTATATTATTTGCCTGCTTTGGTTTACAATTGACTTTATCTTTTTCGATACTCTGTATCATCTCTCTACACATACACTACCCTCCTTGCGCAGCCAAAATACACAGCAGTTTTTAAAAGAATTCCAAAAATATTGGTCACTTCTGCACTATTAATTTCAGTACATTTACTTAGTTTACTCCATGTAAAAAGGACTATGCATGAAAAAAAACTTAAGAATAAAAAACATGTAACTCAAAAATAACTTACCGGCCTTTACACGAGGCTTTAATAAAGGAACTTTCAACAGATCGTTGTTATTTGGTTGAAGGTTCAACTTTATCAGGTTTAAAATGCACTTCACATACCTAACAAAAAACACTTTCAGTGTATTTTTTGGTGTCATGGTCATAACTCTCGTTCGCGTATACCGATTTTGATCAAATAAATTCCAGCCCAGGACTCCCATAAAAATCGGTCCAGTAGTTTTTGCGTGATGCTTTTACAAACAGACAAACAGACAGACAAAAATTCTAAAAATTGGATATTTAGTATATATAGGGTGGGCCACAAAATTCCGCACTTTTTGGATTGGCTATAACTTTTGACTTGATTACTCGATTTGGAAATATATTGACTTTTTGGAAAGATAAAACTTGAGAGTTTTTCGATTCGGTTAAAACTTTAAAACTAATAAAAAATTCAAGATGGCGGACAGTTTTAAAAAATGTGTAATGTTCAACCCCCCCCTGAAAAAAAATTATTTGCGAGACTGAACAAACTCTGAAGCTTTCACTACAAACACTCATTGTTTCTGTGTCTATTGAAGTATTATTTAATTAAATCAGTTGGGAAATAAAAAAGCTATAACTTTTTTTACTATGTGTGTTTTGGCTGCGCATTGAAAAAAAAATCACAAAATTATATACATTTCCCATTTGCTATATCTTTAAAGCTAATCATTTAATTAAAAAACACATCTAAATACCCATTACTTTTTTATTTCTTATCCGATTTTATTAGGTGATACCTCGATATACGAAGAAAAATTGGAGATTTAGAAATACTAATTTATATTTTGTTCAGTGTCTTACTTTTCAAAAAAATAAGGCGTGTAAAACCTAACCCTTTTTAAAACTATCCGTTATCCTGAATATTTTTTTAATGTCAACTTTTGAACAAACGGACGTAACTCTAATGTTTTGTCTCGTTAAACAATTTTTTTTTAAATTAAGTAATCAGGTCAAAAATTATAGCAAATTGAAAAAATAAATAATTTTGTGATTTTTTTCAATGTTAAGCCGAAACACTCATAATCTAAAAGCTTATAACTTTTTAATTTCTCAACCGATTTAATTACATGATACGTCAATATACACATAAATAATGAGCGTTTGTAGTAAAAGCTTTAGAGTTAGTTCATTGTCGAACATAAATTTTTTTCAGGGGGTGTGAAAATTACACATTTTTTAAAACTGTCCGCCATCTTCGATTTTTGAGAAATTTTAAATTTTCAACTGAATCAAAAAAGTATCACATTTTGTCTCTCCAAAAAACCAACATCTTTAAAAATTATAAAAGTTACAGTCAATTCAAAAGTTACAGTCAATTCAAAAAGTTAGAGTCAATTCAAAAAGTGCGGAATTTTGTGGCCCACCCTATATTTGGTTTGGTTGGAACTAAATATTGAAAGAAAATATTCAAAGTACAGAAATGGTCTATCTAGGCTTGGATTCTGCAAAAATTGGCAGCACGAAACAGCTAACGTCAAAAAAATAAACTATTACGGAACTCACCTGGTTTGTTTTTATTTTTATTTGTATGTAAATAAATAGGGGTTGTGACTTACGACAAAGTTTTTGTATGTCTTTAGGTATTTTATTTATCAAGGTTTTTATGAAAGTTCGTAGAAATAAATATTGGGGTAACATGGTTAGTAGTATAACAAACTCGTTGACTCACTTTTTCTGTGAATCTTTAAGGAAGTTGTCTAAAGATATGTTGTATTAATTATTATCTATCTATAGCGTATTTCTTATATCTCCGTTTTTGATTATGATTTTTGCAAACTTCTCTTTTTTAAGCTTGCCTATATTTTCTCAATGCTGGAAGCAATTTGGTTATGCTTCACTATATTTTTTGCAAAAATTAATAAAATTTTGATATTTTAAGCAAATATTCTCGCATTTATCGTCAACGATTCGCATAATATTTACAGCAATATGACGAGCTAATGCTCTTGCGAAAAACCCTTTATTCATTTTGAGCAGTAATATAGAGCCTCTGTTAGCCAGCAAAGCCCAATTATAAATGCTACAGAAATAAATTCAAATATAAAAGAGATATTCCACTATTTCATGTTGTCTAAAGAGCACTTGAGCCGCAATAAGTGATCATGATCAAAAGATTCTGAGGCAGCTGAAGCGTGAATCTGAATGCAAAAAGCATCGGGTTGATGGAGATTGGAGAGGCGGTTATGTTCTGAACATAAAATATAAAGCTTTCAGGATTTTTTTGAAAAAAGAACATTTTTAAACTTACCTATTGCCAATTGCACCGCAGTGTTAAACCTGGATTAAATTCAATCAAACATAAGGTAAACAATTTGTTGATGATGCCAGATTGCGCTGAAAACATATTATTTTTATAAATTTTTTATAATTTACCTGCAGTTATGCAAATTATTGGTTTGTTTTTATAACATGGAGAAACACATTCATAAAGGAATTGAAGTATATAGATATATATATATATATATATATATATATATATATAATTGTATTTAAATTTCTTTCAATTTTCTTAATTTTAAATCAATAAAGAATTTATGATGTTCATTCTTCGGTCGAAATATCAGATGAAATACCTGATATTTTCGCCGAAAGAATAATGGTTTTTATTTTCCAGTATATGTCGGGAATAAAATCTACAACAATGTGACAACCTCGCATTTTGGGCGGATCAGCCATATAACCGTGTATACGCTACTCCATTCATTAATTCTCGTCGGCGTTGTTGCTTTAGTATAATCGAAGTTTTGGTATATTTTACAAATGATTGGACAGTTTTTAATACTTTTTCAATAGATTTTTAAGTTTTTATGCTAAAAGTGAATTGACAAAATGAGTGGTGTGCCGTACCAAACATTTCACAGGTTAGTTATCATATGTTTTCCTACGCCATCTTATCATAGTCTGCCATAGGCGTGCAACTAGTGTTGCAATATATACAAAATATAATTAATAAATATAGAAAAGAAATAAGTTTTTTTGGGATATTTTTGCGAATTTCTGACAAAAACCATATGGTAAGCACTTATAATTAATTACATTATATTTGGTATAACCAAACAACCTTAGCTGCGATATTTTTAAATATCCTACATGAGTAGCAATAAAATATATGAGGTGTTTTAATACTTTCTGCTGCCATTTGTTTATAAATAGTACAAGCGTTTCCGGTATAAATATAAATTTGTAAAACATTATATTAGACAAAGGATAAAGAATGTATGTTTCTTACAAGTTTTTATTTATAATATTTACATAGGTAGACACTCCATATAAGATATTTTTTGCATTTATTAAAAATGTAAAGACAATTTTGTACGTATTAAATAAAAGTTATAGTAGAGTGTATAAATTTTATTTATTTTTAGACAATGAAAAACCAATATATAATATCTATAATATAAGGATATCTTCCTTTTCTAAAATACCACTATTTTGAATCGAATATTTTTTCCACATTGGTTGTGCAATGGCCATGGCTATTAAGGGCGAAAAAGGCACTTTTGGCACGTTTTTAGTACAACACTTTCTTACTTGCATAAAAAGCTTTTTCCTAAGGTTATATACAGCGTGGATTCTTTAAACGGTACGGTGCTTCTAGCGGGTTAGAATTTGGTTGATTAAAAAAATCCAAAAGCACGTCAACTGCAATTTTTAATTTCCTTTAATCGTGCTATCTTGGATTTTTTTGTCATTTTTTTACGAGGTATCGCAAAAAAATATTTTTTTTTTAAATAGGACACCCTACATATTTTGCAATTTTTGAAATCTGCAAACAATTCTCTCTTCAGCAATACTACATAGTAGGATCTATTTTTTACGATAATCAAGATATTTTTATCTAATCTTGGAAACCATAAGAGATAGAGTATTAGTGTGTAGTAATGTCAAAAAGATAATGTTTTTTAGAATTCAAAAATGTCAAACTATACAGGGTGTCCTATTTAAAAGCATGCACGACTAAATAAAATTAAAAATCTCAGTTGAGGTGTTGTGTTTGTCCTAGCGTGCGTGAAAAAACTTTTTACCCACGCAATTTTTCTTTATGGTACTTTTTCGATAAAATTTTTAAATTTTGAGTTTGAAATGTGTGTTCATTAAAAACTAATATTTGTTCAAGAAAGCCATTATAAACACTCGTCGAAAAAAAATTGTACCTAACTCTTGCGGAAAGTGCCTTTCTTGTCCGAACTCATCCTGTGCGTAACAGTATCACTTTCCGCACTAGTTAGGCAACCAGCTATCTTTATTTTCTCTCTCGGTATCAATTATTAAGCATAAAGAAATTAAAGATTGTATTTCCAAAAATATTTGACAAGTCTGAAAATAAAGACCAAACCTTTTTACATTTGTAAATAACGAGCCGCTTCTGGCCGCTGGTAAATCTAACGTGGTATTGTGGGGTCAGTGGAAGATAAAATGATTTTAATGGTTTTTCCCTAAGTCTAACGACTGATCGCTTTTCAAAGTGATATATTGATGGGTCTATTTTAGTTGAATGTCTTTGGGGGTATCACCCTATAAACCTGTAAAAAAATGCCAAAACTCAAAATTAAAAAAATTACATTTTAAAAAAATTAAAAATAGAATACACTAAAGCATTTAATTTTAAGTAAAAAAAGTCGAATAAAGTTTTTTTTAGCACATTAAGTTTTTTAAGGAAATTTTTTTATATATTTAAAAATTTGCAAAAATTGGCGTTTTAGAATTTTATGCGCCATCCATAAATCAAATTTTTTAAAAAAGAATTTTTAAGGGTTGGATAGAATAGTATGTTAAGCAACAAATGTTCCCTAAAGTTTTTTGTAGCAGTTTCTCACAAAAATAAATCTACTTTGAATTTCTGCACAAATGGTCAATTTTATTAACCTTTTTGCACCAAGGTTTTATCAAAATTCCAAATGCAAACGATAGGTGTGGGATCTACCAGCTAGCATTTAAAAAAAATATATAATAATATTTGTTCACTTTGTCAAAGTGACAGGATTTATCTATAAGGTTTATTGGCTAAGCCATAAAACCTAAACAAAAAAAATAATTTTAAAAAACTAAAAATTTTTGCTTTTAGGATGGCGATCTTGAAATCGAAGATGGTGGACAAAATTAAAATCAACTTTTCTTTTATTCTCGATAGTTGTTTTAACTCAAATCAATTTTTTTCTTAGTTTTTATGGCTTAGCCAATAAACCGCTTATGGACAAATCACTTTGACAAAGTGGACATTATTATATATATTTTTTTTTAATGCTAGCTGACAGAAAAAAAACACAGTCTTTTGGATTTGGTTTTTTTATTCTTTTATCGCCAAATGTTTTTGCAGAATTTCGAACTAGTTTCTTTTTGTGAGAAAAGTGTAGACGCTACAAAATCCTTCATGAAACATTTTTTTCAGCATAAGATTCTATACAATCCTAGAAAACTTTTTTACTTAAAATTGAATGCCTTATTACTCTCCAAGATGTATATGGAGTATTTTGATTTTTATGTTAAATAATAGTGCTGGATCATAAGAAAAAAAACACATAATTCAAGAATTATTTTTTTCTTGGAATCGACCAAAAAGTAAATTGTGCGCAGTGTTTGTTGATTTACAGAAAGCGTTTGGTAACAAATTATTTGATTTCTGATATCGTTTTCCACTAGAAGGTTTATTATCTATGGACACTTTGGCTATATTAGTTTTTGGTCGTACCCAAAACGCCCGACGATTAACGCTATCTGACAGTCTTGACATTTTAACGACAAATATGATGAAGGGCATAACATAACATAAGAATTTAGATATACAAGGAGATGCGTACTTATTTTTTTCCGAGCTTTTGTCAAATTCCGCATCATTTTGAACAGGATGCCGCTACGCTCAGTACCCAAAACACACCCACTCGTGTTTCTTTTATGATTAATTAAATAGGTACCTGGATTAAAACGCATTTTAATAAAAGCAATTATTTGGGTAGGCGTTTATAATCCTCTACTCTTTCTCTAATTTTTTTAATCTTTTGCTAGAGTGCACAAGGAAATCTAAACATTAAAATTAGCTAAAATTTTGCAGGGTTGATTACTTTTAAATGCTTAGCAAAAATATGTGAAGGATTTTTCAAAATTCTCAATTATTTTTGCTTCAAAATAAAAGCACTGGTGCTGTCATCTATCCCAAAAGCCTCAAAATAATTTCGGTTTAGAACAAACCCCATTTACAAAAAAAATAGAGAAATACTCACAATTTCCTCTGAATTACATTTTTCCTTTTTATATTTCCTTGCTTTAGCGAAAATAAAAACTAAGTTTCCTGTTTTCTAAAAGCCTGTGCACTCCGGAAAAGAAAATCGATCAATCAATCACACTTCATTGAATTTGGAACACACACGCAGTTGAAATGTTGGCCGATAGACCGCAGAATTTATACGATTCCATGGTAACTTCAGGTGTTTTGTCAACAAACTTTAAATCGGGCCGCAGTGGGACAGAAGAATATTTTTAGGTTTTCTGATAGAAAACCATTCGAGGTTATGTTTATCTTTCAAAAATGTGTTTTTAAAAACATTGTTCTACCACAAATATGAACCTACTCCGCGTGTTCGGTCGCTCGCCGAGAAAGGTCTAGCGCTGCGCGGGCATTACCCCTAGTCTATCAAAAAACCAAGATAACTTTAATGGCTCGCTGGGATTACTAGGAATTCGCATAGAAAAATTCGGCGTCCATAACCCCACATAATTTTGTTTTTATTTTGAGTTCAAAGGATAGATTTTAGAACCTCAGTTTCAAAAACACATGGATACTTGAGTACTAATAAAACAGGTCAGTAAAGCTCCATTTAGAGGTTGAAAAGACTCTAGCTAGTCGTTGACCCTCCTATTTAAAATAGAATACGATTATTTCGTCTAGCGCCAGTAGCCCATTTTTAAATCTGCATGCTTTTAAGTTAACCTGTTGTCGGTGTCAGCTGGCGGGAGTGTTTCCAATTCAATTATAAATGCACCTGTAAATGCAACCTTAAACACTACACCCAGTTACTTTAATACCTAGTTGGGTAGCGTTTTTTTAGCAGTTAATTCTGCAATAAATGATTTTCTTTTATTTTAGGTTTTTAGTTGGTTTTTTAGCGGCGCAGAACACGAAAAGTCAAAATAAGTAACCTAATCCCAAATTTCTGACCCGCTGCTAAAAAATGTCTGGTGTCCCACTGTGGATAAACATAAATAATGCCTTCGCGTTGCCATGGAGCAAATTCAATGAATTAAAATTTTGCAAAAAAAATCAGGTACACATAGTTAAAGTGATTTCCCGTACAGTGTTGCTAAAAACAATTCCCCAGAGTGTAACTGCGACCTTAATTAAAAAGGTATAAATTTATTCTTGGAATTGAAAACCATAGTAAATTAATTTTATTGTGAAAATTAAAAACAGAAACTAATAAATTATCCTAAACATCAAATAACCGGACCATCGCGTCGCGTCGTCGATGTAAACCATGTACCAAAAAGGCTATTTTGAACTGTCAAATAGTGTTGAAGTAATAGTTGTCGGCGAAGTTATCGGACTGTAAATTGGCATGTCCAAAAACTATACAGGGTAATTCACGAAATGCTAATATTTGAATGGTAAGTATTACAGGCCAGGGCCAACTAATACAGAATGTTAAAATTTTTTCTTGACCATTTTTGTCAAATATACAGTGTGATTTATGAAATTATTGCAAGAATATAAGCGAATGTATCACGGCAACCAATATACGTATTTGCTTTAAATTTGGCACACACAGCCACTTCTACCAATGTACAAAATAAAGGAAAATTCCAGATCCGAACTAAAAAAAAATTGGCTCTATTTATTTTTGTTAAAGACAACACCCTGTATACTGCAATTTGCACATTTTGGTATTACCACATAAAAGCTAAAGGATGCTGCTATAATACCATTATATGTTATTTAATGTGTTAAGTCTTTAAAAAATAAAAATCCAAATTCCGATCCTGAGATATTGGGTTTAAAAACAATCTCAATAAATCAGCACCTCCGTTAACCTGGGGGGGGACCATCATAAGGGGCCCAAATATTTTTAATATTACATTTTACATTTTTTGTTGCTACTTTGTTACAGTGAAATTAATTTTGTTGCTGTAGCCGTTTCCGAGAAATCGCGACCCCCATAGCTTAATCGTTAAGCTGAGGAGCCACCCCATAACTTTAGTTCTGGGGTGGCTCCACCACACCACATTTTGTTGCTCATCTTGTTCGAGTCGATCGCATATTAAAAGTTTTTAAAATTATCATAGATTTTTTCTAATTTAATAAAAACCGATTTTTTTGTTCTTACATACTGTTTAACTTGTTGTGGGGCATTAGTTGGAATGAAGGAAGGTATTCTAGAGGTCCCGGGTTCAAATCCTGGTCGAAGAAAAACTTTTTTCCGATTTATTCTCCCTTTGTCCTCGCCACAAATCTTTTTTGTAAAGTTATTAGGGCGCTAAATTTTCCCTTCATTTCATGATATTTTTTGTAACCTTAATATCTCAGGATTGGAATTTGGATTTTTTTATAACAAACTGAGACTTAACGCGTTAAATAAAATCTAAGGCTATTATAGCACCACCCCTTAGCTTTTATGTGATAATACCAAAAGTTGCAAATTGCAGTATACAGGATGTTATTTTTAACAAAAATATAAAATAGTAAATTTTTTTTACTCCGGACTTTTTTTTTATACATTAGTAGAAGTAACTTTTGAGGCTCCTTATGTGTGCCAAATTTAAAGTAAATACGTTTATTGGTTTCCGAGAGTTGTCCGTTTTTATTTTTGCAATATTTTTATAAATCACACTGTGTATTTGACAAAAAGGCTCCAAATGATATGAGTTGTCTTTGGTCTGTAATATTTATTATTTAAATTACTGCATTTCGTCGTGAATCACCCTGTATATTATTACCTGATAAACTGTTTAATGATTTTCTGAAAGAACCTCATAGAATGGTTAAATACAGCTTCAGAAGAAAAATTCGTTAGAAGCAGGCAAAAAGGAAGGAAGCTTTTACGGTGGATGCAGAACAGCTGATTGCAAGCTAAGCAACAACATATTTATTTTTCAGAGAACCGCAGAAAATGATTAAATAAAAGTTCCGAAAGAAAATTCGTTACAAGTCATAAAGTAACGAGGCTAGCTTTCATGGTGGATGCGATTACGCTGATTGGAGTCGTTGCGACACAATAACTGCATTATTTGTAGCTTTACAAAAGGCGTTCGATACATTATCACTTTTTTTTTCTTTAATTTACCTTCATTCTTTAAAAAATGCTCAACAAACAATAAACAACAACAAACTATAAGATTACCTGATAAACTGTTTACTGATTTTCTGAAAGAACCTCATAGAATGGTTAAATATAGCTTCAGAAGAAAAATTCGTTAGAAGCAGGCATAAAGGAAGGAAGCTTTTACGGTGGATGCAGAACAGCTGATTGCAAGCTAAGCAATTTCATATTTATTTTCCAGAGAACCCCAGAAAATGATTAAATAAAAGTTCCGAAAGAAAATTCGTTACAAGTCATAAAGTAACGAGGCCAGCTTTCATGGTGGATGCGACTACGCTGATTGGAGTCGTTGCGACACAATAACTGCATTATTTGTAGCTTTACAAAAGGCGTTCGATACATTATCACTTTTTTTTTCTTTAATTTACCTTCATTCTTTAAAAAATGCTCAACAAACAATAAACAACAACAAACTATAAGATTACCTGATAAACTGTTTAATGATTTTCTGAAAGAACCTCATAGAATGGTTAAATACAGCTTCAGAAGAAAAATTCGTTAGAAGCAGGCATAAAGGAAGGAAGCTTTTACGGTGGATGCAGAACAGCTGATTGCAAGCTAAGCAAGTTCATATTTATTTTCCAGAGAACCCCAGAAAATGAATAAATAAAAGTTCCGAAAGAAAATTCGTTACAAGTCATAAAGTAACGAGGCCAACTTTCATGGTGGATGCGACTACGTTGATTGGAGTCATTGCGATACGATAACTGCATTATTTGTAGATTTACAAAAAGTGTTCGATACATTATTAATTTTTTATCTTTAATTTACCTTTATTGTTTAAAAAATGCTTAACAAACAATAAAAGGGCTTAGTGTGTGCGTCAGCAACTTCATATTTATTTTCCAGAAAACGCCAGACAATCGCTAAATACAAGTTCAAAAGGAAAATTCGTTACAACAAGTCATAAAGTAACGAGGCCAGCTTTCATTGGGGATGCGATTACTTTGATTGGAGCCGTTCCGACACGATAACTGCATTATTTGTAGATTTACAAAAAGCGTTCAATATATTATCAATTTTTTATCTTTAATTTACTTTTATTGTTTAAAAATGCTTAACAAACAATAAAAAGGCTTAGCGTGTGCATCAGCAACCTCATATTTCTTTTCTCAAAAAAAACCCAGACAATGGTTAAATACAAGTTCAGAAGCAAAATTCGCTACAAGTCATAAAGTAACAAGGCAAGCTTTCATGTTGCATGTCATTAAGCTGATTGGAGTCGTTGCGACACGAGAACTGCCTTATTTGTAGATTTACAAAAAGCGTTCGGTACATTTTTACTTTATCATCTAAAATTTAGCTTCATTGTTTAAAAAATACTTAACAAACAATAAAAAGATTAAGCTTGTGCATCCGCAACTTCATTATTCAGTATTTATTTTCAAGAAAACCCCAGACAGTGGTTAAAAACAAGTTCAGAAGAAAAATTCGTTACAACAAGTCATAAAGTAACGAGGCCAGCTTTTATGGTGGATGGGGTTACGTTGATTGAAGTCGTTGCGATACGATAACTGCATTATTTGTAGATTTACAAAAAGCGTTCGATACCTTATCAATTTTTTATCTTTAATTTACCTTTACTGTTTAAAAAATGCTTAACAAACAATAAAAGGTCTTAGCGTGTGCGTCAGCAACCTCATATTTCTTTTCTCAAAAAAAAACCCAGACAATGGTTAAATACAAGTTCAGAAGGAAAATTCGTTACAACAAGGCATAAAGTAAAAGAAACACGTACACGACTAAAACTGAAAACTAAATCCTTTCACATGCTGGTGTCATTTCAGCGAACAGAGCACGATTCCCAAAAGTAAAGGGAAACTTTCAACGTTTTTAGCTCAGAGTTATCGGAGTTAAATGTTCTGCGGTTAGGTCCGAAATAGCCTAGGAAGAAGATTATTAAGTTTCCATGGGAACTAAACTTATAAGAGCCTGTTACAGCCTCGGTTAAAGCAGAATAAATTAACGTATGCATGTTTGGGCAGTAGTCTCCCTTGCGAAAGCCAATTTTGCCCGTAGGCGAGTTGCGCCATTATACCCTCATCTATAGCAAACTGGATTGTAGATTGCAGGGGGAGTCGCTTCGGCTCTTTCTTCCTCAAAAGAAATTTTGTACATGACTCTACTTCTTAGTTCGTGTCCTGGAATTCAAGGCTTCTTCGAAAGAAAGCTATTTTCTTGGGGATAGTTGTCCCACTTCTTGGGTAGTAAACTTTCGAGGTGCTCAAACCTCTTCCAGAGTTGGGCAGGGTATTCACAGATTAAGTGTTCTGCGGTCTCGGTTGCGGTTTCGCAAAATCTACAGTGGTCATCTTCTGCTCTTCTTATTACCTTTAGGTGATATTTTACTGAACAGTGTCCGGTGCGCAGTCCGACGACTCTTCCGATGTCTTTCCTGTTTATGTTTATGAGCTTTTCTGCTCTTTTTTTTTTGATGTAGTGATAAACCTTTTTACCTGTCTTAGTCCTGAAGTGTGTCTCTAGTGTTTTGTTGTTAAGTTCTTTTAAGATGTGGCTTTTCATGACTCCACAATAGGACTCTGGGCCATAATATGGCGTTTCAGCACCTTACTTTGCGAGGGTATCTGCTTCCTCGTTGCCCGCTATGCCTCAGTGTCCTGGTACTCACATCAAGGTTGGCTACGAGCGCTTTTAGGGTTTGTTAGCATTTCCGATTAGTTTTGATGCACATTTATATGTGTTTAGGGCTTTTAAAGCCGTTTGACTGTTTGAAAGTATAAAGATCTGTTTTTTTGAGACACTTTTGTGCAAACATGTTGATTGCAAGCGGTTCAGCTTCAGTTATTTTCCCAGTGACTGGGATAGTTTAAAGTTAGGCTCCATTCTCAAGTTTGGTGCAGTCAGTGTACCAGAGTGAGGCGTTCTCGGCTTGTGGTAGTTGTTTATTTTTCCATAATGGCGGTTGTTTATAACTACTTAAAATGGAATCTTTAAGTCCAACACGACCGTTATTTGGTTGGTTTGTTTTCTGACATTTTCCAGTTTTATTTCTTTGAGGATGCGGAGGTGACCTCTCAGATCTTCAGGCTTGAAACTACTTATCGGGAATAGTCTATGAGCACTACTAAAGGCTGCGGTTGGGCAGGTTGGAAATGCCCTTGTTATTCTCACACAGATTAGCCCTTGTACCTTCATATGTTTAGTCTGAGCGGTTAATCAAGCTAAAAATCCAGCAATTTAACACAAAAATTAATTACAGAAAACAAATACAACCTCATGGAGGCGATAGTTCTGTAAAAATATGCTACAAATGCCGTGACGATAATATAAACCATATATAAATTAGGACGTGCACTCCATATACCATTGATGACCATAGGAAACCTCTTTAAAAAAATGATACAACACGTAGACAAAAGGAACCAGGGACGAGATTTGATAAGAACGATTCTAAAAATTAATCACGAAGACAAACGCACCTAGGAGATCAAAAGAGTGAACGTGGTAATAGTGACGTTATATTCCTGAGAATGGATTCGCTATTTCGATCAAATCTACAGCGGATGCATTTAGTCCGTAGGCGTCCTCAAGAGAGGATGAATCGGGCACATTTGGTAGACCACCAGAGACCGGTGTCTATGATGATTTCTCTTCGCTATCAAAAAAATTCCATTGATGTTATTATTTGATTCTCATATTAGATTTAACGAACTTATCTTCTGAACTAAGTCTATGGCTAAACCCCCAAAAAATAAAAGCAAAGAGAAGCAATTTTAAGTTGTTTATGATCGTTCCCAGTTAAGTTACGGACATGTACATGTGGTAAATGTTTTCTAAACTTTTTCCCCAACTTCGGTAATTGCAAACAGCGCCAGGGAAAGTTTAGGGAAAATTTATGAACATTCAAACGCCGGACCGAGATTTTCATTTAATTATTTCACCACTTATCATTGTGAAAGATCGGCTAAGCATTCTTTTTCCTAATAGTAGATACTGATATATTTTTTATCCAAAAATGGCAAAAAAATTTATATTTAATTAAAAAAAACTTCGCGCTAAATTTCAAAAAATTACAATATATTACACACCGCATAACATATTACATTAGAAACATATAAGTAAGTGTTAAACCTTTTTACTCATCTGGGGTCAGCAAATAAACTAGGATTATTTTAATTTCTTTGGGTGTCCCAATAACTTTTGTATACGTGTAACGATTTTAATGAAAGTGTATGTACTCCCCAGGAATCAGTGAAAAATGCAGTACTCAGTACAACTTTATCAAAATTGTATTAGAAGATTTTTGCGTGATGCTGAAACAAACAAACCAAATTCTGAAAATTGGATTTCGGTATCTATATCTAGATTATTATGTAACAATTGAAAAATAGTAGTTTTCGCAACTAGTGCTTTTTCTAGAAGCGTTAACACTGTCTTTTTTAATAACCTTATCAAAAAGTTCAAGAAAAATAGGAAAATCCTTTTAAAAATCTGGAACGAAGAGCACTTCTCGCAACACACCATTGTTACACTAATAAATCAAGGCGGCTGGTAAATGAAATAACATAGGTTTCCATAGCTATGTACCTTTTTACTCGGTGACGTTCATTATTGCGACATTTCAATCTTTGACAGTTTCATGTTTTTAAATGATTTTTTCCTAATAGTCAAGACACGATGACTCTTAAAATAATTTTCTTAAATACCTTTTAAATTATTTTTAGATATGCTAAAATGCACTTTAGTAGGACACGTTTTTTGGTAAATTTAAAGACTTTAAAGAACTTTGATTGAAATAAATTAATACCACCACATAGAAAACGGACACAATTTTTTATTGCACCCGTCATTAAAAAAAAAATAAAGTTTTTTTGCACCGGTAACCAAAAAAGCCATGCTTTAGTTATCTGCAGACAGTTACTAAAATCATATTTCTGATGAAAGTATAAAAAATATTTAATAAACCCAAAGGCTCTATGTTGGGAATATGGAACCTTTGGTTGCACTATAACAAAGTTATGATTGCTTTCCACAAACCAAAACTACACACGCGCGTCGAGTGCAAAAAAGTGTAGTTTTGGTTTGCGGAAAACGATCATAACTTTGTTGTGACAAAGGCTCTATCTGGTGATTTATTAAACTAAGTAAAATAGAACGGTATGCCGGTGCCAAATCTGGGCTATGTAGGTATAGTAAATGCAAAAACAAGATCTTAGCGTCTGCCAAAAAAAGTAGGTTAAACACAGACAAAACATACGTTTAATAAAATGCGGCTGTCTCTGACCCTAAACTTGGAATGGAGTGTGCTTAGTGGTCTATTCTGGGACCAGTCGAGTGAGATAATTTTGATAAATCGCTTTTCGGACGGTCGACCAATGTATAAATAATATAATTTAGTGAGGACACTTAAAATGTGCACTTGAATGAACCCTTCTTTACATTTTTATTTTTGAAAACACCAAAGACGCGTTAAAATTGTTTTGAAATATTTTTTAGCACAATTTCAACCACGACGTCATTAGTTCAAACTCAGACTAATAACTAAAGAGAGACCAAACATTCCCTATTGAAATCCTCTAATGTTTACAATCCAACACCCTTCTGGACGATTATATGAACAGAAAAGAGATAGAGCAATAAAACGGCAACACTGTCAAAAATTGCTTTTTCCATTACCAGTGGCGGCGTTAATTTTAATTTAAATATATAAATGTGAAAACGAGATATAAGGTAGGGTTGGTCGGATTTTCTTATTCAAAAGAATTAACTGCCAGAACTTGCATAACCACAAAAAATAGATTTATTGAAGGTTAAAGTTTAGTTTGAGGAATGTAGGTATTTACGAACAGATTAAAAGTTTACCAAAGAGCACTTGATATGATTTTTAGGTCAATTATTCAAGAAGGCTGTAATATATTTTTTTTAATTGTGCAGTATCCCACAAAACAAAAGTAAAAAAAATATTTTCATAGCAAAAAAAACGGTTAATAACCCGTTTTATAACGTTTTTTTAGTTTTCTTTAGTGGAATATAAACTTTATTTATCAAATTAAGAGAACTTTTTGTGATGTTAATTATGAAAATTTTAAGGCCAACAAATTTTATTCTTTACACATTGGCTGCATGTTCATTTCTGAATACAGAGCACAAGGAAAATTTAAGGAAGAGGTAAAAAATTAATTACTAGTAGTTTTTCAGGAAACAGGAGTCAAAAGGCAAAAAAATAAATAATAAATATTAATGAAAATAAAAATAAGATTGGCTCAGAGTAAATATCTCCAAAACGGTTTTATTCACATTATAGAAAGTACCCAGGTACTCATTAAAATACAAAAAATACCTGCCCCAGTACCTGACTATCAGCACTTGGTCTTATTGTCTTCTCTTGTTATGTATAAATTATAATAAATAAATATTTTACATGCTGCAAAAGGAGCCAAATTATCTGGTACTTTTGTTTCTTAAAAAAGATTAGTATTAGTCTTAGATTTTTTATGTATTAATAGTATAATCATAAGCTTTTTACGCAGTTTTTTACCTCATACTACGCCCATGACTAACGTAAAATGACAGGATCTTTCTTACATCCGAAATATTAGTTCTGGGCTGGAATATCCGCTTTTGTTGCATACCAGGCAATGATAAACCATTTTGTTGGTCCTCAAAATAGCTTGATACAGTTTTTTTTTCACAAATAGTCCCAATAAAATTCAAAAATCACCGAACAACACAAACCCCCGTTAACAACAACGCCGTCAGCTGCAACCAAACATGTCGGCATTTATTCGCGGTTCGTCGAAAAAACGTTGCCGGCTTGTGTTCTTTTTTATAAATCTCGAAATTCTACTTATTAAAAATTAAAAAAAGTTAATTATTGAGACTAAAAATTAGGACTAAGAATTAAGTTATTAGCATAAGAAAAATTATCCTATATAAAAATATGTCAAATAATCAATAATATTATCAAAAGAGTTTCAAGAAGTTTATGAATTGTTTTGTTTCTAGGGAAACCCCGCGGTAAATTGGCAACCATGTATTTTTTGGGAAATAAACATTGTGGCTGGTTGATCGGGGTAATATTGTTTACTGTTATATCTCATTTTTTTTATTAATCTGAGAGTTCAAATCGCGAGAAAATGAATAGTTCAAAACAGTGACGGCCCTGACATTTCTTTTCCTGTGTTAAGTAAATCTCAGACTAATAAATAACTAAAAAAAGAGACCAAATATTCCCTTTGCAAATTCTCTAATGTTACAATCCAACACTGTTTAAAGTCGCTTTTCTCATCACCAGTGGTGGCGACTTTTGCGTGCGTCAACCTACTTCGCTTCAAAACTTAAACCCTTAAGGCCACAAAAACAATAGGTGGCATCGCTAATACCATTTCGAGTGAGATCGTGCAGTGTTCAGAACACGGGCGAACACCATATGTGAGAAAAAGTATAACTTATTAGGAATGTAACCATTTATTAATGCTTCTTTAAAAGGTTTTGATGCTCGGCTTCATGCTTCATGAAATGCAATGTCTCGAAATTAAAAAGAATTAAAAGAAAAATCATTATTCAACATCAAAAAAATAACAAATCTCCGTATTATTTTTATCACTTGACATGTATCAATTTATTGGCCGAATTTTCCATTAGACAAGTGGCCGGTGGCTATGCGGAATTCCAATACTCCAATCAAACTCACTTCAGTTTCCTTGGGCCTACTAAAGTACGTGACTTTGGCGTTTCAGAATTCCGGCAGAATATTCCTTACAAAGAAAAAAAACATAACTTTTTTGTTATCAGATAGTATATACGATTTATAAAAATCTACAACCGTGTCCAAAAATTGCTGTTACAGATTTCTGTATTATCGACGAGGCTAAAGAAAAAGCCAGGTAAGATTTTTGACTATTGTTTGCCGTGTTTATTTAATTTTGAAAATGAAAGAGTCCAGCAAAAAAGTAATGTTGTGAGGAATTCAAAAATAAACATTCCTACCAAATTTCAATAGATTCCGTTTTCTCGTTTCCGATATTCTGCCCGGTAAAGATCGGTCAAAAAACAGCAAAGCAGTGTTGTCAAATCTATGCCGTTTTTGTGGCCTTAAACTGCGACGAAAACTAACAGCACTCCACTGCAATAGTTTAAAATTCGTTTTCTTAAATATGTCAAAATTCAAGGTATTCGCCGAGGTGTTAACTGTCGGGAGTTGTTTCTTGTATCTGCTTGATTACATACTCTACTTGGGATCTTGAGTTTACGAACGCATTCGCCAGAATTCTAATATACGTACTGGTGTTGTGATTTCAAACCAAATAGTTTGAAGTTTTCGGCCTTAGATTAAAAAATACCTAAAACGGCTCCCATTACTAATGAGTCGAAAATATTGATATTTTTTGGGTTTCTTGCAATTTACCTCTACAACAACTTTTGAATACCTATGAAATAGTTGAGAGCATATTTTGAAAACAAGTGGGAGAGTTTTAAGTAGTATATTTTTTTTAAAATACAAAAAGAAAAAAAAAACATTCTTTGGTAAGAATGGAACCCACTCTTAAGGCAAGCACACTACCCACCACACCACGATAACATTAAAAAATAAATAGTAAATTGCGGGTTTTGTATTTTGACGAGACACCATGAATTTTAATTAATTCTTTAGAAATTAGCTGAGTTCTCGGCAGCACAGTACAAAGTTGTTTTAAAATGCACCTTGCACAAGGAGATTATAATTTTAGATTTAAAATATATAAGCTACAAACCTACGTCAATGACCAAGTTAAAATGAGATAATCTCTTTTCTCCGAAATAATAATTTTGGGCAGAAATATTGTTTTTTTTTTCATATCACCCATAGAGCTTTTAACAACTAGTAGCTAAAATAGTGCTATTTTTAGAAGCGTTGGTTTAAATAACGAGCGCAGCGAGTTATTTAAAAACGCGAGTAAAAAAGGGCACATTTTAACTGCAAGTTGTTAAAACTTTTTTTTCAAATAACTTTATCAAAAAATCCAAGAAAAACAGGAAAACATTTTTAAAAATCTCGAACGAAGAGAACCTTTCGCAACACACCATCTTTACATTATAAATCAAGGCGGCTGGTAAATGAAATAACAATCGTTTCCATAGCGATGTGTCTTTTTACTCGGTGACGTTCATTGTTATGACATTTAATATTTTTATGATATTTTTAAATGATTTTGTCCTAAATACTTGATGAAAACTGGCGGAAATGGATTAATTCTTAGGCAAGAATAATTACATTTTTTCAATATTACTTTTTTCCGCTATTTCTCTTTAACTTTGGATAAAAAACGGACACAAATTTTTTTTGCACCCTGACCAAAAAAAAAAGTTTCCTTTGCATTGATAACCAAATAAGCCATTCTTTAGTTATCTGGAGACAGTTACTAATTTTGAGGAAGGTATAAAAAAACTTTATATAGTTCTTTTTTTTAGATAGTCAAAATAAAAGTCAAAAATCACAAAAAAACACCAACTCCCGTTAAAAACACTGCCGAGTCAGCTGTGAACGAAAAAGACTTCTCATAATTTATTCGCCGCTTATTGTTGATCCAACGTTCCTGGTTTGTGCTTTTTAAAGCAATGTTTTTCATAGTAAGTGCTCAAATTAAAAAATTATGTTATTAGTCTGAGGCTAATTACCTTGTATAAAAATGCGTAACGTAAATATAATTAAAAAAGTTATTCAAAACCTGTATTGAGTTTTGTTATGGATGGTTTATCGGGGTAGTATTATTGTTTACTGTTATATCTCTTTTTATTTTTTAATCTAAAAAGTAAATGGATACAGTTATTAGAGCGTTAATAGACTATCAAAATTGGTGATACCGTAGGCAAAATCGCTTATTTTTCTCCCGTATCCAAAAATAACCTAACCGAAAAACCCACTCGGGTTTTTTTTGCAAACAACCAAAAAGCTGCAGTCGGTAGGTAATAATTTTATTTTTGTTTTCTTTTCTATTCAATTTACATTGACAGTTTGTATGTAAAGAATACGGTTACGGTAATTCGTGTTTGTGGTTTAAAAACTTTTTTTAGCATCTCAGTAACGGTAATACGGTAAGGAAATAAGGTGACGATAAATGAGTGGTCTATTAACGCCTTATTGTTTATTTAACAAAACCTTCATTATTATAATTTTTGAAAAAACGTTCCGTTTCTCCCAGTATTCGAGTCGCTGGTAAGAAAGTATAAATAGAACAAAAAACTAAATCCAAAAGGGCAAAATTTTGACACAAGTTCTGCGCACGCGTCGGTTTTTAAATGGGAATAGGTTCCATTTCGAAATATTTTTGAACAAATTCAACGCGAGAAAACGCCTGAAATTTGTGGTCTATAGGTCCAAGAAACATTCTAGTTATGTCAGAAGCTTAAATAACTTTTTATTTTAAAGCTGTGACATACCCAGGAATTCACTTGGGGGGAGGGGGCGAAGGTTGATTGAAACTTAAGTGTATTTTTAGTATGTTTATAAAAATAAAATATAGTAATAAATAGTTAAAATGTGTCTGTCCTTTCCTTTAATGTTCAAGACTATTTGGTTTGAAATTAACTCTGTGTTTCGGACTTCCATTATCCATGTTTTATTTATAAACGACGTTTCGATCAGTACAATGTTTGATCGTCGTTAGGTACTAACTAGTAGTGTGCACACTACTTTGTTTATTAATACTTAAACTGCATTTGAAGTTGGGGCGGTAAACTTTTGGCCCATGTGTATGTGACCTTACTATATAATACTATGCTTACTACGAGTCGTTTAATTTTAAAAAAAAATTACATCCCCACGTGTCACAATCTTGAGCCAAAAAATTGAGGATTTAGTTATTTTTGATGTGAAAGATTTATTCTTATCAGTTCCGAGATGGGGCAGTTCATTTATAATAACAATCATTTCAATTTTCATAATATTTAACCATATTCTGGTGCTGCAGTGGCAAATAACTTTATTTATTTTACGTTAGATTCTTTGTCTATAGTGAGTCGCTACGGGCTATAGGAAATTTTTTTCGGATGAAGCTGAATTTTGCAAGATATTACTTTACTTTTTAGTGTAGCGGCATATGTCGATAATTTCTATCCAGTGGGATTTTTAATGAAGGAGTTTTGTGACTATGTGGGATTGACAGCTCTTTAGTCGCACAATCAAGTATTACCGGGTGTTTTGTTCGCATCCATATAGAAGTGGTTGGGTTATATGACGAATTTTTTCAAGATGGCGGCCAAAAATCATAAAAAATACAACTGTCGCGACCGGGGCATGATTTACTCGATTCCATATATTTCAAGGTCATTGGACTTTAAATAAGCTTCTAAATAGCAAAAAACAATATTTTTGCAATTTTCTCTTTAAAATATCTTAATAATTCAACGCTTTGTCAGACCAGCTTTAAATGTACCTTAAACTATTAGACATATATGCCAAATTCGATCCTTAGAGTTTAGTGCAGTTTGAAGCTTCATGACCTTGAAAAATACCCCAGCAAAATTATCAAATTGCAAAAATAACACACTAAAGGGCGCAACAGAACCAAATTTGGTGGCAAAGATAAGAAGGTCAAGTCCAACAATTTTGTTAGTATCACTATACTTGTTTATTAATCCGTGTAGAAAAAGTCCAAGTAGACTACCGACTGCCCCGGGGATCGAACCCAAGTCTCCTGGTTGATAGACCAGGTATGTACCCACTATACCAACCAGTGCGGTTATCGAAGAAGTACTTGATAATATGGCAAAATCGGACCACCGAATTCTATTCGATAGAATAGTTCTATTTTTTGTATTAGTTTGTTGTATTAGTTTTTAGAAACCTTTTTCTTCTAATACTATAACATCTATGTACAGGCTCTAAATTTAGTTTTGTATTTTTATAGAACTAATTATACGTACACTCCCCGACAAATAAAACGCGTACAGCAAAAGTTTGGAATATGCCTATATATTAAAAATTTTGCTTGCTTATTGTTTCTAGGTTAACACTTTTAGACAACATAAACAAATTTTCTTAAGGACACTGAAAGTCATTTTACCGATATTTACTGGTTCTATAGTTTTAAGGTTACTGTTACGAAATATAAAAAAAAGATAAAACACTTTTAAAACAAAAATTTTTATTATAAAGAGAGTAATTCAATCAAATTTTGGCAGAACTAGAAGAAGGTTGGTCTCTTCGTCAAATAGCCGGTCAAAATGAATGAAACAAGTCCACCATAGCGCGACTAAAAGGAAAATACGAATAAAAAAGAACTGGAAGGCTTTAGATTAAGCAAGGTCGATACACATCAACAGGATCAGTTTTATAAACAACAAAATATTAAAAAACAAACTATCGATAAACAAAAATCAGAAATATTGACTTCAGTATCTGGTCATTGCATATAAAATCGGCGTATGCGTTTTATGTGTCGCAAATTGTACCTATATACGTACCTATTTTTTAATAGCTTTCGTTCAATCTCAAAATTAATTTAAGCCCCCAAAAATATTTTTCTGGATGCGCCACTGATTTAGGTATCTTAAATATTATATCATTTTCCGCAAAACGCTTAAGGGTTAAACGAAAACAACTCATAATTTCCCTGAGTTGCAAAAGTTCAGGCAAGTTGGGCCACATTGTTGTTGTTTTCCCAACTTTTGTAACTGTAAACCTTCTTTGTTAGAGTCTTCCCCTATTCTAATCCATTAGTCCACAGAAGTTTCAAGAAATAACTCAGAAGAAGTTTTTATTATTATGGTCAATATGATTATCCTATTTATTTTGGTTCATAGGGGAACGTTGGGCAAAACCGGATAGGGCATTTAACTCTATACATAATAATATATAAACCTAAGGCAACAAATTAGTTGTTACACTTTTGCCAGTTCAGCAGAGGGTAAAGTGCATTTTATCGCACGCGAGTAGGTAAAAGTATTTTTCAATATGGGAAAACCGGGTGGGAAATAATCGTGTACCAGTTTTTGGTCTGCTGTAGTAAAGACAGCTGAGCCGAAAGCGTTTTAAATTTTTTTCCTACGAGCGTGCGGAAAAACGTTTTTCTCACACTCATTTCCGTGCGGAAACTGCTACTTTTCCGTACGCCGCGCGTAAAAAAAAAATTCCGCACGCACGCTGTTGAGCACAAAAAAATTTCCACGCACGCTATTGAGCAAAAAAAATTTTTCATGCACGCTGTTGAGCAAAAAAAATTTTTCACGCACGCTGTTGAGCACGCTTGTTGTTGAGCAGGCTGTTGCTCAGTGATGAATAAGGAAGACTTGAAGTCGACGATGGCATTAAGCAACATGAGTAGTGGTACTTTCAATGTTACCGTGACTAATAATTATCATAAAAATTAATTTTTTAAGCTTGTTGAAGTTTAGTTCTGAATAAAACATAAAATTCGTAGTTATGACTATTTTTTCATTGTTAGTCTGCTAGGTTTAACTAAAATAATTACAAGATATTTTGATATTCCGCAGGCTCGTAGGAAAAATGTTGTACCTAACGCGTGCGGAAAGTATTTTCCTACGGCTTGCCCGAACTCCGCTGGCGCGTTGTTCGTGCAAACTCCGGTACGTGCGGAAAGGTATAACTTTCTGCACTTGTTAGGTAAATAACTATTACCTACTCGCGTGTGTTAAGTGCACTTTACAACACCCTTTTGGGTGTGCTGTAAACTGACTAAGTTTATTTCGGAAAATTAAAATAAAGATATTTATATATCTTTTTTGGGAATTTTTAAGGCTTATAGGTAAAATATTGCATCTTGCAAGTGTCTTTACCGCCCTTGCGGCCCTTGCCGGCTGCGTGCGGTAAATTATCACTTTCCGCACTTGTTATGTAATAGTATATTTCCTAACTAGTGGTGAAAGTGCTACTTTTCCGTACGCGATTGCAGTTGGCCAAAAGACGCGTAGCGGAGTTCGGCCATGCAATCAAGAGCGGAAAAGACACTTTTAGCACTTGTTAGGAACGCTATTTTTTCTACTAGCGTGAGTAAAACGTAAAAACAAAATTTTAGGTTTTTTTATTTTTTAATAAATAATACATTACTACAACATTATACTTGCTACTCGCTACCTATTATTACTATTAATGGTAAACGTACAATTTCTGGCATTCTGCAGATTAATAGCGGATTGCAGTAGTTTTTTTGTTATGGAAATATTGATGTAAGGTACTAATTTTAGACATTTTTACTTTTCCGCACTAGTGCGGAAAAGTATTGCGTAAAAGTACTTTTCCGTACTAGTGCGGAAAAGTGAAACTTTTAGAGCTAAAATGCGTATTTTTTTATTTTAGCCGTTCATATAAACAAAATAAATGATGCATTATGCATTATGAAATGTGTATAAGTGCTGTAATGGGATAAGTATTCTGTGCGAAAACTGTGCACAAGGTTGTAGGTACTGGTTGACTGAACAAAGATTTAAATAGGCCCACTATGACAGGTTACATAAAAACACTTTAATCAAATTTTTAACTCAATACCCGGTTTTGCCACTGGGGTGGGAGCAGAACCGTATTTAGCATAATTTTTTGTTAAGGCCTTTTTTAACCACAATAGTATTTTTTTTAAATTTCGTCAGTTAATTCTGTAGATAAGTTTTTGTAGTACTTAGTTGCCAAACTGCTGATTATACATCAAAATTATTAAGTGACAAAAATTGTTTTTAGCTTAGCTATCCGGTTTTGCCCCTACTTCACATACTTAGGTCACACTGATAGGAAGATTTCATTTTCGCAAAACAATATTTTTATCCTAATTTTCATCAATTTAGCACTAATTTGCCTGCAAATGAGGATTTGTACAGAGTAAGGTAAGATGGTTCAAGCAAAAACTGGCTAAAATAACTATTTTTTTCTCTGATAGTTTACTTAAAATTTACCTGAAATCATAAACAAAAATATGATTCTTTAAATGAAACACCCTTTTAGGGTTTTTAAGATATTCACCTTTAAAATTTAAACACATTAATTTTAGCACTTTCTTTTTATGGTAAAGCCACGATAGTAATTTAAGGCTTAAAATATTTTCGCAGCATAATTTAAGGGATAAAATTTTTGTTTAAGCATTTTTTACTATGTTTTTCACATTTTTATGCCATGATTTTGTTCACATTTCAAAGCTTTCTGTCCAAACTTTCGATTTCTTGAATAAAACGCCCACTTTTTTCAAGGTTTTGCTATTTTTCGCGTTTAAAAAAATTACTGCCAAAAAAGACTTTTTCTCTGTTAAAATGAAAAATATTTAGAGAGAGAGGGCAGAAATTTAGAGGTAGATGGAGAGATAATTTAGTGAAGTGCAAAAGTATTTAAGATTGTTGAAGAGAGACAGCAGGCTATAAAAAAGTATTTTAGAGAAAGATGAAAATAATTTAAGTCAATTGTTTAATAAAACTTTTTGTTATGACTTCTGTCCGTCATCTTGAGCGGTGTCGTGCATATAATTTTTGTTTTTGCCATTTTTATACAAAAAACAGCAAAAATTGTAATTTTTTCTAAGCATAAAGTGTTTGAGACATAAGGTAGTTTTAATTTCATTCAATCAAAGTTCCTTACAGTCTTTAAATTTACCAAAAAACGTGTCCTACTCTAAATGTATTTAAGCACATCTAAAAATCATTTAACAGGTATTTAACTAAATTATTTTAGTGGTCGTCATGGCTTTACCATATAATTTTTCAAAACGACTTAAATGATATTAAATGTCATTATTTACTTGTTTTCGTGATTCCATGGCCTACTGAATCCACTGCCATACTGCTTATTAATATCCTGCATTTCACAGCCAACTACTGGCGTATGGCACTAAATATTTATTATAAACAGAAATTAACATTTTAAACGCGAATATCTCGTAAACCGTAAAAGATAAGGTAGTAGTTTGGGGATAATTCAAAAATGCCAGAACATATAGAATGTCTTATTTTAAGAATACTTTTTTTCTGTTACGCCCTTTATTGGGGAAAATTTTAAGTAACCTATAAGAGAGAACTTTAAAAAATATAGTTTCTTTAGCCAGTTTTTTTTTGAACCTTCTATCACACTTAGTTTAGCCTCTAGAAGTGGGGGGATACTTATGAAGGAACACCCTGTACCAAATTAATTCAATTCAGACAATGAAATATACGTTCAGCTATATCAAAAAATGCTTGCATGCAAGTTATGGACAAAAATGCAAATAATAGTTGTGCTACTCTATCATTAGGTGAACCACGTATTGAACTAATGGGGGCTTTTAACTTAGATCTTCTACTCTTCTAAACTCGGCAAAATCAGTCTTCCAAATAAAAAAGAAACACAATTTTTTTCACCATATAAAAGAGATTATCAATAAAATTGTTACCTACACTAAAGTTATATCAAAATAAATGAAATGAAAAATATCAGTTATCAGGGCTTTTAGCTTTTGCTTATACGTATCCGTATACTGATACCTAACGCATTGAGAACAAAGCCAATTTTTTAATTGTTTATGCCATGTTTAGAACGAGGCTCGATTTTATGGTGGATGCACTAGTAGAACAGCTGACTGCTCTCGTTATGAACGTAGGGAAGGACGTAACGTTACGAGCACAGTAATACAGGCATCCATTGCAGTTCGATCATCGCCTCCACCATAAAGTCAGGCCGCGTTCGAAAAATAGCATAAATAGGTCAAAAATGTAGTGCATTTTGGCTTTGTTTCGAACGCGTAAGGTATACGTATACGGATGCGTTTAAAAATAGCTTAACGTCCCCATTTTAAAACCTTCGGTTACAACTAGGATGTAGTTCGATTTTTAGGTCATCATTTTCTCCGTTTAAAGCCAATACCTTTTCCGTCCGCTCCATTTTGCTTTCCCAAATCGTCTGTAAAGTTGGATAAAGATGCGATATCTTGATATTTGACAATTTTATTGAATTCAGTTAAAATTTCATAATAATTTTACCGCTATATATTTTTAAAAGACAGCTCCACCACATATAGTCGATTTCACTTGTACGATTGCTTAAAAATTACTGAGGATTATTGACTCCATAATACGATTTTTAGATGTATTGGTTTTTTGGAAAGATCAGACATGAAATTTTTTCGATTCGATTAAAAATTTTAAACATCTAAAAAATTCAAAAACGGGGAAAAGTTTTGAAAAATGTGTAATATTCACCCCCTCTGTAGCAAAATATGTACGACACTGAACAAACGCTAAAGCTTTCACTACAAACGCTCATTGTTTCTGTGTATATTGAAGTGAAGTTATAAGCTTTTTGAGTACGAGTGTTTTGGCTTCGCATTAAAAAAAAAATCACAAAATTAGATACATTTTCCATTTGATATATCTTTTGACCTAATTATTTAATTAAGAAAAACACTAACGGTGGGATTTACTAAAAGGGTTTAGTCTATTTTAGAACGGTCCTAATGAAATTTTTGGTTTTAAGCATTTTAAACCAACTCTCCTTAAGATTTGGACATAGTTTGATTTATAAGAAGAATTTTAATAAATTTCTTTGTTGAATAATCATCTTAACACAATCTTTTATTGGATTTAAGAAAAAAGTTTCAATTTAGAAGAAGAGGAAATTAAAAAATTTAAACCCACGCGGGGTTTAAATAGTACACACTCTAATTAAAACTTACCCTTACGATTTAGATAGGTAATAAAGGTGCTTTTATTTACGATATGTATTAAAAAACTTAAATGCAAATTTTGTTTACATTTCTGTCACTGTCCTGTCAGTTCCAAAAATATTAGTTGCGTTCAAATCACAAACAGCGAGTTCGGTTCTCTTACCTCTGCTTGTTCCTTGGCTTGCACCAACCTCTACTGATGAAAGCTACAGCTTTGTAACGAGTGGGCTTTGAGTAAGGACAGTTTTCTTCACTGAGCTTTTAGATAACCTCAATGTTTTAATTTCAGTTTGTTAATAAATTACTATAGTCGTTTTGGGTTTTTTGTTTGTCATATTTTTCCTGCATAATCAGTGACCTTCACTTATGTTTGTTTTGCCTCGTAGTGCCCTTATAAATATGTTTTTTTTGCTGAAAACCTGTTCAAAATATGGAGTTTTTATGGTCAAAATTGGAGGTGGTTTATTGGTTAATGAACAACAACATATTCAATAAAGTAAATTATTCCTTGTAAAAACGGTTACTAGGGAAATTATAAACGAACTTACCAATTGCCATAAAACAATCCTTTCTGGGAACTATAAATTTAAATCAGCCATCAGAGGTGGTCTTTAAAATCACCAACTTTATAACCTTAAACACAGATAATGAAGCTATTATATGCCAAATTGTTGGCGTATTTACAATTTGCCATTTTAAAACCTGCGAAAAAAATTAGTTTTAGGGCATTTTCTCCTAAAATATATATTTTGAGAAAAAAGCAATTTTTCAGTGGTACTTTGAAATAACAATACAAAATAGTGAATAACTTTGTGTATTTTCTGTATAGGTAAGTGTTTTTTGAAAATTGGTTTTAAAATTTAGTATTCCCCACAGATGTAAATATTTAGACCTGTGAGGGTACTATTGTAGATCTTAGTAAATCCCACTATAAAAATGTAAATACCCATTACTTTTTTTATTTTTTATCCAATTTAATTAGGTGATACCTCGATATACAAAGAAAAATGGAGATTTGGAAATACTAATTTATATTTTGTCCAGCGTCTTACTTTAAAAAACATAAGGCGTGTAAAACCTAACTCTTCCGGCATCCTACAAACCGACGCAACTCTCATGTTTTGTCTCTTTAAACAATTTTTTTTAAATTAAGTAATCAGGCCAAAAGTTAGAGCAAATTGAAAAAATATGTAATTTTGTGATTTTTTTCCAATGCTAAGTTCAAAAACTCATGTTCTAAAAGTTTATAACTTTTTCATTTCTCAATTGATTTAATTAAGTGATACGTCAATGGATACATAAACAATGAGCGTCTATAGTGAAAGCTTTAGAGTTTGTTCACTGTCGCACGTAAATTTTTTTCAAAGGGAGGGGTGAAAATTACACATTTTTTAAAACTGTCCACCATCTTGGATTTTTGTGAATATTTAAATTTTAAACTAAATCGAAAAAGTATCACGTTTTCGTTCTCTAAAATAACAATATCTTTAAAAATCGAGCACTTTTGTCAAAAGTTATAGCCAATCCAAAAAGTGCCGAATTTTGTGGCCCATCCTATATAAAAGTTTGCTGTTTATAATTCTCCGATCTACATATCATTTTTCAATTAAATTAGTATTATTTAAGCACTTGTTGTTGTATAAAAGTTAAGATATTAATCCTAATAGATTTCAAGATTTAAGGTCAGAAGATTTTACATACCGCTGTTCTTTGAAGGTGGTAGAAAATGTTGAACTTGAAAAGTAAATTTGACAGAAAAAAGACATGAGACTTTTCCGATCTGGCTCAAAATTTGACAGTTTGCAAAAATTCAAGAGGGCGGACCGTTTTGAATAAGGGCAAATTTTTACCCCCCCCCCTCTCCAAACAAATTTTGTGCAACACTGGAGAAAATTCAACTTATTGCAAAAAAAGATCTGTCCTTTCTATTAATATAAAGGTATCATTTATTTAAATTGGTTAAGAAATAAATGGCATGGCTGATATAGCATTTCGCATTTTGTATGTTGGCTGTAACTTCAGACAGTTGAAGTTTAAAATTTAACATTTCTCAAAAATCCATAATAGAGGACATTTTTAAATGCATCTAGGAAAAAAAGACTCGAAACAAAAACCCCGGAAAATAAAACCCTTAAAAAAACCCCTGGAAAAAAAACTCCCGAGATAAAATTATTACAACTAATCCAAACCTTAGCCCAACTCAAGCCAGACCCACTTTAACTTTTTAAAAGATAAAAATCAATTTCTCCAGAAGGGTTTTATTTCCTGGGGTTTTTTCCATTTTTTTTTCCGAGGTTTTTTTCCTAGATTTGAAAATAACCCATTAATCAAAACGGAATAAACCCACGAAAAAAAAAACCGAAAAAAAAACCGCAAAAAAAACCCCGGAAAAAAATCATCCTAAAGAAATTGATTTTTATATATTAAAAATAAGTTAAAATAAAAAAAGTATTATTTTGGGTGGGTCTAGCTTGAGTTGGATTAGGTTTGGGTTAGTTATAATAATTTTATCTCAGGAGTCTTTTTTTCAGAGTTTTTTATTCCGGGGGTTTTTTTTCCTGGGTTCTTTTCGAGTATTTTTTTTCTAGAATTCATTTAAAAATCAAACGGAAGATGGCTGTGGCACCTTAAATCTAACGAAAAAACAAGGGTTTTTTTGTACTTCAGTGCAAAATGAACTTTTTGGATTTCGATTGCTCACACAGAGGGTGGAACCTAGGACGACGCCGTTTCGTCCTTATTAGGGACTCGTCAGCTAGGTGTACCACAACAACAGAGAAACTCGGTCACGTTTATGTGGGTTTTATTCTTGATTATCGGAAATTCACACAGAGACAGAAATTCTCTCCGCTTGAGCCGTGATCTTTGGCACATAATTAAAATGAAAAATAATATGTAGATCGGAGATTTATAAACAGCAAGTCTTGTCTTTCCAAAAAATTACAAAATTTTGAAATCATGCTATTCGATCAAAAGTTATAGCAAATTTAAAAGTGTGCAAGTTTTTTCGGCCCACCTCATAAATATTTTATCGAAACGAATATAAAAGAGAAAAGTAAAAACTTTTTTTTGTTTGAGTTTAATTTTAAAATTGTTTCAATGAAAACACACTTTCCCCCTACAGCCGCGTGGCTCTAAAAAGTTCATAATTAAAAAGTAATTAATTTTTAATATTCCGCCCAATTAATAACTTCAATTTTCTTTATATTTAAATTTTTTACAGCAAGGTGGTAGCTAAAAGGGTGAAGTTTTCAAAAAAATACTTTTTAAACCAAATTTTTTTTATAGGCTAAAATAGTACATTATAAACCTAGGGACTAAAGTGATATTTTTAATCCTGCTGCGAAAGGTTTGTAGCCCAACCGTAGGGAGGGCTACAATTCCCTAAGGGATTAAAAGGCGCTTTAGTCCCGAGGCTTATATACTATTTTATGCACTTTAGGAAAAAATTGTTGATAAAATCACGTTATTTCTACGCCGAATGGTTTGTCGTCTACAAGAAAGGGGGTTAAGAATGAAATCTTGGCCAAGAGCAAGTGCTGTTTGGCTTGACTTGCGATAAATTTAATTATAATTTTCCAGTTATTAATTTTTTTAATACGTGAGTTATTTACTTCTAATCCCTAGGCTGAGGGTTTCAATTTACTTTTAATCCCTTAGGGATTAAATTGATTTTTAATTCCTCAGGGATTAATTTTTTTTAATCCCTTAGGAACTAAAAGGGCCACTTTAGTCCCTAAAAAGAGGGATTAAATGTACTTATTTAATCTCTAAAGTGCATAAACTTATAAAGGTAACTTTTAAGAATTCTAGGTTCAAATGGTTTTTCAAAATTTTTATAAAGATATAAAACTATGGCCACCTTTTCACGCAACATTCTCAAAATGTAAATGTTAAAAATTTATTCTTCCGATTACTTTCTTTAGGATAGAAATTTAACCTAAAGTGAATACGTTAAGTATACGGATATGAAGAAAAAAATTAGGGATTTCTTAGAGCGTCTTTCGTCTAAACGTAGAAAATGCACCAAAAAAATTCTTTGCACCTTTGACACTTTTATTTAGAAATTAATTTTTGTCTATTTCCTATTGCACTTTTTCGAAAGAAAAGACGGAAAAGATCACGCCTGGTTTGACCTGGAAAGAGTCCCAGCGACAAACGAAATTAAAAACCCACAAACCGAAAATGGCACATTTCCAGCTTAGGTACTCATATATTTATTAAGACTAGCAGGTCTGGCGACGACGCACGGCCACAAATGTGTCTGCTTTTAAACATGCTCGAATTGCATATTATATACACAGTGTAGGTACCCTGTAAAAAGGATAGAGTATCGTTATTTGAAAAGCCGTTAGGAATAAAGTTATTTCGGTTCATTTTCCTAACTATTTCTATGCTTACCAACGTATTCTGCATTTTCCTTAATCAAACAGTAATAAATTTAAGCTCTCTTTTTGCAAAATTCGCCAAAAACACAAACACTTTGACGTGAATTGACTGGAGTAAATATAAACAAAATAATGGTAACTTCAAAAATCGTTGTTAATAAACACCAGGCGCGAGGCGTGCTTAATAGGGCGTTTTTGGTCAACATACAAAAATAACAACCTTTGTGGTTATCGTTATTTGAGAAGCCGTCAAGAACAAAGTTATTTCGGTTTATTTTCTTAACTATTTCTACGCTTACCCATAAAGCAATGTATTCTGCATCTTCCTTGATAAAAAAGTAACAATTTCAAAGTTTTTTTGCAAAATTCGTACAATACATAAATGTTTCGACGTGGATTGATAGAAGTAAATATAAATAAAATAAATATAACACCAAAAATAATGTAATTTTGGCGGTAATAACCAACATATTAACTACGATTTTTGAAGTTATCTCTATTTTGTTTATATTTACTTCTATCAATTCACATCAAAGTGTTTGTGTTTTCGG
The DNA here is from genome assembly GCA_963921995.1 of Oxystoma pomonae. NCBI lineage: Eukaryota > Metazoa > Arthropoda > Insecta > Coleoptera > Brentidae > Oxystoma > Oxystoma pomonae. The sequence continues at coordinate 122,053,998 of OY998163.1, read as the reverse complement.
CAAATTTTGCAAAATCAAAGCTTAGAATTGTTACTTTTTGATTGAGGAAAATTCGGAATAAATTGCTTTATGGGTAAGCGTAAAAATAGTTAGGAAAATAAACCGAAATATCTTTATTCTTTACGGCTTGTCAAATAACGATAACCAAAAATGTTGTTATTTTTGTATGCTGTCCAAAAACTCTCTATTACCGCCAAAATTACATTACCCTTGTGGTTATCTTTATTTTGTTTATATTTACTTCTGTAAATCAACGTCAAAGCCTCTATGTTTTTGACGAATTTTGCAAAAAAAGCTTAAAATTGTTACTTTTTGATTAAGGAAGATGCAAAATACGTACGCGTATTTTGCTAGTACTTTTGTTAAAAAACTAAGTTATGCGAAAAAATGCATTTAAAATATTTTGGGAAAATTTTTTTTCTTTGAAAAGTTTCAGAATCTCCTTGCAAAAATTCGAAAGAAAATAGCCGTAGCCTGAACGACAGGATTGACATGAAAACCGTGGAAAAAGCGACATATGTTGTTTAAAACTGATTTAAAATGATGACTACGTGTTTTTTGTTGTCCCTCCCCCCTTTGCTTGTTCCCCTTTCCCCTTTTTATGGTGTTAAAAAGTCTTGAAAAAGCTCCCAAAAAGGCCGAAACGTTGAAAATAAAGTTTTTATAGAGTGAATGGTTCTATTTTTTGGGGACCTTTATCAAAAATATTGCTAGACAACCAGGAACCTTCGTTAAAAAATACATTCAACATAATTTAAAGCAGCAAGCCTTTCGATAATATTCCCATTCTTGTGATATTAATACAGGTAACCATGCCACAAAATTTTATCCCATTTTAACATTCCGTTTTGTCTATTTAAGCACCCTGGTTTATTGGGAAATCAAAATAAGCAAAGCGACCTCTAACCTAAAGCCCCCAACTATCCTAAGGCCCCCGATACCATGCCAACTGCAGCTGTTTTGTCAACAAGTGCCACAGTGGGGCAGTAGGGTATTTTTACGTTTTCTGACAGAAAATCATTCGAGGCTATGTCTATCTTTCAAGAATATGTTTTCGAAAACATTGTTCTAAAAAAAATATGAAACCACTCCGCGTGTGCGGTCGCCCGCCGAAAATGGCCTAGTGCTGCCCGGGCATTACCCCGAGTTTATCGAAGAACCAAGAGAGCTTTACTGGCTCGCTGGAATTACTAGGAATTCGCATATAAACAACAAAACCTCACATAATTTTGTTTTTATTTTCATCCAATATATTTTTTTTAATTTAACAGCGATTTCCTTTTGTTGCACCAGTGCGCACTGAGTGTATTTTTATCCTTTATTTTGATACAAATAAATTATTGCGGCATAGTTATATGCAAGTTTAGATCCCAAGTTCAGTTTCAAAAACACACGGATACTTGAGTAATAACAAAATAGGTCAGTAAAGCTCTATTTAGAGGTTGGAGAGACTCTTGCTAGTCGTTGACGCTCCTGTTTAAAATAGAATATGAATATTTCGTCTAGCGTCAGCAGCCGATTTTTAAATCTGGATGCTTTTTAAGTTAACCTGTTGTCCTAAAACCTGTGGTATCAGCTAGCAGGAGTGTTTCGGATTCAATTATAAATGCACTTGTAAATGCAACCTTAAACATTACACCCAGTTACTTTAATATGTAGTTGGGTAGCGTTTTTTTAGTAAGTAATTCTGCAGTAAATGGTTTTCTTTAATTTTAGTATTATTAGTATTAGTATTTAGTATTAGGGAATATATTGATATCCATTGCATATTTTCGGAGTCTTTAAGCACACCAAGGGGCACATGTACTGCATTAGCAGAAACCGAAGTTCAAACACGATAGAAAAACTTATTGTCTGAAAAATCAAAATAAACACGCGGTCACATGAACCTAGAGGGTTATTTGCGCCCTGGTACGGTACAGTGGCGGTAATATGATAGTAAGGCAAGTTCGGGCTACAGCAACGCATCATGACTTACACGGACGCGTGCCAGACCGCACACACTTTATGAAAAAACCGAAAGTAAAAAAAAACTTATGTGCTTTAGCGGCTCGGAATGCGAAATCAAAATAAGTAACCTAACCTCAAATTTTTGACCCGGTGCTTAAAAAGCTTTGGTGTCCCACTGTGGAAAACATAAATAAACTCGCCGCGTTATCATGGAAAACAAATTCATTTCCCAATAATAATCAAATTAAGTTATGCCTTTATGATAATAATCCTCTTGTTTTTACAGACTTGTTATATAGTCCTACTAAATATATGAGCATACCAAAAAGACCCAGGAGATCACGCCTCTGCACTTTCTGCCTTTGCCATCCATTGTGTCCCTTTTCCGTGGCAATGGAATCAAATAATTAATTAAAGTGGGATTGTCGACTAAAGACATAGAAAAAATTCTAAAAGAGAATTAGCATGGAAAATATACAGGATGTTACAACATAACAGAGAGATTTTTGGATTTGGCTTACAGTTACTTTGTTTATACGGGCCTCTTAAAGCACTTTTATATTAGGGCGGTTTGAAAATGTTGTCGTACATACACCACTAAAACCGTTTTAAGCACTAAATAAACTTTATTTTAAAGCGATTTAAGAAAGCGGTTTATCGCTTTAAAACCTATTTTAGGGTCATTCTAAACACTTTAAAAATACTTATGGCATTTCTTCCAACCTAAAGAAAAATTCATCTCTGGTTTTCCAAAAAATCTGTTTATAAGTTACCTGATACGAATTCGTCCTGGCGTGTTAATATTTGCAGTAGGTTTATGCTCCTAAGACAACTAAAACAAAAAAACGAAGTTAAAAAACCTCCAGATCAGTTACTTCAACCGAAAAGAAACTAAAAAACAAAAGATAAAAAGATTTTGGGTGGAAATAACGAAAATTCAATCTTGGAGAATTTTCCAACCAAGATCTTTTGATGTTTTGTTTTTCAGTTTCTTTTCGGTTGAAGTAACTGATTTGGAGGTTTTTTAACTTCTTTTTTTGTTTTAATTGCCTTAGCAGCATAATCCTACTGGAAATATATTAACACGCCAGGGCGAATTCATATCAGGTAACTTAAATAAGTACCAGTGCGGAACCATGCCTATTTGTGAGTGGTTCAAGTTTGGAAATCAAAGTGTATGATAGTGTTTAATGATGTATAGTGGAGGGTGACCAGTGAAACTACTGATGAGCCCACGCTGGTTACCCAGGGCGAAACATCGATTAATCATTTCTCTTTTCGCTTTGATCTTTTGTATGTTCCCTGTGGGATGCTCATCCAAGTTTGAATTTTCTTCTTTCTTCTTTCTTCTTTTTTTGTACTACTAAATTCCTTAGAAAGGAAATCTGCGTCAGGAAGAAAACGCAAAACTACAGAAGAAGAAGATACAGAATTAATTTAACAGAATCAATCAATCAATGTTATGCGTTTCCACAAGAAAACCTGTCCTTATACTTCTTAGATTTTCATTTACTAGTCTTGCATTAATTAGCGTAAAATTATATGTGAAACATCATAATTCGGTTGTTGTATTCTAGTACAAAATAAAAGTTTAAAGAAAAATGAATTTTCGAGATTAATCGAAAGAAAACTAAGGCTTGTTTATTTTAAGTTATCTAGAGGTTGTCTTTGTGGTTATCTGTTATAATAATAAAAGCCGGAATTTTTTAAGTTTTTTTAAATTTACATCCAATAAGTACACTTAAAATACTATGAGATACTATAACGGCCCTGCCCTTGCATCTCCCGAGAAAAAGACGTAAAATAAAAGGGGGTAATTTCGTCAGCTTAAGGACTTCGTTTCGCAAGTTTTGATTTTGATCATTTATATTTTTCATATTATTTTGAAACTATTTTTTTTTATTATTTTATTTATGAACAATAAATTTTCAAATCGAAAGATGTAGCTTTATTTTTACTAGTATATCATTCTTTTTTTTAAAATCAAAAGTCCAGAAATAACTAACACCTTCTCGTCATAAGATTACTGAGTATTTCGTCATACCTTAAAAAATGAAAAACTTTTTTAATGCTAAATAATTTTATTAATTTTTATATTTTCAAACCCAACAATTTTGAAAAAAAAACTACAAAATTTAAAGTTTTTCTTATCTAAATAAATTGAACATTACGACATTAATTATAATATTAGGAAACGTTATGCGTATGCGAAACAAGGTTTAAAAAATTTAAATGAAAACCATTAATTTGAGAAACTGGCCACTCTAGTATAAGTACCTATGTAAAAAGTATATCGTTAACGCCCGCAGTGTGAGATAACAGCCGAGGGCTGTTACACGCTGGGGGCGTTAAAGTTTGTATTGTACCGAGGTATATACAACATTTTATGCACGATTGGCAGGTTTTTTATTTTAACATTAAAAAAATAATAATTTATAATTTTATAAGGAACTTATCCAAAATTCTTTAAAATATAAACTTGACAAGTCACTGGGGCAGTAAAGTAATGCTTTACATTTGTAAATGCGGGCGTTAAAGTTCACTTTTACGCCCGTTCGTGCATAAAAAATGTACAAGTCTCGTAAAACAACAACAAATGAATATATTTTTGGAATTTTATAATTTTAAGGCCCGCGGGAAAAAAAATATGCTCTAGGGCGTTAAAGTATTACTTTCACCCTGAAAATGCGGGCATTAAAATGCACTTTTACACCCGTTCGTGCGTAAAAAAGTTCAGTTTTGCACCTAGAAATTTATTTTGGCAATTTTGTCCTCTCATTTGATGAATATTTCGTCAGCTTTTTATTTCAAAAAAAGGAATTGGAAATGGGTATGATGAAATTTGTTAAAAAAAAAACAAAAAAAAGAAATTACAAATAATGCTGAAAATATAAAATTTAAACCCTTTATAATCCCACAAGTCCAAAACCAAATCGCCAAATTGTCCTAATAGCTAGAAATGATTTATTTACCTTAGAATATATTAATAAGTTTATATTCCGCTAGATTGTATATGTTACCGAAGTGCCTGAAGGGTAACAATAACATTAAATCATACAAAGTTAAACTACAATCTTGGATTTTTAAAAAAGGTAGATCTGTTTTTAATGATCTCATAGATCTTAAATATTTAAGGTGATAACGATTGCGTGTATTTGAATGCTTTTTTTTAAACACAATACTGACTGAAAAAAAACCGGTTTTGACATGCTTTTTCCTAAACTTTGACAAAATAACCCTAATTTGACAACATCTCGAATAAAGACATCTTACCTAATTAGGTAAAACAGCTAGTTTGAGAATCAAAGATCCCGCACAAGCAATTTCATTGCTTCGGGGATAATTTATCTTTCTCTACGTTTATTTTTTTTACTTTTTTTATGTTTGGACATGAATTTTGTATATATTGTTTTTATTGATTTTTATTGTAACAATATTTTTTGTAATTCTATTTTTTTATAAAATAAACGTGTAATAATAAATTTAAAAAAATAAAAAATAAATAATAATAATAATAGAAGAAACAGGTCTTGACTGCTGTGTGTCCAACAGTCAACTAAACTTTAATTTTTTGCACCCGGGGTGATTGCAACAACCCCGCCACAAATACGCCGTGGTGTTGCAAAATGTTCAAAGATATGATTCAAAAGCATATATTCATGCAATATTCTCAGGTTCTCTTAATCAAGAGGATTATTTGTGAAAACTGACGAAATTAGCCCCCTTGACGAAATTACCCCCTTTTACCTTACCGATAATAACTCCCAATCAAGTTAGCCTGGAAATAATTCAGAGTCGAAGAGTCTACTGGGCAGGCGCGTCGATTGCGTCAGGAGTCAAAGCAACTGACAGCGATCTGAGAGCGAAATTTTATAATATGTTAAATATTTTTGTTTGCTTTTCGAAAATTTATTAATAGAGTGGCCACTACCGTTAAAAAATTAAAAAGTGGATTCCTCTAGATTTAAGCGTGGACAAAACAAGAATAGAAAACAAAAACCAGGATTTTTGAGGCTTAATGGATGAGTATAATTATAGAGTTTAGGTCAATCTTTCTCCAAGGAAAACTTACTTGCTGGCTATTATTAGGCATTATTTTTCAAATTTTTGCATAAAAGTTCGGCAAACAAGTGCTCTTGTAGGCTTTCCGTGGCCTGGACTTTGTAAGTGACACATTTTGTAGGTTAAGGGCCAATTAATGCCTAGTTTATATCAGGAGGGGAGGACTAAGACTACTAATCACAAAAAAGAACTCCACAAAATCTTAAAACACGAAAACAACACAATAACATAAATAAAATGGCGAAACACACACGAGTTTTCAAAAAATGCCCAGAGCAAAAAATGTAGATAATTTTTTTGTGCATTTTTGTATTAGTTTCTTTATTAAATCGGCGAAACATTCCTTCTAGACGATCCCAATGCGTTTAAAAGGTTCTAAAAGAGAACTTGTAGTTGAAGTACATTTGAAGTAACATAAGATAAAATAAAAAGTTAAGATGCAAGAATTGTTGAACTAAAGTGCAGCATTTTGGCACATTTCAAATGCTGGAAAACTAGGAGTAAATGACTAAATACAAATACCTGTATGCAAGCTCAATAAGAACTAAGAGAGCCTGCAAGAAGAGGATACATGCCTCTTCGACCTATAACCAGTTCTAGCAATTCTCCGACTTTTAATTTTGCTAAAATATCTTCTATTAATCATCCAGTCCATTCAAAGAAAGTCGCCATTATTCGTCAAAAACTCAAAAAACTTCGTGGACCTCCTTAGAGACATCAACCTACCACCTGACGACCAGTTTGTTATTTTTGACGTCGAAAGTTTTTATATGAACGTACCAGTGGAAGAATCACTTCAAATCATTGAACAGAAGCTACTCTTTCTGAAATAACAATCTACCAATTCGTTCTCATTATGGATTTGTTGAAATGCTCCCTGCAGAATTCTTACTTCCAGGAAAAGGACAGAGATATCTGCGATAGGAAGATGGTCTACCCATGGGATCTCCACTTTCGCCGGTAGTGGCCCACATCTTTTCCTTTGAAGAAGAAGCTCTGCGAACATAATGGAAGGGACCCAAGCTGTGGATGAGATACATGAAAGAAATATTCATCATCTAGGAAAAGAGCAACAACACACTAGAAAAATTCTTCAATAATGTCAACAGTATAAGAAACTGCATCAAATTCACTCTGGAAAAAGATAAAAATTTTGAGCTCCCTTTCCTCGACGTTCTAGTCACTAAAAATAATTGCACCATAATCACTTTTGTATATTGTAAGCCAGTATGATTTACTGGACAATATCTTAACTTCAAATCAGACTACTTCACATCAACTAAACTTTCTCTCTCTCATGGACCAAGCCACTAGCAATACAGAAGAAGCTTTAAATAAATAAAAGTCAAAAATTCGATACGATCTAGGAAGTAACGGTCAATAAAACTCTTCAGACTATACCAACACAAAAGACGACAGATGTAAATACTGAAAGAAAGGCGACACTTATAATTCCAAACACAAAAGCTAAGAAGAATAGGCAAAGAAGTCAATTAACAAAAACGAAGCTACAACGTCATGACAGAAGAATTGCATCTACCAGATACCATGCGATTTCGCCTTACAGAACACAAACGCAAAACCCGACAAGGAAACACAACTGGATCAAAAATAGCTCAAAGATCGTCGCCAAGAAGGAAAATCTATTTAAGCAGAAATTCAAAGAAACAGCATTCGTACTGAGAAACCAGAATCTATTTTCTCAACAAAGCGTCGCCATCAAGGATATTTGAAAACTCTAGGTGTGAAGTACACAAGTTAGTTTTATGGTTCACAGCTGATGACGATTGCAGATACATAAGGATTTGAAACGTTGTGAAAAAGTAAACAGATTTGTGGCGTAGAGGGCAAAGGGTGAGGGAATAAATCTTTTCTGTAAATTTTCCTTCATTTTGTAAAAAATAGACAATGGAAGTTCAAAACTCTAGTTTATCCTTAAGGTCGAAATTACAACCTGGAGAATTGTTTTTAGCAACACTGTACCGGAAATCAATTTAACTATGTCGACCTGATTTTTCTGCAAAATTTTACGTCATTGAATTTGGTTTCCATGGCAACGCGGAGACTTTATTTATGTTTATCCACAGGACACCAGATTTTTTAGCACCAGGTCAAAAATTTGGGGTTAGATCACTTATTTTGACTTTTCGCGTTCTGCGCCGCTAAAGCACAGGTATTTTTTACTTTCGCTTTTTTTCGTAAAGTGTGTGTGGTTAGCGCTAAAAAGCTTGTGATTGAATTGAAAACACTCCCGCTAGCTGATACCGACAAATTGGCTACTGGCGCTAGACGAAATAATCGTATTCTATTTTAAAAGGAGCGTCAACGACTAGCAAGAGTTTTTCCAACCTCTAAATGGAGCTTTACTGACCTGTTTTATTAGTACTCAAGTATCCGTGTGTTTCTGAAACTGAGGTTGGGATCTAAAATCTATCCTTTGTACTCCAAGATTTCACTAGTACATTTGCACATAACTATGCCGGAATAATTTAAATTTAAAAGAAATGGTTGAATTAAAATAAAAACAAAATTATATGGGGTTATGGGCGCCGAATGTTTCTATGCGAATTCCTAGTAATCCCAGCGAGCCAGTAAAGTTCTCTTGGTTCATTGAGAGACTCGGGGTAATGCCCAGCGCTAGGTGTTTTTCGGCGGGCATTCGCACATGCGGAGTGGTTTCATATTTGTTTTATAAAAAAAATTTTAAAATACATTTTTAGTTTGTTGACAAAACACCTACGGTTACCATGGAATCGTATAAATTCTGCGATCTATCGGCCAACACTTGAACTGCGTGTGTCTCCCAAATGATTGATTGATCGGTTTTGTTGTCCGGAGTGCACAGGCTTTTAGAAAAAGGAACCTTAGTTTTTATTTTTGCTAAAGCAAGGAAATATAAAATGGAAAAATGTAATCCGGAGGAAATTGTGAGTATTTCTCTATTTTTTTTTGTAATTCGGGTTTATTCTAAACCGCAATTATTTTGAGACTTTTGGGATAGATGACAGCTCCAGAGCTTTTATTTTGAAGAAAAAATAATTGAGAAATTTAAAAAATCCTTCAGATATTTTTGTTAAGCATTTAAAAATGATCACCCCCGGAAAATTTCAGCTAATTCTGATGTTTAGTTTTTCCTGTGCACTCTGGCAAAAAATTAAAGAACAAGGCGTTGCCAGTGGTACCTTTTTTTTACTTAAAATCTGAAGAGAAACTATAGCCTTAAGTATAAGATTCTCTACCACCTTCAAACAACACAGGGGAGGCGAAAGACATGCCGGTAATTTTGAGCTGCCTTGGAATATGAAAAGTTTCAACAAGAAGTTAAACTTTCAAATCAGTTCCATCAACCGAAAAGAATCTAAAAAAGAGAAGATCAAAAGATCTTGGGAGGAAAGAACGAAAGTTTTGAGTTTTCGTTCTTTCCTCCCAAGATCTTTTGATCTTCTCTTTTTTATGAAAAGTTTCGGTGAAGGCTTAGGGTTACTTGCAACAACATAATGGCATATCTTTTATCTTTGTGTGACTTTGAATATATCTCCTGTCGGTTTTTGGCGTAATGGAATAGGAGTAAAAATTAACTATATCGTCACTTTGAGCGGGATAATATAGAATAGCTAAATTATATTGTTATATTTTGTATTTGTTTATTAATTACGCGCTCTACGCGCTGTTCAAAATAATTATTAATTATTACAAAAACAAATTGACCAATTTCAGAATTTCATCATAAATTATAACCAAAATTTGTTTTGGTTATTAATTCAAGTTAAAGGTAAATACTCGTGACAAATATTACAAAATATATAATTCAATAAAACCCCTCTCTGACCTATTTTGCTTAATGGCTTATAACCCCGAGTATTTAGCCAACAATGCCTATCGCTAAAACTTCCGTATACGTACCTAAAGCAGGTAATAAAACTTCTTAACTTCTAGCAGCTATAAGTAATCCAGACAAACTTTAAATTTGTTTGGCATTAACGTGATTTACGGCGTTTTAGAACTTATTTTATAAAACATTTTGAAGGCCATTTGCTCGTTGCGAGCCCTAGCGTTGACCTGGATAGGTATTACTTATTTTTGCTAAAAGTTGCTATTAATCCAATTTGTTTGCTTGAGAAATATCTGACATTTCCCTAGGTAGGTGTGTTTTACATTTGGCAACGTCGCAATTTTTGTGACAAGCGGGTGGCAATTGTAACTAAACTTTCTTTTTATTTATGGTCAAACGTCAAAATATAATCAATTTTTTTTTGTAGTGTTTCCTGTGGTGAATCTTTTTGATGGATTTACCATCGAACAATAAGTCCTTACTTTACTTTAATGGTCATAAGTTTATAGAATGTGAAAAGTGTAAATTTTATGAGCTCCACTGGATTCAAGATTTGTTGTTATACAAGTTGATTTTTGGTTTTTCAAATAGCTGGCCAGGTATTCTGGTCTATATAGCTAATCTAACTTGTGCTTCACTAATGTGTCTGTGGCTAGGCTAAAGTTTTTCTTAGTTTTAAGAAGTTGTATGTATAAAATTTAAATTTAATCATAAAGAGCGGCTCTAACCAAAGAAATTAAACAATTAAATCGCGTCAAGTTCATGACAACATTGTAGCAATATTTAAAATATGGCCGTTTAATGCAGACGTACACTTCATTTCAAATTTAATCGGAACAATTTTTTGACTCCGATAATGACAGTTCCGTTTATTTTCTGTGTTGAAATATCACCGCCAAGTTTTTAGTCAAAAGTCTTAAAAAAAAATATAAACATAAAAATTGCAAAAAACACTAAAAATTAACAAAAACCGGTTCAATCAACAAAAACATTCAGGACAATAACTTTTTTTTTAATATTTATTTTTAGTTTTTTATATATTTTTATTTTTGTTTTATTTATTTTTATTTTTATTTATTTCTTTTTTTAATTCATATATATTTTTTTATTTTATTTAATTTTAATTTTTTTATTTAATTTTTATTTACTTTGATCCTTTTTATTTCCATTTGTTATTTTATTAATTTTTTTCTTACTCATTATTAATAATTTTTTTGCCCTGGTTCTAGGAGGAAAAACAAAATTTTAAATTAATTTTAGATTTATTAAAATAATTTAATGTTTTTATGCTACCTATTGCTATACCTATCACGTAATTAAAGGAAATAAAATACGGAAATCCTGCTGAATCTCAGATACTTAGCCTTCTAAATTTCCGAAATTTGAGACCACATGTGTAAATATTTTCTGGCCTGTCCTATATACGTTTTATAGTTTATTTTATATTCTTTGGCTTGAACTATAAGACAAAATATCAATTCACTTACCCGAATTATTGGGTCCGGTACTCAACAGCACATCGATTCCGCTGTCCGACAAAATGTCAGTGTCCTGAGTATAAATCGAAAACGACGAGTCGTCTTGCAGTCGGGCCAACATGGCCGCCAAACTGTTCTTGTCGAGGTCGTCGGGCTCTTTAAGTTGCAGAGTGACGTTCCCGTCCGACGCGGTCGAGTACATGAAAACAGCATGGCTGCCGGAGTATGGCTGAAGTGGCAGACGGACACCCGATAGTTCGTGGATTGCCTGAAACAAAAAATTTTAAATTAGGTTTTTAAATCTATACTATGTATATTATGGTTTGAGCCCAAAAAAAATTTAAATAATCAAAAATCGGAGCGGAAATAGCTTTTTCAAGATGGCCGCCATCTCTCAAAAGCCAACCTTCACTTTTTAGTTTTGGCCTTTAACTCCCGAACTATTAAAAACGTAAACCAGATATTTGACAAAATTAAATAGCCAATGGGCGTTTTCATACCGAACGACACGACACCGACACCAGCAACGATATCGGTGGGAGCATTTTCCTATGTGTCTAAATGGACAAGTTTCACACCGACCGACATATCGTCCATTTTAAATCCGCCATATTGAAAAACCCCTGTGTGCCAATTTTTATTTAAATTGAACAAACTAAATCTTTTCCCCCCTCCACTTCCCTCGTCAGAGGGAAGTGTGTACCTAATAATACCATATTATTGTATTGTCGTCGGAACTATAAACGCATACCAAATTTGAACACACCCTTAATTTTTAGATTTGTACCCTTAATCGTCCGTTTTGAATCCGCCATATTGAAATTTTCATATCTGATCAAAAATCCATAATCTCCCTCCTTAGAAACCCCAGTATACCAATTTTCCCTCGTTAGAGGGCGGTGGGTACCTGAGAATACCATATTATTGTATTTTCACCGAAACTATAAACGCATACCAAATATGATCGGATGTGGAAAAGTCAGCTAAAATTGGTTAGCTAAACATGACCGAAAATCATCTTGAATCCGCCATATTGAATTTTAAAAATCTGATCAAAAATTCGTATTCCTTATCCCCAAGAGCCCCAGTATACCAATTTTGGTTGAAATCGGACAAACTTAGGTGTTTTCCTCCCTCCACCCCATGGTAGGGGGGAGGGGTGCGTAATAATGACATATTATTGTATCGTCACTGGAACTATAAACGCATGCGAAATTTGAAGGCAATCGGATGTGTATAAGTTAGTTAAAATTCGTTAGCAAAAGATGACCAAAAGTCGTCCATCTTGAATCCGCCGCCATATTGAATTTTCAAAATCTGATTTGAAATTCGTTATCTCCATCCCCAAGTGCCTCACCAAACCAAATTTCAACAAAATCGGATGTACTTCAACTGTACCCCCTTCGAGTATGGGGGAGCTGTCAATTTCGTCACACTATATTCTTGTATTGTCACCGCAACTATAAAAGCATGCCAAATTTGAAGCCGATCGGATGTCCGGAAGTTAGTCAAATTTAAGTTGCAAGATTCCACCCGAACAAACATAATTATCTACATAATTATTACATACTTATATATATACATTGCAAGTTAAATAAAAACTTGTAAAAAAGAGTTAAAGTTGAGCTTACAAAGTACGATGTAACCAAACCAATTCTAGTTTAGTGCTTGATACACGTCGAAAAAAGTGAGAGGGCAACAGAATGAAAAATAGAAGTACCTAGTGAAACTGTGGATCAGGCATTTAGCTTCGTACGAATACTGCAAGAGTGGTCGTAGAGATAGGTGAGACGTAGTCGCCGTTGTACGACGTATTCGTTCTGAGCATGCGCACTGAGATACGATTACAATTATTTGTGCAAGTGTGACTGATCCTAAATCTATTATCGTATGCCCCCAAAAAGAGTGAGAATAGAAAACGCCGTTGCTCCAAAAATTACATATTTACTACAATAGGGATATTTTGGAACGCTTATTTGACACTTCTTAGTGGTTGCGGAAATTACAGCGTCTGCGCAATAGGTAAACATCATTCCGTTGTGGTAGTTAACCGCTACCATTGCCATAAGCTACGAACCCATTTCGTTGTGTTTGTGGTTATTTTTCTGGTTAATTTTAGAGAATTTTAGCTTAATTGAATTTAAAAATAATAAAATATTACAAGGTTCTAACATATAAAATACTTATTTTGTAAAATTAAGCCAATTTTTTTATTTTTTCTCACCTTTAAATTTTTTTACAAGTGACAGGTTTTAATGTGTTCCAAAAACTGGTAAAATCGATGAGTGGTAGTGGTAGTGGTTGTTAAACACTAACACAGCGGCTGTCAAAGTTGTCAAAATTTTAAGCGTTCCAAAATTTTTTAATTTATTAAAAATAATGAAATCTAAATAAAACTGCACAAAACTGTAAGGAGTTAGTTACAGAACAAGGGAAGTAATGATCGTGGTTATAGCAGTATTTAATGCTGAGTTTTTATTTTGCCATGTTTGCATGGTGTTCTAAAAATGATTTGCGCGGACTCCACCTTCATTTTTGGTCAAGTAGAGCAAGAAATAAGTCCTAAAAAAATCCAAAGTGAGGTTAGAGCAATAATCGAAAACGCTGTTAACCTATTCTGGAGTTTTAGTTTTTCGAATATAACTCAGTGATGGTTAACCACCCAATTGACAAAAAGTCACTGCTAACTGGGGTCACAGCTATGCAATGCAAAACCCGTATATTCTTGCATTTAAGAGCGTTTTTAAAAACGCTTGCCATTTTCCAGTCGTTGCTAAGAATGCTGGCCTTTTTAACAACGGAATTCTTTGTTGTGGTTTGTTTTCGGCTAACGCACAAATGGACATACAATGTAACAGATTGATATAAAAAAAATCTAGAAACCTTTTTCATTTTGATTTGCATATAGTTCAAATGAAACGACAAAATGTAGACTTATAAAAAAGTATATAGGCACATAAAATAGGTGTAAAAATAGAGGACAAAACTCTAAAAATTCCCGATTTTGTAAGAGTTTCGCGACTGAACTTGAAATGATTTTATAAACGGGAACAGAATGGAAATGTTGAATTAAATTCGCTTTAAATAAATTCTCGTTGGAAACGTGAAAATTTAAACTCAATATTGAAAAATAATAGGGAGTCTAGAAAAAGAGGAAAGCTTAACAAATCAAATGAAATTGAATTTTTATTAAAAAACTTGATACGTACTTGATTGGTACGTATAGCTATTCATAAAATCTTTAAAAAAAAACTAAATAAAAACTTTTTTTTTCAAACATTTTTTTGCCAACACCCCCCCCCATCAAAAAGTAATCCGCTCTGCGTCGGGTGCCAGATAGTTTTTGTGCCAAATTTGATAAAAATCGGTTAAGCGGTTTTTGAGTAATCCTGACAGACAAGACCCAAATAACTTTTTTTTTATTCGAAATAAAAAAAAAAGCTTTTTTTTGGCGATTCCAAATGCCTCCATACTATGTATGATGGCTATAAATTATACTAATAAGTGTGTACCTAGCATACAAGAGGGAACAAATTAGAAAAAAAATACAATACTTTTTTTAATGTCCAGTACTAATAACAACAGACCTCACCGCTCCCGAGGAGGGTGTTGCCCATATCAAGCCTAAACGAGCATTTTTTTTAAAGTATATATAAACAGAAATGGAATCATTTTAATTTTACTTTAGTCTAAAAGGAAAAAACACGGTTTTATTTTCCGTATTTCATATTTCATTTGCAGTGGTGCCCGAGGAGGGGGTTGGGATTTAACCTCCCTCCCCTAAAATAACAGCAGAAATAATATAGATAGGGAATAAAATACAAGAGCCTGGACTATAATATTTAACGAAAATCTTTAAAAAATCATAAATTGCAAAATTTTTCGCTATAACACCTTTCATTTTTACGATTTCCTGTCAAAATTGTTTTTTAATGTCATTTTATCAAAACATTTTGCCTGCGATTTGTTGTCAAAAAGGGCACTTTAAGTATCATTTTCGCAAAAATTTTCGCCTGCGGCGCATTTCACCTTTTTTTTTAAATTAAGGGTATATAAACAACTGAAATTCCCAAAACCCCATCAATATTTTAGTTTAATTTTAATTCAAAAATTGCATTTTAAGTGTTATTTTCTCAAAAAATTTGGTCTGCGTCGCATTGAAGCATCATTTTGACATCAAATTTTGGGTAAATAATAGTGCATTATAAACCTAGGTAGTAAAGTGGTACATTTAATCCGAGGCAAAAAGTTTATAATTTGTTAAGGGATTTAGCATCACTTTACTCCTGAAGTTTATATACTATTTTATGCACTTTAGAATAAGCAGAAAAGTAAAAAAAATAACTACATTTTTTTATTTATTTTTCAAAAAATCGCACTCTGTAGACAAACTGCCACATGTACCTTCGCTCTGTCTTTATGTTAAACGATACCATCCAGTATGCCGAAACGCAGAAACATATGCGTCGCTATGTCAATAAATTTTACTTTATTTCTCTAGGGAATAAATGACCCACTTTATTCCCACAAAAGCGGGATTAAATGGGTGCACTTATTCCCGGAAGTGCATAAACAATTTTAAATTTGGTTAACACCCCCCCTTCTACGTTTGGGCCTAGGTCCGCGCGTGTAATAACCTGTTTCCTTGTATCAATTATGGTCACATTTTTACTTCAAATTAACATTTTTTATTATTTATCCGTAGTAGTAGTAGTAGTAGATGGGCGACAGTAGGCCTAGCAATTAGGACGCATTCTCTAAGAGGACTTAATTTTGTCTGACTCGCATTCGGTGTTGTGTGAAGCATTGTGTACTTGCCGAGATCCGATCCTGTGATCTCTGTTCTGCAGGCTAAGACGCTGTTCACTGGTCTACGGCGGCCCCTCTATTTATCCTTAACCCCCCTCCCCCCTCGAAGTCAATTCCCAGGTGCGCCACTGTCATTTATAAGCTTATTATAAAAAAGTTCCAAAAAAACTAAAAAATATTAAATCAAATAAAATTAATCAGTCAGTTCAATTACCAATGACGTCCTAGCTTTTGTCATATAAAATATATTAATTCATTGTTAAATGGGGAAGTTTTAGTACTAATAATTTTCTTTTAAACTTTTTTTTGTAAAATATGTTGTTTTTGAGTTATTTATAAAAATATAAAGAATCCACCTTTAGAGTTGACTACACAGAGAAGTAAAAATCAGTTTCTAATTTGTTTCTGCTTAATAAGTCAGTGGCGTTGGGGGGAGGGGAGTTTTGGTGGTTAACCCCCCCCCCAGGAAGTCCAACCCAATCGAAAATAAATTAATCTTAACTTTTATTATTTACTCCGGTTTGTGACATGTTTGATGTGATGTGTTAAATTTGAAATCTACTTTTTCCAAAATATTTTCCAAAAAACCTAAGAGATCAAAGTTTTTAAACAATTTTTTGTTTTTTTTTCTCAAAATTTTTACCTGCGATGCTTGCTAATGTTAAATATTGTTACAATTTTCTTTAATTTTAAGCAATTTTTTGTAAACAAAACCTGAAACGCGTAAAAAATTGCATTTTAGTGTAACTTTTTCAAAATTTTTGCCTGCGGCGCATTTAAGGGATAATTTTAAAAAAATCTGCAAATGACACTAGATAAGACTTTCTTGTAACTAACGCTAACTCAACACGACCTATTAAACCGCCCCTCTCCCCCCCTTCAGTTAAAGAGCTCAAGCAATAGGCTAACCTATTTTTTTAAAATTTGCCATAGTTTTTTTATTAAATGTTCCCCCCCCCAGAGTCGATTTCTGGCTACGCCACTGCATAAGTCAACTGTCATTATTCAAATCCGCACGCGTTGGATTGCCACATTATAAACAGAGTTTTTTTCAACTTTAACATAACGTATTTTAAAAACCCCTGTATAATTTAAATAGAGCTTAATTCTATAACTCCAAAAAGAAGCTAAACTTGTGCCTCTATTTTGCGCTCCATAGAAATTACTTCTTTTACATTAAAATGGCTCCTTTTCAAGGAAATGAGCTTTTTTCGCTTAAAGATTAACCCGTAGTTGCCTAAGCTTAATACCTTATTAATTCCGTCCTTCAGAGATTTTGATACTCGAAATATAAAACGTTTTCTTTCCTAGTTAAGGTAACAGTTTTTGTTCCCTTTTCGAAGAAAATACTCTGCGGAATGGCAATACGGTTTAGTAAACAGGTGACCAAAAAACGGGAATTTTGACTGTTCATTACTCAAAAAGTTTTTGTCCGATTTCAAGAATTCGTATCATTTTGATAAGCCAAGTTTTTAAAATTTTGGAATTGGATGCCAAACTTTAAAATTTATGAAAATTTATTTTTGATCTCTCCTGCAATTCTTTTATGTGCGCTATTGGTGAAAAACTTAACTTTTGAAGAAGTTGAGCGTTGTATATTGTTTAAATAAGTGCGTTTGTTGAAAAAAATTCAGTCAGACCAAAAAAAGTAACTTTTATTTTGTCGAAAATATTTTGAAAATGTAAATTCTGATATAAAACTTCAAACTTTTAAAACCATGGCTTTTGAGCATTATTAACCTTGGATTTTCATAAATTTTGAATTTTAAAGTCTTGGCTTTTTGAAATGGTGAAAGCTTCCTAATCGGACAAAAACTTTTAGATTAACGTGACAGTCAAAAAAGTCCCATTTTTTGGGGCTATCCTTTATATACTACAAAACAGTGTAACTTTAGAATAATCAAACATTTTGGAGGGTCTGGATAAATATTTTAGCCAAGCACTATTATGGCCGACGCGACGCTTATTCTTGTTGGCCCGTGAGCTGAGGTGACAGAGTAAACTTACTTTCACCATTACTTTATTTGGTTATTAGATTTTTTAAGAAATTTTTTTAAGAGTTTTGTAATTTGCTCACCTCACCACACGGACCGTCAAGAATAAGGCGTCTTGATACTATTTTAACAATGACGGATAGAGCCCGTCTTTATTTTAATATTTTGAAAAATATAACTTGAAAATACAGCAGTAGTCAAGGATTAATTAATTTACATCTAAATAAGTCAAAAATTTCTAGTGATAACCAAAATATTTACGAATTTCATTTTTAAAATTTTAATTCTTAAATCTCCAACATCTTTGATCGTGGCTTCTTCTGCTTAAAGGTTATTTTAAGTTTAGAAGGCATATGTTTTAAGCAAGCTCTTCGGAAAATACAGGGAATATATAAAGCGCAAGTCGAGCTGGTAAACGTTAGGTGGATGGAGCATGTGTGAGGTGGAGCATGGAGGTATTGCGTAATGCAGCGTTGCCAGTGGAAAGGACAAAGGTTTTTCCTAAATCTAGCGACCGATCGCGTTTCAAAGCGATTTATGAATGACTTGATGGGTCTATTTTAGTTGAATGTCTTTGGTTATAAGCATAATGTGTAAAAGAGATATTAAAACTAAACTTTTGTTGGCAAGTAAATCTTGACATTCTAAAAAAAAGAAAACTTTTGCATTCATAGTTTTTTTAATCCCTCTTATTAAACTAGTTAACTAGGCGTGCAAAATATCATGAGACACCCGCTTAACCTAAATATTTCATGTAATGGACATATTATACCCCTAGATATAATCTTAAACTCTATTTATATAGGTACTTAAAAAATAAATACTCTACACTTCGCAACTTGAGTAATAATCTAATATTTATCATTTTTAAATAAGAATTCCTTTACTCTCGGTGAAGTTGAGTAATGAGGTTTCTGAAAAAGGATGATTGCATGTAACAGAGGTTATGAATTACCCTGTTTAAATTATACCTTAATCCCTTAAAAAAAGGTAAATCATGCTCAGTAAATCATCGGCTTATACAAGGAGAGGGGTAATTATGCCCCTTCAAGACCACAGGTTTTTGATAAAAAATCACACCGCAAAATACACAAAATAAAAGTTTAAACCTAAAACTACTTTGCTTTTTTTTTTTTCATCTGTAAACCGATTACTGATAATAAATAATAGGAATATTTTGTAACGGTTATTTGACACTTCGTAGTGGTTGTGGTAATTACTACGTCTGCGCAATAGCTAAACGTCATTCCGTTGTGGTAGTTAAACACTACCACTGCCGTAATCTACAAATCCATTTCGTTGTGGTTGTGGTTATTTTGCTGAATAATTTTAGAGAATCTTCCGTTTATTTTGTAAGTCGTCCAGTACGGCACCTATCGGTTGTTTTTTTATTTATGATCGCTTGCTTGTAGACGAAACCTGCATACAGATGGCATAATTAACTGTATGTCTCTCGCAGGATCAATACTACCTACACCTACTGCTAACCACAGTAGGCATTTTCTTAGTTTCGATCGTTCACACAGAGGACACCATCGACAGGATTACTTTACCTTGAGCCGTAATTTTTGGTACATAAGTGCGACCGAAATTGTCTGTTATTGTGGGAAAACTAGTTTATGAGTCCCTAATAAGGGGGACGACACGGCGTTGTCCTAGCTTCCACCGTGTGTGAGCGGAGACCACATAACAACTTACGGAGACTAACAGGGTGTCGATTCTTCATTAGACGGACGTTCTTGTGGTGGATGATCAGTTAAAGGATGTGAACACCCCCAGGGAATGATCCCATCCCCATCCCTGGCTGTTCGTATTCTTGAATGCAGCCGAAACATATCCAATGCTGCCGGTTTGCTTTTTGAGCGATTGAACTAATTTCAAACTAACCAAAATATTTTCTGTGATTTTTTCCTTATTTTTTTGACAGTTGAAAAACTATTAAAAAATTTTTTTTTTTTAAATGTGAATTACATTAAATTATGTAGATTATAAATTTCTATTACAATTTAATTTTTTTTTTAATTCCACCTTACACGCAGGCTATAAGGTCCTTTTTTATATTTTGTAAAACTGATCTTTTCTTCCTGTTTCCAAAAAGAGAGTGTCTAAAAAGCCGACAATTCCGTTAAATAATCGTGAGGCTAAAGAGCCGACAGTAATTATTTAGTAATTTTTAACTAAATGAACCCAACCCAACTGAAACAGATTTAAAACAACCCTAAAAAAAACACTTTAACCCTCCCTGAACTTTTTTTTGCATTAAAAAAAACGACAGATAAGGATTCAGGGTCCTTTAGGACTATTCAGCCGAATTTTCGGCTCTTTAGATACTGTGTGAAAGATGTGTTGAACAAGGAACCATATTACTATTTTTCATTGACTAACACATTCCCTTATGGCAAATTATTTGTAATTTTACTCGACAAGCGCCACAGATAAACCCTACATGATATATTTTTTTAATCAAAACTTAAGAAAAATAGGATTCCATTAAAAAAAAGAGACCCTCATGGCTACCCTGCATCTAGTGTGGAAAAAAACTGAAATTGTGACAGAAATCTACCTAATTTTATGAGTAATTCCCTTTTTGAGTGAGCTTTTTGTGACAAATAACAAAAAATGTTTTCCAAGTGGGACTTTATAAGTGGTCATCTGAGTGTAAATGAAAGGTCTCATTTTTTAGTTATTAAATTCTTCCCACATAAAGTATATGCATGAATGTCCCGTATATATCCAGTGGACAGCTCTATCAATGTATATTAATTTTATATGGGTAACATATAGAATGGATATACATTGATGGAGCACATATACATCACTGGATGTCCATTGAATGTATGTTTCATGCATGATCATAAATGGGATAAAAGTTAAATA
Organism: Oxystoma pomonae; assembly: GCA_963921995.1. Classification (NCBI taxonomy): domain Eukaryota; kingdom Metazoa; phylum Arthropoda; class Insecta; order Coleoptera; family Brentidae; genus Oxystoma; species Oxystoma pomonae. Next base: position 122,032,996 of record OY998163.1, on the reverse strand, counting down.
TCCATTAGAGGTGTTCATGTATCTCCATTAAAAGAATATCATTTGCACATCCAATGGATGTTGGATGAATGATATGATAATGATATATACATATCCATGGCTTGCTATGTGGTTTACTTAGTATGTTTTCACATTATACTCAATCAATATGTATAAAAAAATCAAGCATTTTGTTCTTTCATATATCACGCGAGTCAGAACAGAGAACATGCTCTATGAAATAAAAAGAAAACAATCTTTCCAATATTTATCGAGATGTGAAAACATATTATATATTGCATTAGGTATATTAATATTTTGCTTACTTTTGTGTCGATGGACCTCAACCATAAATGGCCATATTTTTCTTGCCAGGTTTTTCGAAACTGTCATTTTTCAAGGATCAAATCGTCTTGTATTGGAATATCGGGGCGACTTGTTGCGCCGGATCCGCCTCGGCCTCCTCTAAGTAATATATAACTCTAATGACGAGCCATATTTCTTCTGGCTCCATCATTTTTACCGACAATATTTATATAAAAAGGCAAACGAAATAAAAACCGAATCACTATAATGAAACAAAGGTTAGGTTACAAATTAACCAGCAAAACATTGCATTCTGCGCAAGTTTCGTGAGATTACAGCGCCATTCTCCTGCCTCATACCAGTAGAACGTTCATCTGCGAATTTTGGACCGACGGGAACACTCCTCGCGCGTTCAAGAATACAGACTAGAAATTTTTTCGTAAGAACAATCTCACATGTGACCATCAGTCGAGTCAAGAATCAGTACCCAGAAAGATAGGGCCGCGCAGGAACTACGCTGCTGTAGCGCATAGCGCATTGCGGCGGAGAGTGAAAGTAATGCTTGTTTTAAGTACACATCTACCTTGCCCCGTCCATCTCTTTCTTTAACATCATAAAATAAAGACAGAACATTTTTCAATGTCGAAATAGATTTCACACAATTTTAATTTTGTACCTGCCGGTTTTTTCCACCGCTTTTCAAAGTCTGTAAATCCTGGCAAGCGCTTTTTTTAGATTTTCAAAAGTTTTGGTTGGAAATCGCGCAAGTTTATGGTATTAGCTATATAGGTGATTGACAACTTACTGTAAAGTAAGTGTAAAATGCTATTCAAATCAGGCTGGATCACTATTATTAAAGCTAGAGAGCATGGAACTATTTTAAGAGTGCCGAGAATGCGAAGCAAATCCCTAAAGAAAATATTGTGATGATTGATAGGATATTATAATAAAAGGTTAAAATTCAACAAAAAAAAGAAAAATAGGTTAAAACATTCATAAAATCTGTAAGACTTTTATATTGGGATTTTTTCCCAATTAATAAAAGAAAATAACAATAAAATGTTATAACCCCTTTCTCCTATTTTAGATTTTTAAAGGGTCCAAAATACTTTTTGTAAGCTAAAGAAAGTTTTATAGCTGCACGGAACAGTACCAAGTTGGTTAAGATTTGTATAGAGCTATAACCTAATGCATTCCTTTTTTAACACTAAAAACGGCGCCTGTTAAGTTTTTTCATATCTTTTTATTATTAAATAAGAGTCTGTAAAAAATTAACCAAAAGAATATTCGTATTTTATTATACGTCTGGCTGTACAAATAGTTCCTTCCTGTAGACACCGGCTGCGCTCGTGTCGCCGTCAAACAATGTTCCTCAACTATAACACAGTATCACTCACTTTTGCGTAGCTATTACTTTCTCTATGTGTGTGAGCATCCAAAATTCAGGAAGTTCATTTTGCACTGAAGTACAAAAAACTCTTGTTTTTTCGATAGCTTTGCAGTACACTACCCCGGTCAATAAATACCCCCGTCTCCATCTCTCAGACGCCTGCTGCAGTAAATTGTAAAATTAATATTTTTAATATACACTTTAAATCAATATTAAATTATAACAAGTTAAAAAAAAATATATAAAATTATTCTAAAATTAGTACCATAAGTATCACACGGTTGATAATGGCGTAAGTGACTATAATATTGTTTGGTACCTTACGGACAAAGACAATGTCATTTTGACGAAGGTATAAAAATATATATCAAGGGTTTGTAGTCTAGCTCCCGTTGGAAGCGACTAACTATATTTAGGTGCTTTAGTCAGTATTATCTTATCTTTGTAGAGCTGAAACAAGATATTCTCAACCTACGAAGATGTAAACATTAATTATCTCGTGTTTACTTTGATCCTAGATAATCCGAAATAATTAAGACCAGATTGCGATTACATTGCCGGCGCATTTTGTCTGTCTAGGTAGGTGCGACAGTAGTCAGTCAAAAGGTATTAAATGAGCAGCTCTAGAAGATATAATAGGGGAGAGTTTGTAAATTCAACATTTTTTTGACAGCGGTGGAACATCGGTGACACATGGGTTTGATATCCATCTGAGATCTAACGGTGATGAAATGTCGTTGTTCCATCGATTACAAAAAGAACGCGGTGCGGTATAACTGGTGTAAGCAGCTGAGTGCCAATAACCACACTTAAAATAATAAAATCATGCCTCAACTTCGGCTCCAGAAAATCGGAAATGTGACTTATAAGGGCCATATTTATAGTCGCTCCCAAGTCTCCCTTCTTCCTTGGGAAATGTAAATTTTTTATGGGCGAAAGAAGGAAGGAAGAAGCCTTGAGGAACGACTATGAATACCATCCTTAAAGGCACTTATGCTGTAATTCTGGACAGTTTTTTTAAAACAGTCTTCAATGCAAGTACGTTTTTGCCTCAAATTTAGTATGATGTCTAGCTCATCATCAGTCTTCACTCGAACTGTCTTGCATTAATATTATGGCCCACCACTCCATAAAGCATCCTGTACTGTACCTTGTATTAACCAAAAGGCATAAACAAATATCTTGGTTTGAATAAGTTATAAAAAAAATCTGGAAAAAATAAATAACCATAAAGTAGGGTTATGTTTAATCCAACGAATATTATCTACTGACTCCCGAAGCCGGTGGCGATCGGTGCCAACATTTGTTGGATTGGTGAAATCCATCGAAAAATTTAGGAAGTCTATTGTTGCACTGGTGAAATTCATCTAAAATTTATGAACTCTTTTGTTGGCACCGGTGGGCCACCGGTGGATTTACAAACTCGCTCTAGTCCAGCTGGTAAATTTTTAGATTTAGGTTTCTACATGCTATAATTCCGCCTACTTGATTTCACGAAATTTCTCTAGAGAAAATATTTTATAATATCCTCCATAACATCAAATGGTTCTTCTATTTTTTTTCTAAAAATTTACTCGTACTAAGGCAGGAAGTACCAAACAACATCTATTTTGCAAATTTTGTCTTTCGTTTGAGCTAAATTTAAGAAATTTTTGATACTTTTCAATCGTCTTTTATAAAAATCCTCACATAACTCCTAAGCTACTGGTTCGGTTCAAGAATAATTCAAAACATAAAGAATCGAGCTACACTGAAATAAAACTCCGCTTGAGGCAAGATCCCAAATTATCTTGTTTTTTTATTTTTTCGTCATAAATGAATTTATTTTAGCATTATATCTTTTTTCTCCAATATAGAACCTAGGATTTCTCCGAACAAAATTCCTAATATGTTGGTTTTATTTTATCTGTCAGGAGGAGCATGCTCAACACTTGTTACAAATTGAAAAGAAATTATTTCAGTTCATGATAGAAGTTTTCCCAAGAGACAAGTATTTCAATACATTCGGCTAGTTACCGAGCACACCCGATCGACGGATATTCTGCGAGCCGTCAATCGATAGTCACTAATCAGATGAACCTCAATACAAATACCGTGGTTGGAAGAACTGCTACATGTGTATATGGGCATGGGGCACTTGGAATCGAAATTTAGAGGTAAGCATGTAGAATTTTTTGAGTAATTTAAATATTGCTAAAAAACATGCACCTTCCTGATTTTTTTCATTTAGAGTTCAAAATATGTATTTCCGGTCTTTTGCAAGGTACAGCGATCATGCCTGAACTCTTGTGTGTCGTAAATTTCACAAATTTTTGATTGTGTAGCTAAATAATTTATTTTTTATATCCTGTTTGACCATTAGCTTTAGTAAAGGCAATCCAAAATGGACGGTCCGCCCCGCCGCGCCGGTTCTTGCACAACATGCTGTGTGGACTTGAGATTAGAGCTCCTGTTGTCTTCTTTAATAGCTTACAGTCGTCCGGCTTAGGTCTCCAATTGTTCATTTTGTGCAGAAAGCATGAAATTGGGCACACTTATTCTTTAGAAAATTCTTTAAAATTTTGGTCGAGAAAATCAATGATCGTATGTATAGGAGCCAAGATGACGGCGATTTTTTCAAAATGGACGTCTATTTTTTTAAAAAATTGTAGGTTCGCCGTCAAAACAAAATTATTACTCGAATCCATATAATTTTGTAGAGAGGAATTGAATAAAAATGGTTACATTGACGTATGACCTTTATTGTCCTTAAAAAGTGACATTTTATTTAAAAAAATGTATTTTGAGAATTTTTTTTTGATAATTTTTCATAATTTAGTAAGGTCTTTTGTTGAAATTTTATAATTTAGAAAGAACATCAAAATACCTTTTATAATTGACTTTTTGCTTACAGGGTGATTGGTTTAGTTATACCAGGCCAGTCAAATTAAGATTTTTAACAAGTAGTTTTTGAAGAAAAAATGTCAAATTTAGTACGATTATTACAATTGTCAAGGTCAACTAATTATCTAAAAAGATTTTAAATAGATGGCGCTGCAGACGACGTGGCACCCAAAGTTCCGATTTTAAATTTCACAAAAGTTTGTATTTCTTAATAGCTTAAATAAGACATGCATATTTAATAAAATAATCGATTATGTATAGTAGAATTTTGGTTTGATATGGTCATTGGTCGCCTAATTTTTTTTTTGGGTATGTAAAAAAAACGGGGTTTTCAACTTTTTCTTCAGTTCTTCCTAGCGACCAAAGATTTGGCTGGATATATACTTTGATGACTTCTGATGAATAAGAATGCCCCAACAAATCGATTCAGATATAAAATTACAAATTCTATCGGGGTGTTTTTACGCTATAGGCCAGTAAAGTTGACCTTACATGTGGATAGTCGACCCGAATAGTACTCTAAGGGACCCTATTGTTCATTTTTTGCGGAAAGCACCAAATTTGGTAAGCTTACTTTTTTTACAATTTTTTAGGATAGTGTCCAAGAAAATTTCTAGTCGGATGAGCAGAAACCAAGTTGGCGGCGAATTCTTCAAAATGGCGCTCTTAAATCGAAAGTTACTTATCAAAAAAATATGCTTGAATCTATAGAACTTAATGAAGAGAAATTTGACAATACTAGTTAAATTAACGTGCAACCTTCGATGACCTTGAAAAATGTCATTTTAAAAAAATACTTTTCGAGAGCCTTTTTTTAAAATGTTTTATAATTTTGAAAACGGCGACAGGTCTTGTTTTATAATTTTAACATGACATCAACACATCTGTCCTAAGTGACTTTTTGCGTACAGGGTGATTGGTTTAATAAGATTTTAAAAAAAGCCACGTTATCATCTGTTTTTTTTTACTTTTTAAAGTAGAATTTTTAAATTTAGTACGAATTGTTAATGCTACCTAATCAACTAAAACTTTTTTGGATAGGTGGCGCTGCGGACGATGTGCCATAGTAACATCCGATATTTTATCAGATTTAATATCAGATGTTTCTATAGCAGGTCCTCCGGAGCGCCACCTATCTAAAAAAATTTTAGTTGCTAAAGTGGTATTAAAAATTCGTAACAAATTTGAAAATTGTTCTTTAAAAAGTAAAAGAAAAACAGATTATAATGTGGCTTTTTTTAAAATCTTACTAAGCACATCAACTTGTAAGCAAAAAGTCACTTAGAAGAGATGTGTTGATGTCATGTTAAAATTATAAAACAAGACCTGTCGCCATTTTCAGAATTATAAAATATTTTAAAGAAAGGCTCTGGAAAAGTTTTTTTTAGGTAAAATGAAATTTTTCAAGGTCATCTAAGGTTGCACGTTAATGTAACTAGTATTGTTAAATTTTCCTTCATTAAGTTCTATAGACTCAAGTATATATTTTTTTTTAATGGTTACTGTCGATTTAAGAAAGTAATTTTAAAGAATTCGCCGCCAACTTCGTTTCTAAAAATCCGATTATAAAATTTTCTTGATCAAGATCCTAAAAAATTGTTAAAAATGTGGGCGTACCTAATTTGGTGCTTTTTACAAAAAATGAACAATAGGGTACATTAGAGTACTATTCGATGCCACTAAACACATGTTAGGTCAACTTTACTGGCCTATAGCATAAAAACGGCCCATATCTGAATCGATTTGTTGGGGCCTTCTAATTCACCAGAAGTCATCAACGTGTATATCAAGCCAAATTTTTGGTCGCTAGGAAGAATTGAAGAAGACGTTGAAAAACCCGTTCTTTTCACATACTCAAAAAAAAAATTAGGCGACCAATGACCAATTATTTTTATAAAAATCTACGTACTTCAGCTATACATAATCGATTATTTTATTAAATATGCATGTCTTATCTAAGCTATTAAAAAAATATGAACTTTTATCAAATTTAAAATCGGAAATTTGGGTGCCACGTCGTCCGCAGCGCCACCTATTCAAAAACTTTTTAGGATATCAGTTAACCTTTACAATTGTAATAATCGTACTAAATTTAATATTTTTTCTTAAAAACTGAAGAAGATACGGATGTTAATGTACTTTTTTTTTAAAAATCTTACTTTGACTGGCCTGGTATAACTCAACCAATCACCCTGTAAGCAAAAAGTCAATTAGAGAAGGTATTTTGATGTCCTTTCTAAATTATAAAATTACAGCAAAAGATCTGTCGCGACTGACCAAATTATGAAAAATTATCAAAAAATAAAATCTCAAAATACATTTTTTTTAAATAAAATGTCGCTTTCCAGTTATATGGACTCGAGTATAATCTTGTTTTGATGGCGAACCTACAATTTTTTAAAAAAATAGACGTCCATTTTGAAAAAATTGCCGCCATCTTGGCTCCTATACATACAATCATCGATTTCCTCGACCAAAATTTTAAAGAATTGTCTAAAGAATAAGTGTGCCAAATTTCATGCTTTCTGCACAAAATGAACAATTTATTGCTATTTGGGACTTAAGCCGGACGACATTCGTTAAATTTACAACAGGGCACCTATCTATAGGTTAGGAATGGACTATATTATTTTTTGGTTTTCTTTTAAGTTTTTTATGAAAAATTCTTTACGTGTATAATCACTTTCTAGTGTAATAATAGAAATTTATGCCCCGTTTACCGAACTTTTAATGCGTAATGGCTAATGGATTATGCCTAATTTTTATAAGTCTCTTTTTATTCTTTCAAAATAAACTAGCAATTAAAACTTGCGTAAAATAGAGGACAGTAAAACACAGAACATGCATTTCTTTTAAACGCTCACCTAACCTTAAAAAAATAGGTCTGTGTCAAGTGAACCATTGTGAAGTGTTTTTCAAAAACATTTTGATGTTACTCAATTAAATCATTGGTAACAGTATAGTATCCAGTTTTCTATATTTTTAGTCTATTTTATGATTTTTATACAGGTTTGAATCCCTAACCTTTCCAAACGTTTGCTGACTGGAGATGCGCTTGATGATGTACATCCCACCCCCATAAACTAAGAAATTAGCCTTTTTTGCAGTTGCACTTTTACTGTTAACTATTTTTGATATTTTAGTTTAAGAATTGTGCTCTGTACTTTTTATTGAACAAAGCCAAAAAGAAAAGACTATTGCAATGACAATTAATATCAGATAAAAAAAGCTACATCATTTTTCTTAATTCAGATGTGTTTTCGAGAAACAAAAATTATTCCTATTTTACTTTTTAAGCCATTCTATGCGAAAAATGTTCAAGTTCATGTGCAAAATACACTGTTTACTGTTTTTGACAATATTAAATGTAGCGAATTTATAATCACGTGTATGTAAAGCTTTAATATTTTTTTAATAACCAGTTTTTTTTAATTTTTTTACATTTTTTTATGAATTTCCAGTACCTACAGTTTTTTTTTTGCTTACAGCTGTGACGTTTTTGAACAGTGCAACACATAAAAGGACAATTGCATAATTCGCATAAGATTCTCTCTTTTTTCTTTTGCTATATTAGAAGTGGGGGAAGCCAAAATAAAAAGAGATTCTTATGTGAATTGTACCATGATACTTTTACGTGTTGCCATACAGTGTAATGACGTCATTCTTTTTAAAGTTTTAAGTAAGAGAATTGTGTGCTTCTTTAAAGTCCAATTTTCAAGAAAATATGCTCTTAAAAGCAAACTATTTATTATACTATGATACAAATAGTTCAAAAAATATGCTGTATTTGTTAAAGGGAATGGAGATCTCGTGAGAAGAAAATGGCGACTTTGCGCATATCGAAAGTCATAATTCTCTTAAATTAACCTCGTATTTCGTAACACTAAGACATCCTCTTTTTGAGTTTGTAATCTACTTTTACATTTAACTTTACAGTATTGGTCTTAGTCAATCTAGATCGGTATGACTTTGTTACCCCAGAGCTAGGGGTAAGTTGGCTACCCCGACATTAAACAAAAATTGCCAAAAAACGTTTTTATTTTAAATCAAAACTCTTGTAATTATTTTCCCAGAATCCCACAGTTTCTCATAAAATTAACCAAAAACAAAAAATGAGTAATAGGCCTAGTTAGTTCACTTTTTAAAATAGTTATTTTTTAATAATCATAAATATTTAGCTATAAAATTGTAAAAATTGGTTTAAAACTAAAAAAAAATCAAAATTAAAATTAATCATAAAAAAAACTATAAATAAAAAACTTCTTCCAATCCTTGTTCTTTGGGTAAAGTTCCCAGCACTGAGGCCGCATTCCCCCTTTGAATGGCGATACTGATCCGCTGGGTGATGAAACTTCTAGCATTTTTTGTTTCAATTTTTTTTGCTATTTCGGAAATTAATTTTTTAGCTTCATCACCCCATGGACCTAGGGTTTCAACTGCAAAAGTATAAAACAAAAATCCTCTGTCTTCTAGCTCTTTATATTTTGTCTTTTTTTGTATTTCTCCTATCTTAGCCGCTTCCCCCGATTTATGAGAAGTTTTCCCAAGATAGGAGCTGCAAAGCGTGTCTCTGTAGGTGGCATCCCAAACTAAAGTTTTTCCCCCCTTCCGAGGAATCAAAGTGATCCCGTCTGTCCATTTTCCGTCACTCCTACAAATACCGGACGGTTCTAGTTTCGCTGGAAATCCTGCTGAAACCAGAGACCTCTTTATAATGTAGTTGATGAAACTGTGACGAGCCCATCGACCTGCACTTTTTTTGCAGCTAAGGCCATGAAGACCCAATTTACTCACTATTTTGCCACAAGTGCTCGGAAGATAAAAACAGGAAGACCAAGACGAAGAGCGACAGAAATACGAGAAGACGAGTCATCCAATAAATTTTCTAAAGAAGAAGAAGGCAAAGCATTAAGCCACGCATTACTCTCGGGCTCATTAAGAGCTAGAAGACGTACTTGATCAAGTTGAGATTTTGAAGATAAAAAAATTTGCTGAAAGAATACATCACACAATCTCTTTGTGATTTTAAATTAGAAGTATCCGAAATGCCTGTTAAATTTTGATATTTATTTGATACTTCGATCAAAGCAAAGTATGGATGCAAAATAATTTCCTCAGGAAGAATTTGTGGAAAAAGATATGATGAATCATTCAAAGAACCAAGAGAAGCTGAGTAGCAAAGAGATGAGCTATTTCTGATTCCTAAACCACCTAATGGTTTGAAAGGGTGGTGAAAATAAGGGGAAAAAAAAGAAAAAAAAATCTAAATGTCATAGTTTGGCCGTATCAAATTTCTAGCGATAACTTCGAAACGGGGGGGGAGACCGACATTTTTCTATCACACACTTTCGATTCGGTTTCTCGCGCGCTATCCGCACCTGAAATTTCGTGGTCGTAGGATTTTTTCGCATTTCTTACCCCCCTCAAATTGAGGAATTGGACATCGCGGCGGGAGGGTGAAAAGAATTTTGGTCGATCGAGAAACGATCCCACGGACGTTCCGTCAGCCTCACCCCTATTATCCCCTTCAAATAAGTAACCGAATCGTATGGGTGCGTTTTACGGAAAATCGGCAGTGGGGGGAGGGGCTTTTTTTTTCTTTTTTTTCAACGACTTTTTTCGTAGACGACCCGACACAAAGTCCCAAACCTGTGGCTTTTATAGTTTCCGAGATATCGAAAGCAAAAAAAAATGGGTTTGAAAATTTAGTCATACAAACACCACTAAAACCGTTTTAAGCACTAAATTGTTTATTTTAAGGCGGTTTATCGCCTGAAAACCGATTTAAGGGTGGGTCCTCCAAACTAGCAAGATCAAATACCTTGGTGTTATGTTTGATGAACCTTTGAACTGGCAGGAACACATCAATTACATACATAATAAAATAAGAAAAATAATATATAAATTCTACTAACTTCGACCAATAACAAACTTAAGAACAACGAAAATGATATACGTGGCCTTAGTGCAGTCAATCTTGTGTTACGGGATAATTATTTGGGGAAATGCATACGATAATGCACTTCACTGATTAGCCTTTAATAGGCGGACTTCGGAAACCCAAATTCGGTTTTGATTTATTAATCGATACTGTTTTGTTACTATTTTTCTTTAATAAATTAAGTAATACTCAGTTTTGACACATATATTTTCAAAAAACAACATACCTAAAAAGAATAAAATAGTGTTAAACTAACATTTTGAAAATAAAACTTAACTTAAAATAAGAATTTGAAACATTTAAAATATTTAAATGAAATTTTTATTCATTTTGTCAGCCGGCACATATTATTTAAATAAGAGAGTGGTCTGGACATACGTATTAGTTGCATTTGGTTTACACTTTTTTATATTTTCTATCTTTGGTTCTGTTGCAAAGATTTTCAGTCGCTTCAGCATGATTTTCATCTTCTCCGGATAGATCGGGAAAAGCGGCAGTCATATATCTTTTCTTGACTATTTGAATCTGTTTGTTGCTGTATCGCCGAGTAACATTCTGTTTTATGAGCTATTTTCCCAAGTCTAGAAGAAATAATTTACGTCTCTGCGGTTTCGCTTTATTCAAATCTGGAAATTTCATCAGCTATAATTTCAACCCGTTGATACCAGCAACATTTAGAAGATGTACAGCAGCGATTATATCTTCTTTTCACAGAGTACTCGCTTGCCAACTTGTCTGTAGTGTCAACAGCTCCTTTCATTCTGTTATAGTGAAGAATAATCTCGGGGTTATTGCAGAATTCTTCACCAGATACTTTATCTTTCATATGCTCGTCAACACAAGAATGACTGCTTGGAGAAAGGGATTTCCTACAGTTTCTGACGAATGTTTCGAATATGTCTCGTATAGGAGCTAATTTATAACGGCTTTCCATGCTGCTCTCGCCTCAAAGTTGTCAAACCTCAAAAAATATATTATTTCTTTGAAACGTTACCTGGACATCGTCGCTCTTTAGAAGAGCGAAGAGCATTAACAGGTGTAAATTTTCTTCTTTTGTCTGGATGATCTTGATTCCATTTATTAAAAATGGCTTGTCCTTTTCTGTTTGTCTCAACAACTTTTTTTGAAACAATATCTGGAGACATAAAAAGTGAAAATACTTATTTTATTGTTGAGAAATTGCTACTGTAAGGGGTAAGTCTCAACTTTTTAGTCAATATATCAGCCTTCTGGCGCTTGACTAGTCGTGTTTCCACTGGATGCTTAGACCATTCTATACCATTCTTCGCTACATAAATTGGGCCTTTACGATTATCAGCATTATTTGGGACGGAATCAGAAGTATTAGTATTACGGTCGAATTCGATGACAACCTCCGCAGATTGATCCTCTTCGACAATATCTTCATCTTCTAAATCGCTCGCAGCATCTTCGTTCACCCACGTATCAATTATTTGGGTCGTCGTTCTCAAGAACATATAACATCTCCCTATCCGTCAACGACCTGTGAGTAGGCAAATTTATACTCATTTTTTAGTCGCATTTGCTACGCACTCCAGGATAGGCACAACTAAACTGAAACACTATTTATAACAAATGGATGGGATTCCCCGAACTAAAAATAAATGGGTAATATACCACAAAAACTGGGGTCTTAAGAGACCCCAATAACAAAAAATGGATGACTAATGTCAAAATTCAAAATATACAATCCATAATAGACCAAAAAATATGCACATTGAGTGAAGGAGTTTTTATAACTCAAAAAAATAGACGAATTATCCACAAAACACACATCGTGGTGTCCCAAAAGACCCCAGTCCGCCTATTAAAGGTTAAAAAACCACACAAAGGTACATCATCAAAGTCATGTTACACAAAAGTAAACATTACCCTTCGCATTTACTTTTTGGAGAAAGTGGCTTATTGGATTTGGAACAGCTGTAAACAATAAGGGCAACCAAATTAATGATGACTAGGAGCTACTACAAGAATAATATAGAAACCGAGAAATCTGCCTTACTCAAAAATAAAAAAAAAATTAACAAATTGGATAATAGGTAATATCCATCAAAATTTCATAATAAATGTAAAGAAAAATCAACTTTTTAAAAATATGAAAATTGTAGTTAATTTTAAAACTTCAGTAGTATTTTATAGTTGTTGTATATTAATGTGTATGTAAGTGTGAGTGTGGGTGTGGTCAATATGTGGGTGGGCGTGTTTGTGTGTGTGTAAATGTAGAATAATAATAGGTCAGTAATATTAAGTAATATTTGTACTTGAGATTTTAAGGAACGAAAGACCCCTTCCACCAGACACAAGCTTTCTAAGGCTCACTTGATTGAAAGAGGCTAAAGCTCCATTTACTAAAAATTGTATTTTATGTACCTTGACATAAATAAATAATTAAATAATTACTTAAAAAGTCTAAAAAAATACAGAATTCTGGTTTTACTGAAAAATCTCAGTTAGTTAAATGTGTTATTTGATAATTTAAACCCACATTTATTGATAATTATTAACGGACATATAAACGAATGGAGAAAGCGATTTTATTTAAAATCGTACTTATATAAAACCGTTTTAAGGCTCGTATAAACGTATATTTACTTTGTTTATATGGACCTCTTAAAGCCCTTTTATATAAGGACGGTTTAAAATTGTTTTCGTATAAACAGCGCTAAAAATCGCTTAGCGGTTTATCGCTCAAAAACCGATTTAAGGGTCGGTATAATCACTTTTGCCGATGCAAAAAAACTCGTTTTTTTAAATCACTCGCTGCGCTCGTTAATTTAAATCAACGCTCGTAAAAAGAACGCTCTTTTAACCGCTAGTTGTCAAAACTACAAATTACTGCTTTTGTGCAATTAACCCATTTTCTTACATATTTATTAATTTTTCGCCGCTACTGGTAGAGTATGTAAAACAAATGGATGTATCTAGGACATACGACTACAAACATATACATGTTTTACCGCAGTGTTGCCGAGCAACGTTCTGAAAATCATTCTGTCCTTTTTTGGCACACAGGCTAGCTCGGGGGCAAAACAAATAAGAATTTATGAATGGGATTCAGGGTCTATGGTTTTTAGGTCTGTGGCCTGCACCAACCTCTACTGATGAAATCTTACAGCTTTAAAATGAGTGGGCTTTGAGTACGGAAAGTTTGTTTTAATGAGCTTTTCGATAACCTCAATGTTTTACTTTCAGTTTGTAAATAAATTAATATAGTTGTTTTGGGTTTTTTGTTTGGTATATTTTTCGTGCATAATCAGTGACTTTCACTTATGTTTGTTTTGCCTCGTAGTGCCCTTATAAATATATTTTTTTTTGCTGAAAACGGGTTCAAAATATGGCGTTTTTCTAGGAAAAAGAGGAGGTGTTTTATTGGGTAATGAACAACTTGGGATATTAAATAAGGTAAATTAATCCTTGTAAAAACGGTTACTTAGGGAAATTATAAACGAACTTATTACCAAATGCCACAAAACAATGCTTTCTGGGGACTATAAATTTAAACCAGCCACCTGAGGTGGTCTAAAAAATCACCAACTTTATAACCTCAAACACAAATAATGAAGCTATTATGTCCAAATTTTTGGCGTATGCAATTGCCATTTTGAAACCTGTAAAAAAAAATAGTTTTAGGGCATTTTCTTCTAAAATAAGGTGTATTTTGAGAAAAAAAGCAGTTTTTCAGTGGTATTTTGCAATAAAAATTAATACCCTTTTTTGTATGGGTAAGTGGTAAGTGGTAAAACTGGTTTTAAAATTTAGTAACCCCACAGGTGTAAATATTTAGGCCTGTGGGAGGTACTATTTTAGATCTTAGTAAATCTCATTCTACGATCCCTTGCCGTGTTCACACACTGTTTGCCGAGCACGAATACGCATCTCCCGCACTAGTGCGGGAAACGTTAACAAAGGTAAAACCAAGGTGATAACCTCTGTGACCTCGAATAATGTCATTGCTGATTTATCAAGAAATGTTTCTTCAGAAACCACAAAAAATACTAATTTTAAGTAACACAAAAATTAAGCCATTTCCGCCAGTTTTAACCAGGTATGTACGAAAAAATCATTTAAAAACATCGTGAAAATATCAAACTGTCAAAGATTAAAATGTCGCAACATTGAACGTTACCGAGTAAAAAGGCACATCGCTATGGAAACTATTGTTATTTCATTTACCAGAACCTCGATTTATAGTGTAAAGATGTAGTATTTTCCTGTTTTTCTTGGATATTTTGATAAAGGTACTAAAAAAATAGTGTTAGCAACTCGCGGCTAAACTGTGCTTTTTTTACTCGCGCTTTTAAATACCTCGCTGCGCTTGCAATTTAAAACAATGCTTGTAAAAAAACCTCTATTTTCGCCACTAGTTGTCAAAACTACTATTTTTATATAAGCAGAAGAAATGTTTAGTTTTCGATAAATAAAAATACAAATCATATTACTTTGGCTGTAATTAAAAAAAAAACTTTAAAAATTTGTTACTTAAAAACACGTCAACTTTGAATCTCTATACAGGGTGTTCCAAATTCGTTGCTCACCATGGGGATCTCCTAAACGGTAGGAGATACGAAAAGGTTTAAATTAGAGATAAGCTGCGCAATTTGATGTTTTGCTCAAAACCAAAAAAAAAGTTTACAAATTCCGGGTAGTTCCGAAGATAGGCAAAAAACCGAAATCTTTACTTTTAGTTTTTATTTTTCTGCACCCCTATTCTTAAAACTATCAAAAAACGCCTAAAACTTTCTACAGGCACTTTTTTAAGATCTACCTGATGAGAGGTCTATTTTCGAGATTTGACATTTCAGTGTGACAGAAGCTCTGTCAAGTTTATTTTTTCTTATGGACACATGCTTTTTTTCTCCTGCCGTCTGGTTCATAAAGGATGAGAGATATTTTACAACCTTATTTTGACAAGTACCTGACGTTTTGGGTTAATTGAATATCATCAGCTCAAATTCAAAGATTAAAAATCAAAGAAAAAAACCTATTTTTAAAATATTAGGTAAAATTATTTGTTATTTCCAAAATATCTTGAGTAAGTTTAAAGCAAAAATTCAATTTTGGCTGATGATTGTCAATAAACCCAAAACGTGAGGTGACTTGTCAAAATATGTTTGCAAAATATTATCTGTCAGCCTCTATGAACCAAACGCCAGAAGAAAAAAAGGATGTGTCCATAAGAAAAAATGAACTTGACAGTGCTCCTGTCACACTAAAAGTCTTAAAAATGAACCTCTCACTAGGTAGATTCTAAAAAAGTGCCTGTGGAAAGTTTTAAGCGTTTTTTGAGAGCATTAAGAATAAGGGTGCAGCAAAATAAAAACTAGAAATGCAGATTTTGGTTTTTTCCGCCTATCTCCGGAACTATCCGGAATTTGTTAGCTTCTTTTTTAGTTTGAAGCAAAGCATCAAACAACTTTGCCCTAATCTAAACATTTTCGTATCTTCTACCGTTTAGGAGATCTCCATGGTGAGTATCGAATGTGAAACACCCTGTGTATCAGGAACTAAGCCATTCACAATGTAGTTTGTGCAAGGTCCTTTGATCTAATTTTCGCTGGCCCAAAGAGTCTCTATTAATAGAATAGAAATAGAACTTTATTTTTCTAAATAACTGCTTTTGCAGTACATAGACATCGTCAAATTAACTCCTCCACGCGCTTTTCCAACAAGTGGGCATCTAGGAATAAAGTTCATCGTTATCCTTATTTGATTTTCCTTCCTTATTTTTTGCAGAAATAACGATAGGTAACCACAAAATTTTATTTTAAATTGAATTGAAATTTCTAAAATTGTTACATATATATTTCTTTTCGTACAATGTTTCGTCTTCTGCAAAACTTTGCCGTGGAAAACTGGAAACTTTTCTCAGCTGTATAGCTTTATCTCAATGAAATATGGCACGGTACATCACGACACTGTAAAAAGGGATAAATTAGTGTTCTTGATTTATCTGGCTTTTAAATGTTAAGCTAGCTTATTGCAGATTTACCACCCGTTTTTGTTTTAATACCGGTTTTATTTACTGCAGTTCACCGAGGCATTGAAACTAAAGCGGATTAATAGGTTCGTAACTATTTTAGATAAGTTAGAACCAGAGAGTTTTATTGAAAGCAATAAGCAAGAGGACAAAATTTAACGTAATCTTAGTTTTTATGAAGCAAACAAGAACAAACACTCCTATAAAACTTCAACCCATTCCAAGATCTCGATTTCTCTCAGCATTTCGGAAAAAGTGACCTTATAGCACCCTTGCCAAAAAAACCGCATTAAGTCTCATAAAAAACACACCTGACATTTTATCAGTTTTTATAAGATTCATAAGGTAACGTTTTAGGTTTATTAAGGTTTGTAATAATTTATAATTTTGGGCTTTGATTTTGGTAAGCTTTTGTGCGGTTTCATGAATCGGTTTTTTATCTGATCCTATAATCGGACAGACTTATTAATATACATAAAATTTGATAGCACAAATGTTTTATTTTCAAAAATTTTATGGGTTTGTGGAAGAACCGTTTTCTAATAGATTTTTTAATTAAACAGACTCATTTCGGAGATTTTATGATCAACAAGACTAATAAAATTTTAAAGGTTTTTATGAAAATCTTGGTTTATTAGTAGTTTGCTATGGGTTGGTAAACACATAAGTTTTTATAAGTCTAAATTGTATGTTAGTATAAATTGTTAAATGCTGTTCACTTGTCAAAATTTACCAATTTATAAAAAATATAAAAAGTAATAAAGAATCCTTCACGGATAACATGGGTATATGGCCTACCGTGAATGTTAACCATATTTTGATATTAAGGAGATGTTGCACTTTGGGTGAAAAAAATGAAATTCTATGAGGATGATAGGAGATATGAACTTTGAAAGAACGTATGTCTGCTAAACACATACGGAGAATTTTCCTCATAATTTGAAAAGTACTTTATAGATTTTTGTAATTGAGGCGTCATTTGAAAGGTACTTGAATACTGCACAGAGGCGTATCTAGGATTATATTTTAATAAAGCTTGATTGTCTGGGAGGGTTAATTTAAAAAAAAAAAACATAAAAATTAAAAGTAAGTAAGTTATTTTCAAGTCCGGTCTCGTTTAAAAGGTAATGGATTAGTCTACAGAGGCCTACTGAGGATTTGTGTTGCCATGCTTATGAGGGCCAAAACCAGAGTTGACCTTTACTTTGTCCGGTTTTCTCTGCTAGTTTTCCGCAATTTAGACCGCATTTTAGAGGTAATCAAATACGCTACAGGAATGTATCTGAAATTCTATCTTAGCGAAGTCATAAATACCTGGAGAGGTTCATATAAATTAATACAAAATGTGAAAGATCGCAAATGTCAAATCAAATTATTTAATTAAAAAAAAAATGGTATTTTTTTTGTTTAAAAAAAATAATATTTGTAAAGTCATTAAAAAAAAACTTAAAACATATCTTTTCTTAAAATCCCAAAGTAAAAAACAAATTTTAAATGTTTTTTTTTGGTTTCAGAAGTAGTAAAATAAATAAAAAATAATTAAAAAAAAGAACTGGGTATGATAAATAAGAAAATATTTTGTTTTCTTTCAATATTTTTTGAAAAATATTTTCTTTTTAGCAGCCAACCTTAAAGATTGTCATAATAATTTTAGTTAATGATTTTGAAAATATAAATATTCAAAATATTTTTTTCCTTGTTTTGCAAAATAATTTTCATAAAAGTTTTAATAAAGTCTTCCAAAATAACTTTCATAAAAATTTCAATAAATGTTTTCTTCAACATTTTCTTTTGTAAAAAACGGGAAATTTATTTTAAAGAAATATTTCTTACCTAAAATAAAAAACAATATTTAAATTAAAAAAACCAACAATCAAAAAAAAGTCTCCAAGTCCAAACACCCACTGTGTTCTATGTCTAAAAGCATAGCGCGCACTACCGAGTTGTTGGTCCGTCAAAAAATTGTTAAAAACTAAATTCAATTTGAAGAGCTCCGAAAAACGATACCTACGTCGCGTCAGTTAACAAGAATTTTTCATCACATGACCGCGAGATTACTGTAGGAGCGTGTTGATAGGACGTGTATTCTTGAAAGTCGTACGATATATGATCATTCTCTATAGCGATTTATGCCGCTCCCTGTTCAGGAATAGACTTCTAGCACGGAAGCGCGTTTTTCTGAGAATTTTGGCGCTTACGTCAAACATTCCACGCAAATATTTTGCTATAAAAGCAAAATTTAGCTTAAACTGAAGACAATTCAAAATAAATGATAAAAGAGGACAGTTCTCAATAAATTCTCAAAGAGAAGAGTTCGAAATAAATCCTCCACCAAGAAAGTTCAAATAGAACAAACCCAATAAAATAGTTAGAATGCAAAAAGTGAAGTTTGTTTGTTTAAGTGTTTCAACATGCTAAAATTTTGGAAGCCCGGTATAAGAACTGTCGTGTGGAAGATAAGAATCAAACGAATAATGTAAAAAAGTGGTATAGTGATTAGACAGGATGCAGGATGTAAGTCGAGATTTTCTGGACTATTGTATCGGTCTGATTTTGTGTAATGGTAAATTGTCATGCAAAATACTTGTATTAGTGTAGGACTGTTTAACCAAATATTATATAACAATGGATTCGAACTTTAACAATTGCAATAAAATACCTATTATATTTCTGAAAAATCGAGTTGTCAGTTTCTACATCCCCAAAAATTAAAGGTTACTATGCACAATAAAACGCTCATGTCCAAAACAGTGTAAGAAAAAATTGTGGCGTCTCTTAAGGAGTTAAAAGTTATCCGCTCGAACTTTAGAAATAACCCTTAAGGGCGTTGTTCACAAAAATGTAATAATGCATCTTATTCGAATGGATTGAGAGTTATACAGAGGTTTAGATAAGTTTAAACTAAGTGGGCTTTGATTTTGCTTTAAAAAAAAAATTAGGAGTTGGTGATGATGCATTTTTTACATATCTATGTATTTGTCATTGAAAATTATTTTTTGTTTTAGAAACCAATTATAGATAGAGGAAGCAGAAAACCTTACTTTATTAAAAATAAATATGTATAGGATGATAAAAGATTATAAGTATTTGTTCTTTCTAATATAAGTAATTACTACGCTACTGTTTTTCTCTGATGAAGAATCAATCAACAATCAACAAGAAAATATTTTAAGAAAACCGACTAAAACAATGGTTTAAATTCGATGTTTTCCATTTTTCTGATTTATTCCAATGGAACCCAATCTAATACCGAACCTTGGCCCATACTCAGTGGCTTGTGCAGATATTTTGTTTCTAAGGGGGAGCTTGAGGTTTAAGGGGACTTAAGTAACAACATAGTTTCAGATGACAATATATGTTTGAACCCACCCCTGCATACGCCCCTACCTATAACTTCAAAGAGTACTCACACATTGAATAAATGAGACAAAAAATAGTAATGCAAAAAATAGAGTTTGTTTTTGTTTTTAACATTTTTCTTATTTATTGACTTTTTAAAGCACATGCCTCCCCTCAAATTATATTCTGCCTACGCCCTTTAATTACCTTTTAAATACGACTAACCCTTAAAAAATCCACCAGAGAAAAAAAAACACAAAAACGTTTTAGTCTCATTTACTTATTTTTTTTTTAATTAACTTTCCCAAACACTAAACCCCACTAAATTATAATCCTGGTTACGCCACTGTATTGTATTTAAGTACCTTTCAAATGACATCACGAAAATCTATAAAGTACTTTTCAAGTTACGAGAAAAATTATCTGTAGGTGTTTAGTAAAACATATGTTCTTTCATGGCTCATATCTCGTATCACAGACGTACGATCCTCATAGAATTTCATATTTTTTACCTAAAGTACAATATCTTCAAAATATCAAAATATGGTTGACTTTCACGGTAGGCCATAAACCCATGTTATGCGTGCGGGATTCTTTAGACAAAACATGACTTTTTTCTTTTTTAAAAGCATAAACGATTGATTTTTACACCTAGTCTTTTTGATAAAACATGATTTTTGTATTTAAAACTTGGTTTAAAACTACAAATTTGGGCGTTTGGGAAAACTGAGTTTAAGCCTTCCTTTAAGGCTCCACAAAATGGAACTCTTAACCCTTTGTTAACCGCTATTGAACAACCGGTCTCATTTAGTTCATATCATATTGACCGATTCTGTATTTTGAAAGTTTAAAATTAATAATTTTTATCAGTTTCATAATTTCATCAGTTTGCTTAAGGCTATAACCATGTTTGTGTTCAGACATGCATTTACAGCATTCAGTGCGTTAATTAATATGCAAAATGTTTCATCACAGCTGGCCTGGATGCTTCCATTTGTATACTAATTGTTTAGCATGACATCTGCGTTGTTATTCTGTCATATTTTTTGGGGAATTTTATTTGGTAAAGGTTTTTTTAATTAAACGTGCTGTACACAAACACACACGCGAGAGCACATGGCATTATTTGGAATGGCATTTGATTCATATTTAAGTATATCAATTTTATAAATATTGTATTTGTATTGCAATGTATCTGACTAGATGTTTGTTCGGGTGGAATCTTGCAACCTAATTTTGACCAATTTCCCGACATCCGATATTTGCGGTGACAACACAAGAATATAGTGTGATTAAATTGCCAGCTCCCCCTACTCGAAGGGGGGGGGTACAGTTGAAGTACGCACGATTTCGTTGAAATTTGGTGTGTTGGGGCACTTGGGGATGCAAATCACGAATTTCTAATCAGATTTTGAAAATTCAATATGGCGGATTCAAGATTGATGATTTTTGGTCATCTATTGCTAACCAATTTTAACTATCTTATACACATCCGATTGCCTTCAAATTTGGCATGCATTTATAGTTCCAGTGACAATACAATAATGTGTCATTATTAGGCACCCCTCCCCCCTACGAGGGGAGTGGAGGGGGAAAACACCTAAATTTGTCCGATTTCAACCAAAATTGGTATACGGGGGCTTTTGGGGATAAGGAATACGAATTTTTGATCAGATTTTAAAAATTCGATATGGCGGATTCATGATGGACGATTATCGGTCATGTTTTGCTTATGAACTTTAACTGACTTCTCCACATCCGATTGTATTAAAATTTGCTATGCGTTTATAGTTTTGGTAAAAATACAAAAATATGGTATTATCAGGTACCCACCGCCCTCTAATGAGGGAAGTGGAGGGGGAAAAAGATTTAGATTGTTTGATTTTAATCAAAATTGGCATACAGGAGTTTTTAAGGAGGGGGATTATGAATTTTTGATCAGATTTGAAAATTTCAGAAAGTTGTGTTCAGACATGCATTTACAGCATTCAGTGCGTTAATTAATATGCAAAATGTTTCATCACAGCTGGCCTGGATGCTTCCATTTGTATACTAATTGTTTAGCATGACATCTGCGTTGTTATTCTGTCATATTTTTTGGGGAATTTTATTTGGTAAAGGTTTTTTTAATTAAACGTGCTGTACACAAACACACACGCGAGAGCACATGGCATTGCGTTTATAGTTTTGGTAAAAATACAAAAATATGGTATTATCAAGTACCCACCTCCCTCTAATGAGGGAAGTGGAGGAGGAAAAAGATTTAGATTGTTTGATTTCAATCAAAATTGGCATACAGGAGTTTTTAAGGAGGGGGATTAGGAATTTTTGATCAGATTTGAAAATTTCAATATGGCGAATTCAAAATGGACAATTAAGGGTACAAATAGAAAAATTAAGGGTGTGTATTTAAATTTGGTATGCGTTTTTAGTTCCGGCGACTATACAATAGTATGATATTATTAGGTACACACTTCCCTCGATTTACAGGGGTTCTTAAGGAGAAGGATTATGAATTTTTAATAAGATTTGAAAAATTGGACGATTTGGGGTATTAATCTAAAAATTAAAAAATAAATTTTTATTAAAAAAAATTTCTAAAGAACAAGCTTTTATTAAATGTACTCAAAAGTAGAAAATAATTTTTTATTTTTCTTATACAATAATAAAAGCGATGGGCGCAAATGAAAACTTTAGGTATCGTATATCGGTCACATCGACGATTCACCTAAGAAATAGATGCATTACTTTATAACCAAAGGACATTTTTAAAGGCTCACCCGTTCTCAGCTTCTTTAGATGAAAGCATTATGATTATCAAGAATATAGTTCTTCTTTTGTAGTATTCTCATTGTCAATGTAAAGTTAAAATTTTTAGTTTGCGTCTTTTATTATGGTATAAGAAAGATAAAAAATTATGTTCTACTTTTGAGTTCATTTAATAAAAGCTTGTTCTTCAAAAGTTTTTTTTAATAAACCACATTGAAATTTTCAAATCTGATCAAAAATTCATATACCCTTCCCGAAAAACTCCTGTCTTCCAATTTGGATTTAAATCGAACAAACTAAATCTTTTCCCCCCTCCGCTTCCCTCGTTAGAGAGAAGTGCGTACCTAATAATACCATATTATTGTTTTGTAGCCGGGACTATAAACGCATACCAAATTTGAACACACACCCTTAATCTTTAGATCACCCTTAATCGTTCATTTTGAATACGCCATATTGAAATTTTCAAATCTGATCAGAAATTCAGAATCCCCCTCCTTGAAAAAACCTGTCTGTCAATTTTGATTGAAATCGAACAAACTAAATCTTTTCCCCCTCCACTTCCTTCGTTAAAGAGAGGTGGGTACCTAATATTATTTTATTTTTACCGGAACTATAAACTCATACCAAATTTGAACACAATCGGATGTGGATAAATCAGTTAAAATTGGTTAGAAAAACATGACCGAAAATCGTCCGTCTTGAATCCGTCATATTGAATTTTCAAAATCTGATCAAAAATTCGTATTTCTTATCCCCAAAAGCCACCGTATACCAATTTTGGTTGAAATCGGACAGACTTTGGTGTTTTTCCCCCTCCACTCCCCTCGTAGGGGAGAGGGGTGCTTAGTAATGACATATTATTTTATTGTCACCGGAACTATAAATGCATGCCAAATTTGAAGGCAATCTGATGTGTGTAAGTTAGATAAAATTGGTTAGCAAAAGGTGAACAGAAATCGTCCATCTTTAATACGCCATATTGAATTTTCAAAATCATTAGAAATTCGTTATCTCCATCCCCAAGTGCCCCAACACACCAAATTGCAACGAAATCGGTCGTACTTCAACTGTATCTCCTTCCAACTCTTTCGAGTAGGGGAAGCTGTCAATTTCGTCACACTATAAAGCCGATCGGATATCGGGAAGTTGGTCAAAATTCTAGTTCGTTCGTTACATAGATACATTGCAAGTTAAATAAGAGCTTGTAAAAAATGTTGTTAAAAAGTTTATTAATAAACCATCAAAAGACACATACCACTTTTGCGCAAACCTAAAACTCAGCAAAGTTTAACAATAAATCTCTGTACCGTGGAATGGCCCCGTAATGAGTACATACAGCGTAACAATGTTAATTATGGACGCAATTCTCCAAACAATAGAAATCGCATTTTAGTTTGTCTGGTTAGGAATAAAGCTCAGCCCTTCGTAAATCTCTTTGCTCTGTAAATGTAATTATTAAAAACTTATATATAGGTAGATTTTCCCTATTATTTAAAACCTTAGATTAAAAAGAGACAAGATATCTGGTCCAACGAAAACTCCTTGGTAAATAATAACCATTGTTTATTTGCAAATAAAATCACAACAAAACAAATATAACAAATGTTGATTATTTTTCTATCCTTTTAAACGACGTTAGAATGATAGGGACAGAGATTCTGTCTAAACCACTTTAAGTCGTAATTGGCTTGTGGGTGGGGAAAGTCTGCAGAGCGCAGACGGTCGGATGATATTTTTATTGACATAAGCTTTTTCGTGCAATTTATTTTAAAATTTCAGGATGTTTTAAGCAGTTTATAAACCGCCGGCCGGTACACAGAAAATAAAAAAAAAGTTTATGAGATATACTTAGATTAGTAGATTCTTAGATTAAAATATCAACAAACACGTTTTTTTTTTGATGAAGTAGTTAATTCCCAATGCGTCAAATGAGATATTTTTGAACGTTTTTATAAGATTTTTTCCGAGTTTTTTTTTTATAAAGACGATAAAATAAATCATACTTTTTATGAAGTAGTTAATGCAGCAAATAAGATATTTTCGAAGGTTTTTTTTATAAAGACTATAAAATAAAGTTAGGTAAAGTTCTTAAACCAACTTGCAAACAACAATAGAAGTTTGTAAGAATATTGAATTCCTACCTCCTATCAGAATATTAAGGTTGATTTATACTACCTCCATTGCCATCTGCGCTCGCCCTTCGAATTGATATTTAAATCTTTTTGTCTGTCCTAGATGTCTCTATATACCCTAAGCATTATTGACTTTATTGTTTACTGAAGAATTCAGTATAAGTACGTTTCTGCTAATGATCAAAAGAACTAATAAAATTAACAAACTAATAATATGTTTTTAATATTATGTTTTTTTTCTTGATGTTCCAGGTGCTATGAACTGTGTTTCTTTGTTTTAATGTTTGACATAATTTTATTGTGTTGAAAATTGAAATTGCTATAAATCATATACAAACTTTGTAATAAATTTATTTTGTATAAAATTATACTACAAACATTTATTGTTAGGAAGCTTCCAAAGCTCAACTTGGCAGAATTATTATATTATGTTTTTTAAATTATTTTGCAGATTTCATATTATAGTAAAATTTTAATAATATAATCCATATGCAAATTTATATTTAAGTAGGTACACCACTGGTATGTTTACTGTAAAGAACAGAAAGGTAAACATTATTCCATATAATAATATAGCCAAAGTCTCCATAAGTGTCAGGTATCTTGTCCCTTTTTAATCTAAGTTTAAAACAGCAGTTGCCGAGTTTCCATAATTATCCCTTATTTTATTTCCTATAATTATGTAATATTGCAATGGATAGCATAAATAAAATACATTTTTCTAACAAAGTAAAATCGAAGATTATTTAATAGAATCTTCTGGAAACAAGTGTGTGCATAGTATGAAAAAAGAGCTGAAAAGTCTTCGGAATTACCTTTTCACAAGTAAACAACACACCTGTATTTTTTAGATATTGGTACAGATCAGACGTGGCTTTACAATGTGGCCACAAATAGGGATCCGCAGTTTCCTTTTAACATATAGAGTGTGCCTTTTAGTGTATTTTAATTTCTTTGCTATTTGTCGGGTTGAACTGGACCTCCAACAGGATCAAAAATAAATTTAAGTTCACCAAATGGCCTATAAAATAAAGCTATAAGCTATAATCCCGTTATTTATTTAGTTATTTTTTGATTTCTTAAAGTCACCAGTGTTAGAAGAGAATCAACCGCAGACTTAAAAAAAATAGAGACAAAGCAAAATTTTCATCAAATTAAAGTCAACAATAAACTTACGACATCAATGGACGAGCGCGTGCATTGCCATTTATTTAACAGATATATGGATAAAGGCTTCGCAACTTTCATATGGTAGTAGTGTGGTCGTCAGAACAACAATTATAAGTTTGGAACAGTGACAGTTTCTCCATAGGAGCACATGAGGACGTGCACCCCCACATAGAATAAAGAAGTAATAATAAAATGTCTGATTTATATTATTCTTTGTAATGTTTCCGAAACTTCCTATTATTATTACACTGTCCAACAACGAAAATGTTTCGGGCTCAAAAATAGCGAACTCTTAAGTATTTTCATCCACTAAATTCAAAAATCACCATAAAAATTAGAGATTAGCTCTAGTTTTGGAGATAAGATGATATTTTACATTTTATATCCTCTAAAAGCATCGAAAGATTAAATAATAGAAAGGGCAGAGAACTGGATAGGGTGGGGAGTTAGAAATAGTGGTACGCCACCATCAAAATTGACTATCGATAGAGACAAAACTACGGAACTATTGATAGTTTTAATTTAGCTATCGATATTTGCAATACAGCTCTACTATTCTCGATATATATAAGCGGGGACTCCCTCCTTTCCGAAATAATTGCGCATTTGCGCGTCTTTTTATTCAGGGCGACCGATACCTTACAGTTCAGTTTCATATTTCTAATCGAACGCACAGTTAATGTAGTGTGTATGGTACTGTTATAAAACTAGATACACGGAGACACAATATATCATCGCAAACTGACTATAGTGTTTATGCTGTAAATCTAAGGTTTACATTTTACATACAATATTTCTGTTTTGTTTAGTGCAAAATTTGTTGTTTTGGAGTGTTTTTAAAGTAAAATTTATTGTATTAACATGCCTCGTAAATGTGTAAATTCATTTAACAATTTTTGTTATATTTGTGGAGAAATAACGTTTTCTACACAGAAACGCAATTTGACGCCTCTTGTGAAGACTGCTTACCAACATTATTTTGGAATGAAGGTAAGGATAAGTCATGGGCTCCACATATGTTGCAACTCGTGTTCAGTTCTATTACGAGAATGGCTTAAAAATAAAAAACGATCGATGGCTTTTGGGGTGCCCATGATTTGGCGGGAGCCTACAAACCACATAGATGACTGCTATTTTTGCTTGACTCCGCCTATCAATGCAGGATTGTTCAATATCCGAATCTCCCATCTGCTATTCGACCTATACCACATTCAGACAGTTTACTAATTCCTACTGCACCTCAAAACTATGAATTGGAAGTACACGAACCTGATTTTGAAGAAAAAGATAATCAGCCACACAGATTGAGCCAGTCTGAGTTAAATGGTCTCATTCGGGATCTTGACTTGTCACAGGAGAAGTCAGAACTTCTAGGATCAAGGTTACAGCAATGGAATCTTCTTCAACCAGATGTCAGGGTCTCTAAGTACAGACAGCGTCAGCAGAATCTGTTACCTTTTTTTAAGAAGGAGAATAATCTTGTTTTTTGCTGTGATATTAATGGTCTGATGAAAAGTTTGAAAATGGAGCATAATCCAACTGAATGGAGGCAATTCATAAACTCTTCCAAGATTAGTTTAAAAGCTGTATTTCTTCATAATGGCAATCGTCTTCCTTCTGTTCATGGTCAGGCTTTTAAATATTTGAAAGAAAAATTTCCCAAACTAAGTGATGCAAAAGTCAAGGAAGACATCTTCGTTGGGCCACAAATACGTGAACTCGTAAAGGATCCTGCTTTCGACCTAGTTCTAAAAGGAAAAGAAAAGGAAGCTTGTGATGCTCTTAAGAGAGTTATGCATGGATTTTTAGGGAACAGAAGGGAGTAAAATTACACTCAATTGGTAAAAGTAGAAAAGTACCAACAACTCGCGTGTAATATGTCACTAAAAATACATTTTCTCCACTCCCATCTTGATTTTTTCCCACCCAGTTGTGGAGCTGTCAGTGACGAGCATGGGCAAATATTCCACCAGAATATTTCTCTCATGTAACGGAGATATCAGGGCAGCTGGAATGAAGCAATGCTCGCGGATTACTGCTGGTTTATGTATAGGGATGCTCCAGAAATTACTTACAAGAGGAAAGCCAAAAGACAGCGATCTTATGAAGCCCCCAATTAATTCTTCATATATTTAATCACCGGTGAGTGTTCTTTTGTCATTTCTTTTTTCGTGTGTAACTGTCATTAAAAATACACCTTTTAATATTGTTAGCATACAAAATTAATATTTTTCATTACCTCATAATCCTTATTAAATGAAAAACTCATTATTTTTTATCACAGAAACTAGATCTAAAGATCTTGGGTGGAAATAACGAAAATTCAAACTTGGATGAGTATTCCACAAGGAACACACAAAAGATCAAAGCGAAAAGAGAAATGAATTAACGATGTTTCGCCCTGGGTAACCAGCGTGGGCTCATCAGTAGTTTCACTGGTCACCCTCCACTATACATCATTAAACACCATCATACACTTAGATTTCCAACCTTGAACCACTCACAAATAGGCAGCGTTCCGCACTGGTACTTACTTATCCAAGTTACCTAATACGAATTCGTCCTGGCGTGATAATATTTCCAGTAGGATTCTGCTCCTAAGGCAATTAAAACAAAGAAGAAGTTAAAAAACCTCCAAATCAGTTACTTCAACCGAAAAGAAACTAAAAAACAAAAGATCAAAAGATCTTGGGTGGAAATAACGAAAATTCAAACTTGGATGAGTATTCCACAAGGAACACACAAAAGATCAAAGCGAAAAGAGAAATGAATTAACGATGTTTCGCCCTGGGTAACCAGCGTGGGCTCATCAGTAGTTTCACTGGTCACCCTCCACTATACATCAATAAACACCATCATACACTTAGATTTCCAACCTTGAACCACTCACAAATAGGCAGCGTTCCGCACTGGTACTTACTTATCCAAGTTACCTAATACGAATTCGTCCTGGCGTGTTAATATTTCCAGTAGGATTCTGCTCCTAAGGCAATTAAAACAAAGAAGAAGTTAAAAAACCTCCAAATCAGTTACTTCAACCGAAAAGAAACTAAAAAACAAAAGATCAAAAGATCTTGGGTGGAAATAACGAAAATTCAAACTTGGATGAGTATTCCACAAGGAACACACAAAAGATCAAAGCGAAAAGAGAAATGAATTAACGATGTTTCGCCCTGGGTAACCAGCGTGGGCTCATCAGTAGTTTCACTGGTCACCCTCCACTATACATCATTAAACACCATCATACACTTAGATTTCCAACCTTGAACCACTCACAAATAGGCAGCGTTCCGCACTGGTACTTACTTATCCAAGTTACCTAATACGAATTCGTCCTGGCGTGTTAATATTTCCAGTAGGATTCTGCTCCTAAGGCAATTAAAACAAAGAAGAAGTTAAAAAACCTCCAAATCAGTTACTTCAACCGAAAAGAAACTAAAAAACAAAAGATCAAAAGATCTTGGGTGGAAATAACGAAAATTCAAACTTGGATGAGTATTCCACAAGGAACACACAAAAGATCAAAGCGAAAAGAGAAATGAATTAATGATGTTTCGCCCTGGGTAACCAGCGTGGGCTCATCAGTAGTTTCACTGGTCACCCTCCACTATACATCATTAAACACCATCATACACTTAGATTTCCAACCTTGAACCACTCACAAATAGGCAGCGTTCCGCACTGGTACTTACTTATCCAAGTTACCTAATACGAATTCGTCCTGGCGTGTTAATATTTCCAGTAGGATTCTGCTCCTAAGGCAATTAAAACAAAGAAGAAGTTAAAAAACCTCCAAATCAGTTACTTCAACCGAAAAGAAACTAAAAAACAAAAGATCAAAAGATCTTGGGTGGAAATAACGAAAATTCAAACATGGATGAGTATTCCACAAGAAACACACAAAAGATCAAAGCGAAAAGAGAAATGAATTAACGATGTTTCGCCCTGGGTAACCAGCGTGGGCTCATCAGTAGTTTCACTGGTCACCCTCCACTATACATCATTAAACACCATCATACACTTAGATTTCCAACCTTGAACCACTCACAAATAGGCAGCGTTCCGCACTGGTACTTACTTATCCAAGTTACCTAATACGAATTCGTCCTGGCGTGTTAATATTTCCAGTAGGATTCTGCTCCTAAGGCAATTAAAACAAAGAAGAAGTTAAAAAACCTCCAAATCAGTTACTTCAACCGAAAAGAAACTAAAAAACAAAAGATCAAAAGATCTTGGGTGGAAATAACGAAAATTCAAACTTGGATGAGTATTCCACAAGGAACACACAAAAGATCAAAGCGAAAAGAGAAATGAATTAACGATGTTTCGCCCTGGGTAACCAGCGTGGGCTCATCAGTAGTTTTGCCTTAGGAGCAGAATCCTACTGGAAATATTAACACGCCAGGACGAATTCGTATTAGGTAACTTGGATAAGTAAGTACCAGTGCGGAACGCTGCCTATTTGTGAGTGGTTCAAGGTTGGAAATCTAAGTGTATGATGGTGTTTAATGATGTATAGTGGAGGGTGACCAGTGAAACTACTGATGAGCCCACGCTGGTTACCCAGGGCGAAACATCGTTAATTCATTTCTCTTTTCGCTTTGATCTTTTGTGTGTTCCTTGTGGAATACTCATCCAAGTTTGAATTTTCGTTATTTCCACCCAAGATCTTTTGATCTTTTGTTTTTTAGTTTCTTTTCGGTTGAAGTAACTGATTTGGAGGTTTTTTAACTTCTTCTTTGTTTTAATTGCCTTAGGAGCAGAATCCTACTGGAAATATTAACACGCCAGGACGAATTCGTATTAGGTAACTTGGATAAGTAAGTACCAGTGCGGAACGCTGCCTATTTGTGAGTGGTTCAAGGTTGGAAATCTAAGTGTATGATGGTGTTTAATGATGTATAGTGGAGGGTGACCAGTGAAACTACTGATGAGCCCACGCTGGTTACCCAGGGCGAAACATCGTTAATTCATTTCTCTTTTCGCTTTGATCTTTTGTGTGTTCCTTGTGGAATACTCATCCAAGTTTGAATTTTCGTTATTTCCACCCAAGATCTTTTGATCTTTTGTTTTTTAGTTTCTTTTCGGTTGAAGTAACTGATTTGGAGGTTTTTTAACTTCTTCTTTGTTTTAATTGCCTTAGGAGCAGAATCCTACTGGAAATTTTAACACGCCAGGACGAATTCGTATTAGGTAACTTGGATAAGTAAGTACCAGTGCGGAACGCTGCCTATTTGTGAGTGGTTCAAGGTTGGAAATCTAAGTGTATGATGGTGTTTAATGATGTATAGTGGAGGGTGACCAGTGAAACTACTGATGAGCCCACGCTGGTTACCCAGGGCGAAACATCGTTAATTCATTTCTCTTTTCGCTTTGATCTTTTGTGTGTTCCTTGTGGAATACTCATCCAAGTTTGAATTTTCGTTATTTCCACCCAAGATCTTTTGATCTTTTGTTTTTTAGTTTCTTTTCGGTTGAAGTAACTGATTTGGAGGTTTTTTAACTTCTTCTTTGTTTTAATTGCCTTAGGAGCAGAATCCTACTGGAAATATTAACACGCCAGGACGAATTCGTATTAGGTAACTTGGATAAGTAAGTACCAGTGCGGAACGCTGCCTATTTGTGAGTGGTTCAAGGTTGGAAATCTAAGTGTATGATGGTGTTTAATGATGTATAGTGGAGGGTGACCAGTGAAACTACTGATGAGCCCACGCTGGTTACCCAGGGCGAAACATCGTTAATTCATTTCTCTTTTCGCTTTGATCTTTTGTGTGTTCCTTGTGGAATACTCATCCAAGTTTGAATTTTCGTTATTTCCACCCAAGATCTTTTGATCTTTTGTTTTTTAGTTTCTTTTCGGTTGAAGTAACTGATTTGGAGGTTTTTTAACTTCTTCTTTGTTTTAATTGCCTTAGGAGCAGAATCCTACTGGAAATATTAACACGCCAGGACGAATTCGTATTAGGTAACTTGGATAAGTAAGTACCAGTGCAGAACGCTGCCTATTTGTGAGTGGTTCAAGGTTGGAAATCTAAGTGTATGATGGTGTTTAATGATGTATAGTGGAGGGTGACCAGTGAAACTACTGATGAGCCCACGCTGGTTACCCAGGGCGAAACATCGTTAATTCATTTCTCTTTTCGCTTTGATCTTTTGTGTGTTCCTTGTGGAATACTCATCCAAGTTTGAATTTTCGTTATTTCCACCCAAGATCTTTTGATCTTTTGTTTTTTAGTTTCTTTTCGGTTGAAGTAACTGATTTGGAGGTTTTTTAACTTCTTCTTTGTTTTAATTGCCTTAGGAGCAGAATCCTACTGGAAATATTAACACGCCAGGACGAATTCGTATTAGGTAACTTGGATAAGTAAGTACCAGTGCGGAACGCTGCCTATTTGTGAGTGGTTCAAGGTTGGAAATCTAAGTGTATGATGGTGTTTAATGATGTATAGTGGAGGGTGACCAGTGAAACTACTGATGAGCCCACGCTGGTTACCCAGGGCGAAACATCGTTAATTCATTTCTCTTTTCGCTTTGATCTTTTGTGTGTTCCTTGTGGAATACTCATCCAAGTTTGAATTTTCGTTATTTCCACCCAAGATCTTTTGATCTTTTGTTTTTTAGTTTCTTTTCGGTTGAAGTAACTGATTTGGAGGTTTTTTAACTTCTTCTTAGAAACTAGATCTAATGAAAAATTTTCTTTGTCATAGTCGTTTTTCGCAACCCAAAATTGGGAAGAATTAACTCATAAGTTGAAGGAAACAAAAAAAAAATTGTGGGACAATGTTATCAGCGCTGATTATTATGGCATCGCGTCAAAATTATATGAGTATTTATAATTTAACACAGCCAGGTCTCTTTCCGTCTCGTATGCTTTCATTGTTGCGTCCATCTATTCAACGCAGTTCCGGCAGAGATTTCTTATCCAACGAGATGCGACAGTCAGCAAGCCGTTTTTTTATGGACTGCGGGTCTAAGCTTCAAAACCTCCTGACCGCTCATTGATTTATTGGTCCGAGTAGGCCGAGAGATTTTCGCATTTTGTTGGTGTGCGCTTGTTCGTTAGAGTTTGTCTATGTTTGACATCGTTTTTGCCACATTTCGTTTTTGATTTATTTATCAGTATTTTGAATCATGTGGTGTACTTATCACGGCTGTGTGTCAAAAAATGGTATGGGCATCAGTATTTTCTGTTTATAGGTACATAATATATCGTCGTGGATACTCAATCCTGCTATGTGCATTTTTATTAATTTTACAGGAAGGAGAAAAATTTTTTATTGCTCTGATGGTTTGAAAAACTAATAACAAATACATAAAATAAGTTTTAGGCAACCTAATGAGTACAATAAAGTAAGCAGTTGTAGGTTTTGACTTTACTAAATGCGAATTAATTCAGACATGCTTATTTTGTGTTTTCAAGTTATATTAAAACATTAAATACCTATACCTCTCAAAGCGCCATTATGCTATACTAACAAAAATTCAAATCCATCAATATTTTCGTAATCAGTGGAAATTTTTGACTTTATTAAATATAAATAATGACAGCCTTGATTACCTTTGTGTTTTCAAATTATATTTTTGTGCCACATTAAATACCATAGCTGTCAAGACGCCATGACTCTGTTGTACCCTTAAAAATATAAATCACTAAATATTTTGGTAATCAGTCGAAATTTTTGACTTAATTAAACGTAAAATAATTTAGCCTTGATTGTTTTTGTATTTCTTTTTAATAATGATATACCGAATTTAAAAAATTACTTGAAATTTATTTCACACATCTTTCTGCTACCCTTCTCCAAGAAATCCATTTGCTTTTTTATCTACGTATAGCTAATTAATTATCAATATACATACAAAAATTAAACCGGTTTTTCGGCTCCGGCTCATAGACTAAATCTGACGAGCTAGTCGGAGTGGGTCTAACACTCATTTACAGCGATGGATACGAAATCAAGGTCACGAAAAACGAGACCCCCAACTTCAAAGTTGCCGACGCAGACTGTCGCATCTCGTCGGATAAGAGATCTCTGGTTCCGGCTAGCAGCTTCTCTCGCTGCCGAATGAAATGAACCTCTGCCCTCTACTTGATGACGCGCAACAGTCGCACATGCGATGAAGTAGGTGGAGCCTAGCAGGATATCTGTATATTTTCAGTGGGAGAGTACCGGTGGACATCGCAAATTTCAATAGAGAAAGGCGCGCACACATTTGATGTGCTCCAGTCCGCTTGCATTGCGTTGTTGCTGTGTTTCGTGATAACAGTTCACTTTTTGATTGATTTTAAGAAAAAAAATATACTCTTTTCAAAAGTTATATTTTTGTGTAGTTTCCATCCCTAAATAGTTATTCTGATAAAAATTAAAATCTTCTATATACGTCCTACTGTCAAAACCTGTCAAAAATATGTAATTTTTTCCCAAAATAAAAAAAAATAAAAATTATGGCTTATAGAGCATTTCATTTTAGTAAAAAAAAGTCAAACCAGCATTTTTGTAGTACTAAACGTTTTTTTTTATAAACGTCATTTAAATGTTTAAAAAATGGAAAAAATTGTCACATTTTGAATTTTAATGCTATTAATTAAAAAAATATATTTCCTGAAAAAGCGATGTGAATCCTGAAAGAGAACACATTTTTGCTAAAAAAATGTTACAATATTTTTACATCACTTATAGTTTCTATATAAAAATAAAATTATTTGAAGGAAATGCTAAAATCATGTCGATTGTATTGAACGTTTTGCACCAATATTTTTTTATAAACCTAAACTTCTAAAAAAAATGCAATTAGGCGCTGAGTAGGTATTGCTATTACCTATCAAACGACAGTAAAAAAAGTTTTGACTTGCTTATGTTTATCAAGTAAAAATAAGAAATAACCAAATTTCTGCAAAATAAGAAAAATAATTTTTTGAATGACCGTAATACTGACTGGTACATGAGGCTTTGTGTTCTGATATTCTTTTTAAATGGTCTATAAGGCCCTTCGAACTCACCGGGATTAAGGGGACAAGATAGAAGCAGGAATAAGCGAACTATCTTATATAGTCAATATTTGTTGTTATGTTATTTTATATAAAAAGATATCTTTCAGAGAGCTCCCCTTCTTTAATTCCGCCAAAGTTTACCTTTTAAAATCTAGTCAAAACTTTTTTACTGACGTTTCGTAGGTGATAAGAGTAAATATTTAGGAAATAATTGTTTTTTTTTAGAGTTTAGTTTTATAGAAAAATCTTGGTGCAAAAAATTAAATACAATCGACATGATTTTACCATTTTCTTTAACTTACTTTATTTTTGTATAGAAACTATAAGTGATGCAAAAAAAAGTTGTAACGTTTTTCTATCGAAAATATGTTCTCTCTCGGGTTCCCCATCGCTTTTTCGGAAAATATATATTTTTTAACTAATAGCATTTTAAATTCAAAATCTGACAATTTTTAAATATTTAAATTACGTTTATAAAAAATGGTTAGTACTACAAAAATGCTTATGTGAGCCCAAATTTTTTATTTTTTTTAAATATTTTTTTTTACATTTTGGGAAAAAATTACATATTTTTGACAGGTTCTGACAGTAGGACGTATATGAAAGATTTTAATTTTTATCAGAATAACTATTTGGGGACATCATCTACACAAAAGTATACCTTTCGTAAAGAGTATATTTTTTTTCTTAAAATCAATCAAAAAGTGAACTGTGTGATGCATTCGCGCGTTTAGCGATTTTATAAAGGCTTTTATTTATACTTTTTGTTTTATATTATTTTAACAATCGTTAAAATAAACATTTTCGCGGTAGAGTACTTAAAAAATAATTTTAGCTCTTTGAGTATGGAGCAAAAAATTGAAATAAAATATGCCGGTGGACATAAACCCGAAATTCACTTGGCACAAACCACTAAGGGCAAATCTGGGAACTGCAACAGAAAATGTTTCAAATTTGTGAACCTCCTCTTCATAGATTACGAGCCGCCACTGGTTTGAAATACTTTCTTATATTTCGTAAAAATGCACCCCCAGAAACGACTTCTTAGTCGTACTCTTTTATAGTGCTGTTTGAAAGTATTACTTACCACTATGGGACAGTACCAAATTCATGTCCCGCAGTTTCTTCTCATTCATGCATTTGTAGTAGCCCTGACTTTAAGCCTCATTGAAGTAGCCGATTTTAAATGCCACAACAATATTATAGTTGCAAAATGATGTGGCAGTGTGGAGGAAATAACTTTTTATGACTACTTCAGTCTATACGGCAAAAAAACTCTTCTTGGAACAAGATTATTGATCTTGATCCAAGAGTAGCCTCATCTTCGATATCCTCAACTCTAGTTATTCTTTATCTTATATCTTAAATATAATGCATGGTTACTAGCCATAACCAAATTAACAAACTCCCTTAAAAAGAGAGAAGATCAAAAGATCTTGGGAGGAAAGAACGAAATTTCAAAATTGGATGAGTGTCCCACAAGGAACACACAAAAGACCAAAGCGAAAAGAGAAACAATTAAACGATGTTTCGCCGGGGGTGACCAGCGTGGGCTCGTCAGTGGATTCACTAGTCACCCTCAATCCAGACATCATCAACACCATCATTGTTTGTCTTGTTAATCACTCTGTCATGTATGAATCTATGCTACCAATCGAACCGAATAGAAAATTTGGACTTTTCAACTTATCATATAAAAAACCCCTTCCCGACGTATCAAGAACGTGGCTGTGACATAGCATTGTAGTATTTGGTACCGAACTTTGAAGTCGTGGCAACGTAATAATAACCGGAAAATTGTTGTCCACTTATGGAATTATTACGTCGCCGTATGCTATACAGGCACGTAGCGGGGGACAGTTGCGGTTACGTACTAGGAAGTTCTATGTGGTGCCGGTTACGTCGTGATAACTTTAAATGTTAGTTGGGAAAGCATGTCTTTTTTCTTTTTCCAACACATTGGTATAAAAATTATTGATGTCTTTTTGATTTTTATATGGTCTATCGAAACAACCTACAAAGAAGTCATAATATTAGTATACCTGTTACAAGTGCCAACTTAACCGCTCAGAATCTATCTCAGAGAATATAGGGTAAAAATTAAAAAAGAAAATCTAATCATAAAGAAAATATTTGAATTTTTATACGTGAGCTACCCCAAACCTGACACCACCTATATTTCGGTAATGTATTATTAGTTCATTAGGCACCTACTCTAATTAGCTATCTACTGTAGGTAGGTAATCATAAACTTCTGGTATTTATGATTGATTTGGTAAATTAGTTAAACTAATTCCATAGGAAAAACTGAGAGCCATATTTCATTATTTGCAAAGTGGCGATGATCTAATACTTCGACATTTTTCACTTTTAAATTAAGAATGATCCAGAGTAAAATATAAAAATTAGTTTGGGCGTTAATATTTGTCAACTTGTTAGTAAAATGATAATAAAAGCTGCATTAACCAAAAGGTTTGCGGTCTATAAAATGGAAAAGAAAATAGACGAAAATACATGAAACAACCTGTATATAACCCTGACAATAGTAATGGAGTTGATTACACTATACCAGCTTCATCAGAGGGCACATCGGCACTCGATCACTTGGACCATTTCCTCCCAGTGTAATACAGACTGCATGGATCAAAAAGACATTAATGGAGATTAATGCTGGTTTTGGTATTCCAAGGCAGTAAACCATTAAAATAACAGGTCAAGTAACGATATTTAATGTAATAGTGCCATCGCTCTTATTATATCTTTCTATATTACTAATACGGTAACAAGTAAAGTAAAATAATAATAATAATAAATTTGACTGGACCAGATCGCGTCAAAAAATTTTACAAAATTAAGTTTATGTATAACATTATTTTTTTTTTAAATATAACAAATTTGTAAAGTAATATTACAACCTCTAATTTTTCCGCAAATAAAAACGATCTGACAAGTAGTTTGTTTAGCAAATTCCTTGCAAACCAACTTTTTATGTTATTTTATCGGAAAAATTTCGAAGCACAAGTAATATTTGGTTAAATTAATTCCTGAATAATAATTAATAATATTATAAATATAGATGCAGTAGATAAGGTAGAGTTTTAATTTATATATCTCCTTGAAGATGGTTTAGGCTCTTTGCTTCCATTTCTTAATGCATTGGTTATATTTAAATGATGTTTTTTTAACAAATAATATAAAAATTTGGAAAAAATTATAACTTGACCTCCATTTTTAACCAGTTTTTGACGTGACT
The DNA here is from genome assembly GCA_963921995.1 of Oxystoma pomonae. Lineage (NCBI taxonomy): Eukaryota > Metazoa > Arthropoda > Insecta > Coleoptera > Brentidae > Oxystoma > Oxystoma pomonae. The sequence goes on along the minus strand of OY998163.1, from coordinate 121,994,841 downwards.
GGTTTAAATTTAGAGAAAAAAAATGAGTGATTAACTAACTCAAGTGACAAAAGATTGTAAATGTTGACATTCTCTCTAAAACATTTTTTTAATCGGGCCTATGATGCCCGTAATACTTTGATAGGTTTGATGCCTAAAAACCTATTACATAAAGCTCTACATTTTAAGCGCTTTATTGACATGTTAATTCATGTGCCCAGTTAATCCAATTTCAATCAATCATTTTTATTAGCTTATAGGCGGATAAGATAAAATGAATTTTCAATTTAGAACAGGTGAATTCAAATCAATGTCACTCTGTCAGTCATTAGTTTTAGCTCGTTGGTCTTAGACTAATTCTACACATAAAATCCATGCATATACCCTAACTTACAATAAAAAATGCGGTGCCGTGGGCGCACTATAATTTTATTTTTCATTTTTTAATTTGTGGCATATAACTATGAGACAGCAAGTTTCGGAAAAAGTGTAATAATAATGAGTTTAAAAAAAAGAAAGTAATGAAAAAATCAGTAGTCCTGGGCAAGGCCAAAGGCAGAAAATCTACTGCGCATGCCTGACGCCGTCTGTTTGCGCCCAAAAAAGTTTTTGGCTTGGCATTTCTTTCAGGATAACTTGACTGGAAGAGTTATTAGACACTTAGAGTAAATATTTCAAGGCATCGGTATCGCTAAAATACACTAGGTTTTTGACTTGTTCATGCCATAATTCGAACAATATCCACTTCTTTGACAGGCGCGATGACAGAACAGCTGATTACACTCATTTCGTACGGAAGGATGTATGTAACGTTACGGACGCACGAACGTACGTAACGATTTCAAGCAGCAGTTCTGTCATCGCACCTTTCAAAATAGCGTTCGAAACATCACATAAACAGGTCTTTAGGTATACCGATACCGATGCGTTGATATGTTTACTAGACACTTAAAGTAAATACTTCAACACATCGGTATCAGTATACCTAACGCGTTCAAAATAAAGTTAAAAGACACTACATACGGTACGAGGCCTGCTTGTATGGTGGATGCGATGGGAGAACAGCTGACTCCACTTGTTGCATACGGAGGGATGTACGTACCGTTCCAGATCTACCAACGTACGCAACGTTTGCAATCAGCTGTTCAGGCCTCACGTCCACCATAACAGCGGGTCTCTTTCAAAACATGTCTTTTGGCTTTGTTTTGAATTAGTTAGGTATAGCGATTCCGATGTGTTGAAATAATTACTTTAAGTGTCTACTTTAAGTGTCTATTATCGCTACGGCGTTTTTTTGGAAAATGCAAGAGCAAGGCCATTTATGGTGTATTTTAAACTTAACTGGATTTGCCACTTGTCACTTGTTGATACGAAACTTTAAAATAATGGGTGTCAGTTTTATCCGAAGGTATGTAGCAGTCTGCAAAAGAATACGGCAGATAAATTAATTCCAAAACTAATTACACTCTCGTATTAAAATATTGTATGTTTCAATTGCTTGCTACTTTAGTTTAGTTACTTAGTTTTGTGTCATTGTTGAAGCTAAATTAATATTATTTGCATGATGGTGTCCAAATGTTCTCTTAGTTTTGTTATAGTGTAGTTAGTTTGTATAACCCAATCTCATGTTACTTCTGGACGCACGCAGAAATCCAACATTATATTATCTGTCTTTCGCGTAGCTTAGATAGTCTAACTCGTTACTAATCCATAAAGAGCCCTTGTTTGAACAGAGGGTTTTAAGGTCTAACGATTTTTTACGACCAACTTTGGACCGTAATTCGAAACAAAATTTTCCAGTTTGTGTTGCAGCTCTATAGATTTTGTAGCCAGCCTATACTCTTTATAGCATTGCCTGTATTATAGGTATAGGAAAAATATTTCTTCCAAATTATCTGGAATCTTTCGGGAGATTACTCCGGATTTTCGGAAAAAGGATCGATGAATTAAAAAAAAAATAGAATTTCGAGAATTACCCTAAAAAAGTTAATGATATCCGCATACACGAGTTTCGCACTACTGACGCTCATCAGTACGCTCTACCATACAATCAATTATTTTATGTTGAAAGGAAATTACAATATCCCGAAAATTGTAGCTTTGAAAAATTTGAACCTTATAACAAATTTTTGGGTAATATTCACGGAAACCAAAATCTGAAAGCCGCATAGCAATAGCTGCTTTACTTCTAAAGTTATGATTTTTTTTATATTTTAACGTTTGTTTAAATAACTCGGAAACTAAAGCTTTCACGAATTTGGACTTTATAACGCAATTTGTAGTCCATATTCGTGGAAACTGAAATCTGAAAACTGTATATCGCTATTTGCTTTTGTTCCAAAGTTACAATTGTTTTAAAAATTTCATCGCTCTTTTCTCCCCTGTAACCCCCCACCACCCTACACAAAAGTTATTCAGTTTATGGTCAGCCGATAGAGGATTTTTGTAATAAATTTTGTTAAAACTGATTAAGGCGTTCTTGAGTTATCATGTATACAGACAGACAACAGACAACTTCTTTTATCATCGATTAAGATGTTTTAGAACGTCAGTAACTCATTTTTGATAAAATTCACGATTTTAATAGTCCTCCATACCATATTGGTATGATGGACTAAAAAGGATGATGAAAACATCTGGAAAAGGAATCATTAAACGACGGTATATGAGAAAGGAAACCCCTTCATTCAGAAAAATAACCCACGCTCGTCAGTGTAGGTAACGCTACACTGACGAGCGCCACTAATGCAAAACTCGTGTCTGAAGTTACCACTACTTTCTCTGAGAGAGGTGTTCAAGATTTTTCGTACCACTTCTCCCGAAATGCTTTTTTTCTAAAACCGAGCGAAAACTACCATGCTTGAACTTCGAAAAGAAAGCGCAAAGTTGCACTTTTCCAAGGAGCGACCGTTTTTTTTTACTTTGTTGCTCGCCCAGCGGCAAACTAACCAAAGCGCTTATAGCTCGATGTGTTAATAAAAGTTTATATTCGTTCTGAAGGAGCTTCCTTCCACTAAAGGCGCATTTAAACAGAGCGAATAGGTTCGTCCAAAAATTCGGGCCAAATCTGGCGAACACTTTTCGACGAACGTTTGCGCGAACACTCAAACATTTGCAACGAACATTTGCAGCGATCATTTGCCACGAACATTCGGGCAAATTTTCGCAAGATTTTTTGGAAATATATTTTTGAAAGTGGGATTAGATAATATTTTTTGTCTCACATCACTGACCTAAATTCTTGAAATTAAATTCGAACACCAAAAATATTTTATTTTATTTTTCGATTAAATAGTAAAAGCCGACAGAAAGCGAAAAATTATTATTTTCTGGGTGGTAGGTTGTGAGGTTGGTATATATCTACTAAATAAGTTTGTACGTAATTGTTGATATTATGCTTTATCACTTTTTTGGTTTTCCTTAATTAAGTGTAAACTCATGAAACCCCACCACCAAATCCCGTAACCAAACCCCACCACCAAACCCCACCACCAAAACCCCACAAAATGAAATAAAGTAATCCTCATTATTTTTTATCAAGTGCGTCAAATCGTTTTTCCGTCGGAAAGGTTTTAAAATTTAATTTTTATATTACAGTTCAGTTCAACGATTTACGGCAAATAATTTTTCTAATTTTTATTTCATTCCAAACATTTCTTTCAGCAAATTTTGTCCGAATACCACGAATCTTTTTACCCAAACTCCGAAACTTTTGCGCGAATCTTTAAATACATAATTCGCGCGAATATTTGTCGGCAGATGTGTAAATGCTACTTAAAGCTGGTAGAAATGTACTTTTTTATAAGTAATTGAACATATTTATTATGGTTATAAACGCTCATTTTCTAAACTTTTCGTTATTATAACTGCCAACTTTAGCTACGAAAAAAAGTTCAAGAATTAGTTGGTGGTTATTCTTCTTTTATTTTTTAACAACTTTGCACTACTAAATGTGGTAGAAATCTGTTTTTTCCTATTCAAACTAATTATATTTATAGCTTTTGCATATATAGCACATACACATGTCCACATAGGAAATGTTAGGAGGTCAGGCTTGCCGCTACTGTCAAGAAAAATAAACAAATGATTATTATTATTATTATACGGATGACAAAGTTTTTGACACAGCTTTCAAATCCTACTAATATTTCTCACTTTAGGCCAATAAGCATCTTACCGAAATTGTCTAAAGTTTTGGAAAAGGTGGTTTAGGGACAGTTAAGCGAATATTTGACCACCAATAACTTTATCCCTCCTCAACAGTCAGGTTTTAGGTCACATCACAGCACTTGTACAGCTCTACTTCATGTGTCGGATGACTTCCTCAGAGCCAATGATTCTGGACTGGACTCAGTTCTTATATTGTTGGATCTGAGCAAGGCTTTCGATACGTTAGACCATTCTATTTTGCACTTGAAACTTAAGTATTTCGTACTTTTGAAATATTAACAGAGGAGTACCGTAAGGAAGTGTACTGGGTCCGTTGCTATTCTCAGTATACACAGCTGACTTATCTAACTACCTAAAACATTGCAACAACTATCAGTATGCTGATGATAATCAGCTGCGCTACAGCTTCTCATATAGATTTTTGGAAATCGTCGCTAATCAGATTAATCATGACCAGAGACGGTATCCAATTATTGCATGGCACATAAATTAATACTAAATGAAAAAAAAACTGAACTTCTTTTTTTTTGTCCTCATGGTAACAGTTTGATTAACAACCCTGAATTTCAGAATAAAATCAGCAATAAAGTGTTTGTTCCACAAAATGAATGTAAGAACCTCGCCGTTTATTTGGACAGCGATTAATTATCTTGTGCAAAAATCCTATGGTAGCCTAAAATTCTTGTACATGCAGAAAGATGCCCTTAGCACTGAAGCAAAATAAAAATTATGTGATTCTTTAATTTTGTTCTGCTAGGAGTTAAGAAAATTTGACCATATTTCTGAAAAATTTGTTGAGAGTAATAGTAACATATACTAACATAAATCGCAAAAATTCACAGCAACAAAACTCCTTCATATTTGTGCAATAAACTGGTTAAGGGTTCACAGTTGCATAGTCGATCTACTCGTGGTCGTGATCTTTACACTGTTCCTAAACATAAGACTGCCAGGTTTCAAGATGCATTTTCCTATCTAGGATCTCACTATTATAATGAAATACCTAATGAAATAAAGAACTCAAAAACCATAATAAGATATATGTACTGGAGAACAAAACAAATGCAACACCAGAAAGGACAAATATTTTTTAAGTAATTTATTTATATATTATTACATTATGCTCTTAGTAATTGATTACACTTTCAAGAAGATTCCTCCATGATAATTATCAAAAAATTATTAATGAGTGGCTCCTCCATGGTTATTTATGCACTCGTTTGTTCTATTGGGCATTCACAAAATAAGATGGTCTATGTCATATGTTCCTCATCCTAATCCTCCTTACGGCATGCCAGAGTTCATCTAAGTTTCTAGGGGGACGTGGCAATTGACTAAGATTGCGCCCTATCATATCCCATACGTGTTCCATAGGCGACAAGTCAGGCGATCTTGCTGGCCATTCCAAAGTCTCTATACCAAGTTGATGTAGGATGTCCAATATTTCACGAGCAATATGCGTTCAGGTATTATCTTGTTGAAAGATCGCATTTGGGATAGTTTGTAAGTAGGGATGTAAAACTGGCTGCAGTACTTCATCGATATATCGCCGAGCAGTCCGATGATATTTGCTGTCTTGCTTTATCACGTTCAACAGCAAAGTCTACATTTCGTCTCTCACCTCGAAATCGCCTAACCCTCATGCGTCCATCATGGCCGCCTAAACAAAACCTGGATTCGTTGCTGAAGCTTATGGTATTCCATCCGTCATTACAGTTTTGCCGAGCTGTGCACCACTCTAAGCGGCGAGCCTTATGTTGTGGGTTCAAAGGTAGCACCAAAAGCGGACTGTAAGCCCTCAGCCCCATACCAAGTAATCTTGGATTAACTGTCAACCTTGAAAACACTCCTGTAGCTTACTTGGCTTATACTGTCCCGTCGATTTCTGAGAGCAAGAAGTCTGCGATGCCGTAAATCACGACCTTGTAATAATCTAGGGCGTCCAGAACCCGCACTACGTCTATAAGTCTCATCATTGGAGCACCTTCTCCAAACTCTTAATACTGTTGATGGATTGGTATTAACCCTTCTTGCAATTTCTCGTAAACCAAAACCAGCCTCTTTCATGCCAACGACGCGTCCTTTATCGAAGTCGTTTAAATGATGAAATTGTTGGCGACCGCGAACTCTTGGCATTTTTATTTTTTAAGTAAATTGTAAGCAATCCAAAAAGACCAAAAACTACGAGAAAAATGATTTAACATTTTCAGAAAGGGTCTTTTATGTATTGGTTGTTTTTGAAAATGAATAGAAAAACTCTGAGATAAAAGAAAAGATTAGAATTTTTCAAATATTTCTTTGAGATAAGGTATACACACAAATAATTTTTATTAAAATAATTATCCATATACATGGTGTTGCATTTTTTTTGTTCTCCAGTATATTGCATAAAAGAAGTTAGATAGGTGCGGAGTGGTACATCTTGGAGCGTATAGTTTGTTTGTTTTAGTTTTTCCTTCTGTCATGATTAAATGTTACTGTCTACTTGAGACTTTATTATACAAAACTTCAACTGATTATAATCACAAGTTTTTTTACGTATTTAGTCTACTCAGAACTAGTGTTTTCTTTATTTTAAATTGAACTGGATAGTCATTTTTTAGTATGTTCTTTGGTGGTTGCGTGAAAGGGCGTATCGAACGACACCATTTCACATATCATCTTGATATAAAGTGTATAATATTCAATAAAGCCCTTTTTATTTATTTATTTTGTAATTAATAAATTATTGTTTATAAAATCGGATCCCTATAAAAAACCCGAAACCAAATTTCGCAGAAACATAATTTGTCAGAATTTATTAATAATTGGTTTGAAAAAAATTGTCTCGAAAATATATGCACAGAATTAAATTTAAACGAAACAGATTTTTGTAGAAACACAAAATGTTAGACAATATTTTTAACGAAAATATTTGATAGAAATACAATAATGCCGAACCACAAAATTCAAGAACCCCAATCTGGCCGAAAATGATTCGAACCGATAGCCACGAATTCAATTGCTACGTTTCCAGGCTTACGGCAGGAAGGAGTCAAAGTAAGTTGTGATGTTGTATTAATTAACGCACTTTACATTCTTCAACCACCTTCTACCCACATATTTATTCATAATATTGTAATGGCATCACCTACATTACAAAAATGAATCTCAAGATTTGATAGACAGTTAGACAGCCAAAAACTGTGAAGTTAAATAAAATCGTTTGATAAAAAAAATTCCCGTTTCACCTTCCAAATAGAGAAAATTGGCAACGCCGCAATCCAGGGCCTACGGTGCTCTAGAGATTTAAATTTGACGCATGCCAATAGCGATTCGGCTGGATTGTGGTTCTGCTTATTTAAGGATCGAGCATATTATTTTCTATCAATTTAAGGGTCGGGTGTTTTTCGTTTCTAGAAAATTATTTTCGATACTTCGTAATTCTGATATTTTAAGGTTCGGAAAAAATATAATCGGTTAAATTATATTCGTGTCTTTTAAAGATCGAGTACATTAAAATTCTATAAAATTATATTCGTATCCATTATTTTCTGGGTGTTTTAATTTCGTTCGTATTTCGTTCCGGGCGATTTATTCTCTGTTCAATTGTGTTTCGGTTTTTGTAGGAAACATCTTGTGTGTAATTCGAGCGCAAAAACTTTGCTGCTTTCAAAACATTGCCGCGTTCCGTTTCGCGTCAAACTCTTTTCTCAAGCGGCAAAGTATTACTTTGCACTCTTAATACACAAACAGCTATTGTATTTTATATGTCTTTACCGCTCTACTGTTATACGAACTCAGTTTTAATGGGACTCCAGATATGCTCAAATTCTACTTTATCGATATATGTATGGTCGGCTCGGGCTCCAGATAATGGCTGCACCAATTACAATAGTCTAACGGGAATGTTTTTAGTTTTGATGGTTATCTTTGGATTAGAAACCTGCTTTACGAGTAGCTATAGATATATGTGTGTATTTGATGTTGTTAAATTTTACAGACTGTATTTTAATTTATCAAAAATTAAAAGTAGCAAATGAACCTACGATTTTTAAGAAAGTATTATGCGCGATTGATTAGCATGTATGTGAAATATTTAAGGATTAAACGACTTACCTGGGAGGAACTTCAATCCACATTGAGCACGTCATACGCAAGTTTTAGAGATAAGAAAAACATACCGCCATGGCAGCCGGCCTGATCTCTGCTAGGTACTTCAGTATACTTCTAAAGCTTTCCTGAAATACTAAGATCGCCAAGGGCGGGTTGACTAGTACTTAAATAAATTTCATGAAAAATACATGAATATCTAAATGGGAGGGCGTCTAATAGGATGTGACCAATCTCGTATAATTTGGATTGAACTTCCTTACAGGTAAGTCGTTTAATCCTTAATTATACTTCGATTGGGCAGATCCCAGAACCAAATAAGGTTTTGCACAAGGAGTCACACTGGAAGAAACGAAAATTCCTTGAAGGTGCCTTTATTGGGCAGAATCAGGTTATTTTCCGTAAACCAAGTGTTGGAATCCCAATTATTTGGAAGCCCCTCCTTGGGCGGAGCCAACTTCTTAAACTTCAAGGTTAAGTAATTTCTCACAGTATATAAGTACGTAGCCTTAGGAATTGATTGTAGTTTGCACCTGAAGACGATCAGAGATTGTACTAATCGAAACGTCGTGTATAAATAAAATATAGACAATGGAAGTCCGAAACACAGAGTTAATTTCAAGCATCTTTTTGTTATAGTTGTTCCTGTTAGCCTTTAAGGCACGATATTTTTCTCGCTCAAAGGTTTTTACGTACAACAAGCCGTACTCTATACAAACCGAGGCTAACCTTCGTATAATTTGCGAAACTCCTTTAATTGTTATTTTATTTATTTTTTTTTCTTTGAATAATCTTAATGGCTGTTTTTATTTTTGTTATTCTTTTTTGTGCAATATATATCCACATCTTTTTTGAATTAAGGATAAATGCTAAAAATTGTATCTCTTGAGTCGGTTGTGTACGGTTTTTTAATTGTTGATAAAAAACCTAATCTTTTAGATAAGAGAAACAGGCCTGAAAGGGTGGAATAAAAAAATTCAGTGGCTAGACCGAATGGTAAACATTGGAATTAAACTTTTGTTTTGAAAAGAAAATCTTAAATATTTTGGATCTAATGTCGCAAGGAAGCAGTTTTTAGTAATTAAGTTCTCTAATATCTTTCAGTTGAAAATGAGGTGGGCGAAAGAACTTTAGGTGGGTTTCTAGGATTAAAGATAAACCTAAAATCCCCTGTTATCGTTCTGTCTTAAAAAATAGCTTAACAAAAACTGATCTTGACAGTTATTAACAGTTTTAACTGCTCCTACTTACAAATGTTGTATGCTTTTCGAATAAATTTTTAAGTCATTTTTGGTAAATTTTGAGGTTTTGGGGGTGAAAACTTGAAAAGGTTTGTCCACAAAGGTAATTTTGTAACCTTTTGTCCAACTCAAAGTTAATTTATTTTGAGTTATTTGATTCCACTTTTCTGAGAAAAAATTTTCCGGCAGGAATACGTTCTTTTACTGTTTAGCTCTAATATTTCCTCTCGGCGCGTTTTTTATATTTTTGCAATTTTCGAAAAAACCTTCGCTAAAAAAGAAAAGATCTGGATTTTGCGCAGTAGCAATTTATTATATTTTTGCATGAAACAATATTGTGGCCAATGCAAAAAAACTGCACCGATTCGGCAAAACCCAAAAGATCTTCATCAAGTGCTCCGTCTCTCCCTTTTTTGTTTAGGCCAAATTAGAGAAAACCCGCTCTAAGGCTGTCAAACCTTTTCCCAAAATGGTTTACAATTTCAAGAGTTACGTATCTCTTTTTTGCTTTGTGGATGCTAGCATCGTGGATTTAATTTGGGTCCTTGAAGAATTTGACAATTTTTCCGGGAATTTTGTATTTTGTTTCCTTATCTATATATTCCCATAGAAAGATGCTTCTCCAATCTGCAAGCTAGCTCTGCTAATATATCTGGACTCAATGTACTATCATCTGCCCCCCCTAATATACTTTCTAGGGGGTGCTTCTCTATGCTAGAGTTCGAGGAACTACTAGTGTCTGATCAGTTGAGGAACTGTCAGATTCCTCGTCACATAACTATGTGCTAATAATACTTTTTTAAGTAAACATATTATAATCTTCTTAGAGAATAGGACACCCGGTAGAGTAAACCATGCATGCATGGAAAATTCGGTTGAGAATTTTTGTTAGATTACGACGGGTGAAGGGTTTTTGTTATAATAATTATTCTGGAAATTAAAATGTGACATTTTGGAAACGGATTTTTTTAACATTATGGAGTTTTTTATTGTGACTAATATGGTGCGCATAAGTCAAAAACTATACAGGGTTTAAGTTTCTATGAGTCATAAAAACAAATATGTGTTTACAGAATAAACAAACCCATGCCAAAAAATATTAGCCAATAGCCTAATATTTGTATCATTCCACTGTTTAAAACTGACAATGCGCCTTACTTACTTGAATCACGACGTTTCCTTTTCCCTTTCTTTCCCAGTTTCCTCATTTTCTTCTTTGGGTAATCCATTTGCTTTTCACGTTTTCTTTTGTTTAGTTTTTTCGACATTTTATTTGTTCTGTCAGATTCGTCGTCACATATAATATATGAAAAACGACGTGCTAGTAAGTAAACATTTAGAGTTTAAGTATTTATGCGTAATAAAAACAAATGTGTGTTTACAGAATAAACAAACCCATGCCAAAAAATATTAGCCAGAAGCATAATATTTGTCTCACTCCATTGTTTAAAAACTTACAGTTTGCTGCCCTTTTCATTTCCTTTTCCAGGTTCCTCCTTTTCTTCTTTAGGTAATCCATTTGCTGTTCACGTTATCTTTTGTTAGATTTCTTTAAAAGCGTATTTTCACAATTCGCGCGCGCAATACCGTAACTAGTCGCATGACAGCGCAAAAAGTATACTGAAGTACCTGGCAGAGATCAGGCCGGCTGCCATGGCGGTATGTTTTTCTTATCTCTAAAACTTGCGTATGACGTGCTACGAAGTATCACTACCTGGTGTATCTAATAGGATGTGCCCATTTGAAGTATAATTATTACCCTCAGCCTCAAAAAAATAAGAAAGTAAAAAGATTAGTATATTATTTTCTTGCAATAAATGAAAAAAAAAACAAACACGCTGATATAAATCATTATTTAGCCTTCCTTTATTTTTTTGTTTCATTTACTACATGTGCCTAAAACCGCTTTTATATAAGGGCGGTTTTAAATAAAATCACCTTCCTCGAGGCTTTATACGTCCGTATAGATTAAAAAAAAAACAAACAAAAATCGTTGGTAGCTCCACAATGCACCTTTTATTAATGTTATTGTTGTAGACAAAAAACAAAAACAAAAAGAACCCCAAAATTACAAGTAACGAAGCATTTTGTAGGTTTTTCTTTTATATAATACTTGTAAAAAAAATAATAATAAAATATAGTTTATAATGTTTGCAATTAAATCCCAAAAAAACCTAATTTGACACGTTGTGTAAATATGGAACTTCTGACAACAGATATTTAAAAATTCGGTAAGTTTTTTTTTCACTTCACTTTAATTTACATTTTAATCTAAATGTTGTTAAGTTTTTTTTGATTGTATACATGTTTTTCCTATTGTCCTCTACAATTTTTTTTGTCTTTTTTTAAACTATAAAAACATTTACAAAATATCTCATACACCTACGTATGCACACGTTTTTGCATTTAAAACAAATATATTTAAACCTTTCAATCGAACTAACTATGTATCCATTTCCATATTGTAGTGCCCTGAAGATGACTTTATAAAAGTCAAAACGTCGGCATTGAAAACAACAGATTTATGTGGTTTTATTTGACCCCATCCAACCAATCCCCCAGCAGTTAAACTTTAATTGGGTCAAACTAACCAAGGGAAAAAAAAATTTAACCTAAGCTAACAACAGATTTTTCAGTAAACTGAGGGTTGAGTATTAAGGCTTTTTTAAAGTGTTTATATCGACCCTAAAATAGGGTTTAAAGCGATAAACCGCTTTCTTAAATCGCTTTAATATAAAATTGATTTATTGCTTAAAATGGTTTTAGTGGTTTCCTTATATAAAAGCGCTTTAAGAGGCGCGAATAAACAAAGTAAGTAAAAATAAGTACAACCACAAATTAAGTGTTTCACAGTCAAGTGACAAGAACTAGACAACTTTACAGTTTAGATATTCGCATAACTTTTTTTATTATCATTTTCTGGCAAATCACTAAGATATATCTAAATTTCTGATCTTCTGCATCCAAATCAGCTCGCTTCTCCTACACTCAGAAAGCCATCGCAAGTGAAGTGTCTACTTAGCTTTTTTTGTTCGTGGTGAAGTTTCTATTAGGCCCAAGTGATGAATTCAATAGCTGCAAGTAAAACGATCTACTTAGACCCGAGTTTGTTAACCCTTAAGTGATTTATCTACTTACCAATATGCGACAAGTCATTTACCTTTTCCTTCACTTAGGAATAGTGATGTTTTATACTAGTTTGTTAACCCTTAGTGATTTATCTACTTACCAATATCTGACAACTCACTTAACTTACGGTTAGTGAATTTTTCTAATAGTTTGTTAACCTTTATTGATTTATCTACTTACCAATATGCGACAAGTCATTCAACTTTTCCTTTACTTAGGGTTAGTGAAGTTTTGTACTAGTTTGTTAATCATTAGTCATTTATCTACTTACCAATATGCGACCACTCACTTAACTTTCACTTCACTTTTGGTCAATGAATTTTTCTACTAAAGTTAAGTAAATGCATCAAATATTGAAAAATCATGCGGAAAAATATATTCATTCTAATAACAATGTATGCCTATAATGATTTGTCAACGTATTGCCATTATAAGAATTCGACAATCTCATTTGCAACGATCACTGTTCTATTTTTAGAGAGATCATGATGAAAATAAATCTAAAAAAAATCGTTGACAGGAAACGAACCCGGTAACCCTTGGTTTAGAGATGCTTGTTCATATATATCCACCAAACGCAACAATTCTCTGATTAAGCTTTAATCTTGACTAACACTTTTCTCCGTCAACTAGGAATGCGCTAAAACGTTTATATTCCGCAGTTTCAATTTATTTTTGTATAAGCGCATGGTACAGTGGATAAAGCATTGGTCTATCAACATATAGGTTGTCGGTTTCAACTCCGTCGGCACGCCGCATTTTTTTATTATTATTTTTTTCTTAGGGTGTATTGTGATAGAACATGGTTTTTAGAGCTCAAAAATATATTTTTTAATGTATTTAGGCCATAATTTACTTCACTTAAGGTAAGTGAAATTTTTACTTACGGTTAATATGTTATTTTATAACCTTAAGTAGGTGAGAAAACTTATGGTAAGTAGACAAATCACTTCTCTCATATTTAAATGAAGTTTCTACTTGGAGCTAATGAATTCTTACTTAGGGTTAGTAGGTATTTTTCTCAGTGTACATCAATCAATTCCAAAACGAATCAAATCATGTCCAACGAGGCAAATCCAGGGTAGAGTAATACACAGTGGTCAGATCTAGTTTGCATACATAGGGATCTCACCAAACCTGTTTTGACTTTATTTTCAAGTTGAAAGCGATACATTTTTTAAAGTTGACAAAAATTCAAACAACACTTCTGAAACAAGTAACCTACCTATTCAGCACATATATATATAAATCTTCATCTACCAAAACAGGATATAAACAAATAAATTAGAAGCCCTTTATTTTGTTTTGTTTTAATCTTTGAATTGTGTTTGTTACTAGGTTTTTACTTTGCACGGCAGAACTCACTGTTTCCAGTGCAAAAAATTAAAATTTTTTAAACAAAAAAATTAGTCAAAAGTTCAACTAAAGTAGAACAAGCAAGTCCTCATATCAAACGAAGTTGGACTTAAGTGGAAGGTGAGACGGAATCCCTCGGTAAAATAACCGTTATAGTTATGTAAATCCAAAGGGGAACGTGGGGCAAAACCGGGTGGGGGGCATTTAACTCCTTACCCGACGGTGTCATTAATAAAGTTAAGGCAAATTAATCATCATACCGTTGCCAATTCACCAAATATTTTTTTGGCGCCAGCATTGCACCATTCGGAAATTATTCGGCAACAGGTGTTTTAGTAGGTACACTTCCGGCCACGTAAAATGCGTACGCCGATTTTATATAGTGTATTATGGGCCTCGCAACTCAGTATCCTTTTAAGTATTTCAAATTGACACAAAATGTCACTGTCAGATTTTGTTGTTTTCATATGCCTATATTTAAAATTGCCCCAACCGATGCGTCCGATATTTCCCCAACTAAACGAATTGGAAAAAGTCCAAATTTTGTCAAAATTAGACGGTGGTTGGTCGGTTCGAAGAGTAGCGGCCCATTATGGACGAAACAAGAAAAGTAATAAGAAGAAAGTATCAAGAAGAAGGAACTGTTCGACGAAGGTCAGGCACTGGCTTCACCCAAGTCACTACGCCTGATTAGGATCAGCAGCTCATCGACTTTCTTAAAGACCACCCATTTGCGATCGCCCCAGAGGCGAAAATTGAGGCTTTTCATGCCCGTAGACGTAAACGGATAAGCCATTATAGACTTGCGCGTTGCTGCTAAGAAAATCGTGCTTAAGGAGGACAAGAAGCAAGCCAGGTTAATTTTTGCACTAAACTATTCACTACAAGAAGAAGAGTTTTGGCAACAAGTGGTCTTCACGTAAAGAAAAAATCTTTCAGTCCCACAATGATAGCAAACAAATTTTGGTATATCGCCCGCCACGAACACGCTCTCGAAAAATATATTGCTGGGAACGAAGACCGGGCTGGAAGATTTTCCATGAATGTATGGAGTTGGATATCGGCGAGAGAACATGGGGTTCTTTTTAGAATCCATGGAAGATTTACGGCTGAGGTTTATGTTGATATGATGAGAAATATTATGCTTCCAGAAGCAACCATTCTTTATCCAGAAGGTTTTGTGTATCAACAGGATAACTGCTCTATCCATACCGCACGCATTTCTAAACCGTGGTTCCAGCAAAATAACATCAAGGTTTTGCCATGGCCGGCAAAAACTCCTGACGCCAATCTCATGGAAAATGTGTGGGGCCTTGTAGCAAGAAATTTAACACGAATGCTGCCGTCCTTAACTAAAAAGCGGTAAAAATACATTATTTCCCTATGGAGTTACTGCTTTTTAGTTAAGGACTGGAGAATGAATATTGTTCCCAGAAATTCCAACCACTTAATGGAACTCAAAGTCAGAGGGTACGACGAAGTCATCGATCCTACAGAGGTGCGCTGACTATGATTAAGTTATTGCTTTCCTTTAGCCAAACAGTTCCTTCTTCTCGATACTTTTTTTATTCGCACAATTTTGGTCTTGTTTTGTCAATAATGAGCTTTAAGAATAATTTTTTATAATAAAATGTTGAATAATTTAAAAAAATTGTTTTACTCATTAGTATATTAGTTTTTTAGTAAAGTGTGGCCAGTCTCCTTATGTTTGTGTTTACAATGTCAAAAGATCTAACCTGTAATTTGAAAACGTCAAAGTCAGTTACAATGTATGTTATGTTATTTTCGTAATTTTAAGTCGTTTTTAAAATACACTAAAGACTCCGTTGATAAAAGTTTTAACCTTTAAATATGAAACCCTATCTGTAGTGCATTCCTGTTAAAAATATTTTCTATTTTTAGTTTTAGAAATACACTCAGGTACAACCGGGAAGGGCATAATCGGGTACCAGTTTTTGGTTCGAAGCACTAAAGAAAGCTGAGCCGAAAGCGTGTTTAATTTTAACGTATAAAGTGTCAAAATGCGTATTTTTTATATCGGCCGTTCGTATAAATAAGGTAAATGATGCACACCCATACACTTTTGGGCACGAATTCTGAGAGTGCTGCAGTGGGTTAAGTATTTTGTGCGAAAACTGGGTACAAGTTTGTAGGTGGTTGGCTGGCAACGCTTTTGTCCTTGGGATGGGAGCAAAATCATATTTAGCATTATTTCTTCCTTAAAAAATTTTATCAGCTTCATCTGTAGATAAGCTGTTTTTAGTACTTATGGTAGGTTTAACCATCATTTAAGCAGAATTTTATCAGTGTCTTTAAATTTAGTAGTAAACGTAATTTTAAATTTAAGCTTATAACAAATTACCTGTTTACCTATTCTGTAAAAACAAACTTATGGACAATTGGTAGAATAAAATTTGGGTTTTCTTCAATTGAAAAAAATTGCTATCAAACTACCTGAAAGTTCACTTGAATCTACAATAGTTTGCCAAGCATTTTCCACCATTATTTTGTTCTTATGGCTTTTGTCTTTTATATTCCATATGCATGGAAACTTCCACAATCTCAATAAAAAGCCCTTTTTTTTAAATAAAAAAAACGCGTTAATCCCTTAAAAAACAAAGTTTTTTTAAGGTTGTGATAACTGCAATTAACAAGCACAATCATAAATGGTGAAAGTTACCAACTTTTGTTAATGATAAATTTGTGCTTGTTTTTGTGATTAAGACTAAATTTTGAGTAAACAAGTTTATGTGCTTCTACATATTTAACTTTTTTGATACTACTACTAAATTTAGAGATACTGATACATTTATGCTTAATTGATGGGTAAACCCACCATTAGTTGCCAAACTGTCGATTACAAATGAGAATTATTTAATGATTTAATTCGTTTTTAACTTAAGTATCCGGTTCGGCCCCTCCTTCCTCTAATACTTAAAACTGGATATATCGTATTTCAATTGTTACCCCCATTCATATTTCTCAGTCGGGATTTGATTAGTCTCTCCCCGGTGCGATATAACCATGACTCGTCCAGGACATTACACATACCGGTGATAAAAGTGAATTATACCATTATATACCGGAGCCCGTATATCCTTTAATATGCGTATCTTTTGCGAGGACATAACGTAAAGAAAACGAAATAGACGTCATGGAGAAAATGTAGGATAAAGCAATTAAAGCAAGCTCTGCATATACCCTGATACTTTCAATTAAAAACAACCCAACCCAACCCAGAGCAAAACATCGTTTAATCATTTCTCTTTTCGCTTTGGTCCTTTGTGTGTTCCTTGTGGGATGCTCATCCAGGTTTGAATTTTCGTTAATTTCACCCAAGATCTTTTGATCTTTTGTTTTTAGATTCTTTTTGGTTGATATAACTGATTTGGAGGTTTTTTAAATACTTTTTTTGTTTAGGAGCAAAATTCTATTGGAAAAATTAAGACGCCAGGACGAATCCGTATCAAGTAACTTTATGTACGGGGTGGGTGAACAGTGGAACAACTGACGAGCTCACGCTGGTTACCCAGAGCGATGGGATGCTCATCTAGGTTTGAATTTTCGTTATTTCCACCCAAGATCTTTTGATCTTTTTTTTTTGAGAACATCTCACTTATCACATTGACAGCTTTTGAGAATTTCTCTAAGAACTTTTAAGGGTAACACTTCGAAAGTTATATGCCGAGAAGGAAAATTAAATAAATATATTTTATTGTAAGTAATTGTTATTTAAAACAAACAAAAGTTTTTTTATTATGTCAACTAAAAATATGTTAAAAAAACTAACTGGAAATTAAAAAAGGCACATCAATAATGTAAAACGCGCGCGCGCTCTATATTTAATGCCAACCGGGCTTCCTGTTCCATTAAAAATGAGATATCCTGTACATTAACATAAAATTTCTGTACAGCGTTAGTTGTGGAAATTTTTTATTATGTCAACTAAAAATAATGTAAAACGCGCGCGCGCGCGCTCTGTATTTAATGCCAACCGGGCTTTCCATTCCATTAAAAATGAGATATCCTGTACATTAACAGAAAATTTCTGTACAGCTTTAGTGGAAATTTTTTACAACTGTCCAAGTATAAATAATTAGTTATTTATGTACGTAGGTCTTAAAGACAGCATTTAACGCCCGTGGCGTGAAAATTAAGACCCAAGCCGATGGGCGAGGGTTTTTACAAGAACGAGATACATAGAATGTTTTATGCACAACCGTGTTTTTTAGGAGAAAAAAGACCTCATGAATTATTCCACAAAAAAAATTGTTGGTCTAAAGCTCTTTAATATTTTGACAACACACGAATCACTGTGAGTAAAGGGACGGCCAGTCTATTCGTGTCACTTTTTAATCAAGCAATCTGACAAAGACTTTCGAAACCAAATAAACAAACTGAGCGTCACTTGAGAAGTTTCTTCTAAATTTTCATACAATCTGCATTGTTCTCGCGATTTTAATGGATATCGAGGAACAGAGTTCACTAAGTCTCCCCAGGGAAATCCTGGTTGCTGCCGAAGAGGCAAAGAAGGACCTTTTGCCCGCGAAAAAACATTACGAAAAGGTATATAAGGACTATTTTCTGTGGTGTTCAGAGAAGAATATTGCTGAAAGTGTATGCCTAAACCTAAAAGAACTTTGCTGTTGTACTTCAGCGGAAAGGCGAAACGAAACAAGAAACTAAAATTTGAAAAAAAAAACAAAAGCTTGCTTTTTATTGCTGTTACCTCTATGAAAAAACTGAAAAAAAAACATATCTAGGTAAAATATCTCCAAACTGAAAACGCAAAATTACTATCAAATTTCAGCAAAAATCACTTTAATTCCCGCGGACGTTAAGTGAGCTATAGGGCGTTAAAGTGCCACTTATCACTCTAAAAGTCATTTTAACGTCCGATTGTGCATAAAATATGTTTCCATAAGTACGATGTATTAGACAGTTTAGGTGGTTCGTCGTACAACACATTACTTTATGGGAAAGTATTTTTTTTTTAATCTAAGAAATTATATACTTTACTGTATAAAGGGTTTTTCACTTAAAATATAGAAGTTAATATCAAAATTTGATAGTTGCGGCCACAGCTGCAAATTTTTAGGGACGAAATTTGAAAGTTTAAAACAGGTGACACAACTTCTGTAAGTAGGGGAGGTAAGGGATGTGGAATATATGGTAAATCACCCTGTACCCCTAGACACCAAGACTGAGATTTACTAAGATCTAAAATAGTACCCCCCACAGGTCTAAATATTTACACCTGTGAGGGGTACTAAATTTTAAAACCAATTTTTAAAAAACATACAGAAAGACACAAAGTTATTGATTAGTTTGTATTTTTATTGCAAAATATCACTGAAAAACTGCTTTTTTTCTCAAAATACACCATATTTTAGGAGAAAATGGCCTAAAACTATTTTTTTTTTACAAGTTTCAAAATGGCAAATGGTGAATACGCCAAAAATTTGGCACATAATAGCTTCATTATTTGTGTTTGAGGTTATAAAAACAACTATATTAATTTATTTACAAACTGAAACTCATTTCGAAGCTGTAGCTTTCATCAGTAGAGGTTGGTGCAAGCCAAGGTGCAAGCAGAGGTAAAAGATCCGAACTCGCTGTTTGTGATTGAACGCAGCGCTAATATTTTTAAACTGAAATTTCAACAGTGACGGAAATGTAAAAAAACTTCCATTTAAGTTTTTTAATGCATTTCATAAATAAAAACACTTTTTAAATTAATACAAAATCTAATCCCTATTTTATTATTACCCATCTAAATAGTTGTGTGACAGCAAGTATTAATTGGAAAAATTAATTAAGAAGGGTAAGTTTTAATTAGAGTGATACATAGCCCCAATGTTATTTTATTCTACAGAATGTTTACTATTTAAACACAGCGTGGGCTTAACCTTTTTAATTTTATTTTCTTCTAAATTGAAAATTTCCTGTTAAGTCCAATAAAATATTGTGTTTATCTTAACACAATATTTTTAATTATTCAATAAAAAAAATTATTAAAATTCTTCTTATAAATCAAACTATGTCCAAAACTCAATGAGGGTTGGTTTAAAATGCTTAAAACCAAAAATTTCACTTAAACTTAGGAGCGTTATAAAATAGATTAAACCTTTTTAGTAAATCCCACCGCAAAATTTTAGTTGATATTACATATATTTTGCAATTTATGGCAACCTCTATAGGAACCTGAAAGGTACCGATCGATGGAGAGAAAATTTCACGCTCTACAAAAAACCTATTCGGTTTCCTTATAGTGTCCAGTTTTGCGTAAAAAAAAACTTTAAGGTATGCCGAAAAAAAATACTTCTCTTAATCCTTTACTTATTTGTACAATATAGATCCATTTTTTTTTCATTATGTCTTATTGTATATTGCAAATAAATAAAATAAAACGTTTTGTGCGACACTGTAGTTTTAAATCTTTAAATTGGGCAGCCGCCATATTTGACACAATATCGACTTTTTTTTTAATTCAAAACCAGCTTAGGTTGACGGTACTAACTTGCAACTTTGGTAACTTTTTTATCGCTTTTTAAACTTCCATAAAAATGTGAAATTTTGAGGTCTAGGGGTACCCTTAGGCCAATTTCGCAGTTATTTTAGCATTACGCGGAAACCTTCAACCCATGGTTAAAATGATAACTATTGTGGACACAACTTGTTAATACACATCTTTTTGTATTGTGTGATTTTTTTGCAGAATCGACAGTTGCTTTATAAAAAGTAAAAAACAAGTAGAAACTAGATGTCGTAGGATATATTTTAATCTGACATAAAAACATCTTGTTTGCTGGTTTCGCTAAAAGTTTACTATGATTAAAACAAAGTAAAATTAGTTTTAGCATTTTCCAAAATTGTTCTAGTTTCTATCCATTATACCGAATACTGATTCCAATGGTAAGGGCTTTCAACTAGTCAAATTTGCATTAAAACTCAGAAAAAAAGACAGAAGCCTCTAAACGAATAGACTAAAGTGTTTGGCCCAAATTTTATCAAACAGAAAACGAAAAAAATTAGAAAAAAAAGTTGCCGAAATGCACTTCTTTATAGGAAACGACCTAAAAGGCGCCCGTGTCAATACTTTTGTCGAAAACAGAAAGAAAGCAGAAATTGCCAAGCGAACCGTAGATATTTTATATTTGAACTACGGAAACTGCGCTGTCAAACGCAACTGAACGGCGCAATTTACTGTCATCCGGTTTCATATATAAATATTTGCGGACCCGGTTTGCTTTCTCGATACACCAAAGCCACCTAGATCAAAGGTTTTTAATGGTAAGGTACGTCAAATAAGAAAAACTGCGTTTTTTTCCGCAACGTTGCGCTGGAAATTTTAACGTCATTCCAACAAATGTTGCAAATATGGTGAAAAGGTTTAAAAATACGTTTATATGAGTAGTTTCAGGAAGTTAAAAATAGATTCGAATTTTTATCTATGTGCGCCCTGGAAACCGCAAAAGGCGGTTAGGTCTTGACTACTGGATGGATCATTTTAGTCGAACGAATTCAAAAGGTTTATGCGTTCAAACGTAAACGTAGTTGTAATCGAGACGAGAGGATATGCAACTTGTAGTGCTTGTTTGTGTATTGTAGGTTTCAGGAATAAAGATTTGGATGTCTTTGTTTGACTTGTTTGTTATTAGTACTTGGCTACGCCGCTAATATGAGGTGTTGCCAAAAGACAACTTTTTAGATCCAGAGGCATTTCTGAATTTGGGTAGAACACCAAAATGATAGCCATTAAAGATGGCTGCCATCAGACTCTTTAGAAAATATTCTATCTTTCCTTCTGTTGGTCTGATTTTAATGATTTATTTAATATATTTTTACTTTTACAGGGTGATCGCATGAACATGACTACTGAATAAATATCAGGTGTCTCAAAAAACCGAAATAAATAACAGCTGCATTACAACTAACATTTTTAATTTAAATTTTTTAAAAATGGCTGACTGTTTGTAAGCCAAGATGGCGGAGCACATCAAATGTGTCTGAAACTAGAAAATAATCTTTCCTGTAAAAAACACCAACCATCACTGCAAAATTTTGTTAAAAAGGCAACCAAAAAAATTTTTTTGTGTTTAAAAACTATTGTTTTGGAAGCTTTTGTAAAAAAAAAGTTTTTTTTAATTTCCACTAAAAATAAGTTATTTGTGTGCAAAAAGACCTTAATACAAAATTTTGTCGTGGTGTCTGTCTGTCTGTCTGTCTGCAACACGATTACCGGTTGTTATCAAATTTGACACAAAACATCTTTGTTACCAGATGCAAAGCTGATTAGTTTTTGATGGGGGTGGGGTGTTGGCAAGAGGGTAGAAGGGGGATTAAACATTTAAAAAAATTGTAACTCACGAACCCTAGCAGATAGCGACACGCGGTTTTTACATTTTTTCAACCAAAAAAAAAAATTCGAAACATTTTTGGAAAAAAGATTGATTTTTTTAAATGTTTTTGAAACATTTTATGGATGGCTGTACGTGCCATCCTGGCGCCATTTTTCTTCATGGCACACTGAGCAAAACCATGATAAAGGTTTGTAACTAGGCAATGGCAGCAGCATGACGCGGTGAGCACTAGGCTTCATTTCACTGAAGGCAAGCAATGTTCCATTGAAAACAATAAATACCTACTAAATTTTGTTCCGACTGAATTCGAATCACTTAAGGTTTGATTCAAAGTTACCTAACTTGACTTCTGAGTTTCCTTTCAGCTGACAAATCATTCATTTATTCAAATTTAATTTTTAGATAAAAATGAATAAAAAAAATATCAAATTACCCATAATTTTATGGATGCCAAACTAAATAAGTAGTGACCTTTCTAGAAAAAAAAAACGTTAAAATCGGACCACTAGAAGCAAAGATAGAAAATTTTCTTACGATTTTAATGGCAGCCATATTTAATGGTCGCCATTTTGGTGTTCTACATGGATTCAGAGCTGGCTCTGGATCTAAACGGTTTTGTTTTGGCATCAACTACTATCCAAAAAAAAATCAACTACTACTGCAGAGAGAGGCATACCTCAATCAAAAAATGCAGATTTTTTGATGCAGTTAGGAAAAGTTGTACCTACTTAGTTAGTATTAAGGTCTAATATTAAAAAAATACTTTATCTAAAAATACAAAAAATGAAGTGATTTATATAAATTAAACCAACAACAAAGCCCATTAGTGAGCTGCAACTTTACTGCTTCCTTTTCCCTTTTTGATGTGGTCCTTTTTCTAGTTTTTAAAAGTCGGCGAGTCTTATTGGGCTCTATTAATAAAAATTCAATGTTTCTACAGAGCAAGATTTCTGATTCTTGAACCATTTTGGCCCCTGCTCTTGTAAAATTAAAAACAAAAAATTCTGACCAAAAAATTTACCAGCCACGGGAACGCTAACGACTTTGAGAGCTGGTGGAAACATGTAACGCTAGAGTATGTCCGCAAATTTAAAGTTTTGATATGGAAATGCTTCTTTCCTTTACCATTTTCGATTACAAAACGAGAAAATGGAAACAACGACGATTTTCCGAAATTTTCGGACATACTTCTTTTTGACATCTGCATTCATAATAATAAAGGCTGCGATCTACATACAATTTAATGAATTCTGATAAATTAACAATGTTTGCCGTATTTAATACACAATAATAGTTCTATAACAGACTCACAACTGATTTTACGAATAAACTTGAAAACTGTTTAAAAATACGTTTTAGGTCGCGTGAGAAGACATCTTATAGTTTCACCAAACAAAAAAAACCATTTGCGTTATCCAATGCCAACGCAAAGTTGCAAATGCGAATAGAATTAGAACTGCGAGCAAATAAAAAGCGGTTTCCATTGATAAACTGGTGCTCCACCAGTGCACAACGAGTCAGTGCTGCGGTTCTATTGGGGTGCACTTTTTCAGGTTGCTAGTTCGTAACCATTGGTCGGATTTTACGGCGATTTCGTAATAAAATTATCAAAAAAAAAACTTAAGGTCTGTTTCCGCGAGCTTAACATTGGGCAAGTTTTTAAATCTACCCGTGGATTCACCGATAGAGTTTTGAAATCTCTGATAGATTCACCTATTGTTGGCACCGATGCCCACTATTGTCCACTGACGCCAAAGGTTGTTGGAAAGGTTTGATGCATATATGTATGAGCTTAAATATACGCCCTTGCATTGATTTCGGCGTGCACAATTTTGCAAGCTGGATGTCTTATATATATGCCTATACCTTTCTCTTTTACTCTTTTATGACTCTTATTGTCTCTTTCTGGCGTCAAAGCTTAGCGGTTCTGCACATGCGCGGCCATCGTTATCGGTTAACCAACCAAAATTCAGAAAGACAGCTGTGCAGTTGTCAAAATTTTTCTATTTGTTTACGTTTTTAGAAAATCAGTCAAATAAGTTTTAGGTATTTTCACTTTTTTTCCTTCAAATTTTAAGAAAAAATAGCTACCAACCTGTGGAACTTCACTTTTGTTGTTTGGCGGCATCCACAAACACAGCACGTCTTTTTATTCGGCGACATCTTAAGCTCCAAGATATAAATAGTCTTTTATTATAACTCCTAAAAACTTTCGCGTAACCAGCGATTAAAAATATCACAATAGAAAAATTTGCATAAACGAAAACGCGGAAAACGACCATGTGTGATCAAAACAAATCAACAAAAATGGCGTCTCGACCGAAGGGCGAAGACGAAGATTGTGAAACCGGCCGCCTCGTAAAATTTTCGCGCATGTGCATAGGCGCGGAGCTAAGACGGCTCCAAGGCTTGCTAGATTTCAGATCTTGCTTACAAGTTTGGCCTGGGAAAGGCCTATATTTAACCTCATACATATATGGTTTGATGGATGATAACCTCAAAAACTACCAGCTACGTTTTTTTTGTTTTTTGATCAAGAGGGTTTATTTTTTTTGTGATCAGGGATGGAACATAAATTAAAAGGACTGCCTGCACAAATGGTCATGAAGCTCTCTCAATAAACTCCTCTCTACTCTGATGCATTTGTCTTAGATAGATCTAGCATACTAGGGAAATAGACCCCTGTCCATATTTTTGAGATAGTTACCTCTAACAATAATGCGGGGTTGAAGGTTATGCAGGTGGGTAGTTTTTCTGGTATGGGTGTTTGGCTGTCTTAACCTAGATGGCTTTGCCTTCACACAAGATTCTTCCATCAGAAAAGCGCAGGAGGTAAAAATTGAAAATGGCATTCAAGGTTCAGAAAGAAATTTTTAAAATGCAAGCCTTTATCGAATCTAAAATTTTGCTTGATCGATGTAAGTTTTATGTAAGCGTACAACATTGTAAATTTGCGCAGTCCAAGTTTACTTGATTTCATTTTAAAAAATTAGGATAAATAGAAACTTGCAATCGTCAAAATCTACTATTGGCTGTCCTTTCTCTAGAATGTTATGAAATAATAAATAAAATAAAATAAGTTTTTATGAGAGAGGAAGAGATTTCTATTATAATTATACTCACACGGCAAAGTTTTTAAAAACCTCATTTAAAAAATAACCAGGTTTAAATCATATACTTTTAAAAATCTCGAACGAAGAGCACTTCTTGCAACATACCATCTTTACACTATAAATCAAGGCGGCTGGTAAATGATGGTTTCCATAGCGACATATTAATCTTTGACAGTTTGAAATTTTGACCATGTTTTTAAATGATTTTTTTCGTAAATACTTGGTGAAAACTGGCGAAATGACCTAATTTTTAGGCAAGAATAATTAGATTTTTTCAATGTCTATTTTCCGCTATTTCTCTTTAGTTTTGGGTAAAAAATGGACATCAATTTTTTTTACACCCGTGATCAAAAAAAAAATTAAACTCTTGCATCGTGGGTTCAAAAAATTAGGGCCACGTAGTATGAATCTCCAATTGAGGGTGGTGCTGATATTTTGCAGGTTTCTTTATATAACCTGCTGAAAAGTGCAAATTT
Source organism: Oxystoma pomonae (assembly GCA_963921995.1). Lineage (NCBI taxonomy): Eukaryota > Metazoa > Arthropoda > Insecta > Coleoptera > Brentidae > Oxystoma > Oxystoma pomonae. The sequence goes on along the minus strand of OY998163.1, from coordinate 121,968,922 downwards.
CTGTATTCACGGTTTCCTGCACTTTTTAATTTTGATGTTTTTGTTTCTCAGTTTATTCGATAGGTGGGGCACACAGGTACCACGTCTCCGCGGATTACGAACTTTTTGTTTTAGATTCGAGAGGTGTATAGCTGCCAGGTACAATCCTGTGGCTCCCTGATCATTCCTAATAAGGATGAAACACATCTATAGGTGTCTGGATTCTCCATTAGATATGGGAGGACTGGTCTTAATGAAGTGAGAAACAAAAACGCTTTGTCCGATATGCCACGAGTGTTACTTACTTTTATTTTTTTTATTTGTGGACACGAGGTTCAATTTTGTTTTGTAAATAATTATAACCGGTCGCAGAATATAGGAGTACTCACTTCTCAAGGTATGATCGTTCTATTACGCCCAGATTCGAACTCCAGCGCTCTTCGCGTTTTGAAACACTTCATGCACTTAAACCTTTTAACTTTTTAGCAGATTTTTAAAAACGGAGCGCAAAAAAGAATAAAAACCAAGAATTATTTCACCTTATTTCGAGTGGGGAACAAAAGAACTACGAACCGCAGCGGCATGTGTGCGCCATTTTCATTTTGAAATCCTCTTAATACACGAAGAAAACTGTCAGCTACACTCACCACCTTCGGAGTTAAGAGTTTTATGGAAAATAACGCAGTCAGTTTAAAACAAATTAAATTTTATACCGTCATATTAAAGCAAAACTTTAGATTAAAAAAACTAATAACAACAGGATCACACTTTATAACAAGCTTTTATTTACATTTTAAACTTCAACAGTGGGATTTACTAAGATCTAAAATAGTACCCCTCACAGATCTAAATATTTACACCTGTGGGGGGATACTAAATTTTAAAACCAAATTTAAAAAAACACTTACCCATATAGAAAAGACACAAAGTTATTCTTTATTTTCTATTATTATTGCAAAATACTATTGAAAAATAGCTTTTTTCTAAAAATCCTAAAACATGCTTTAAAACGGCGTATGGTGAATACGCCAAAAATTTGGTACATAATAGCTTCATCATCTGTGTTTGAGGTTATAAAGTTGGTGAGTTTTTAAACCACCTCTGGGGGGTGGTTTAAATTTATAGCCTCCAGAAAGGATTGTTTTGTGGCACTTGGTAATAAGTTCGTTCAAAATTTCCCTAAGTATCCGTTTTTACAAGAAGTAATTTACCTTATTTAATATCCTAAGTCGTTTATTAATCAATAAAACACCTCCAATTTTGTCCAAAAAAACGCCATATTTTCAACCCGTTTTCAGCACAAAAAATATATTTATGAGGGAACTAAGAGGCAAAACAAACATACACGTAAAATATACCAAACAAAAAAACCCAAAACAACTATACTAATTTATTTACAAACTGAAAGTAAAACATTGAGGTTATCTAAAAGCTCAGTCAAAGTAACTTTCCTTACTCAAAGCCCACTCATTTTAAAGCTGTGGCTTTCATCAGTAGAGGTTGGTGCAAGCCAAGGTGTAAGCAGAGGTAAAAGATCCGAACTCGCTGTTTGTGATTGAACGCAGCGCTTATATTTTTAAACTGACATTTCGACAGTGACAGAAATGTAAAAAACACTTGCATTTAAGTTTTTTAATACATTTCATAAATAAAAACACCTTTTAAATAATAAGATGATTATTCAATAAAAAAATTTATTAAAATCCTTCTTATAATTCAAACTGTGTCCAAAACTCAAGGAAGGTTGGTTTAAAATGCTTAATACCAAATATTTCATTTAAAACCTTTTAGTAAATCCCACCGCAAATGTTGATGTGTTTGATTGTTATTTTTTTTATTCATCAGTTAGTATGTTTGGCAAAAAACTTGCAAATCAATTTTGACTAACTTCTACATATCCTTTCAACTTCAAATTAGCGTGTGTTTATACTTCCGATGATAATACAATATTATGAAAAAATTACAATGGTGGTGGTTGGTTAAGGGCGGCTGAGGTCCGGCAACATTCTGAATGAAACCTTAATTGGATATTTTTTTAACGGTAATCAAATCATCTTGTTTTAATATCAATGTTTTTACATTTGAACCTTTAATATCTCAAAAACTGCTATTTCAAAACCCTTTCGAGAATATCACAAGGGGGGAGGTGTCCAATTTAAGAAAATTACAGAAAACGGTGGGCGTGTCCTGCGCCAACATGGTTGGTGCGACCAAGGCATTAAATACATAAATAACATTCCCCCTCCAATCCCTCGAACTATTTTCAGAATTAGGTAAATATATCTATCGGTTCGCGAAATACCTGGGGTGGATAGTTTTTAAATTGTCATCCTGTATATTTGTTGCCTAGTGTTAAATTTTATAACAAAAAAGATTATATATTAAAAATGCTTCTATTGAAACAATTTTATTGAAGACCCTATTTTGCTGCCGGGATTTTTCTTCACAATAAGTAATATTTAAAAGAAGTTAACCAATATCGGAAATAAGGGTTTTTTACGACTTCTATATATCTGCTCCATGATACATTCTTCACTGGCCTATTTTAATTCTCGGCCGATGGTAAAAGTAATATAAAGGTTCTTTACAAGTTTTAATACGTCTTTTGTATTAAGAGAGCACATACACCTCGATGCCAACACACGAACTATAATATGATGAAGAATATTACACTCGTATATGCTGGCATAATGTTGTAAAAGAGACGAAAGGCCCTTCTAACGAAATGAAATTTCATTCAGCACATAACGGGGAAACTTTCATATAACAACGATATGTCAAGAGCATTGTTTTAAAATTTATCTGTCAGTGAATTTTAAGATTTTTATAATAGGTAGGTAGGTTCTATATTTTATTTATACACGACGTTTCGATCAGTACAATCTCTGATCGTCTTCAGGTGCTACAATCTATTCCTAAAGCTACGTCCTTATATACTATAGGAAATCACTTAACTGTGAAGTTTCAGAAGTTGGCTACGCCCAAGGAGGGGCTTCCAAATATTTGAAATTTCAACGCTTGATTTACTCAAAATACCCTGATTCTGCCAAATAAAGGCAGCTTTAAGGTATTTTCGTTTCTTCAAGTGTGACTCCTTGTGCAAAACCTTTGCTTCTGTTCACTTCATTCGGTGTTGTGTTGACCATGAATTTTCGGCGATGCCTGATTTCGTTGTCTCACATCTTTGGGTATTTGTCTGATGTTCCTTAGGCTTAACAGATAGTAGTCTTTTTGTTTCGCCTATGTATGATTCACCACACTCACAAGGAACTTAGTTTGGTTTTGTGTTACTCAGACTGCTTCGAATTGTATTATTAGATTTAAAAGCGGTTTTAATATTAAAGTTGTTCGCTACTCTTATAATTTTCTCCGATACTCCTTTAATGTATGGAATTGTAAGGAATTCATTTGCCTGATTGACCCACGGTTTCAGAGATATATGTATTGAAAGTAGGGGGTTTCAGATTTTAGGGATTTTTCACTAATATCAGTTTTTTGCCTATTTTGTTGTATTCGAGTAGCTAACCTGCTACTTCTAGTACACCACTTTTTAGGTAGAGAACCAGGCTATTGAACGCAGTAAAAATTAAAATATTTCATTTACGTCACTCTCAGGGGCCGCATAAATTTGAAAAATTTTAAAAACTTTTTTTTCAAAATGATTTTAAAAAAATGGTGAAATATTTTTTATTTTTTAAAATGTCATAGAAAATCTTGTATGTATAAGCCCATCACACTTTCTGAAAAAAGTCCGTGAAGCTGGTAAATGCTCAAGTTATTGTCCCCATTTCTAATATGTATACGTGTACGCCATGCTAGAGACCAGAAGGCTCAGCCGATTGTAGCAAAAGTGGTACCGCTAGAGTGCTCTGATTCTCAGAGGTACTATCTATCATATATTGTTCAAGAAGAAAATCAATATGGCGGATGCGAGTCGCCATTCTGTCATTTTTTTATACTTTTGTCTCTCCTGCTTTCGACCTCTTCCCCTCTCTCCTAACCCCTCTCTCCTACTCCCCTCCTTTCTCCAACCCAGGTGGCCCGCTTAAAAAAATGTAATGCAAGGTGTCGCATATCTTAAATGACTTAAAACTTCTAATTTCATTCCGCCCAAATAAACTCAACGGTCCCTTCTCACCCCAGGTCACCCCCTTAAGAAATAAGTAATGTACACATACTACATACCACTCCCTACCACAAAGTATCCCCCTCGCAAACAAAATGGACGCGTCCGAGGAAAAAGTTAATATCTGAAGATATCTTGCTCAAAAAAAGCATTTTTATTTGCCCTTGGTAAGTATGACGGTAAATATCTCGAAAATTATTCAACCGATTTCCAAAACAATACCTCCCCTAGCCAACGCTAGGGAGTTAAAAATAAGAGAATGGCGGCTGGCATCCGCCATATTGATTTTCTTCTAGAACAATATATATAGTGTACAGTACCCCTGACACTCAGAGCACTCCAGCGTACCACTTTTGTCAAAATCGGCTGAGCCTTCTGGTCTCGAGCATTGCATAGCCCGAGCACTTTCCAGGGTCACGGGCGTTTTTCACAAAGTGTGATGAACTTATAAATATGCAGCTTATCTTTTTTTTTCTCTGTTTGTTATTTTTTAATCAGCAATTTTACAAAAAATTGCATTTAAAAAAAAACATTTTTACGTTTTCATGTAAAAGACAATCATCTGTCAAATTGCAGAATCGGCAGGTCTACCTTCAGTTTGAAGGAAAATTAAGCATCTCTATCGAGATAGATATAATTATCTTTACAGATATCAGATATCTTAAACTCTGGAGTTGATAAATCTAAAAAGGGATTTAGCGAGGGTGAATAAATAACAAAATGAATGAACAGTGAGTTACATGAATCCTGTGTCACATATTTTCATCATCATTTCATCTCCTAATTCCTAGCACCGTCCTGATGAGCACCATAAGTGCGAAAAAAAAACGGTTACCATTACCTTTTTTGAGGGAAAGGTCGCTATTAGTTGCTTTTGTTATTTATTATATGTCACATGGGATTCCTGTAGCTCACTGTTCATTCATTTTGTTATTTATTCACCCTCGGTAAATCACTTTTTAGATTTAGAAACTCCACAGCTTAGGATATCTGTAAAGATAATTATATCTGACTCCGGAGAGACGCTTAATTTTTCTTCAAATTGAAGGTACATCTGCCGATTCTGCAATTTGACAGATGATTACATGAATCCTGTATCACATTTTTTCATCATCATTTCATCTTCTAATTCCTAGCACCGTACTGATGAGCACCATAAGTGCTAAATCCAGATCTAGACTTATTTAAGTTGTTTGGTGATAAAATTTGACCTTTTTTATAAATCCCCTCTCTAAATGATCGAACTTTTTTCAAGATATACTTTAATATAACATATATGTAAACCAATATATTGATAATTTCTAACCAGATAAATACTATTTTAACGTAAATTCCAGTTTAGTGCTTGAGCTTATCTTAATTATAGCAATCCAGCAAACTTAGCTACGAGAAAAAGCTATCTATTTATCCTAGTTAGGCCAGATACTAGCTAACGTAATGATTACCAAAGCCTAATGCAAATAATTTATGCCGTCTCAAACGCTGCTTCAAACTTTCTCTGTCACAGAAAAATATTTGAGCAAGAAGGGTTCAGAGCATATAACTATGAGATAATATAACGGTCCTGCCCTTGCATTTTCTGACAAAAAGCCGTACCGATAATAACTCTCCCAATCAAGTTAGTCTGGGAGAAATGCAGAGGCGAAAACCCTTCTGGACCCAAGTAGACTTAATCAGGCATGCGCATTAGATTCTTCGCCTTTGGCATTGCCATGCACCAACACCGAGCATTTTTTTAAATAAGTATAAATATATTAAAATGTAATAAATTATTTATTAATATATGTTACAAAAATCCAAGAGTTGAATAAGTATTATAAAAATATATTATAACAAGATATTAACACATATAATTCAGCATATTAGATATAAAAATCTATCGTATTTTAAAGTTGAAAATGTATTTTATTAAAAATTAAAAAATAATTTTATTTAATTTAAAAAAAAACATGTATTTATTAAGATTTAATAAATTAATATTTTTAAATTGAAAATTTTTTGTTTAACATGGAATTAAAATAAATTTCTTTAAAATTAATATATTATTTATTAATATATGTTACAAATATCCAATATTTTAATGAGTAATATACAATTACACTAGAATTAAATAATATATAGATATAACATTAAATTGTTACGAAGGCGGCTTTTCTCATTTTCTTTATTCTGTTCAATCCCTTTCCTTTCTCTTGATTTAGTTTATCTTTCTTTGCGTTTGCGCGTTTCCCTGTATTTTTTTTCTTTTTGTCAAACATTTTTTTTCTTTTTTCCTGAAAAAGAGTACCAAATTTAGTATACATATAAAATCTGGCGAGTAATTCATAATAACGTAATTCTTTCAAATTTTCATAAAAAATATGAACAAAATTAAATAAGTTAAATATACATACAAGTAGTATACATATAAAATCTGGCGAGTAAATCATAAAAACGTAATTCTTTCAAATTTTCATCAAAAATATGAATAAATTTAAATAAGTTAAATGTACATACAAGTTTAAAAACTAACGTTAATTTTTTTTTAAATAAAAATAAAGTAAAATTAGACAAAACCAAGTCAGGGTTAAATTTTGTCCTAAAAAAGTACTTTAACCGAACAATATAATTCCTCTATGTAGTATTCTTTTAATGATTTTTTAAAATTAGTGTTACCTATGTAAAATGTCTTTAATTTTTTTATTTAAAAAAAATAGTTTGTTTAGGCATTTTATTTCTATATAATTTGGGTCATTGTACTTGCATTACAAAAAAAAATATGACCTAACTTCGGCAATACAAAAATGCTTAACCCGAACGGTACGACTGTGGTTAATTTTAAAAAGTATAAAGAATTTTTAATAAAAGGTCAAAATAAGAAAGAAAAAATATTTGTGCCTCGATTTGTTTTAAAACTTACCTTGAAATGTTGTCGATCAAGACACATCCGTCGCGTCCCACGAATGTCGAATGACACTTTTTTTTTTAATTTCAAATTTTACTAGCTTGATGTTAAAATTTTTTTTTCACCTGTAATATTTTATATTTTACGGAAAAATTGTAATAAAATGATTTTAGGTTTAAATAATTTTATGTTTAAAAATATATTTGATTAAAAAGCCTTTTTAATATATTGCTTTTTAAAATGCGTTTTAAATATTTATATTTTTAAAACGCATGATATTTACTGTAAGATTACAATACATCTAATTTTGGATAATATCTGGATGTATTCTAAGTTTAATATAAAAATGTATTTAAAAGAAATACTTCCACATTTTTAAACTTAATAAAATTATATTTAAAATAAATATATTTTCTTTAAAACACAATTAATTAAAAAATACAATGCATTTTTTTTCAGTGAGTCATGATTTTTTAATTATTTTCTTTCTTTTTCAAAGTTATTATTATAGCACGTTATATGGTTCGAAGAAAGCTTATTTCCTAAGACGTTCCTTCTAACTTAGTGATGAGTGTGATGACAAATCAGAAAATCGAGGATGTCGTGCGCTTTTATTTTGATCGTTTTTCTGCTACGAATTCTAAACCCACTTTGTAAGATCGCTTATTATTTAATATTTTTCGGTCCCAGGTTTTCTAGATCCTTCCAAACCAAGACAATTTTACAAGCTGTATGAATAAAGTGCTTTTTATTTTCATCATCCTTCAAAATTTCTATAACAAATTCTCCCATCTTCATAATGATGCCCACTGATTATATACCTTAATCTCTATGCAAAAAGGCTTTATTGTGTGTCATGCCCCGGAAGAACCAAAAACAAAATTTTAAGGATGTTTGGGAATGCCATTTCTGACTTTCTCAAGTTTTTCTGTGGACTGAATCAGTTAGAAGATCATAAATATTAACCAGCACTCTAACCGCAAACTGCAAACTATATATGAAGAAGCTACAAATAAATTGCTAAGATACACTATGCTAAGCAACTTAAATTTTAAGGTATTGTCGATCTCATCCACACCAAAAATAAACAGAAATATTAATAAATGATGATGTGAAATGCACGTAAAATGCATATTTTCCGACCTTAAATTAAAAAAAAAGGAAAAAGTGATTTTTTTCGGTAAATGAATTAATCTCCCAAGACAGATGCCTTCTCTTGAAGGATCATTCATCGGATCGTTCCTTCTTTTGATACTCAAAAATTAGGTCTCTGGAGGGTTTTGGTAATTTGTATGTAATTTATTTCCATTGTATAATTCGAAGAAAATTCCGGATATTTTTATTTAAATTTAGTCATCGTTATATATCAAGCGGACAGAAACATTGTAAGCGTGTTTCATAAATATAGACTTGATAGAAATATTTTGGCATCGCATGCGATCAGTCATAAAAGTCGATGAATGAAATAGGTTTATTTATGAGATTTTAAATTACTCAGGCATTTAAACAGTAAATTTAAAAGACCTATCTATATTTTGGTTATTTTCGTGTGTTATTTCTACACACTTCGTGGAAAAATTTGTAGTTTAGTGTCATAACATAACAAGTGGCGTAGCCAGAAATCGACTCTGGGGGGGTTTCATCATTTGATAAAAATCAACTATGGCAAATTTTTAAAAATTAGGTAGGTGCCTAATGCTTGAGCTCCTGAACTGGAGGGAGAGGAGAAGGGCAGTTTAATAGGTGTTGAGTTAGTGTGTACGAAACAAAAAATACTCATTTGCAAATTTGTTTTAAAATTAACCCTTAAATGCGCCACAAGAAAAATTGTGAAAAAATTACACTAAACTGCTATTTTTTACCCGTTTAAAATATTGTTGACAAAAAAATTGCTTAAAATTAAAAAAATTTGTAGCAATATTTAATATTGGTATAGCGCCGTAGGCGAAAACTTTGACCAACAAAAAAATCTTCTAAAATTTTGTTCTCTTTTTTTTATTCAAATATTTTTGGTAAACTAGATAGAAACCAATGGATCCAGTAGACAGTTTTGTCAAAAGCGGCGATATTTTCAATATATAAATATATACAGACCGCTTCAAGCTACTACGAACATAGGGGGAATCAAGTCCAATTTACTCTTCGTGCCGTACGACCGAGGTGGATTCGAAGCACGCTGAAGTGTTATCTTTTGGAAATTCATTTTGTTTTTATTATTTTTTTTCATTTCTGCCTTGCTCGAGAAACAGATGGGTAAGTTCTTAATTGAAATAATACATTTTTAAAACTAAAAATGGATGTCTACGAAGTTGCCGAAAAAGTGCAGATGGTCAAATGGTCAAATCGTCATAACCCAACACACGTTCGATATTGGTCGAGGGAAAATTTGCATTTGTATTTTGACGTAAGAACACAGTATCCCCAAAAACTAAATGTTTGGAGGGGGGGTATTGTAGGGGAACACGTAATTGGGCCATTTTTTATTAACGGCAATTGCAATTTGAATGGTCCTAGATACTTGAATCTACTGCAGCAGCACATTATTCCAACTGCTAGGCAGTTGTTCGGTGTAAGATTTGGTGAAACATGGTTTCAACAAGATGGTTGTTCCGCTCACAATGTTGGCCTTGTTAGGGAATATCTTGATAATGAATTTTCTAATCGGGTTATAAGTACACGGGGAACTATTTTATGGCCAGATCGATCTCCCGATCTTGCTCCTAATGACTTCTATCTGTTTTTGAAGAAGCTTTTCAAATTATCACCCCTAACATGCTTGGAAACGTTAGAAGGGGTTTTTATAGTAGGCTCGGATATTGTCTAGCCAAGCAAGGAGGACTTTTCGAACATTTGCTTTAATTTTTTTTTGACTGGGAGAATCTTTTTGGTTTTTAGAATGTATTATTTTATTTTGAGAACTTGCTTTTATTTTGTTTCTCCTTATTATTTTCATTGTAACACTTTGTCACTGATAAATCTGAGCAGTTGACAATAAAACGCTCTTATTTATCAGTGACAAAAAATAAGAAAATTACGTTATAAAATTTACGTATTTATTGACCAAATTCCGGTTTATTGACTACGCTCCACACAGCACCGTGGTTAGAGGCGTACTAAATACAAGGCGATAGACGGCGAACGGCAGCGAATGGCGATCGGAAGCCTGAGTGTTGGTTGCTTCACTGATAGGCGTGCGGTGTCTCTGCATGTACGTACACTGGCAAATTAGACTTCTTCCGCCCTATGTTGGCAGTAGATTGAAGCGGTCTGTATAGGTACCTATATATTTGAACCACTACAACATCATAAGTCTGATTGTCGATACTTGCGGATGGAGTTCCTAGCAAAGGATGGGTATTAAAATACTAAAATATCAATTAATCCAACATAATGAAAAATACTTACTTTGTCCGATTGACCAAGAAAAATCGTTATCCATTAGATATTCAAAAACTAACTAAAAAAAGCAGTTCTTTATGGATCAAAATTGGAAGTCCTTTGGACGGGCGGCTTTGGACAAAAAATGTCTGGCCGATGGACAATTTGTGCTGTCTGGGAACATGATCATCCTTTCGAAATATAAAAGTTAGACCCCACCCAACTAGCAATTTGTCGACGTCTCAACGTTGTGCACCGCGTGCCAACGTTGCGTCGCAATATTTACTTTTACTCAAACACCACCCACTTTTGCACCAATTTGGTGGATGATTTTTTAATTGAGTCAACGTCGCGATCGCGACTACAGTTGAAGTAATAGTTCAATGGGTTTTGGAGTACAATTATTTGTTCAAAATACTATTCATTACGTAAAATGATAAATACACTATTCGACTACAAATTAAACTATTTCTAACACCATCATATTATTAAAATAAAATGATATTCTATGTCATATATCATGTTTGGCATCATCATAACATGCGAACCAATGCCAAAATATATAAACAGACGGTAGTTTACTGTCAAATGTATAGTTCGTAGCTCTAAAAAATAAGCGCGCCCTCGATTCAGATGATTTTATGAAATTAAAAAAAAAATCATGATTTAAAAATCGCTTCGAAAATCCTCTAAAGATGTTGCTTAGGATTCCTAAGAACAAAATACGGATTTTTATATGCAAAAAGATCGTAGTTTATTGTAGAAAAAGCAAAAAAAATAATTTTTAATGTTTGTTTACAAATTAGCATACAATAGCTTTAACAATCAATCATGGCGGCACTTATTAGTTTCTATGACAACCAAAGGAGTCCCGTGTCTCGACTGCTTTAACTACTTAACTGTGTCTTGAACGGATCCCCTAACTTAAAAGACGCGAACACGCCCCAATTTTTACCCAATCGAAATTGCTCGACAGTTTGGCTTTCTGCTGCTCACCTAATTTCCATCCTTGCTGTTTACACAGGACCTTCCTCTTTTTTTCCGCCACACTGGGGAATCACTTTCAATGACAGCTGTCACATGTCAAAATATCGAAGAATATTTATACCATTTGTTCCTTTTCATAGTGAAAACTAATAGAAACTTTACAAAACACTCGTTAGTTACTTTTACTGAATTAATTGACGTTTGTATGACAGACAGCAGTGCTCCAAAATTGGTTTGTTGCAAACATAACAGAAAAATTGGTTAGATGAAAACAGGCACGCCCGCGTCTCCAACAAACCGGCCAGAAAACGTGGAGTAAATTGATCAATTTTTGGTGTAGCACACACCGGTTTGTAGTCGGCGCCTTCACAACTAAGGAATTACTGTTAGTACAATAGACGGTCATAAATAGTTGTGATGGCGACTGAAGTTGTGATAAACGTTTAGGCGTCGTATAATAGTCGACGTTGTCGACCGTCGCCATGATAGCTATTCTTTATCTGTAAAACAACGGTTAAAATTAGTGCAATTCTAATTTTTACAACTTGCACAACTAAAAATTGCTAGTTGGGCAGGGCTCCTCTGGAGTAGGAGACAGCATAGATATGTACCAAATGATCCCACATCGAACGCAATTCATACTCTTAAGCGGTCATCACTCATTCCAATCAGACAGGAGACTGATCCCTTCTCTTGAGAGATCTTTCTTCCTCTTGAGATTTAAGAGTTAATCCTCAAAAACCAGCAGATATTAGTTCCCAGTTTGCAATTATCCTGTTAAAGCATTAGTGTGACAATCGAATGTTCCTACTGGAGGGAAATTGGCAACTAAGTTATTGAAACATAGTTCTCATAAATCAACTTCGAAGAATTATTTCACGTAATTTATAATGACATGACATATAATGACCGTATAGTGCAAATTATGCATAAATCAAATTTATTTTCAGATTTTGGCAAAACTCTAACGGTTGAATGTTTTTTTACAACATAACAGGTTGCAGTTGACTCAGAGGTGTGTATTGAGGCTTTTTAATGTAATGGCCAAAATTAGACCAAAGTCAAATATTTTGTTAATCTCATCAAAACGTTTTTTACTATCGGTGCTATTATAGGAATTGCCGGGACTGGCACATTCCAAAGAGTTAATTACAGAAACCTGCAGGAAGAGGGCCGGAAAACTCATTGAGCTCACCAGGAAGGACATCCGGACAATGGTTGATGTATACACCGGACGCTGCAGCCTAAAAGTACCATTACACAGAATGGGTTTAAGTGAGGACACCGAATGTAGGCTCTGTATGAAGTATGATGAGACAGACAGACATGTGCTGTGTGAATGTCCGGCCATTGCACGTCAGCGATAACGTATCTTGGGTAAACCACAGATCGACGGACTGGATCTGAATGATGCTTCACCAAAGCAAGTTGCGAGCCTCTTTAAGGGGCTGGATATTCTGTAGCAACAAAAAATGTTAAAAGTGAGCCACAATAGATAGATAGTGGTCGCAGTGGACAGTGCCATACTGGCACACTCACAAACGAATTAATCAATCAAATATTATAGGCATAGAAGAATAAACGGAAAACTCGACTTACTACTCTATTCCTTAGTAACGTCTCTAAATTGTCGAAATTAAAATTGTTGTTTCTGAAATACAGTAAGAGCCCAACAAGTGGCCACCTCAAGAAGCGACGCGTCGTGTGCTCAAGTGTCATTTAGATCATTTTTTTATTCAAGTCACCTCTGGATATTTTCATCTTTTTCTCTCGCACAATTTTTTACTGATTTTATCCTATTTTTAGATATGATCTGGTGGACAAAATGTAATGAGCTTGTCAGTGTGTCTACTTAAACTTTCACCTTTCCTATTTCACTCTTAAAGAATGGATCCTTCTTTATTCATTACATTTGACAAACTTGCCTCTTTATAACGGTCGTCCAAGTGAAGTGTGAGGTGCAATAAGCCGATTAAAATCAAGGGCGGCTTTGCGTGATTATGTTATAAAGGGATGGAAACGATTTTCGTCTTGACTTTCGTGTTAAAAAATGAGGTTTGAGGACATGCAAGGGCACCGGAATATACTTACAATGCGGTTATTCCCCCTCCCAGGTATTTGATAAAATATCTCACCGCAAAATACGAAAATTTACACCTAAAACTACTTTGCTGATAATAAATATTTACTCAGATGAAGTAAAATTTTATTTTGAAATTATATGTTATCTAGTATAGTTTATATTCTGTTAGCTGGCCCAACTATTAAACGAATACACTTTTTTATAAGGCGATAGCATTCCAGTTTCACTTTGACCCACACTACCTTTACGGAAAGCCAATTATCGAAAACAAAATGGCCGCCCATGAAGCCAAGAAATTAAAATTATGTTTTTCCTACGACCACACGCATATCAATTTAATTTTCGTCTCTAGAGACGAAAATATTTTCTTCTCTAGTGACGAAAATGAATGACAGCCAACCATCCAAACAATGTAGGTATCTAGTAGGCTATGATTTGTAGAAGCGTCGGAAATAGAGCGAAACCATTTTCGTTCTTAGAGAAGTAAATACTTTCTTCTCTTGAGATGAAAATAAAAAAAAATTAATAACAATAAAAAATGAGAATTAAATCCTAAAGTGGTCGTAGGAAAAATAGCGTACACAACTCGATAGAAAGTAACTTTCTTACACTCGCGTGTTGTTTCACTCGGCTAGCGCCTCGTCCACAACATTCACGCTCGTGTGAAATATGGCACTTTCTTCTCTCGTCATGTAATATACTATTAACAGTTTCTAGATCTGGTATAAAAAAAGAATTAAATTTTAACGATTTTTGTATTTCAATAATATTTTAAGTTAAAGTAAAAGGTACTTACCAACATTTATTAAGAGTTCACAAAAATGGTATAAATAAATTTAAAATTAATTGTTAAATGTAGTACTGCTATAAAACCAACTAATTAAATTAAAAAATATTTATTATTTTTTTAATCGCGAGGGTTTAATTCTTTTGAGTTAGGGCATAATGTTGTTGTTTGAAGTAATTGTGTAATTTTTTTCTTAGCGTAGCAAATTTGAAAATTTAAACATAATTCAATTAATAATGAAAATCTCTCATTTTAAGAAGGCTGAAATTAACTTCCAGAGGCGAATGAAAGTAGTATACAGGGTTCCTAAGCAAATCCTTAGGAGGCCAAGCAGCCCTGTATAAGACGCAGACAAACGGAAAAGCACATTAGGCAGAAAAGGATGGGCATGGGGCGATGTTGTCACTACATCTTACACGTAGTAAATCCATTCCAGGTTGTTGTTTTCTAATGTTATCCATTTTCATACCTTTAGGACTGGAATAAAAATTGTTTTTGCTCGACTTTAATACCAAACTGATGAAAGATATCGTAAAAAAAATATTTTTCGGCTTTTCATTTTGTCACCATTGTCCTTACGCACTGTTTACAGGCTGGGGACTGAGATACATGCAAATGCCTAACCTAAAGCGTTCATACACGGCCGGAGAAATTGACTGAGATATTTCCGTAGAAACTTTATCAAGCAAATAGGACGACGTCCAACCCGGGTTTTGCACTTTGATTCGAAATCAACAAGGAGGAACAGTCAGATGTGGGGCCGTGCACAAATTACGTAACGGTGATTTTACCAATTTTTGACTCCCTCCCTATGTAATGTTTTGTAACGGTTTGGCACGCCATTCCCTAATATTACGTAACGATTTCAAGACCACTACCCCCCCCCCTCCAAAAAAAAAACTTTTCACTTATTTTCATTCCAAATTTTCTTAGTTTCACACAAATGCAAATGCTGCCGAAAACCCTCCTCCCCCCTACGTAACGTTTTGTAACCCCCCTCCACCCTATGACCATTACGTAATTTGTGCACGGCCCCTGTAGTCCCAGTGGAGGAGGTCGAGGAAATTGATATTTTTTTTAAAATTATACTCTTTAGACCTATTCCTTTGCGTTCCCGAAATTATGTAATTTTTGAAAAAAAATTGTAAGCGGCGCCATTTTTATTTCGTGCTTTGTTTTTCTAACATTTTTGCGTTCGGCTAATTTAATTTAAAAAAAATTTCCTGCGGCGCCCTTTATCTTCTCAATCGAAACCAAGATCCCCCGTTTTAGGAAAACTGATCCCGTCTCTGTTTCTAAATTTTTTCGAATAAAAGTAGAGTATGACTATGGGGGAAATAATTTTTTTCTACGGTATGACGAAAATTTCGAGAAAGTTGAAGAAAAAAATAAAAAAAGTGGCAGAGCTCAAGTTTTTCGTAAAAAAAACGTTTTTTTAAAGAAACAGAGCAAAATAAATCTTTTCACCCTTTTTTGGGTGTTACAAATATTGGCAGCCCCTTATTTTTCGCTTTTACCCTCCCGCTAGTTTTGAAGAATGGGTTCGCTACATGTTTTGAGATCATGTCATAAAACACCTCGAAAATATCAAATGTAGTGTAGGGCCAGCTTTATTTAAAATCAATAATATCGCAAGCAAAAAGCTCTGCAGGAAAAATAGCGCCGTTTATTGATTTCTTTGGCTGCTAGTGCTAGCTGCATGGTTTGGTCGTTTCCGGATAGATGTCACTAGTAGAACAGAATGGAAAGAAATTTAATTAAAAGCGAAGATATTTCTTTCTAATGTTAACAGCCTCACGAGTTTATCGCTCAGTATCGTAAATAATGGACCCTGCCGCCTTCTTTAAGCAAGAAAAAGCTGTGGTTTGGACCTGAAAACATCTAATTTTTAATTAGATTAGATGTGTGGCCGCCATCTAGCGGAATTTGCAGACATCTTGTCAACGGTTATTATTGCAACTATGATTTATGCTCACAATGAAAGAGTGGCGAAAATTTTTTCTCATGAAAGCAGTCCGGAGATAATAACAAACTAGCACCATTGCTCAATATACCTGTTTCTTTTGTGCGCGCAGAACTTTCTA
Source organism: Oxystoma pomonae (assembly GCA_963921995.1). NCBI lineage: Eukaryota > Metazoa > Arthropoda > Insecta > Coleoptera > Brentidae > Oxystoma > Oxystoma pomonae. Next base: position 121,952,614 of record OY998163.1, on the reverse strand, counting down.
TGCCATTTCTGTTTGATTTATTGAAATCCCATCCATAAGGAAAATCTTAGGAACCCTGTATAAAAAAATGCGTATTTGTCACTAAACATGGCTTGCGGGGTGTCAAAATAAATATAATATCTTCTAGAATCTAAAATAAATAAGATAAAAATGTTGGTTAATTTTTTTTTAGCGGAGGGGGACGGGCAAAATTTTTTTTATGAAGGTTCATTTTTTTTTTGAGGTTGATTGAATTTTTTTAAGGGTTTAAAAGAATTGATTGAGGGGAGGACGGGCAAAAAATAAGGGGATAGTATCGCGGACCGAAATATAGGTAATACTAAATGTGTGAGCTTCGGTGCCCATGGTTTGGCAGAATATTTTAATGTTATAAGTATGTAGTGTGCCTCACAGTAGGTACCATTTAAGTATTATAAGTAGCATCCGTGTGTGCTTTTTCACCAAGGTCGTTTAATAATAATTAAACAAAAAACAGCAGGTACCTATCTTTTTTTAGTTGGGGCTTTAAAAGCGGAATATCCAAAAGATCCCCAGTAGGTATTTTTGTAAAATTTAGTTGAACGTTCAACTTGATTCTCTTTTAAAATGCAATTCACATACCTGACAAGTACAAAAACACATTTCAAATAACCATAAATTTCACTACTTTTGTCACTTCATTATCTTACTCTTGAAATTTTTTTTGGGGTGAGATTTTCTCGTTTAATTTAATTAATATTTATTTGGTCTATTATTTTTTTAATTTCTCTTTGGTATTCGGCACACAACAAGAAGTGGGCATTCCAAAAAACAACCCATAAAATATCTTATGCCTTTTTTGCATATTTATACCGACGAAAAATTTTTCATAACCCCATCATAATACTCGACCCGATCGGCGCGGCGCGGCGCGGCCATTTGACAAAATTTCTGAACCTATTTACCACCAAAAATACAGGCTTTTTAAATTTTAATACAGGAACACTCTCTTATTGAAAAATTTAAGGGTGAATTTGAATAAAAAATGAGCTTTTTCCAATTATTTAATCTAAGAAAGCGTTAATCAAATTTTAAATTTTGTACGGTGAAAGCTTAAAGCATAAAGTAAGACACTAAAAAGCAATATCCCGGAACCATTTCACGGATTTTGCATAATTTTAAGTTTTTTACATAATTTTACGTATCCTAAAAATGTTTCATTCACGGTAAAAATTATCTAAAAAACTAAATAAAAACAAGATATATATATATATATATATATATATATATATTTTTAAAAAACACGCGAATGCTCTGTGAGGATACCAGAAGCCTCCGCTGTGCAAAATTTGTTAAATTTTTGATGTGCGGTTTATCTGTTTAACCACTAAATGCACCGTTGGCTATTTTATCCATTCTTTTTCTCTGTTAATCCCACATAAATAAAAAAAGAGGAAGCATGGATTAGTTAAACTAATCCCAATATTTTTACGGTGCATCTGGCGGTAAGTGAACAAACTGTTTTTAGGATTCAAATTCACTCTTAAGAAACTGTTTATAAAGTTTTAACTGGGGTTTTAATAATACATAGTTGAAAAAATAACCGCTAAAAATGAAAAAATAGAACGCTTCTCATCTAGTTCACCGAATATAAACAAAGCAGTTCGACGTCATTATGACGTCATCATACATACGGTATCTCGCCTGTAGTAGAGGGCGCGTTGCTTTGACTTTTACGGAAAGTGGCATGCCAATAATAATGGCAGCAAAAGCGTTTTTTGTTTTTTAGTTGGACCGGCCAACAAAATGTGAACTATACCTTGGCACGGAACAACACTATTCTTAAAAAAAAGAAAAAAAAGAGGCTAAAAAACCTCCAAATCGGTTACATCAACCCAAAAGCATCTAAAAACAAAAGATCAAAAGATATTGGGTGGAAATAACGAAAATACAAACCTGGATGAGCATCCCACAAGGAACACACAAAAGACCAAAGTTAAAAGAGAAATGATTAAACGATGTTTCGCTCTGGGTAACCAGCGTGAGCTCGTCAGTGGTTTCACTGATCACCCTCCCCATACATCATTAAACACCATCATACCCTTTGATTTCTAACTTTGAATTACTCACAAATAGGCATCGTTTCGCACTGGTACTTATCCAAGTTACCTGATACAAAAAAAACACTGTTCTTATCTGAAAAGACAGTTAACTCCTATCTCTTCAATGCCAAATTTACAGGTATAAAATGGATTTTGTGCCAGTTTGGTGTCAATTCAGCTGCAATTGCAGGGAAAATAGAACATATAGGGAACGGATATCACCAAAGAAAAAGTGGGAAATTTTGAACTAGCGCATGGAGCAATCTAAGAGACATAACGGTTAGGTAAATTTATATTCCTTGGTAAATGCGACCTCTGGTCCGACTTGACATATAACCCTACTTTTTTGTTTACTTTTTCTTTTGTGTTGTTTACTTTTTAAAGTAATTCTCTGAAAAACTGAAATTATTAATTTCCCATCCAACCTATTATCTTTTAAAACATTATTTTTCAATTTCACGCATTACCTATCTCTTACGGACTGCACCATGTTGAAGAGTCTCACAATGTTTGCAAAAATTCGACAAAATTTTAAAAAACAGTTTGGAAAATATTGCAAATTGCAAAATTGATTCATCTTCCTGGACACAATGTACTTTACCAGTTAAACTAGGTGGTTTAGGTATAAGAGACTCTTCAACTCTTTGTTTCTCTGCTTTTCCTGGCTCTTTGAATGATTCTTCATATCTATTTACAAAAATTATTCCTTCAGAAATTCTATCACATCCGGATCTGGCTTTGGACGAAGCGTTAAATAGATCCAAAAATTTAACCGGCCTTTGTGACACACTAAATTTAAAATGTGATATGTAGTTGACAAATTAGGCCATTACGGATTGAGCTGCAAGAAAAGTACAGGACGTTTGGCTCGCCATAGGTTGATCAACGACATTATCAGACGGTCTTTGGTTTCAGCTGGATTTCAAGCTCAACTGGAACCGTCTGGTATATGTAGAGGCGATGGAAAGAGAGTGGACGGGATCACTTTGGTGCCTTGGAAGAGAAGGAGTGCGTTGGTTTGGGATGCCACATGTAAATATACCATTTGTAGCTCCTATCTTGTTAAATCTTCCGAGAAATCAGGGGAGGTGGCAAAGATGGGAGAAAAGCAAAAACGACAGAAGTACAAAGAGCTAGAAGATCGGGGATTTTTATTTTGTCCTTTTGCGGTGGAGATACTGGGTCCATGGGGTGATGAAGCAAATCTTTAATTACAGAAATATCAAAAATAATAAAAACCAAAGACGCCAAATGCTTCATCACCCAGCGAATTAGTGTGGCGATCCAAAGGGGAAATGCGGCTTCAGTGCTAGGGACTTTACCAGCCGAATCAGGTTTAGAAGAAGTGTTTTATTTATAGCTTTTATATATGTTTATTTTTATTTAAATTTTGAATTTTTATAAGTTTAGTCTATATTTTTATATTTTTAATTTATTACTTATTATAAATGAAATCACATGAAAGTTGGAACTTCTTCGTCTTTGTTTGCGTCTTTTCTCTAAAATATCGAATAAGTTGCTCCATTTCAACTTCTAGAGTTATTCTGCTTCGTATAAAAATTCTGCAAAGAACAGATGAGGTATCGTAAAGGTTAATTTCTAGTTTAAATTCCTGTATCAGAATAAACGAATTGTAATATATTGTCTTTATTTTTAATTCTAAACTCACTTCCTAGCGTAAATTACTCAAAATTAAAAAAAAATGTAAGTATATTATTGTTATGTCAACCCCTTGTGTCAAAGCATAGAAAAAGTGACGTTTCCCCAACCGCTATGCCTTTTTAGCTATGAAACTGTCAATCGCATCGTTACCCCTAACTTTTAGATTGGTTGGTTGGGATATCCATTCTCTATATGTTCTATTTTTCCTGTGCGACTGTAGGCCAAAGCATTGCCGTAGCCAGGGGGGAGGCGGTTTGGGGTTAAATCCCCCCTCCAGGAGTTCCAACCCCATCTACAATTAGCTCCCCTTTTTTTACCCTTTACCCTGTGACGTGAGGTGCTATAACGTCAGGAATTTTTATCACCAGCATTCAAAACGTGTAATAAATGGCATTCTTGGTATAATTTTCCTTAAAATTTTTATCTGCGGCGCACTTATGATTTGGCAACAAATCTATATATCCCACTGAAAACCACCCTTTATTGGCATCTAACTCAATCTACTTTTTCAAAAATATTTTCTAGATAAAAACTTTGACAACATTTTTTGTTTTTTTCTTTTTGTCAAAATTAATAAATAAATTTTGTTAACATTTTGATTCATTTTTTCAATAACATTTGAAACGCGTAAAAAATAGCATTTAGTGTAACTGTGTCAACAATTTTGCCTGCGGTGCATTTACCTGAAAAAAATCTGCAAATGAGACTAGATGAGACTAGGTTTTAAAACTAAGTATTTTTGTTTCATATACACTAACTCAACACCCTTCCTTCGGTTCAAGAGCTCAAACAATAGGCATGTACCTACCTAATTTTTAAAAATTTGCCATAGGTAGGTAGTTGATTTTAATTAAATGATGAAACCTCCCCAGAGTCGATTTCTGGCTACGCCACTGGCCAAAGAGTACTAAAACGATAAAGAATACGGAAGTAAAAAAAAAGTGGAAAGACAATAACCTTTGAGAAATTTCACAAAAATGACAGCATTATATAGGTGACAGTAACAAAAGCAAATACGCCTCAATTTTATCCAATGGAAATTGACGCAGGGCAGTGCTCCGATTTTAGTTAGTTGCAAACACAACATAAAAATTGGATACATAAAAGCAGTCGCGCTCATGTCTACAACAATCCGGCCAGAATACGTGACCTTCACAACTAAGAAGTCGCTGAGAAAATGGTTAGTAAAATAGACGGTCATAAATAGTTGTGACGTTGACTATAGTTGCGATCAACGTTTAGGCGTCGTAAACTTTGTTTTCAAGAGAACTGTTATTTATTTACCTATATAATAACGTTTAAAGGTGCAATTCTAATTTTAACAGCTTGCACGACTAAAAATTGCCAATTAGTGTATATTCAGAAGTAAAGCTTATATCGGTATATTTTTGCATTTAGTGAAAGGGCATGTGTAAATCCGTGGGATATTGAATGAAGGAGTTTTGTGACTATGTGGGATTCTCTTTAGTCACACAATCGAGTGTTACCGGGTGCTTTGTTCAAATCCGTGTAGAAGGGGTTGATATGACGTCATCTTTCAAGATGGCGACCAAAAATCATAAAAAATACAACTTTCGCAACTGGGGCATTATTATACGCGATTCCATATAACTTGAGAACGAGGATTCCAAAAAATTTACCTTCAAGGACATCCGACCCTTAATGACCTTAAAAATTGGAAAAGACAAGATTCTTGCCATTTTCTTTTCAAAAATTCTTAATAATTCGTGGTTTTGTCAGTCCAACTTAAAATCTACCTTAAACTATTAGGCATGTATGCCAAATTCGATCTTTAAAGTTTTATGCATTTTGAAGCTTCATGACCTTGAAAAGTACCCCAGTAAAGTTAACATAAAATACTACTACTATGAAAGCGAACAGGTCCAAATTTAGTAGTAAAGATAAGAAGGTCAAGTCCAACAATATTGTTAAAAATAATTGCTTTAGCTCTGACGGGTTTTAATATATCGGCTGATATATCAAAATGGCGACCTTACCACACAAAAACGACAAGGTGGATATTAAGTCTTGTTGACTTATCGCCGCTTACTATGAAAAAAAAAGTTTAGATAATGCGTGACCTTGATTGACCTTGAAAAAAATATGTGCAAGTGAAAAACCAGCTTTTTGTGATGTTTTTTACAATTTACCACTACGCAAAAACTTTAGGTGCCGGAGATAAAATTAACATCATAGCTATAAATAAACACTTCATTTTAAAACTCCCTACCATTTTTTTTTGATATGGCGTCCCCGGTAAAAATGACCTATATGCCTGTCGTTTTTATTAAGTTTTGGAACTGTGAATTTTATGTTCTACTCACTTGTCTAGCCAACAAAGTCATTTAAATAACCTGTAAGACAGTTAGCAGAAGTTGTATATATATTACCATATAGACCAGTGGTTTTAGATGCCATTTCCCAAGATGGCGGTCGAAAAAGCATAAAAAATTCTAGTTATGGCAATAGGGCATGACTACATTTGTTTATTAACATTCATAATAAAATTCAAAAATGAGGATTTAACAGATATTTAGTCACAAATTCATGTGCCACACTAATTTCATCTCCGACGCTTAAGTTTTTGCGTGGTGACAAATTGGAAAAAACATCACAAAAAGCTGGTTTTCGACTTTTACATGGTATTTTCAAAGTCAATTAAGGCCATGCATCAATTAAACTTTTTTTTCATAGTAAGATGCGACAATTCAAGAAGAAATGATGGCCACCTTGTCATTTTTGCTTTTTTAAGAAACTGAATAAAATAAAATTTGTTTATGTGTTAATATATCAGCCGCCATATTGAAACGCGTCATAGTTGAGCCAATTTTTTTTTAACAATATTGTTGGAATTGCCCTTCTTTTCTGTCTTACAAAATTTGGTCCCTTCTTTATTAGTTGATGAATAGCGCCCTTTAGTATGGTATTTTTGCAACTTGTTAATTTTATTGCGGTATTTTTCAAGGTCATGAAGCCTCAAACTACATCAAACTCTAAGGATCGAATTTGACATATATGCCTAATAGTTTGAGGCACCTTTGAAGTTGGACTGACAAAACCTCGAATTATTAAGATTTTTTGAAGAGAAAATGCAAAAATCTTGTTTTTAGTGATTTTCAAGGTCATTTAAGGTCGCATGACATTAATGGTAAATTTTTTGAAATCCGCGTTCTTAAGTTATATGGAATCTAGTATAATCTTGCCCCGGTTGCGAAAGTTGTATCTTTTATGATTTTTGAAAGATGGCGTCATATCAACTTCTTCTACACGGATGCGAACAAAACACCCGGTAACACTTGATTGTGATTGTGATTGACATATGCCTCTAAACTACTTGTGGATTTACGGAAGTCTGATAAAAACGCGAGTAAGTTTCGGAATTATTGATTGACAAATTCAAAAAAAAAAGTCGAATGGAATTGTTAATAAAAATACCCGCATTCTTCTTTCTGCGTATGATTAACTAAATTTTGCGTTTCATTGCTACAGTGGCCTACACAAGAGCAAATAGAGTGGAATTGATCGATTAAAAATGACTTTTAAAATATCTGGAAAAGGAAACTATCCAAAAAAAATTGATCTCATTTGTTTGTTATAACGTCCCTGACCTTGCATTTCCGAAAAAAAGTCGTAGCAGTAAAAACTATCCCATAAAGGTACAAATATAATAGAGACATTATGCTCACTACAGTTGCGATCAGACATAATTGCGCTGAAAGTCGTGTCCCTACAATTAATGTTTTTTGTTCTGGTTTACTTTGAAAAACATGAAGAAAAACCTTATTTGTATTCAAGGTGCGCATACTCACAGGTAAGCCCAACATTTGACTGGTTGCCATATTGAAACGTCACCTGGGTACTATAAACGCTTTTTTATTAACAAAATGGTAGCGTCATTTTAGTTTTTTTAATTTTTGTTTGTCTTGTTAAGATTTGTATATGGAAATTGAAATAGTAGTTTTTACAACTAGTGGCTAAAATAGTGCTTTTTTTACAAGCGTTGGTTTAACTAACGAGCACAGCGCGGCATTTAAAAACGCGAGTAAAAAAAAGCACAGTGAGGTGGCATGTTTGGTATTGTCTGGTGCAGCGTTGCCAGTGGAGAGGACAATGGTTTTCCCTAAACCTAACGACTCATCGCGTTTCAAAGCGATTTATAAATAACTTGATGGGTCTATTTTTTGTTGAATGTCTTTGAACTCTCCCAATCAGGTTAGCCTGGAAAAAATTCGGGATAATTTCTATCACGTGGGACTTTGAATAAAGGAGTTTTGTGACTATGTGGGATTGATAACTCTTTAGTCACACAATCAAGTGTTATCGGGTATTTTGTTTGGATCCGTCTGGAAGAAGTTGATGGCGGCCAAAAATCATAAAAGATACAACTTTCGCAAACGGGGCATGATTGTACTCGATTCCATATAACTCGAGAACGAGGATTTAAAAAAAAATCATCTTCAAGATCATCTGACCTTAAATGACTTTTAAAAACGCAAAAAACAAGATTTTTGGTATTTTCTCTTCAAAAAATTTAATAATTGGAAATTTTGTAGTCCAACTTCAAATGTACCACAAACTATTAAACATACATGCCAAATTCGATCCTTAGTTTGATGCATTTTGAAGCTTCACTACCTTGAAAAATACTCCAGTAAAATTACCACATGGCAAAAATATCATACTAAAGGGCGCTTTTCATCAACTATTAAAGCGAAGAGGACCAAATTTGGCAAGACAGAAATAAGAGCAAGTCTAACAATATTGTTAAAAAAAAATTGGTTCAGCTATGACGCGTTTCAATATGGCGGCTGATATATCAAAATGACGACTTATAACCACATTTTATTTTATCCAATTTAGTAAAAAAGCAAAAATGACAAGGTGGCTATCAATTCTTTGTTGAATTATTGCCGCTTGCTATAAAAAAAAAGTTTAGTTGATGCATGACCTTCATTGACTTTGAAAATACCATATACAAATAAAAAACCAGCTTTTTGTGGCGTTTTTTTAAGCAAACACTTCATTTTAAACCAATTTTTATATGGCGTCGCAGATGTTTATGCTATACTCCGGTATAAATGAACTATAGTGTGCCTGCCGTTTTTATTAAGTTTCGGAACTTCCACAGGGATGCGGTGACACATGAATGTGTGACTAAATAGCTGTTAAATCCTCATTCTTGAATTTTTGTTATGAATGTTAATAAAGAATTGTAGTCATGCCCTACTGGCAGAATTAGAATTTTTTATGATTTTTCGACCACCATTTTGGAAAATGGCATCTAAAACCACTGGTCCAGTATATGGTATTATATAACTTCTGCTAACTCTCTTATAGGTTATTTAATTGACTTTTTTGGCTGGATAAGTGAGTAGAACATAAAATTCACAGTTTCGAAACTTAATAAAAACGACAGGCATATAGGTCATTTTTACCGGGGTATAACACTTACATAACTTAAATAAAATGGTAGAGAGGTTTAAAATGAAGTGTGTATTTGTGGGTAAGATGTTAATTTCATCTCCAGCACTTAAAGTTGGTTTTTCATTTGTACATGTTATTTTTAAGGTCAAACAAGGTCATGCATCAACCAAACTTTTTTTTGTAGTAAACGGCGGTAATTTAACAAGAATTAATGGTCACCTTCTCGTTTTTGCTTTTTTACGAAATTGGATAAAATAAAATGTGGTTATAGCTTGCCATTCTGATATATCAGCCGCCATATTGAAACGCGTCATAGCTGAACCAAATTCTTTTCAACAGTATTGTTGGACTTCAACTTCTTATCTTTCTCGCCAAATTTGGCCCCCTTCGCTTTAATAGTTGATGAATAGCGGGTCTTTAGTGTGTTATTTTTTGCAATATGTTAATTTTACTGGGGTATTTTTCAACGTCATGAAGCTTCACACTTCATCAAACTCTAAGAATCGAAGTTGGCATATATGCTCAACAGTTTAAAGTAGATTTAAAGTTGAACTGACGAAAAATCTAAATATTAATATTTTTTGAAAAGAAAATGGCAAAAATCTTGTTTTTTTGCTATTTTCAAGGTCATCTAAGGTCTAATGACCTTGAAATTAGATTTTTTTGGAATTCTCGTTCTTGAATTATATATAATCGAGTATAATCATGCCCCGGTTGCGATAGTTGTATTTTTATGATTTTTGGCCGCCATCTGAAAAGATGACGTCATATAAACCCCTTCTACACGGATGCGAACAAAACACTCGGTAACAGTCGATTGTGTGACTAAAGAACGATCAATCCCACATAGTCACAAAACTCCTTTATTCAAAATCCCACGGAGTTACACATGCCCCTTCACTATCTGGGCGCGAGCAGACTGCATTAGGCACGTGCAGTAGATTTGGATTGATGTTATTTGTATATGGGGTGATTATTACTTCCTCTCCCCCAATTTAAATAAATCCCTTCACTAGGTCGCTGAATACCCGCCGCGTACTATAAAAATGTTGCCTCGCTTTTAATCCAAACAAATTTTCTTTTGGAATTAAAAAACTGTGGGGGATGGAATGTCAATAAACGCTGTAGCTCTATATTAAAAACAGAGTAAACTGAAGTTTGAAGTATGTGATATATTAAATTTTCCAGTATTTTTGACGTAATAAAGTAGGCAAGACCTGCGCGCCACCTGAATAGTTAATGTTGTTTTTGCAGTTTTATGTAGTCCGGTAGGTTTAGTCCCAAAAAATTTATTACAAATATTTTTTATGACTTCTAGGTGTTTGTCAATCATCTTTTGAAAATTTTGAAAAAATAAACCTTTAAACTTCTATTGTCTTTATTTTTTTCACAACGTTTCGGATGCTTATGTATCTGCAATTATTTTTTTTAAATGAGAAGACCTCGCTTATGGCGCCTTGGTAAAAAGCTTATGGAAAAAAAGACTGGTGTATTTTTTTTAGGTTTGTTAATCTACGTGTCAAAAATTCTCAAAAAATGATTGTGTCGTACTTCAAATGGAATATTGCAACTAGCGGGTTGTACATTTGTTTTTTTCCTTTGAAAAAAAATGTTGTTAGTGTATAGATCCCTTTGTGAGAGTATAGATTGACAAAAATTTTAGGCCGAAATTTTTTTTTTTGGATTTTTATAAAAACAAATTTCTAATCCGCTAAGGGCAATGTTCCATTTAAAGTCTTACACAATTATTTTTTGAGGATTTTTGACACATGGATTGGCAAACGTTCAAAAAAAAATGACACGAGCGCTTTTCTTTTTCCATAAGCTTTCCAACAAGGTGAGGGTCCGTTCACAAAAAAATTATGTTGAAAATTTTGATTGCTAAAAATATAAGGTGACGTGTCTTTGGATTTTTCCAAAAAACAAATTTCCAACCCGCTAGGGGCAATGTTCCATTTGAAGTCCGACACGAATCACTTTTTGAGGATTTTGACGCATGGCTTGACAATTGTGAACAAAAAAATTAAATGGGCGTTTTTCTTTTTCGATAAGCTTTCCAACAAGGTGCTACAAGCACCCTTTCTGAAAGTCCGTTAACAAAAATTTTATTCTGAAAATTTTAGCTTCTAAAAATCTTAGTTGACAGGTTCTCGGATTTTTCTAAAAAACAATTTTTTATCCCGATACGGCCAATATTCCATTTAAAATCTCCACTCTGTATACTAGCATGTGCTCAACTAACCTGTGTTGAAACAAAAATAGATCAACATTGCTGGGAAAATCAACATTATAAGGAATGGAAAGAGGCAAAGATCGTCGCCAGGAAGGAAACTATTCAAGCGGATGTTCAAAGAAACAGCATTTATACTAGCTAATTCATTCAATTCATAATTTTGGCTGTAAAAATTGTTTCACTACTAAATTTACGTTCAAAATAACTTCTATAGTTTTACCGTCTAGCGAATCAACTTTTAAAGATAAAACTTAAAACATGCTAAAACTTAACTAGCAAAAAAGTTGCAATTTTCAACTTTCTTTCTTAAAATACAACTGAAAACAATGCCAAGATGGCAACGGCAGTTATTTGTTGTATCCTAGTGCAATTTTTATTAAACTGCAGCTGCTTTCAATGCTATTTAGCATTTGAGAATATGCGCCCTCTATCGCTATGCTGAGACCGTGAGCCCACAGCAATAACGCCAAGATTTGCTTTTGTTTTAAATTTATTGTTTAAAAAAATGCAATGTTTGCTTGGTTGTATGGGCGAGTAAGCGGCCATGTTTTATATATTATGGCGAAACATAACCTCTTAAAAATTTCTGAAAAAAACAATCTTTTTTACATAAATATGCTCAAATCTAAGTCTGAAAATCTTTCAAAATTAGGGACTTATCGTTACATAAAGTCGGCATACCCTGTCTTTAATAAAGACAACAATTTCGCACGAAGTTTAAAGGGATTCTGACATTGTTGTTGTCTAAATATGTCATCTTTGTTCTCAAAATAATGTTGACTTTCATCATTTTTCTGCCTGCTTTTACTAAAGGACGGCATCAACTTTAATTTGTCAACCTTAAGAATGGCACAATATGAGCATGTTTAGGTGTCAGAAATCTTTCAACCTTCGTGCGGAACTGTCAGAAATAGTGCCGATTACCTAAATCAACACCATTCTAAAACTAAAAAGCCAGTTAACTCATTTTCGTTTTAGTATCCTTTGGCCTATGATCGGTGCCATATTGACACCAAACTGACAGAAAATCCATGTTTTACGTGTCAATTTGGTTATAAAAATGGCAGCCACAGTAGGCTAAAGGGCACTGAGGCGGTAGGAGTTACCAGGCTTTTTAGTTTAGAACGGTGTTACCTAAATATGCCAGACATGATGTTTATCCTTTAAATCTCGATTAAAATTTAAAAAAAATTATAATTAAAAAAATCTTATTATCTCCAATTTTTAAAACGCGTTAACTTGAACGACGTATTATTAAACCGTCCTTCGCATAAAGATTTGACTCTTGGGAAGTCCACAAAATATGTATTTTTCATTCAGAGGTTGTTAAACGTCGGTAATATTTATTTTAGTTGGTGGACAATTTTTATTCAATTGCTATTTTTAAATATATTTTTTGTCAGGGAAGTTAAATTTTAAACAACATTGCTTTCATGTGCAAAAATGCTGTATTTTCAGCTGCCGTAGACGTTGTCACAGGCAAAAAATATTCTTTAAAATAGCTGTGACAAAATTTCCATGACGTTTTCAAAACGTTGTGGCAGAAGACAGCAAAAGCATTATTGGTATATTTTTTGCTGCGAAAACGTCATACCAACTTATTTACAGCACGCTGTGTTACTTGGGTACTCATCTAATGACGATTACAAATACATAAGCATTCGAAACGTTCTGAAAAAGTAAAAAATAAAGACATTGAAAGACACGTCGGTTAACCTAACGATTAGAAGGGGCCCAAATATTTTCAATGCCATATTTTGTAGCTATTTTGTTAAGGTTAAATTAATTTTGTAGCTCCTGTTGTTTAGGAGATATTTTTATTTTATTTTAATGAAAAAAATATATCGGCCAAATGTACAGGGTGGGCTAAATTCGCTGGGATTTGGGGGTTTTGGGTACTTCTAGGCAAGATAGTCAAAAAATAGTATACATGTCCTGGGTTCGATTTTTGATACAAGCTGAAATACAAAAAGTCTGCATTTTGGGATAAGGTCTATAACTTTGTTATTTATGGGAATATGGTTTTCACGTAAAAAACTTTATTGTAGACATTATTCTGAGATATAACCTAAAGTTAGTATTTTTCCTATGGAATGGCCTTTTTTTTCTTTGATTTTTTAAATCAGAATAAAATTTCCTTTAAAACGATATGTCACACTTTACGTTTTATTTTTTGTATTATTTTTATATTTTAATTTTTTAAATAGTTATTTATTTTCTTAATTATTATCTTTTAAACTTTTTTAACGTAATTTTTACTATAAAGTAAAATTAAAAAGATAAAATAAATATAAATATTCGTAAAAAGTAATAAAAATATAAAAAATACATAAAAATAAAAAAATGCAAAACATAAAACACAAAGTTTGATACATTATTTTAAAGGAAATTTTAAGCCGATTTTAAAAAATTAATTAAATAAAGGGTCATTCTATGAGAAAAATACCAACTTTGGGTTATGCCTCAAAAACTAGATGTGTTACGAAAAATTCAGTTGGAAGGTTAAGTTCTTTGTTAAAATGTCTTCGAAAAAGCTATTTACATGAAATCAATATTCCTATAAATAACGAAGTTATAGACCCCATCCCAAAATGCAGAATTTTCAAAATGCCCCCGTTGTCTCAAAAATCGAGCCCAGGACATGCATACTATTTTTTGGCTATCATGCTTAGAAGTACCCAAAACCCTCATATCCCAGCGAATTTAGCACACCCTGTACTATGTGATTTTTTTCTTATTTAACAGAGGGCCCACACACTTTAATGGTTGTTGCATAAAGTACAGTTTTGGCTCTCATCTGACATATTAAAACATGTTGTAGCTGTTGCCGTTTAAGAGCTATTTTTATTTTATTTTAATGAGCAACATTCAAGCCAACTGCCGCGCGCCTACTTAAAAATAATTTAATCGTCTTTTGCTAATTAAAACTTCTTTAATGACTTTTTCTTACTTTTACTGAAACCAGTAATATTTTATTTGCACTCGATAGAATACAGTAATAAGTCAAAGTACTGTATTTCTCCTTACTTTATTGATAGAGATTTATCGGTACATAAAGTTGACATTGCCTGAGTTTAATAAAATCGGTATGTACCATTTTTGCCAGTTCCGCATGAAGGTTAAACAACTACTACATATTTATCAGAACTGATTATTATGACAAAATTGAGGTTAGATTAGGACGACTTTCTAGGTGGCACGAGAATGTTTAAATATGACTATAATATCAGAAATAGGACCAAGAATGTTAGGTATTCAATTTAGAGGCCATCCATAACCCACATAACATTGGAGGAATACTCATGTTATAGGAATATTCCCCTCAAAGTGACCTTTGGAATATTCTATTGCGAATATGGCAGGAATGTTGCAGACCTATTTTTTGTTCAATATTCTCTAAGAGTTTGTGATAGCTATATTTCTTTGGTAATAAAATAATAATATTCCCATGATAACCTGATAATCAAGTTACTTTTATGAATATTCCCAAAAAAAATATTTTTGTTAGAATTTTGGCATAATGTCATCTATTGTAGGTAGATAGCACTAGAATCAATATGTTCTCTATGTAGCAGGTAATATTATTGTACATACAGACCGCTTCGAGCTACTGCGAACATAGGGCGTCCAGAAGTCTAATTTGCCAGTGTACGTACATGCAGAGACACCGCACGCCTATCAGTGAAGCAACCAATACTCAGGCTTGCGATCACCACTTGCATGACTTTCCTTTGGTATTTAGTATGCCTCTAACCACGGTGCTGTGTAAAGCGTAGTCAATGAAACCGGAATTTGGTCAATAAATACGCAAACTTTTATAACGTAATTTTCTTATTTTTTGTCACTGATAAATAAGAGCGTTCTATTGTCAACTGTCAAATATTGGCTCAACTTTCGTTTACATGGTTTACATGAAATGTAATATTGAAAAAGTGGCCTTTTTTCACTCATTCACAAAAATGATGCATTTTCGCAGATTTTCATTTCCATATTTGCATTGAGGAGAAGAAGTGAAATCTAGAGCCGTTTTAGTTTTTTTCATATCGCATTTCTACAAGAAGTAAAAACAGTACATTTTCGCACATATTCAATGATATAGTTACATTCAGGAAAATGTTCAAATTTTTAAACAGATTTCTATAGAAGATTGTCATTTTTCAATTTTTCTCAAAAATCATGCATTTTCGCATATTTTAATTTCTATAATTTTATTTAGGAAATCAAGTAGAAACTAAAACCGTTTTTATTTTTTCTGTAAAACAATACTATACAAAGTTTCTATTTTTTCCATTATTCTCGAAAACGGTGCATTTTGGCAATTTTTTGTATGTCATTCAATTCAGAATGCCTTTACAAGATGTTCCAAAAAAATTTTTTTCTAGATTTCATGTAAAAAAAATTTGACCTCAAATATATATTATAGTAAAAATGGTAACTTAAGATACTATTAGATATATAATATTGTTATTTATTTTATTTACTACATTTTTGTTGTTAATATTCTCTGCAACAGAGGCAAGTCTTGAGAGGTTAATAATTTAAATTACCTTTAGCTAAAGCTATATAAGATGCTTAATCTACTTTGACTCATTTGTGATCTTAAGTTATCTTTAAATAGTTTTAATTTACTAAACGTCTTCTGAAGAGTTGTCACGGTTACCAATAATGTTAAAAACAGCAAAAATGCGGTTAAAGTTAGTTACTAGAACTCCGTATTGTTTAAAAATTAGCTCAAAAAAATCGCTGGTCGACATATTATTATTTAGATCGTTTTTTACAAGTGGTAAAAGATGATTATATTCAATTACTATAGAAGGCTCTATAATTTCAGAATATTTGCTATAAAAGCGTTTACACTTTTGTAGAAGAATTTCTTCAGTAGAACTTGTAATGGTTTTTAACCTGTACCCTGATCAATAACATCAATTGAGATGGTTTAGTAAAATTTTATTTACTGGAAGTACTGACTGGGCAGTGGGCCCCCTTGATTGATTGATTGATTCATTTGTGAGTGTGGCAGTATGGCACTGTCCACTGCGACCACTATTGTGGCTCACTTTAATTCAATTTTTTTTTGTGAAGCATCATCCAGATCCAGTCCGTCGATCTGTGGTTTACCGAAGATACGTTGACGCTGACGTGCAATGGCCGGACATTCACACAGCACATGTCTGACCGTCTCATCATACTCCATACAGAGCCTACATTCGGTGTCCTCACTTAGACCCATTCTGTGTAATGGTACTTTCAGCCTGCAGCGTCCGGTGTATAGATCAATCATTGTCCGGATGTCCTGCCTGGTGACCCCAATGATTTTCCCGGTCCTCTTCCTGCAAGGTCCTGTAATGAACTCTTTGGAATGTGCCAGTCCCGGCAATTCTCTCCACTATTGGTGAAACTTATTCTCCATCCAGCCTGAGAGAGCAGTGTTGATTGTGTTGTATGCTATTCCAAGGGCTGGTTCGGGACCAATAAAGACGGCCGATGCCCAGAATGTCCCGGAATCCATACCAGCGACACAGTGTTTATTCGCCCTAGGGTATTCAGTGTGTCCTGGCAGCTCCTAACGGTTCAAGTGCCTTAAGTGCCGTTTGACTATCGGAGAGTATCTTTATTGATCTGTTGCGCCAGCTATGATCTATCATCCAACGTGCGCTCATTTCAATGGCGAACAGTTCCGATATTTTCCCGGCTGCAATAAGCTCCGGATCTAACGCCTGAAGTCATTTTGGATCCGTCAGTGTACCAGCAGCTATCTTCACTTGAGAAACTTATTCTGTTTGTCGTCCAGTCCTCCCTATCTGGAAGAATAGTGTTGTATAGCTTTTTGCTATTTACTGTTGCGGGCATTAGATCCGGTAGCAGCCCTAGAATGCAGTGGATCTCAATTGCCCGTGTTAAAGGGTTTGGTACTACTTGACTTGACATGCCACCCCATTTGTTGGCTATGATTCTGTAGGTTGCCTTCATAGCCTCTTTCTCCAAGACAAGGTGTAGAGAAGGAAGGTTTAGGAGGCATTCAAGCGCTGCTGATGGTGTGGTGTTCCTTGCATTGCCGAGCCCCAAGGCTTTGCCTCGGATTGCTAGATGATAGATACACTACTCATACCAGTCTATAAGCAACTGTATGCACGTTTGTTACGGTCAGGTACGCATGCTCAGTGTCTTTCTAACGTACGATACATACGACATCGTTAACCTAGTACCTATGTTATCATTATACGTACCCAACTTTATATAATTCTTTTTTGGGTGAAAAAAAAAATATAGGACACCCTTTGCAATCACAATGCCCAACGCAACTTTTTCAAGGGCATATAAAAACAATAATTTTAGAAAGAAAGAAAACCGATCTTTTTTTTGATGCCCTATTAATAAACAATACTGATTTTAAGTTTGCGTATTGCGACATAATTTTTTCTGATAGCTTCTGGTTAGCAGAAGCACTAAAAGAGCAAAAATACTATTAAGATGTTTATTAATGCCTTAAAGTGCCCCTTATTTTTCTTGCATTGCAGGCTGTGGTTCGAAATATTTTACGACTAAATAGCATTAGTGTTTTGTGAGGTGCAATTGTGTTTTTAAGTTTTACGCGTGTTAAATAAATGTGTTTATTTCATAAACGTGAATTCTGCTCAAAAATGGAGACATTAAGGTAGGTAAAAAAATATGCTTAAAACAAAATATCTAAAATGAACTCCAAAAATATTTTAAGCTACCTATTCAAAAATTCAAAAAAACAAAACTTCTAGTAAGATCTAATGAAAAACATATTAATTGGTTCGATTCTTGTGTATTTTTTAATCCCAATTTCTTCTGTTAACCCGATTTGTAATAAACGTTTATGAGATCGTATTTATTTGCCTTAAAATTTCGTCAAAATCGCTCCGGCCGTTTGACACATACAGGTAGACGTTTCAACGAAATCGTTTATCGACGATCATATAAATTTTTCTCTAATTTATCAGAATGAGTACACAATAAATGAGTTTTTACTTACACAACGAAACCCAATCGATATAAACCCTTCCTCCAGAATATGAAAAAAATCACCCCAAGTACTTTTCTCATTCCGGTCGACTGGCTATCGCAGCTCAGCAATCAAAACGACTGACCCTTTTGAGTTTTATATATCCATCAGTAGATGTCAAAATATACAAGACTTCACTGCCAAAGTATTATTAAAACATTTTTATAACAAAAAACTTTTATATGTCTGAAGTCTATCCATAAATGAAGTGGTGCAGAAAAGAATGGGGGGGGGGTATGTGATAGTATTACTATAGCTGTTACAACAACGAAACCACATATTAGTCAGAAAAATAGGTATTAAACCCCCCTTAGCAGCCAACCTAATCCACTTTGTTAAAAATATTTCATCAAAAACGTAACGAAGCCAAAATTTTTTAAAGAATATTTGGCCTATTCTTCGAAACAAATTGCCTGCAGCGTTATAAGAAATATTGGTAGTTACAATTTTAGTATAATTTAAAACAATTTTTGCCAGCAGCATTGAAAATGTGTAAAAAACGAATTTTCACTTATAATCTCCCTAGAGCTTGAATTATTTCCCAACATTTTTTCGACGCGCGAATTCTCTTCAGAGACAGAGAAAAAATTTACGAAGAATAATTCAAGTTTGCAGGAGATTCGGTACGAAAATTTTATACCAAAAATTATTCCAAAAAAGAAATACAAATCTTGACAATTTGTCAAGCGTTTATTTTGCTTTGAGGTTTCGTGTTTTAATATAAGGTGGCTATTTAATTACTTTTTGACACTTTAAATGTCTGTGTTACCTAAGCTTATATTTTATTTAAATCACACAATATTATAGTACTGGAGGATAGGGAAAAATAGGTGTATAGGCACATGTGTTATATTGGACGCTAGGTGTTTTGTATTTCAAATAGTTTGAATTTGTTTTTTTTTTCACTTTCCCATTTCTTCATACTCTAGTAATCTTATACTACTAGAGAGAAGGGAAAATTAATTATTCTCTTGCAAAGTTGATGACAATTTAACGCGGTAAGTAATTAGGTAGGAAACATAGAATCTACAAGGTTGGCTGTGACTGCTGCTGCGCATTGGTGGAATGACGTTTCACCAATATTTTTTGGTTTGTTTATTAATTATTATTCGTCATATCAAATTTTGTTTTCGCAAAAAAATATCATAAAATGAATAGAAAATTTTACCTATGCCTCTGCTGTTATTCTGACATCTGCACGTGATAGTTGTCAAGCCAGGGAAATTATCACTTATTAATTTTTCAACTAGATCACGTGACCGAAAAAATTTCCTAAAAATTCGGGTTGTTGCCATAGCAACCTGTCAAAAACAGAGCATCTGATTGACTTAACAACTGGTATAAAATTTTCAGTATAATTTTGTTAAAATTTTCGCCTGCATCGCACTTACGACATGATTTTGCTATCAGACTTAGAATTAAGACAATATCTCGCCACAACCCAACCGACTTTGTTTAAAATAGTCTACAAAAAATGTAAAAGAGATAAAATGTTTTGCTTAAAATAAAAAAAATGTGTTCCTGCGACGCTATAAAACGTCATTGCTTGTTACTTCTTTCATAAAGTTGTAAACTGTTGTAATGGTAAATGCAGAGTATTTCACAAATTTTTTTGTGTCAAATGGCAAATTAAGATTTTTATTATTCACAAGCTAAACACCCCGCAGCTTCGCCTGCAGTTTTACCCGTTTTCTTCATTTTTCGTGCTTTAAATGATTATAACTTTTGCTTTCTTGAACCGATTTTGACAAAAGATAGCCTGTGTCATGCACAAGACTCCGAGGAATCCAGTAGTGAAATTCACAACAAAATACATTTAGCAGTGTGTGCGGGATACTGGAAAAAACAGACAAAAATTCTGAAAATTGGATTTTTGGTATTTGTTTGGTTTGGTTATAGAAGCCGACACCAAATATTTAAAAAAATATATAGATTTATTTTGAATGGGTAACTAAAAAAATGCTTTGGTCAGGGGCGGCATTTAAAAAAATTGCCTCAGGCGGCCAACACCCTAGGGCCGGGCCTGTAAGTTGGCAACTCTAACTGTAAAGGAAGGATTTTTTGTATTACAAAGATTGCTAATTTTAGGTCTATCCGCAGTTTTTGGACGTTTGAGCAACCTGATCTGCACCAATTTCACATCTTACATTAAAATACTCACCCGACCTGTGTGCGAAAACAGAGGATTATTATAGGTTTGACCCCTATGTCTATCGGGGGTTTCAAAAAATTGAATTTTATTTTCAAAAAATTACTGTATACGTGACGGCTTACTGTTTTATAGGTACATTTTGCTCCTGATGCTCTTGGCTATCCACACAGGGACCATAAGCCAAACAAACCCTGTCATATCGACTTCGGGCTGTAAATGTTGGCGGGATTATCAGGCGGAAATCGGAGATGCTGGCCTCCAGTGTGTCGCTTTGGGTAAGCAGGACAAGTTTTGCAGGAATAATAGTTGAGGGGCATGGCGTCAAATTTTACCCTCCATAGGATTTTTAATAAAGATTTTATAAAAACTTGTTACAGTCGTTTTAAAGATATTTGGTTTCGACCTATTGACGTCAATAATTTTACCTGTTCATTTTGTGCAGAAAGCATGAAATTCGGCACATTTATTCCTTAGACAATTCTTTAAAACTTTGGTCAAGGAAATCGATGATCAGAGGTGTAAGAGCCAAGATGGCGGCGATTTTTTCAAAATGGACGTCTATTTTTAAGAAAAATTGTAAAATCGCCATCAAAACAAGATTATAATCGAATTCATATAATTCGATAGAGAGGAATTGAAAAAAAATGGTTATATTGACGTATGATCTTTATAGACCTTGAAAAGTGACATTTTATTTTAAAAAAATGCATTTTGAAATTTTTTTTAAAATAATTTTTCATAATTCAGTAAACCGTGACAGGTCTTTTGTTTTTCATTTATTTAGTCGTCCGGCTTAAGTCGCAAATAGCAATCAATTGTTCATTTTGTGCAGAAAGCATGAAATTTGGCACACTTATTCTTTGGACAATTCTTTGAAATTTTGGTCGAGGAAATCGATGATCGGATGTATAGGAGCAAACATTGCGGCAATTTTTTCAAAATGGACGTCTATTTTTTTAAAAATTTTAGGTTCGCCATCAAAACAAAATTATACTCGAACCCATATAATTCGATAGAGAGGAATTGAAAAAAAATGGTTACATTGACGTATGACGTTTATCGTCCTTAAAAAGTGACATTTTATTTTTTAAAAATGCATTTTAAGATTTTTTTTAATAATTTTTCATAATTTAATAAACCGCGACAGGTCTTTTGATGTAATTTTATGATTTATAAAGAACATCAAAATAACTTTTCTATTAGACTTTTTCCTTACAGGGTGATTGGTTTAGTTATATCAGGCCAGTCAAAGTAAGATTTTTAAAAATTGCTACATTATCATCCGTATCTTTTTTAGTTCTTGAGGAAAAAATCTCAAATTTAGCACGATTATTACAATTGTCAAGGTCAACTGATACTCTAAAAAATGTTTGGATAGGTGGAGCTGCGGACGACGTGGCACCCAAATTTCCGATTTTAAATTTGATAAAAGTTCATATTTTTTTAATAGCTTAGATAAGACATGCACATTTAATAAAATAATCGATTATTTATAGCTGAAGTATGTAAATTTTTATAAAAATAAATTTTCAAAGTTTTTCAAAGGGTTTTTCAAAGTTTTCTTTAATTCTTCCTAGCGACCAAAAATTTGGCTGGATTTGCACGCTGATGAATTCTGATAAATTAGAAGGCACCAACAAATCAATTCAGATATCCAAATTCTATCGGGCCGTTTTTACGCTATAAGCCAGTAAAGTTGGCCTAACATGTGTTGAGTTGTCCCGAATAGTACTCTAATATACCCTATTGTTTACTTTTTGCGGAAAGCACCAAATTTGGTGCGCTTACTTTTTTAACAATTTTTTAGGATCGTGGTCAATAAAATTTATGATCGGATGTACAGAAAAGAAGTTGGCGGCGAAATCTTCACAATGGCGGTATTAATTCGAAAGTTACTTATCAAAAAGAAATTATGCTTGAATCTATTATAGAACTTAACGAAGAGAAATTTGACAATACTAGTTAAATTGACATGCACCTTTGATGACCTTGAAAAATGTCATTTTTTGAAAGAAAAAATATATTTCCAGAGACTTAAAATGTTTTATAATTCTCAAAACGGCGACCAGTCTTGTTATTTGATTTGCGCTAAGTTTTATAATTTTAACATGATATCAACACATCCCTCCTAAGTGACTTTTTGCTTACAGGGTGATTGGTTTAGTAAGATTTTTTTTAAGTAGAATTTTCAAATTTGTTACGATTACTAGATAGTTTTTATATCTATATAGTTAGTGCAATAAATTCTTAAACTTACATGTATTAGCGTCTCTATATTTTTATGAAGGCACTATAAACTTTTTTTAATATTTATGGAAACGTAACAAAACATCCAGTGGGTGCCTAACATAATTTTAATAAATTTAATTAAAAAGTATTTTATCAGATTTAATATAGGATGTTTCTATGGCACGTCGTCCGCAGCGTTACCTATCCAAAAAAAATTTAGTTGATAACGTAGCATTAACAATTCGTAACAAATTTTAAAATTCTACTTTAAAAAGTAAAAAAAACAGATGATAATGTGGCTTTTTAAAAAATTCTTACTAAATGTTAAAATTATAAAAGAAGACCTGTCGCCGTTTTCAGCATTATAAAACATTTAAAAAAAAGGCTCTGGAACTTGCTATGGAAAAGTATTTTTTAAGGTAAAATGATATTTTTCAAAGTCATCGAAGGTGCACGTCAATTTAACTAGCATCAAATCAAATTCCTCTTCATTAAGTTCCATAGATTCAAGCATATTTTTTTTTTTTTTTTGATAAGTAACATTCGATTTAAGAGCGCCATTTTGAAGAATTCGACGCCAACTTGGTTTCTGTACATCCGATCATAAATTTTCTTGACCACTTTCTTAAAAAATTGTTAAAAAAGTAAGCGTACCAAATTTGGTGCTTTCCGCAAGAAATGAACAATAGGGTACATAAGAGTACCTACACATGTTAGGTCAACTTTACTGGCCTATAGCTTAAAACCGGCCCGACAGAATTTGGAATTTTGTATCTGAATCGATTTGTTGGGGCCTTCTAATTTATCAGAATTCATCAACGTGCATATCCAGCCAAATTTTTGGTCGCTAGGAAGAATTAAAGAAAACGTTGAAAAACTCGTTTTTTTTACATACTCAAAAAAAAATTTGGGCGACCAAGGACCATATCAAACTAAATTTATTTTTATAAAAATGATGATGATGATGATAATGTAGCAATTTTTAAAAATCTTACTTTGACTGGCCTGATATAACTAAACCAATCACCCTGTAAGGAAAAAGTCTAATAGAAAAGTTATTTTGATGTTCTTTATAAATCATAAAATTACATCAAAAGACCTGTCGCGGCTTATTAAATTATGAAAAATTATAAAAAAAAATCTCAAAATGCATTTAAAAAAAATAAAATGTCACTTTTTAAGGACGATAAACGTCATACGTCAATGTAACCATTTTTTTTCAATTCCTCTCTATCGAATTATATGGGTTCGAGGATAATCTTGTTTTGATGGCGAACCTAAAATTTTTAAAAAAATAGATGTCCATTTTGAAAAAATCGCCGCAATGTTTGCTCCTATACATCCGATCATCGATTTCCTCGACCAAAATTTTAAAGAATTGTCCAAAGAATAAGTATGCCAAATTTCATGCTTTCTGCACAAAATGAACAATGAGCAAATAAATGAGAATCGGAATGAGCCGGAATTTTTTTAAACTTATTTTACGTAATTAAGAAGGTAATTCAAAAAGGATTAATTTTCTAAGGAAAGAAAATAGCAACAAAAGTGCGATGGTGCATTTTTGTTGACATAGGGTGAAAGATAAGTGAAATATAATTTTTTTATTGAAATCGACAAAATTTTTACTCCCTAGCCTAGTGGCCTTGTTAACAGATACAAAATTGTTTTCGGTATAGTAGGCTTGTAGGTAATAGTATGAACTAGCAACTAACTAAGATTCAGATGATCAGGGATAGTTTAAAAACACATTTTGGCTCCTGTTGCCCTCTACGGGTCACATATGTAATTTTATATGAGACTCGAGGGTACGTTCCCGGAAAGCCAGCATATGTGTCAAATTTCATTGCTATATCTTAAACCGTCTGAATTAAAAAAAAAAATGGACTACTCTTTGACTACAGCATTTGTGGCTTGTTGACAGGTTAGGGAGTGTTGGTGGGTCCATTAGTAATCGATTAAAGTAAGTTTCGTAAAATCTTCATCAAAAGGCCCACGGAAGCCAAATTTTCTGCGTATGCTCCCTAAGTAAACCCTAGATTCAAGTTTCGTCTTTAAAATGAGACTAAAATTGAGAAATGTATGTATCTGGACACAAAAAAGTGTAGCCAAAAATACTCTTTCAAGTGAATTTTTTCTCTTCAAATGTTTTCTCTAATTTGCTGAACGTTTTTCAGACCAATTCCACGTGATGCCATGTAACATGCCCCACCTACCGAAATGCGAATGCACCGGAAATTTTAGCAATATTTTAAAGGACAAGACGGGCACGTGGTGCACGAAATACACTAAAGGGGAGGAATTAAAACGGTGGGCGTGCGAAAATAAAAAGGATTGGGATGAGTTTTTTACCGACAATCCAGAGATGTTGTAAGTATGCATAAAGTTGTTCTATTTCTATACGAAGGGGGGGGGAGGCATCGTCCTCTCTTTGAGTCTAGGACGATGCGGCGTGGCCGGTTCGGCGCAGCTGTTTTGGCGCGGCTGCTTCGGTGTGAGGGGATCGTTCGGCGCGGCCGATTCGGCGCAATGGCATTTTTTTTAAAGGACCCTACGCAACCCAACTCGACAACAAATCTCAGTTACTTGACACCTTTTTACCATTTTAGGTAGATAATCAATTACTGAGAATGGTCGAATACAAAATGTATAAAAAGTACAAATGTAAGGCGACGACGCTTCAAAGATATTTTCTTTAAAAAAATGTTTTTTTTAGTTTAAACCTAGTTAAATAATAAAAATCGTAAAATTTTCTTGAAATTATTAAAATTTTAAAGGGTTTCTTATAAACTTCATTTTATACTATTTGTCTCACGCCAAAACATCCTAGGCCGAACGATACTCGCGCCGAAAGTACATTAAACCCTTAAACCTAAGGCACCTTTCTTAAGAATTATTATATTATATATAATAATTATTATAAATATCATTGATTTTTACAATTTTAGTGTAATTTTAAGCGGTTTTTGTCAACAGCTAAAAAGGGGTAAAAATTGTAATTTTTGTATAATTTGCTCAAGTTCTTGTCTGCGGTGCTTTTAAAACAATATTTTGGCTATAAATCTAGATTCATCGATTCGCGAACTTGCTCATAAATACAGTGGCGTAGCCAGGAAGTGGTTTTGGGGGTTAAAACCCCCCCAGAAGGTCCAACCCAATCTACAATAAATTAATCATAATCAAGGGCCCCAAGGAGAGCTATAGCTCCTCCACATTTTTAACCCTTTACTCTGGTTTGTGACGTGTGTTTGGTGTGATGACTTAAATTTAAAAAATTTTGCCTACGGTGCTATGACGTTATTCATTGTCACAATTTTAGCATTCAAAACGTAATAATTGGCATTCTTAGTATAATTTTTCTTAAAATTTTCATCTGCGGCGCATTTATGATTTTGCAAAAACTATACTATATATACCACCGCAACCTACCGCTTCTTGAAATTAACTCTGTGTTTCGGACTTCCATTGTCTATATTTTTATTTATACACGACGTTTCGATCAGTATGACTCCTTGTGCAAAACCTTTGCTTTTGTCCACTACATTCGGTGTTGTTTTGACCATGCATGTTCGGCGATCCCTGATTTCGTTGTTTCACCTCTTTGGGTATTCGTCTGATGTTCTTTAAGCCTAACAGATAGTGGTCTTTTTGTTTCACCTATGTATGATTTACCACACTTACAAGGAACTTGGTAAATGCATTTCTTATTTTGTTTGTTCTCCGGTTTTGTTTTACTAAGAAGGCTTCGAATTGAATTATTAGATTTAAAAGCTGTTGTAATATTAAAGTTGTTCGCTACTCTTCGAATTTTCTCTGACACTCCTTTAATGTATGGAATTGTAAGGAATGCATTTGCCTGGTTTTGGTCTTGTAATATCTGTCCTGTTTGCTGAAATTTAGAAATAGTATCTGTTATAAGTTTAAGGCTGTAGCCATTCTGCTGCAGATCCCTCTTAATGTTCCTTATTTCGATTTCCAATTCATGAGAATTGTTACAAATTTGAATGGCTCTATTATACAAAGTTCTTATTATGCCTCGTTTGGTTGTAGCAGAATGATCTGAACCTTGATTTAAAAATTGTCCTGTGTGGGTGGGTTTACGGTAGACTGTTGTTCTGATGTCGCTTTCTACTCGTTTGACAAGTACATCAAGAAAAGTGAATTTAATGGTGGATCTTATGTAATTTAGGTGGTGAAGATAAACTTCACGGTTGAGTGATTTCACATAGTATATAAGTGCGTTTCAAACCACCCCTTTCTTGTCATTGAAACCAATCTAATTTTTAAAAAATATTTTACGAAAAACCTCAAAGTTTTTAAAAAATATTTTGTTTTTTTTGTGGCGATATACCAATATTATATATTGTTAAAATTTTGTTTAACTTTAAGCAATTTTTTGGTCAACAACATTTCAAACATTTTAAGGCAGGCTTACCCAACTTTTCATATTGAAAATTAATAACATAAGCACAATTTTATTCATAGTCTTATTGTTTACAGAAGTGTTTATTCAAGTTTTCATAGTTATAATTGACAATTCATAGGCACAGTGCATAATTTAAAAGGTGGTTAATTTTAACTTTATGCACTATCAATATGAAAAAACATAGAAAACATTTTGGTTGGTTAATTTCAAGATAGGAGTGATTGATTTTAGCTGATATTAGAAAACATAAATTTAGCAAGAAGGAAGAATACCTAACCTGTTAAGGTTAGGTAAAGAAAAATATTTTCTTTTATTTTTTTTTTGACAATTTAGTATGTCAATTTTCAAAATTTATCCTAATGCTATGCTTATAAACTCTTACTCTCTTAAAAAAATCTAATATATTTAAAACTAAGTATTTTTGTTTCGTATACACTAACTCAACACTCAACACCTATGAAACCCCCCCTCTCCCCTCCCTTTAGTTCAAAAGCTCAAGTAATAGGCACCTACCTAATTTTTAAAAATTTCCCATAGGTAGGTAGTGGATTTTTATTGAATGATGAAACCCCCCCCCCCCCCGAGTCAATTTCTGGCTACGCCACTGATAAATATAAACTAGACGTTTGCTCAAGAAAGTATTCGGATTGTGTTTTTCTCACCGGGGGGCGGCGTACGCAGGGGGGACTTAGAAGCTCCCTTCGCCGAGCCACTGAAAATCGGCTTCGAAAATTCGAATTTTCCCCAAAAACCAAATAAAAAAATGGTTTAAAAAGGGATTTAGTGAGGGTGAATAAATAACAAAATCAATGAATAGCGAGCTTTCCCTCAAAAAAGGTAATGGTAACCGTAGATCCGTATTTCGCACTTGTGGTGCTCATCAGTACGGTGCCCTTACATGAATATTGTGTCATATTCTTCCATCATCATTTCATCTCCTAATTCCTCCGTACTGATGAGCACTACAAGTGCGAAATCCAGATCTACGGTTACCATTACCTTTTTTGAGGGAAAGCTCGCTATTCATTGATTTTGTTATTTATTCACCCTCACTAAATCCCTTTTTAAATTTATTAACTCCAGAGCTTAGGATATCTGTAAAGATAATTATATCTGTCTCCGTAGAGACGCTTAATTTTCCTTCAAAATGAAGGTACATCTGCCGATTCTGCAATTTGACAGATGGTTGTCTTTTACATGTATCCTGTGTCATATTTTTCCATCATCATTTCATCATTTCATCTCCTAATTCCTAGCACCGTCCTGATGAGCACCACAAGTGCGAAATCCGGATCTACCATTACCTTTTTTGAGGGAAAGCTCGCTATTCATTGATTTTGTTAAAAAAAATGGTGATCTGAGACTATTCTGTTACTCAAACCACCCCCCGCCCCACAAATCTCAAGCCCACGGTCAAGAACAATTTTGGCGTACGCCACTGTTTTATTTAAGGTAAACCTATAAAGGTGGATATTAGCTGAACTTAAGGAAATTTGATTTAACTTAAGGCCACAAAAACGGCATAGATTTGACAACAATGCTTTGCTATTTTTTTGAAAGATCAACAATAGGTGGCATCACTAATGTCATTTCGAGTGATATCGTGCAGTGTTGCACCCAATGTGAGGAAAATTGTAACTTATTAGGACTTATTAGGAAAGTAACAAATTTCCGTATTCTTATTTTTATCACCTGACATGTGTCAATTTATAGGCCGAATGTTCTATTAGACAAGTGGCCGGTGCCTATCCGGAACCTGAATTCCAATACTCCAATCGAACTCACTCAGTTTTCTTGGATCTACCAAATTACGTGACCTTGGCGTTTTCAGAATTCCGGCAGAATTTGGCTTATAAAGAAAAAAAAACATAACTTTTTTGTTATCAGATAATAGAATTTAAAAAAATCTACAACCGTATCCAAAGAATGTTTCAAAATTTGCTGTATTTTTTTCAAAAAATAAACAAATCCAAAAATTGTTGTTAGAGATTTCTGTATTATCGACGAGGCTAAAGAAAAAGCCAGCTAAGATTTTCGACTATTGTTAGCCGTGTTTATTTTATTTCGGGAATAAAAGAGTCCAGGAAAAAACTGTCTGGATACAGTTGTGAGGAATTCAAAAATAAACATTCCTGCCAAATTTCAAGAGATTCCGTTTTCTCGTTTTCGATATTCTGCCCGGTAAAGATTGGCCCAATAGCAGCAAAGCAGTGTTGTCAAATCTATGTCGTTTTTGTGGCCTTGAAAATTTTAATTTAGGAGTTACTTCACACTTAGTGAAGTGAACATTAATTTTGAAGTTCGAAATATGTAACAGCAAAAAATGACACCTAGGTAAAAAGTTAAAAGTTAAAATGCACATAAATTTTTGTAAAATTAGGCTTTCTGATTTTATTCTATAAGTTTCTATAAGTTTCTAAAAGTCCTCACAGGAAATCGTAAAAATTGTAGTTTATTAGTTTTTGGAACTTCTTATATTATTATTTTACATATCTCCAAAATATCAAAAGAACTATTCCCTGAGATTCCATGAGGGATTTTCGGCAGGGAGTGCATGACTAAAATGCACTTACAATAATCAGTGATACTTTTTATCCCGAGGATTTTATGCGATTTTGGCATCTCTTTTCATAAAAATTTTTACAAAAAAGAAAAACCGCCACATCATCCTGGTTTAACAAAATAACACATTACCAAAACACCAATCATTATCAATTGTTCCTCACGAGAAGGAATTAAATGCGTTTTTAGTACCTAAAGTGCAAAAAATGCTTGTTTTGCCATATATTTATACTTTTAGGTACACAAGATATGAAATGTGCCGCGTTGCAAATTTGCCGAAATGCGAGTGTTCGGGCAACTTTAGTGGAATCGTGAAAGACAAAACTGGAACGTGGTGTATCGAGTACACCAGCGTCCACAAGGAGAACAAATGGGCCTGTGAAAATAAGGATGATTGGGCCCATTATTTAGCTGACCATCCGTATTTTATTTATTGTCAACTCTAAAATTAGGTAGCCCCACCTAACGATAAATAGAGTCTTTTTGGTCATTGTTTTTTAATCTTCGTTATTAACCATTGGCTATCGGTATTTTTATTTATTATATATTATATAATATTTATAAAATAGTAAATTAACTGCCCAAAAATACTCTGGTGATATATACCTATATATTATGCAGTAACGGAATTTACACCTACTAATGATATGGACATTTTTTGCAGTAAATAGTTGACAATACCATACTACAAAGGGTTATTAATATAACGATTTTTTAATGTTAATGTTAGTGAATCGTATTGGAAAATAGGGACTTATCGGTATAGCCTGACTTGTTTTTCAGTTAGATTTTGGATATCCAATGGATGACGATGTTTCTTGGTCCATCGGTTTCCTGCAAAAGTGATGTATTTATCAAAAAATATTTATCAAAAAATCTATGTCAATCGGGCTTTTGTCCGAACTGTTTTGGATATCCAATGGATCATGTTTTCTCTTATTCATTACCAACAATAACATTTCTCTCATATCTCAGAATCATTTGTATATTATAGGTAAGTATTTTTCATTATTTTAGACTAATTGGTATTTTAGTATTTTAATACCGATCCTTTCCTAGGAACTCCATCCTCGGGGATCCACAATCAGACTTATATATCAGTTGGAACAAATATATCCAGTTTGCTAAGAAAAATAAACCAAGATTCATAAAGATACTTTTTGGATAGCAAATGGATAACTTTTGGACATAATTTCGTTCAACTGGATAACCATTGGATTTAGTATAGTGGTAGTATAGGTCCAAGAGCCGTCCAAAGTTTTGACAATTGTATTATCCAATGGATATACCTTGGACAAAATTTCTTACAGATTTGTTTCTCCAATGGACTGCTGCATTGTCCAGAAAACTCTCTCCACTGGACATTCTTGGGACAGAATTGTGCTGTCTGGGGTCCACTGCATACCCAGCGAAGTATATGCAAAAAAGGTTAATATTTTGAATATCCAACGTATTTCCGGTAAGGAATATACAGAATAGGTCAGAATTTTAAATAGCTTATGAATATGTAAATATATCTAACCAACTAATATAAATAGTATATTATAAATAGTATACTATAAATACTACTATAAATAGTATAGTCATCATTTAAAATTATTGTCCAAATATCAAATTGTCAAAGATTAAAATGTCGCAACAATGAACGTCACCGAGTAAAAAGACACATCGCTAGGAAAACGATTGTTATTTCGTTTACCAGCCGCCTTGATTTATAGTGTAAAGATGGTGTGTTGCAAGAAGTTCTCTTCGTTCGAGTTTTTTATTAGTAGTTTTAACAACTAGTGGCTAAAATACTGCTTTTTTTACAAGTGTTGGTTTAAATAACGAGCGCAGCCAGGTATTTAAAAACCTTTATTAAAAAATCCAAGAAAAACAGGAAAATACTTTTAAAAATCTCGAACGAGGAGAACTTTTCGCAACACACCATCTTTACAATATAAATCAAGGCGGCTGGTAAATAAAATAACAATCGTTTTCATAGCGATGTGTCTTTTTACTCGGTGACGTTCATTGTTGCGAAATTTTAATCTTTGACAATTTGATATTTTGACGATATTTTTAAATGATTTTTAAGTAAATACTTGGTGAAAACTCGCGGAATTAGCTTAATTCTTAGGCAAGAATAATTAGATTTTTTCAATATTACTCTTTTCCGCTATTTCTCTTTAAGTTTGGGTAAAAAACGGACCGAAATCTTTTTTTGCACCCGTGATCAAAAAAAAAATTTTTTTGCATCGGTTACCAAAAAAGTCATGCTTTAGTTATCGGCAGACATTTAATAAAATCATGTTTTTGATGAAGGTATTAAAAAAAAAGTATTTTCCTGTTTTTCTTGGATTTTATTACTCGCGGCTAAACTGTGTTTTTTTTTTACTCGTGTTTTTAAATACCTCGCTCCGCGCGTTATTTAAACCAACGCTTGTAAAAAAAGCACTATTTTAGCCACTAGTTGTTAAAGCTACTATTTTAGAAATATATGCGGTAGTTTTTTACATATTTTTAAAGAAATTTCCGTAACTTATTTGAGAAAAACCCAAAAAAGTAGTTTGTGCATTATGAATATTTTTAGGTACTTTACCCATCTTTTATGAAATAACTGGATCAAATGTCGAGTTTTAAAATGTTTGGGTCAAGGTCTGTACGGACCTTTAATAAAGGACGCCATTATGTCATTTTTGTAGGTGGCACGATATAAGCAAATTTAGATGACAGCAATGTCAGAAATAGTAGCACCAAAGTTAGGTAACCAACTTAATGGCCATCCATAAATTATTTAACGCAGACAGGTTGGAGAAAAGGGTTAGGTGTGAGTGTTAGAAAATGTTACGAGTCCATGGTGGCGGATAAAGTGCCTAAAAATATGTAGTAGTTGTATGTAGAACTGTCAAAAATAATGACCACTTTATTAAAGTCAAGCTATGCCGACTTTATGTACCGATAAGTCCCTAAAATTAATATAAATTAAGGCAATATACCGGCGCTAAAAAAACTGCTTTACATAATAGACACTTTAAGTTGGTCATAGGACGTAGACGCAAACGTCGAATATAGCGCAATATTCTGTTTTTCTTTTAACTGTAAAAAAGCAAAGACTTCCGCTCGAATACAGATATCAAAGTCCAATCTCTGCGATCTATCGATAAGCTTTTTCATCAAGGTCACGTCATTTGCAACCTACGTAGCATAGCGTTTGTGGCATGTTGCTAACGTGAAGATGTCATAAAATACGAAGCGAGTTTTGCTGACGGGAGAAACATCCGAGTTGGAAAATTTCACATTTACATTTCATGTACACTTTAGATTTTACAGCTATCCTATAGCTGTCACAACGTTACGGCAACTACGGTTTTGCTGTAAAGTAGCTAGCTTTATTTAAGCTGCCTTTTTAGCTGTCAAATTTTTATTGCAACTTACTTTAATAACCAAGTTGTTACTAATGCAAAGTTGTCTATTAAACTAGCTATTAAAGCTATGTTTTGTGTCATGATAAAAGTAGATCCTCAGCTGCACCAAATGGTCATTTATAGCCAAAACCAAATGCTGCGAATAGCTGCGAATGCCGCGCCTTCTACCGGCGTATAGAAGTATAGAAAACTTACGATAAGCAATTGAGTCTAGTCCACATTCCACCTGCTTGCAACTGATATCTACTTCTATATTTGCAGAAAAAAGTGAGAGGGATTAGAAAATATATTGCCCTCTTGCTCAATATGACACAGAAGGACAAAATGAGTAGCGGAAAAAAGGTAGAATGTGAAGTACGCGTTACTTCCAGTTCTGCTCTTCTTCTTTTTATATTCTACTGGGCCCAAAAAGTATTTTGCTAAAAAAAATCAAAATCTTCTCGACGTTTTTTTTCTTTAGGCGGCCAAGATTTTTTTATGAAAACTGAAAATTGTGAATGTAAAATTAACCAACCAAATAGTGTAATACAAATTATGCAAAAAAGGTGATTTAAACCCACGCGGGGTTTAAATAGTAAACACTCTGTAGAACAAATTAAAATTGAGGTTATATGTCACTCTCATTAAAACTTAACTTTGTTAATTAATTTTTTCAATTAATACCTGATGTCACAACGATTTAGATGGGTAATAAAAAAATAAGGAGTAGATTAATTTTGTATTTATTTAAAAAAGTTTTTATTTATGAAATGTATTAAAAAACTTAAATGAAAATTTTGTTCACATTTCTGTCACTGTCGAAATGTCAGTTTAAAAATATTAGCGCTGCGTTCGATCACAAACAGCGAGTTCGGATCTTTTACCTTTGCTTGCACCTTGGCTTGCACCAACCTCTACTGAAAAGTGCTACAGCTTTAAAATGAGTAGGCTTTGAGTAAGGAAAATTTTCTTGACTTAGCTTTTAGATAACCTCAATGTTTTAATTACAGTTTGTAGATAAATTAATATAGTTGTTTTGGGTATTTTTGTTTGGTATATTTTTCGTGCATAATCATTGACCTTCACTTATGTTTGTTTTACCTCGTAGTGCCCTCATAAATATATTTTTTGTGCTGAAACGGGTTCAAAATATGGCGTTTTTCTGGACAAAATTGGAGGTGTTTTATTGATTAATGAACAACTTGGGATATTAAATAAGTTAAATTAATTCTTGTGAAAACGGTTACTTAGGGAAATTATGAACGAACCTATTACTAATTGCCAGAAAACAATCCTTTCTGGGGGTTATAAATTTAAACCACCCCCCAGAGGTGGTCTAAAAAATCACCAATTTTATAGCCTCAAACACAGATTATGAATCTATTATGTGCCAAAGTTTTGGCGTATTCACCATTTGCCTTTTTGAAACCTGTCAAAAAAAATTAGTTTTAGAGCATTTTCTTCTAAAATATGGTCAAAAGCAGTTTTTCAGTGGTATTTAGCAATAAAAATACAAAATAGTCGCCGGCCGCCGTAGCGCAGAAGGCAGCGTATCTGCCTGCCGCACGGTAGGTCCCGGGTTCGAATCCCGGCTAGGTGCATGGATATTTTGTGTTGGTCTTTAATTTTGCAAAAACCTCGCCAACACTGAGCATTGATCCTGTAATGGATGGAAAGTCCCAGTATAAAACAAATATGGTAAGTGTTTTTGAAAAATTGGTTTTAATATTTAGTGTAAATATTTAGACCTGTGGGGGTACTATTTTAGATCTTAGTAAATCCCACTGTCAGTGTCTATTATATTTGTCTCCCGAAATGTCACGTATTTTTTCTTATCTTATAAAATAATAGTTTTAATTTCTCTAACAAAGTTTTTTTACTGCATGAGAGTCTGCAAGTGAACTGCCTGAACTTTATTGTTTTATTACCCTGCTACGCAATTTTTCCTTTTAAAACCCCTTTTTTAATTTACATAAACATTTTATGGCACGAAAGGAACATTATGTAAAACAATCTGGCCGCCATGGGATATATTATGTTAGGGCTTGCATAAACATATCTTTTAGAAATTAAAATGGTACCCTACAGTTTAATTTTAATGCTTATTATTAATAACGAGAAAGATCAAAAAAACGACAATAATACTTTACGTTACAAGGCCGGGAAATGCTCTATTAAAGTAAAAGTCTAGATGTTTACGGACAAGGCGACGAAGGAGCCGAGTCCGGAATTTCTAGACGAGTACTTTAATGAAATTTCACGGCCGTTTCATTTCATACTGTGAGTGGAAAATCAATTATTTTAGTCTTGTTTTGTATTACAATACAGTATGAAATAAAAATATTTTTTTCTCAGCATCTTCGAAAGGGCGAAAGAGCTTAAGGGTGTCGCATCTTTTTGCGGTAGTGTGTAGAGGGTGATTCACGATATTTTTCACCCCCATTATTATCAGAGCTGGAAAAAAAAATTCGAAGAGAAGCATAATTTTTTCTAAGCTTTCAAACGACGTATCTAAACATTAGCAAATGACATCGAATCTGTCAAATTTTAAAACTAACTGCTTCGTTTTAAGTAGAACAACCTGTATATTTTTTAAATTTTTCATGGCCTTTTTTTATTGATTCTCGAGTAATGTTTTGAACGAAGAACCACCTAAAGTACTTTTACTTGTCTAATACATTGTACTTATGGGAAAGTATTTTTCATTTTATTCGAGAACCGACCAAAAAAAATTGTACCTATTAAGGCGCATTTACACAGACAAACTTTCCTTTGATGTTGAAATGCCGACAAACATTTACACGAGCCTCTTGAGCAAAATGTTCAAAGAAAAGTTCGAGCAAAATCTCGTACAAAAAGACTCACGGAAATTTTGGAGAGAATGTTAAGCAAAATTTGTTTGAAGAAATGTTGGTATAGAAATTTATTACAAATTTAAATTTTATAGTTTTATGGGAATTCATTGAACTTAACTGAAAATAGAAAGACTAAGTTTTAAAACAAGATATTTTTAATTAAGTGCTTTCCGACGGAAAAACGATTTGATATCGAAATTCACATTTTACCTCATAAGCAACTTCGATTGATCTGATTTTTATAGGGAATATGCCAGTATGCTTGTAACTTTTTTGGGGTTGTAAAAAAACGAGAATAAAAGAAATAATAATTGGCACTTATTTATTGCTGTTGCCTAAAATGTAATGATAAAAATTTACCTTTAAAAGAATATCTCTTATTTTACTTCCTAGTTTAGTTAATATATGAACAAAAGCACGTTCGGTTTAAATAATACCCGTTTATTACCCAATTTTACAACCCTACGATCCCGACCCTTGTCTAAAAAATATAATTTAACAGTAATAGACTAGACTTTTGAATCGGAATGTTTCCCGTTTGCATATTGTTTGTTCATTGTTAGTAATCGACCTTGATTATTACATTAAATTGACAGTAAATATCTATATTTTTAGCATTTTCATGAACCTTTTGCTTTTTTAAGCAACCCTTGGGGCCTTAAACTAACTAGGTAAATCTGGTGTGAAGTATTAAAAAAAAACGATCAAAGCTAAGGTTAAAGTACAGTTACAAAAATATGTTTAATAAAAAATCCCCTCCCCACCACTCCTCATAGTCGTGAGGCGCGGATTACCGCTTAAAAGTGCAATTTTTGAGTATTTTGCCGATATTTGAAAAACTCAAATTTTTTTTGGAAAAGAAAAATTTTCCTGGGTTGTTTTTCGAATTTAGGAAAAAAACCCTTGGAAATAAAAAAAAATCGCAAGAAAATCCCAAAAAAAACCCGGGCAAAAAAATCCGGGAAAAACCCTAAGAAAAAAATATTATAAGTAACCGTAATCCATGTGACAAAACTGATAGCCAAGAATAATGTTTCGCCTGCCGTCGGCTTTTTTCCACAAAAATTTAAAATAAAAGTTGGTGTTCCATTCTTTTAAAGAATTGAGATCACTGATCACAGATGTGAAATTTTATTTATTCTCATCTTTAAAAATATGTTTCCAAAACAGGTAGCAATAATTTGCTCAAAAATTTACCCGAACAAAATGTTCAAAGAAAAGCTCACAAAAATGTTCACGC
Organism: Oxystoma pomonae; assembly: GCA_963921995.1. Lineage (NCBI taxonomy): Eukaryota > Metazoa > Arthropoda > Insecta > Coleoptera > Brentidae > Oxystoma > Oxystoma pomonae. The sequence goes on along the minus strand of OY998163.1, from coordinate 121,915,358 downwards.
AAAAAATTTTAGATCTTTTGCACGAGCTTTTGTTTGAGCATGTTCGTCTGTGTAATTGCGCCTTTATATATTTTTAGGCGCAATTACACAGACGAACATGCTCAAACAAAAGCTCGTGCAAAAGATCTAAAATTTTTTGCGTGAACATTTTTGTGAGCTTTTCTTTGAACATTTTGTTCGGGTAAATTTTGGAGCAAATTATTGCTATGTATTTTGGAAACATATTTTTAAAGATGAGAATAAATAAAATTTCACATCAGTGATCTCAATTCTTTAAAAAAATGGAACACCAACTTTTATTTAAAATTTTTGTGAAAAAAAGCCGAAGGCAAGCGAAACATTATTATTGGCTCTACTATCAATTTTGTCACATGGATTAGGGTTACTTATAATATTTTTTTCTTAGGGTTTTTTTCCGGATTTTTTGACCGGGTTTTTTTTTTGAGATTTTCTTGCGAGCTTTTTTTATTTCCAAGGGGTTTTTTCCTAAAGCAAAAAAAAACCCAGGAAAATTTTTCTTTTCAAAAAAAATTTTGAGTTTTTCAAATATCGGCAAAAAACTCAAAAATTGCACTTTTAAGCGGTAATCCGCGCCTTACGACTATGAGGAGTGGGGAGGGGGATTTTTTTTAAACATATTTTTGTAACTTTACTTTACCTTTAGCTTTTATTGTTGTGTTTTAATTCCTCACACCAGATTTACCTAGTTAGTTTAAGGTCCCAAGGCTTGCTTAAAAAAGCAAAATGTTCATGAAAATGCTAAAGATATAGATATTTACTGTCAATTTAATGTAATAATCAAGGTCGATTACTGACACTGAACCAACAATATGCAAAGGGCAACATTGCGATTCAAAAGGGTGGCCGGCCTACTACCTGCGAAATCCAAAACACGGGATGATAGATCGGCGACACACTCTACTAAATTACTGCTAAATTATATTTTTTAGACAAGGGTCGGGTTCGTAGGGTTGTAAAAGTGGGTAATAAACGGGTATTATTTAAACCGAACGTGCTTTTGTTCATATATTTGAGATTTAATAAAATGTATATAGGTTTTTTAATTTGACTTAATTATTATTGTAAAAGAATAAACTAGGAAGTAAAATAAAGGGATATTCTTTTAAACGTAAATTTTTATCATTACATTTTACAGGCAACAGCAATAAAAAGTGCCAATTATTATTTTTTTTATTCTCGTTTTTTTTACAACCTCAAAAAAGTTACAAGTATACTGGCATATCCCATATCAATCGAAGTTGCTTATGAGGTAAAATGTGAATTTGGGCATCGAATCGTTTTTCCGTCGGAAAGCACTTGATTAAAATTACCTTATTTCAAAACTTTGTTTTTCTATTTTCAGTTAAGTTCAATGAATTCCGATAACAATATATATTTTGAATTTGTAAAGAAATTTTTATACCCCCAATTCTTCAAACAAAGTTTGCTTAAGATTCTCTCCAAAATTTACGTGTGTTTTTTTGTACGAGATTTTGCTCGAACATTTCTTTGAGCATTTTGCTCAAGAGGCTCGTGTAAATGTTTGTCGGCATTTCCACATCAAAGGAAAGTTTGTCTGTGTAAATGCGCCTTTTGAAATCAGGAAAAAAAAACGTTATAAATTTAAAAAAATATACAGGGTGTTCTATTTAAAATAAATAAGTAATTGTTAAAATTTGACAGGTGCGATGACAGCTGCTAATTTTTAAGGACGTCATTTGATGCTTTACAGAAAATTACGCAATTTACATACATTTTTTTTTGAGCTCTAATAATAAGGGAGGGGCAAGGGGTGAGGAAAATATGACGAAATACCCTCTACGCACTACCACAACCCAAAATTTACTGACACCACCAGTCCTTAAGCCCTTTCCAAGATGCTGAAAAAAAATATTTTGTCGTTTTTATGTATTCTTTCTCGTTATTAATAAAACCATTAAAATTGAGTTGTACCATACCATTCTAATTAATAAAAGATGTGCTAACACAAGCACTACATAAAACATTTTTCCAGCGTCAATATTAAAAGAGTTAAGTTATTTGAAATTAACTCTGTGTTTCGGACTTTCATTGTCTATATTTTATTTTACACGACGTTTCGATCAGTACAATCTCTGATCGTCTTCAGGTGCAAACTACAATCAATTCCTAAGGCTACGTATAAGTATATACTGTGAGAAATCACTCAACCTTGAAGTTTAAGAAGTTGGCTCCGCCCAAGGAGGGGCTTCCAAATATTTGGGATTTCAACCCTTGTTTTACTGAAAATACCCTAATAAAGGCAGCTTCAAGAAATTTTCGTTTCTTCCAGTGTGACTCCTTGTGCAAAACCTTTGCTTCTTCCCACATCATTCAGTGTTGTTTTGACCATGCATGTTCGGCGATTCCTGATTTCGTTGTTTCATCTTTCTGGGTATTCGTCTATGTTATTTAAGCATAACAGATAGTGGTCTTTTAGTTTCGCCTATGTATGATTCACCACACCCACAAAGAACTTGGTAAATGCATTCTTTATTTTGTTTGTTCTCCGGTTTTGTTTTACTAAGAAGGCTTCGAATTGTATTACTAGATTTAAAAGCTGTTTTAATATTAAAGTTTTTCGCTACTCTTCGAATTTTCTCTGATACTCCTTTATCGTAAGGAATTGTAAGGAATGCATTTGCCTGGTTTTGGTCTTGTGATCTCTGTCCTGTTTATTGAAATTTAGAAATAGTATCTGTGATAAGTTTAAGGCTGTAACCATTCTGCAGCAGATCCTTCTTAATGTTTCTTATTTCGATTTCCAAGGCATTAGAATTGTTACAAATTTGAACGGCTCTGTTATAGAAAGTTTTGATTATGTTTGGTTGTAGTAGAATGATTTGAACCTTGATTTAATTATTGTCCTGTGTTAGTGGGTTTGCGATAGACTGTTGTTCTGATGTCGCTTTCTACTCGTGTGACAAGTACATCAAGAAAAGGAATTTGACAATTTTGCTCCCACTCCATTGTGAATTTAATGGTGGGTCTTGTGTTATTTAGGTGGTTAAGAAATTCTGAAAGTTGTTGGTCATTCCCGGTCCAGACAATTAAAGTATCATCAATATATCTTAGCCAGAGCTTAGGTTTATATGTTGCGGTATCAACCGCATGTAATTCGAACCACTCCATGTAAATATTGGTCACCACTGGCGAAAGTGATGAACCCATTAGCAGACCGTCATCCTGAGCATAAAACCTTTTTCTTTCACTTGAAAATAAGAGTTATGTAGGCAGCACTCCAACAACTCCATCACTTCCTCAAGCGGTAAGCTGGTACGTTCATAAAGGGATTCGTCATCAACCAGTCTCTTTCTAATAATATCTAGCGATTCCTTTATCGGGACATTGGTGTATAGACTTTCGACATCAAAACTGACAAGTCTATCCTCGGGTCTTAAAACAAATGATTTTACCATATTAACAAAATGGTTGGAATTTTCTACAAATGAACCGGTCTTGCCTGCAAGAGGTTGAATAATTTTCAAAAGGAATTTAGACAGATTGCATCTTTGTGAATTTTGGGAAGTCCGTATAGATGAGGAGGCTTGCTATAATGTGATGTAAGTTGACACCTCGTGTTGTCTGGAATATATCTGGATTACTTTTTCAAAATCTTATAAACCTTACTTTCGATTGTGTCGGATCTTTTGGGAGAAGTTTATAGTTTCCTTTAGCAAGTACCTCTTCAACTTTCTGGTTGTAGGTTTCCGTGTCCAAATTTTACATGCATCGTCAAAACAACACCGAATGAAGTGGGCAGAAGCAAAGGTTTTGCACAAGGAGTCACACTGGAAGAAACGAAAATTCCTTGAAGCTGCCTTTATTGGGCAGAATCAGGGTATTTTTAGTAAACCAAGTATTGAAATCCCAAATATTTGGACGCCCCTCCTTGGGCGGATCCAACTTCTTAAACTTCAAGGTTGAGTGATTTCTCACAGTATATAAGTACGTAGCCTTAGGAATTGATTGTAGTTTGCACCTGAAGACGATCAGAGATTGTACTGATCGAAACGTCGTGTATAAATAGAATATAGACAATGGAAGTCCGAAACACAGAGTTAATTTCAAACACATCATTGTCTCAAACTTTCAAACAAAAGTTAAGTAATTTCTTCTCTTATATTTATTACGTATTGAATTACATGTTTTATTTTATTTATAGGCAACACAGCTGTTGTTTTTTTGTTTAAGCTTTGATATGGGCCCTTTTGGCAATAAAATGTGTTCTTTTCCATTTTTTTTTGTAGCCAGCGCAGGGCCATAAAAAAATCGTAAACACTCTGGCTTTTCATTACACAGGTCTCATAGCGTCTAGATCAGATTTTTTTTTATAGTTTTTTATAAAGAGTTTTTTAACAGTAGGTAAGTTATTTGATCGAGGACCTCAATAAAGTTAAACAGTATAAACAGTTTTGCAGACAAACTTTATTAGAAAATATAGTTTTAAAAAGTTTTGGGTATCTGTAGCATTACCCAGGAATTTGTTCTGGTTGGAGCAAGGGGTAGTTTAGAACGGAGGTGTATTCAAATATTATTACTTTTAAGAAGAATATACAACCCTTTGGAGCCATACCCAATTGTTTTATATCATAAAAATATTTTTTGCGTGACTACCCACGTAAAAAAACCGCATAGATTATTATAAAAGTTTGTGAGTTTTTATGGTGTTTTAAATAAAAGATTTTATAAGATTTAGTCAGGCTGTTTTTCTCGTCAAAGCTAGTAGAAAAAATTTGTACTTTATGAGATTTGTCTAGGTTTTTACAAGATTGTTTTACATACCGCATAGAAAACATATAAAACCTGATAAAATATTACAAAATCTAGTAAAACTTTTCCAAGAGATTTAACACGGTTCTTTAGCAGGGTATAAACGTTTATTACCAGCTTTGCTTTGCCTGCGCTAATTTCCTGTTATTTTGTCTTAAATGGTCATAATTTTGGTTTTCTTAAATTAATTTTGATGAAAACAAGTCTTTATTCTTCCAAGGAATGCAGTAGTGAAACTTTTAACAATATTGGTTTAGTAATTTTTGCTTGACTCTGTAACAAATAATCATTCCTATATCGATTGGGTGAAAGACAACACCAATTCAGTCTACATACTTAGCTCATCTAGAGATTGATGCAGGTTTGCCTGCGGTTTTACTCGATTTTCCCATTTTTCTTGCTTTAAATGCTGATGTTGATGAAATAAAGCCTGTATCCTGCACAGGCCTCACAGTGGTGAAACTCCCATCAAAATTCGTTTATTATTTTTTTCGTGAGGCTGGAAGAAACAAAGAAACAAACAAACAAACAAAAATTTAAAAAAAAAAATGAAATCTACTGAAATGGTCCATCTAAAGATTTATTAGATGGGCTGTGTCCATTGTTTGCATATTTATTTACTTCAAACTGATAAAAATGTTAAGAGTATATAGAGTACAATTTATGTATAGCAATTTTGGTACTACTATTGCTAGGAAATGTACTTTCGGCTTGCTGCGATATATAAATGTATTTTGCTTTGCATAGGCAATTTTACTCTGTAGCTTTGTGCAAAAGTTTTTAGCTATTTAGACGAGCGTAAGCGATTTGTATAGATATTATAAGACATGTAACTTCTTGGGAACTTTAAAATCATTAAAGTAACTGCATTTACTTTGCAAACTTATTTAATTTACAGTTCCATGAGAGCACTTAAAAAAATATTCAAAATCTAGCACTCAAAGCTTCAGCTAATAACTAAAGAAGAGCCAAACATTCCCTATAGAAATCATCTAAGGTTTGCCACCCAACAACCTTCTGGACGATTATATCAGCAGAAAGGAGATAGAGCAATAAAACGGCAACACTGCCGAAAATTGCTTTTCCCATTACGAGTGGCGTGGCAATGGCGGCGTGAGTTTTGATTTAAACTTAGAAATGTGAAAAACGAGAGATATAAGGTTGCGTTGATAGGGCACCACGCAATTTCTTCCTAGAAAACTCGGCGGTAAATTGGCAACCATGTATTTTATGGGAAAATGAACCTTATAGATGGTTGATCAGGGTAGTATTATATACTGTTATATATCTTTTTTTTATTAATCTGATATTCTAAGCAAACCCGTGCTGGTCTCTGTTGCTCCAGAGATTTGACTGGTGTGAAGTTTATCAAAACAGGATTATCTACAAGTAGTTAATTAAATTTCTGTGGGACGGATCAGTCGCCCAATATGATTCCAAGATATGCCTATAGTTTCAAAATTCACACTAATGAATATAACCAGCCATAACATTTTTTTTTTCTTTTTGGAAATCGAAACTAGGCTGTCACCCGCACAGTATAGTATAGTATCTACGTTTATATGAACCTAAAACCGATTTTATGTAAGGACGGTTTTAAATGAATCTAGCCTTACTATTTTCCAAAAAATACTATTTAAAAAAACGCAACTACGCTAACAAAATATTTTTTCATAAAAGTATGGTTGAGCATTTTTTTGGGTTGGCAGCAATACGTAAAGTATTTTAAAGTGTTTATATTGACCGTAAAAACGGTTTTAAAGCGGTTAAAAGCAGCTAAATCGCTTTAAAATAAAATAAAACCGATTTTGTGGTTAAAACAGTTTTAGTAGTAAAACATAACAAAGTTATGATTGTTTTCCACAAACCAAAACTACACTTTTTTGCACTCGACGCGCGTTTCACTAACAACGTTAGCATCATCAGGAGACGATAAACAATAAACTAAATTAACTTACACTCTAACTTATATACTATCTTTTAGTGGCCGGAGATAAGACTAATAATTTCTGCTTTATAATCCTATCTTCACTCAACTAAAAAATAAAGTGTACTAAACGGAATGGGGCCTCTATCTTTATTTAAACTATTTCTGGATTTAATGATTTCCATACTTTCATATGCATTCAAAAGTCTTTTGTTTGATACTTTTTTTAGAAGTTTTAGGTGATCTAATGTGAATCTATGAGTGTTTTCAAAAGCATGCTCGGTCACACTTGACTTTTCTGTTATTTTAAATGTGCTAAGTGTTCTTTAAAACGTGTTTGAATAGAGGGTCTCGTCAAGCCAACATATTTTTTCTCACAATCCATGCAACTAATTTCGTAAATTCCACATTTTTCTAGAACTGTTGTTTAATCCTTGGGATTTCCTAGTAAGCTTCTTATTGTGTTACCGGATTGATATACTAATTTAAGACCGGTGTTATTAAATACTTTTTGTAATCCTTTCGTATTGAGTCGCAGGTATCTTTTTGTCTGAAAAAATTGGAATTCCGAAAGGTCTTTTGAAAAGAATATCTATTTATCAGCTTATTTATTAAGCCTTCGTCGTAACCGTTTTCGTCAGCTATATTCCTAATCCTATTCTTTTCGGCATCAAATCTTTCTTTGATTAAGGGGAAATTTACTAATCTATATGTTAAAAAGTGCAAACTTGCAAGCTTATGGTGTAAGCAATGAAAAGAGTCATTTGGAATATACCTGTTGGTGGCCGTTCCTTTTCTGTATAGGTCAAAGTCCAATTAATCACTAAAGTGTACAGAAATGGCAGTGTACTTATGAAACAGAGAACAACGGTACACTGCCATTTCTAAACACTTTAGTTATGAGACATAAAAATAAAGTGGACTTTGACCTATACAGAAAAGGAACGGCCACCAACAGGTATATTCCAAATGACTCTTTTCATTGCTTACAACATAGGCTTGCAAGTTTGCATTTTTTAACATGTAGATTAGTAAATTTTCTCTTAAACAAGGAAAGATTTGAAGCAGAAAAAAATAGGATTAGGAATATAGCTGGCGAAAACGGTTACTACGAAGGCTTAATAAATAAGCTGATAAATAGACATTCTTTTCAAAAGACCTTTCGGAATTTTTTCAGACAAAAAGATACCTGCGACTCAAAATTTGTATCAATTCCTTATAATCCTAATTATACGAAAGGATTACAAAAAGTATTGAATAACACCGGTCTTAAATTAGTATATCAATCCGGTAACACAATAAGAAGCTTACTAAGAAATCCCAAGAATAAAACTACAGTTCTAGAAAAAAGTGGAATTTACGAAATTAGTTGCATGGATTGTGACAAAAAATATGTTGGCCAGACGAGACGCTCTATTCAAACACGTTTGAAAGAACACTTAGCACATTTGAAATACGGAAGAACAGAAAAGTCAAGTGTGGCCGAGCATGCTTTTGAAAACATAGATTCACATTAGATAACCTAAAACTTCTAAAAAGTGTACCAAACAAAAGACTTTTGAATGCATATGAAAGTATGGAAATCATTAAATCCAGAAATAGTTTAAATAAAGATAGAGGACCCACCTCGTTTAGTACACTTTATTCTTTGGTTGAGGGGAGATAGGATTAAAAATCGTGATCAATCACAAATTATTAGTCTTATCTCCGCCCACTAAAGGATTGTATATAAGATAATTTAGTTCATTGTTTATCATCTCCTGATGATGATAACGTTGTTAGCGAAACGCGCGTCGAGTGCAAAAAAGTGTAGTTTTGGTTTGTGGAAAACAATCATAACTTTGTTTTAGTGCAACCTAAGGTTCCATATTCCCAACATAGTACTATATAGTAGACCTGGACAACAAAGATATATTATATGATCAAACGGGGTAAACCGAACCAATTTAAATAAAAAAAAACCTAGTGACAAGAGAAATTTAATAAGCTTTTTGAAAAAGAACATCGCTTTGCCGCCACATTTAAATTCAAAATGGCGTACCTCGATTTTTTATTTAAGTATAAGGGTTACTTTTCGACATACAAAACAAATTATTTAGAAAAAAATGGCAACATATAACAAAAAGAGGTTTAAAAAAGTTAGAGAATTGATTGTTTTTCTTTCATAAGGCTTAAACTAAATATAATTTTATTTATTTTTAAGTTTGGTTATCATGTCCCTAAGGGTTAATTTGTCAGATAGTATATTTATACCCAATAAACAGTTTTAAACCTTTCTAAACCCAAACTAATTTATGAGAGAATACTTTTGTTTAATTTTCAAGGTAAAATTTAGCTTTGTGTAATTGTTTTAAAACGGAAAATTAAATTCTCCAAGATACCAACGAGTCCCAAAATTGTCAAGATGCTAAATGGAGTGAGATAAATGATGACGCTAATTTAGTTTCATGACTATATCTATAGAGTGATATCATTTATAGAATTGTAAGTCAGAAGGTGAAACTCCACGAAGCGACAGCCATTGTTTTGTAATTTAATTTGATTGGTTTTCAGATAACCCTATTTTATTGTTCCGTTATTTAATTGCAAGTTTGTGTCTAATACCTACTCATAAAATCGCTTAAATTCAAAAAAATATATATATATTTTTAAATTTTTTGGGGAAAATATTGCCGGGGATAGAGATTCAATGAGAAATGTCAGCTCCGCAGTTTATTTAAATTCCGACCTGTCAAAGAGACATGTTTTTGCCTTACAGGAGAGTGAGTAGGTGCTGTTATATCTTCGTCTCTCTGCTGCTTTTGTTTTGTTTTAGCCTTATGTGAAAAAAATATTTTGATCAAAATAAAAAAAGCAACGTATTTTACTTAAAAACCTCCCCAGGAGGCATATCTATCTCTCCTGGAATTAAAATGACACAGGAGAGATACTCAGCAAACACATCTGTTCGTTAGCATAGTATTTACGTATATCTAAAATTAACAAATTTACATAAAAAATGTTTTCATAAAATTTACGTAATATTTACGTAACATAACTTATGTTTTTTTAATTACGATATATTTAGGTATAAGAAGTGAACTTTGTGCATGGCATTATGCAGAACATGTTCAGGGTGATTCATTATATTTGGACACCCCGGTTAGAGCCGTTAATATTAGAGATAGAAAAAAATGTTTCAATGTAAGATTTTATAATAATTTTGTCCAAATTTTTTGAAAACTTTATCCAAAGCTGTCAAATGTCATTCCATATGTCAAATTTTGACATTAACTTTCTTATTTTAAATTGAATACCCTATATTTTTTTATTTTGTCAATTTTCAATTTCCCTTTGTATTTCAAAAATATATCAATTGTCTAGGTGCGGTAAACAGTTTTCACGATATTGCATATTTTTGGTGGATTTTTGCACTTCCGTTAGTGCCGTTAATATTAAAGATAGAAAAAAAATTAAAAACAAAAGATGTTGAGTTTTTTATGTCAAAAGTATAAATAACTAAACTAGGTTAGGACTACTCTATTTTTAAATACGAACGACAATAACAACGACCACAAGAAATTTATTAATCTAACAAATGCTCGAATACACCACCATTTACTTCAGCACAAAGTTCATAGCGCCTTCTTAGGCTAGAAATCGTGTTGATTTAAAATTTTATGTCTCAGGTTTCTATTATTATTAATTTTGTCATTATTTTCTCCATTTCCAATTTCTTCTAAGGTGTTCGGGCGATTTAAGTAAATAGTCTCCTTTAACTGGTCTCACAACCAAATATCCGGAGGTGTTAAATCTGGGGAGTTTGGCGGCCATGATATGGTCCCATTTGAACCAAGCTATATGGGATAATTTTTATTTAGAAAATTTGTTACTGCTCAAGGTTATTGATGAAATTTTCAATATCACCTTCCAAAATGCTAAATATCTTATTCCGTTAAAATTTCCTCGGTAAAAAATTCCATCAATCACCTTCCATTGGATATCCAAGAGCACACAATAATATGACAGGAGGACGGGACTTCAATTCACAATACTGCAGCAATAACAAACTTTCTAAATCAAAATGTTCCCATATGGCTTGGTTCAAATAAGACTATACCATGGCCACCAAACTCCCCAGATTTAACACCTCCGGATATTTGGTTGTGGGACGATTTAGAGGAAATAATGAAGAAATTAATATCAATAGAAACCTGAGACAAAAAATAATCAACACGATTTCTGGCTTAAGAAGGCGTTATGAACTTTGTGTTAAAGTAAATGGGGATGTGTTCGAGCATTTGTTAGATTAGTAAATTTTTTGTTGTCGTTCGTATTTAAAAATGGAGTAGTCCTAATTTAGCATTGTTATTTATACATTTGACATTTTCTCGCAGAATATATATATAAAAAACAAAAAAATGAATCTCGTGTCCGCAAATAAAAATAAAAGTAAAACTCGTGGTATATCGGACAAAACGTTTTTGTTTCTCACTTCATTACGACCAGGCCTCCAATATCTAATGGAGAATCCAGACACCTACAGACCTGTTTCATCCTTATTAGGAATCATCAGGGAGTCATAGGATTGTACCTGGCAGTTGAAGCTACACAGTAACCGTGCACACCTCTAGAATTTAAAACAAAAAGTTTGTAATTCTTGCGGACGTAGTAACTGTGTGCGCCACCTCTCGAATAAACCGAGAAACAAAAACATCAAAATTGAAAAGTGCAAGACACCGTAAATACAGAATCCTGTACCGTTCAGCGGGTTATAAAGTAGAAACCTGTAAAAGTATAAGGTCACTGTAACATGACTCTTGACAGGTGGCGCACACAGTTACTACGTCCCCAAGGATTACAAACTTTTTGTTTTAAATTCTAGAGGTGTGCATGGTCACTGTGTAGCTCCCAATGAGCATTTTCAGAAACTTCTGGTGACAGATATTTATATAATTATTATAAAGAGGGTTCCATTGATACCCTAGGGTATTTAGAAGTTTCCTACAAGAATTGAGTTTGTATATTTGTTTTATTAAAGGCTCTAAATTGATGGTATCCTAAAGTAACATAAAACTGGCGTTAACAATATTTCCACGGACATCTTTATAAAAATTAAAGTCATCGGTTCAAATGTTATATAAATTGGTGTTAACAATGTTTCCACCAACATATTTATAAAAATATAAGTCATCAGTGACAAAAGTTATATAAATTGGTGTTTGAAATCTTTCTGTCAATCCACCTATAAAACCGTAAGTAACTATCAATTAAACTTATAAAACTTAATTAACCAACAACAAATTTATATAAGATAAGATTGAAAATATTTCGAGAGACACTTATAAAAACTTGGGAACTCACACACAATAGTTATATAAATTGGTGTCTGTAATATTCTTATGAACTCATTCATAAACCTTTTTTGCCCATAAGGTTTTTTCTATAATGTTGTTATTAATTTCTTTATACAGTGATTATAATACAACTGTTTTTGGAACAAAAAAAAACAATTTTAATTTATTTTGGCAATTATAATAACAAAACAAACAAGATTTTTTAAGGTTAATTTTGTGACATCAAAAGGCGCGTTTTTGCGAAATCAAAAGGAGCGTTTTTGCGACATCAAAAGGCGCGTTTTTGCGAGATACCATACCATTATTATCTTGTTTTAATTACATCAATCTGAGAGAGACAAGAGATCCAAATCTTCTTGAGATAGTTGCCGATGACAGATATCGGGATCGAATGCATTTTACACCCGATTCCCACCAGCGTTTCCGATGCACAGTCACCCTGACTCAAAAAACTCATCACGTGGTTCGAGATGAACTTGTATAGGCAAATCTCGCTTAGACCACATGATACGTGTTTTGATTCGGGGGACCCACGAATGAGAAACGCATAGATGGGAACCGTGTTTTAGAAAAAGGGAACAATATAGTAACCGTGTAAAGGTCGCAAAAACGCACCGTGAAACGTCGAGCGCATACGCTGATACTGCTGGTCGGCGGCAAATGTGAGCACCCCGGAAAATACTCGCCTGTACACCCTTCGACCCCGCAATCTAACTATATTCTTGAGATAGTTACCTCTGATAGTTATGCGGGCTTGAAGTGTGTGGAGGCGGGTATTTTTCCTGGTATGTGTAGTATGCTGGATCTCTCGAGGAATGCATTTAGGAAAAGAGAACAATGGTAACTATGTTAAGCTCGCAGAAACAGACCATCAGTGTTCAACACTGCGCCATCTGTAGCCCTTTGTTCCAAGTAGCATCATTTTTTAAAAGGGTTATAAAATAGTGTTGACGAGGTAAACAGTGGTATAGTTGTATTGTTTTTTTTATAGAATTGTCGGAAATTTTCGCCATTTTGGATTACAAAAATAGGTTTTTGGCCTAATTAAAAACGTTATTTATGGGGTTTCAACATGTGTTTCAATCGAAATATTGCTTGTTAGGGTTAAGAACAACATATGAAATTCAATATTTGTCCAATAAAGAAAAAAACGCGTATGAAAAAAAAACTGATAGTTAAATGAATATTTTTTTTCACGTTTTCTCAAGTATTTTTGGAGCCCATGAAATTTACGTGAGTGTATTCGAAAACTATACAGTACACACGGGACCGCAGCTGATTTTCAGAGAAGGATGACGTGAAAAACAGCTTTTATTTGACTAGTATATAAATATTCATATTCCTGCTTCAGCTTATCTCACTTTCATTTTTATTTATTTTAGAAGATTGCTAAACACCATTTTATAAATTTTTTTATTGTAAAAAGAAAAAGAATAATACATAACCAGCAAAGGGAAGAAAGATGGAAAATCTATATTTCTAAATCCATAAAAACCTTTCATTTGTTATGTAGTGTTGTTAGAACAGTTGTAAAACCTTTTTATAATAATCTCTATACTTGAGGGCTCATAAGGAAGTTTTATAAAATCTATATGTTGTTTTTCTATCCATTACTATGTAACATAAATTTTTATAAGCTGGTGTTGAACAGTTGTTTTTCAAGTCTTTTTTACTCATTTAAGAGATATATTAGAGTTATAAAATTATCACCAACACTAAATAATATAACTTTTGGTTATTTTATGAAGGTTTTATATTATTTGCTGTAACTTTTATATAGACAAAAATGCTCATTGGGCTTCAACTGCCAGGTATAATCCTATGACTCCCTGATGATTATTAATAAGGATGAAACAGGTCTGTAGGTGTCTGGATTCTCCATTAGATATTGGAGGCCTGGTCGTAATGAAGTGAGAAACAAAAACGCTTTGTCCGATATACCACGAGTTTTACTTTCATATATATATAAAGTCCATAAAAAACTGAACAACTTCTGTTTTTAAACTTTTTTTCTACCTTTAATACTAAGAGCATTAACAGGAGTGCAAAAATCCACCAAAAACATGCAATATCTCGAAAACTGTTTACCGCACCTAGACATTGATATATTTTTGAAATAAGAAGGGAAAACAAAACTTAACAAAACAAAAAAATACAGGTTGTTCAATTTAAAATAAGAAATTTGATGTCAAAATTGGACATATGGAATGACATTTGACAGCATTTGTCAAAGATCTCAAAAAATTTGGACAACGTTATTAAAATCTTACCTCAAAACATTTTTTCTATCATTAATAATAACTGCGATAACCGGGGTGTCCAAATATAATGAATCACCCTGTACGTTATTAGCATGACGTCAAGTTTACGTTGATGTGAATTGTAAGAGATATAAATATTATGTAGACAAATTTACCGTAATTTTACCTTTTGATTTAATTTTTAGTGACTAGTTAATCCATATTTGCTGGATTTGTTATTTTTCTATATGAAATTATAAACGAATGTGAAAACTAACCACATATATTTATTGATGCACTGATGAAAAGATAGGAAAATTTACGATATCTTTCTACAGATTAGCTTAACTTTGTACAACATTTTTGCAAACTCTGACAAAAATCATATCGGATATTGTTTATTTTAATTAGTTTATTTTAATTAATTATATACCAAAATAAAAATCTGTTTAGCGATTTCTAAACATGTCTGCTTATATATCCTCGTCCAATTTTCTTTACTTTGTATATTTTCCAGATTTTTGAGAGGTCTGCATTATCTGATTCTACAGCTTGCTTCGATTAAAATCCTAACACCTGTTTCTTTTTCTGCCAAAATCTTCAACATGGAAAAAAACAACATGGATTTTGGCGTCAAATTTATGCCTAAATCTTTAGAGCTTACAACAGCCTTTATGATAGAGATCCTTGTGTAAAGTAATATTTTCATGCAGTCTCAAAAGACGATTTGCTTGATTCAATTAAGTGGACTTTATTATTTAGTAGCTCCAAATCCTAGAGAGAAAATAAATTAATTATACGGTGTAATAGTGCCTATACCCATCGTACAAAAACTGTCAGAAACCTGTGCGTCCCAGAAACCGAAATAACCGCGGATCCTCAGGGGTCTCCTGTAGGGTGATGGAACGTTTTGAGATAGATATATCATCGCAATCTACGATTTATTATGTGCTGTCACCTAACGTTCTTGGAAATCTCGGTTTTGATTTTACGAGTAGTTTAATTCTTTGTCAGGCATATAGACAACCAATAGGGAAATCTAACAAAACGTATGAGTTTCTCCAAAAAATAAATTTTTATTAAAAAATTTTTTAAAGAACAAGTTTTTATTAAATGCACTCAAAAGTAGAAAATAATTTTTTATCTTTCTTATACCACAATAAAAGCGATGGGCCCAAATTAGAAATTTTAACTTTAAGTATCGTATATCGGTCACACCGACGATTCACCTAAGAAACAGTTGTATTACTCTATAACCTAAGGCTTGGCAAGCACGGCAATCTCATCCGTTCTCAGTTTCTTTAGATGAAAGCATTGTGTTTATCATTCGAATAGAAGAAGAATTTAGTTCTTCTTTTTTAGTTCTCTGTTTGGCACCATAAAGTCCCACCCCGCCCATCGCTTTTATTATGGTATAAGAAAGATTTTCTACTTTGGAGTGCATTTAATAAAACCTTGTTTTTGTAGCAGAGACCACATCCACATCTGCAATGAAACATTAGTTGACTAAGTAAGTACTTAATATATCTCTAGCCTAGTTTATAAAAAATTAGATTGACCTCTAAAGAGTAATGTGTTTCTTGCAGGGTTGAAAAAGGACTAATAAAGTCCGAAACGTACCAAAGAAAAATAAGTGTTTCTTTTTTGCCTATAATCCTATACCCACAAAAATCAACAGTAAAAAAAAACCTTGTTGTTTAAAAGTTCTTTTTTTATAAAAGTTTATTTTTCAATTTTTGGATTTGTACCCTACATCGTTCATTTTGAATCCGCCATATTGAAATTTTCAAATCTGATCAGAAATTCATATTCTCTTCCCGAAAATCTCCTGTATACCAATTTTGATTTAAATCGAACCAACTAAATCTTTTCCTCCTTCCACTTCCCTCTTTAGAGGGAAGTATGTAACTAATAACACCATATTGTTGTATTGTCGCCGGAACTATAAACGCATAGCAAATTTAAACACACGCCCTTAATTTATAAATTTGTACCCTTAATCGTCCATTTTGAATCCGCCATAATGAATTTTCAAATCTAATCAAAAATTCATACTCCCCCTTCTTAGAAACCCCTGTATGCCAATTTTGATTGAAATGGAACAAACTAAGTCTTTTTCCCCATCCACTTCCCTCGTCAGAGGGCGGTGGGTATTTGAGATTACCATATTATTGTATTTTCACCGGACCTATAAACGCATACCAAATTTGAACACAATCGGATGTGGGTAAGTCAGTTAAAATTTGTTAGCAAAACATTACCGAAAATCGTGCATCTTGAATCCGCCATATTGAATTTTTAAAATCTGATCCAAAATTCGTATTTTTTATTCCCAAAAGCCCCCGTATACCAATTTTGGTTGAAATCGGGTAAACTTAGGTGATTTCCCCTTTACACTCTCCTCGTAGGGAGGAGGGGTACCTAATAATGACACATTATTGTATTGTCACCGGAACTACAAACGCATACAAAATTTGAAAGCGATTGGATGGGTATAAGTCAGTTAAAATTGGCAAAAGATGACCAAAAATCATCCATCTTGAATCCGCCATATTGAATATTCAGAAGCTTGTAAAAACACAAACTAAATAAGCGTCTTCGATTTGTGCCCTAAATCTCTTGCAAACCGCTTTTTTGGTCCCGTCAATCTAGACATAACCTTACTTTGTTATTTTTTTTTCCTTAAACGCTTAAGGCAAATAGATAGTCGAGTTTATGAACGTTACGTCATAAAGTAATATACCTACGGAACAGAGGCGTAAAGCCGGCCGAAATGGATGTCAGACTTGTGCGCAGAAACGTTTTTCGCGGGAATTCGCGCAGGAGCCTGCGATCCACTTTGGTCCGCTTTGCGCCTCTGTTCCGTAGGTATGTTCTATGGTTACGTCTTTAATGTGCTTCAAAAAAGGGCAAAAGTTATGGCGTTGGTACCAAAAGTGGTGAGCGAATGTACGGACAAAGTGGTAAAGTAAAACTTTCTGTTAAATTAGGGAAGGTTTACACAACTCATTATTACGCTTAAGCATGAATTTAGTGCTAATTTTGTATGTCTTTCTCTTTCTATTGATAAAGAATAAGAAAGACAGACATACAGAATTAGCACTAAATTTAGGGTTAAGCATAATTATGAGTTGGGTAAACCTGCCTTTATACTACTAAAAATCCTTTGTATGAACCCCCTAGGGGACCTCACGAAAATATATTCCAAAAACATAGCCTTGCTAGAAAGATAATATTTCAAAGTGACTAGCCACCACCACCTATATACCACCTTTCAGGATTGTTTTTTAAAGCCACCTTAATCAATCAATGGCAGTACGCTTGATTGCTTCATCTGTCTAGAAAGATAATATGCTGAAGCGGCTGGCCAACTAAATACCACCTTTCACGATTTTTTCGTAAAACCATATGTGGCATATTGTGTTTCTATAGTCGCCCTGGCTATGAAGCGTGATGCCACTCGCAAACACAAAATAGCTGTACGAAAGAAATCTACAAGGTGGAAAACATTTTATCTTTCTAGCCAGACGAGGCAATCAAGTGTGCTGCCATTGGGAATTATGAAACAATTTCGAAAGGTGGCATCCCAACAACACAACGTGGTCAGGACGCTAGCTCTCAATTTTTCGGAAGCCAGCTGGCGGTTCGACAACTTGGGGCGCTGCAGCATGTATACCACCCATTACCGCTTCGGCGTAATTTTAAAAAAAGTGCTGGACGCAACCGGGATCCGAACCTGCGCATCCCGGGTAAGAGTCTGATCTCCGCCACTACGCCACGAGCCTTCTATATCAAATCTGTCTTTTAACTTCAACTGTTGTGAACCATAGAAATATGATCTATTTCTAGGTTGCGAACCCGCCGCGAGAAAAGTTGCGTAGAACTGACGCCTACGAAGCAACAAAACGCTTAATACGGTCCGGCGTTTTTCAGCAAGCAAAGAACCTACTCGCTAGAAAGCGCATTTTGGCGTTTAACCGACCTCGGAATGAATTCCAAATAACGAGCGCCTAACACGTTCCGAAATACAGGACAAAGTGCGTATAGATCTCGTCAGAAATCCGCCGGTATCACTTAGCGGCCGACTGTTTACCGCCACCTCCTGGTTTGCGGGGATATTGGTGGCTAGCCCCTTCGAGATATTATCTTTCTAGCCAGAGGAGGTAATCAAGTGCGCCGCTATTGATTGTTTAAGATGTCTTTATGAAATAATCAAGAAAGGTGGCATAGGTTTTGTCTAAATAAAAATGGAATGGACTGTATGTTTAGAAACACATCTTTTTGGGTTTTCTTTGTAGCTATTTGGCCACCTCTTAAAACGGCTGAGCAAAAGTTTAGGAACTTTTAATTTTAAATATTTTAACTGATTAAAAAAAAAGCAAATAACATTTTTATTCATATTTCCCTTGAAAACGAAAAAAAAAACGATATAAAATAATTTTTACTGCTCCGCAAAACCCCATTACAAAACTCGTCTTGAAACTAAAATCTGAAAACCAAATTAAAATATTTGCATAAGCAGGCAAAAAATTTAAAGCTCCCCGTAATATTATAGTGGGTATATAGACTAGCAGGATGCCGATGCCGGCCGGGGCGAAAATAAAATAAATGACATAATAAACTATATTATAAAATATACAGTCTAGACAAGACAAGACAAGACAAGACAATAGTTTATTTAGCCAAAATCAATACAAACGTACATGTGGGTCGTCCAAAATTTACATATTAGTTGCAAAACACCATCGTTTAAAAGATCAATTTAGTTATAGTTAACTCGAACCAGATAAAGATTAAATTTAAGATTGATAAAATCGTTATATCATTAATAGGTTACAATACAACTTTTGATTAAACAAACACCCTCTATACTATAGAGATATTAATAAAAACACGGAGAAACAAGTAGGATAAAAATAGACACATAAGACTATTACAGCCAAATGCAAATAAAAGGTTCTAAAATTGCCGAATACTAATATCACATAAAAGTTTTGTTATGTCCTATAGCTAAGATAATCATTAATTTTATATGACTCAATTTTACATAAATAATTAAAACATTCTTTTTTGAATAATTTAAAAGATTTTATTTCTTTTATAGCAATATATAATACGTTATATAACTTAATTGATGCATAGTGAGGATACTTTTCTGCTGTAGTTAGTCTATGTCTTGGATATATGTAGGTATGTCCTTTATGTCTAGTATTATGCGTCTTGGTGGGTTTGCAGTCAATAATCTGAACGGACTTTTTTCGTAGGAACAGTAAGCATTCGAATATATAAATTGCTGAAACAGTTAATAATTTGTTGTCTTTAAATTTCCCCCTACAGGACTGGTAAAATTTAAGGTGAAATTAAATACGTATGAGCCTTTTTTGTAGCACAAACACGTCATTAATATGGCTGCTTTGACCCCATAACAATATTCCATATTTAATATTTGAATAGAATATCCCAAAGTATATAGATTTAAGAGAACCGTATTCCTTTAAAAATCTAGTCAAAACTCTGATTGTATAACTAGCACAACTTAATTTTTTACATAAAACCTTAACCTGGGAACTGTAGTAATCCTTATCAAAAATAACACCAAGCACTCTAGCGTTATTTTAAAAACACAGCTTGTCTCCTTCGTATTTAAGGTATTCAGGAGTATACATGTTGATATTCGACACGCTGTTGTTTCTTCTGTGTTCAAAACAAGTTGATTTTCGACAAACCAATCTTAAACATCCTGTAAGATATTAAAATACTTTTCGTTTATATTTTAATTTTTGAATACTGGAATAATTACGTTGGCACCGTCAGCATAATTATGACAGTGGTCCAAGAATGCTGCTGCCCTGAGGAACTCCAGTTTTATTGAAAGCAGAGTCTGATTCAATATTTTTAGGGTTTTATACATTTAAAATTATTTTCAGCGGTCTTTCACCAAGATATGACTTAAAAAGATCCAGAGCTGTGCCTCTCACTGCATATACCTTTCAAACTTACGTATTAAGATCTCATGATTAATGGTGTTAAAAGCTTTTGATAAGTTTAAGAATAATCCGCATGCTGCGCCGTTCGATTTAAGAGTTTTTATGATTGTTTTGTTTAGTTCCAGAAGAGCAGATTTTGTGTATTTTCTTGGCAAAAAACCATGCTGAAACTTATTCAGGAGTGAGTTAGAAAGGAAGAAGTTTGAAAGTCTGCAGTGGATTAAGAGCTCAAGAAGTTTTGCAAAAGAAGATAGTATGCCAATTTGTCTATTGTTGGAAAAGTTCTCAGGATCATTTTTTTTTAAATTGGTACCACCTTGGCAATTTCTAAGCTCTTGGGAAAGACACCCGACGACATACGTGAGTCTAGTCTATATTTTTAATGCTTGGCTTAAGGATATTAGATGGAACATCGTCATGTCCAGAAGGCTTTTTATTTTTTAGTTTTTTACTTATTTCAATTATCTCTATGTCATTGATAGGAAAGAAATAAAAAGAATTTGGATTGCATTTAATATTTAAATGTAAAACATCGAAGTCAGGAGATATATTATTTTTAAGTAGTAAATTAGGTGCTGCATCTATAACATATTTATTGAAATCATTTGCCAATTCCTGTTGACTTTGACATATTCGACGCGTCCTATTCGTTTTGCTGGCATTAGTTAAATGTCTTACTGTTTTCCTAGTTTTATTGTCACTGGATTCTATTTTGTTAAGAAAATACTCACTTTTTGCCTTTATTAGTATCAAGCCCAAGAAAAAAATTTTGATCTTCTCAAACTAATTTGGTTGCAGGAGGTAACCGAGTGTGAGACCCGCCCTTTTGGAGAGCGGGACCACTTAAATAGCGAATTCTTTGATGACGCCACTGACTGGTGTAATTTTTGTATTCCTTTGGAAGACCCAGTGTAAGTTGTTTTCGTTCTATTAAGCAACTAACAAAATCCAGTGTTGCCTTCAGTGCACATTTTTCTGCACGAGCTTTAAGAGCTCATGGTTCACTAGATTTTTAAATTTTTTAAAAATGGCGGTAGAGGCAGTTCGGCGGGATTTTTGGTGGCAGTGATGATGAAGAATTGACATACCCAAAAGATCTTTTTTATTAAAGTTATCACTTACAGTGATTAGAAACTTTTTTATTTTGGCTTAACTTGCTGTATACACATTAAGTAGATATGTGAATGTTTCTTTGGTAAAAAACAAGAAAGAAAATGTGGGTGTTATTTATTACATATTTTTTAATTGACTTGACTTAATTGGGAATATCAGTGGACCAGGCCTATTTTTCTAACACAAGTGGCGAATCTAATTTTCTCAAAAGAATTTGCAATATGTGAACTGGCTGTTCTCGGACCATTCTGATCGCGGAAAAACAAAACCAAAACGGAGACTGCATGTCCTTCGACTTCAGGGTCAGCACATATGACTTAAAGCTGCTGAAAAATAATAGTCTACTTTCTAAAAAACCAAATTCTGATGGAAAGGCAGCGATTTCAGAAAGATGTGAGCGGTCCCACTGTGTATGCAATAATTACTTTAGATTGTATTAAAAATCCTAAAATGATTTTAAATATCAAGCCCATAACAAATGCGGCCTTGACTCAAACCGAGCCACAACAGAAAGTCTGTCCGCGTGTCCCGTGCACGCGGCTTTTCTCTACTCTAGAAAAATTCAATAGAAGCTATCCCCGCTGCAAGGTTTTCTCTGTAGCCTGCAGCTATAATACACCGGCAGTGCGTCGAGATGTCATTGAACCTGTTAAATGCGTCGAGTCACGGTCGCATGCTTTAGGCGGGCGTGGAAGTTAAACGGCTATCGGTGTGTACAGGGTGATTCATTATATTTGGACGCCCCAGTTATCGCGGTTAATAATAATGATAGAAAAAATGTTTTAAGGTAAGATTTTAATAATTTTGTCCAAATTTTTTGAAAACTTTGACAAGTGCTGTCAAATTTCATTCCATATGTCCAATTTTGACATCAACTTTCTTATTTTAAATTGAACAACCTGTATTTTTTTATTATGCTACGTTTTGTTTTCCTTTCTTATTTCAAAAATATATCAATAGGTGCGGTAAACAGTTTTCGAGAGATTGCATATTTTTGGTGGATTTATATTAGAGATATAAAAAAAGTTTAAAGGCAAAGGCTGTTTCAGTTGTTTCAGAAAATGTCAAATGTAATTTTTATGTCAAATGTATAAATGAATATACTAAATTGGGACGACTCTATTTTTAAATACGAACGAAAACCAACGACCACAAAAAATTTACTAATTAACAAATGCCCGAACACATCACCATTTACTTCAACACAAAGTTCATAACACCTTCTTAGGCCAGAAATCGTGTTCATTATTTTATGACTCAGGTTTCTATTAATATTAATTGCTTCATTATTTCCTCGATTTTTAATTTCTTCTAAGGTTTTCGGGCGATTTGAGTAAATGGTCTCCTTTAAATCTTCCCATAACCAAATATCTAAAGGTGTTAAATCTGGCGAGTTTGGTGGCCATGATATGGTCCCATTTGAACCAAGCCATATGGGATAATTTTGATTTAGAAAATTTGCTATTGCTCGATTATTGTGAATTGATGCCCCGTCCTGCTGCCATATTATTGGGTGCTCTTGGATATCCAATGGAAGGTTATTGATGGAATTTTTTGCCGAGGAAATTTAAACGGAATAAGTTATTTAGCATTTTGGAAGGTGATATTGAAAATTCTATCAATAACCTTCAGCAGTAACAAATTTTCTAAATCAAAATTATCACATATGGCTTGGTTCAAATAGGATACCATGGCCACCAAACTGCCCAGATTTAACACCTCCGGATACTTGGTTGTGGGACCATTTAAAGGAGACTATTTACTCAAATCGCCCGAACACCTTAGAAAAAATTGAAAATCGATGAAATAATGAAGAAATTAATATTAATAGAAACTTGAGACATAAAATAATCAACACGATTTCTGGCCTAAGAAGGGGTTATGAACTTTGTGTTGAAGTAAATGGTGATGTGTTTGAGCATTTGCTAGATTAGTAAATTTCTTGGGGTCGTTCGTATTTGAAAATAGAGTAGTCCTAATTTAGTTTAGTTATTTATAAATTTGACATAAAAATGATATTCGACATTTTCTGGACAAAATATATATAAGTCCGTAAAAACTCAATAACTTTTGTTTTCAAATTTTTATCTCGAAAACTGTTTACCGCACCTAGAAAACTGATATATTTTTAAAATATGAAAGGAAAATGAAACTTGACAAAATAAAAAAATACAGGGTGTTCAATTTAAAATAAGAAAGTTAATGTCAAAATTTGACATATGGAATGACATTTGACAGCTTTTGTCAAAGTTTAAAAAAAAATTAGACAAAATTATTAAAATCCCACATTAAAACATTTTTTCTATCTCTAATATTAACGGCTATAACCGGGGTGTCCAAATTTAATGAATCACCGTGTACAGTATCTTCCAAATCGCAAGACGTACATATGTCTTGCGATATGGAAGATAATAGGGGTTATAAGCCACAGCATGTAACTCGACGTAGCGTAAGTTTTGATTAAGTGCGCGTGTTCAGTAAAATCCAAACGTACGATACGCTTTACGCGCGCTTTACGTACGTAAATGCGTAATCCCAGATCAAAACAAAGCTGTTTACTATAAGCATGTCTGGTATTCTCAGGCATCTAGCGAGGCGCGGTAGGTGGTCTTTTTCATACCTAAATAGCGTTAAACACTCTAGTTCCGTCACCTCATTAAAGTTGAACCTTCTATAACGGGCTGCTCTATTCCCGAGAGCAGCCTCTTCACGGAGAATTTTCTTCATCGTCGTCATCAAAAATAAATACATTAAGAATGTCTTGCATTAATGAAATATAAAAAGGAATAATAAAACACGACAATTTTTAGGTTATCTTATGAAAAACAAAGCAAATGAGAGCGCCCTCTGCCCTCGGCTACTTAACCAATTTACAAGATACGCAAGAAGCTCTGCTTTAAGCCTTTTTTAATTCATCGTAACTACGCGGCGCGACGTATCCTCTCTGCGCAACGTATGTTGCGTTTACGCCCCCTAATAGGGGTTATAAGCCACAGCACGTAACTCGACGTAGCGTAAGTTTTCATCAAGTGCGCATGTTCAGTCAAATCCAAACGTACGATATGCTTTAAGCGCGGTGTATCGTTACAATGCATATCGTACGTAAATGCGTAATCCCAGATCAAAAGGAAGTTGTTTACTATAAACATGTCTGGTATTCCCAGACATCTAGCGAGGTGCGGTAGATGGTGTTTTTAAAACTTAAATAGTGTCAAACGCTCTGGTTCCGCCACCTCGTCAAAGTTGAACCTTTAATAATAAGCTGCTCTATTCCCGAGAGCAAACTCTATACAGTAAATTTCAATGATGATTGCATCATCGATGTCATTATTTTCTTCATCGTCATCAAATTCCCAACATCGTCATCATCAAAAATTAAGAATTTCTTCCATTTTTAAATATTTAAAAAAAATAAAAAAGCACGACAATTTTTAGGTTTTCTTATGAAAAACAAAACAAATAGGAGCGCCCCCTGCTCGACTACTTAACCAATTTACAAGATACGCAAGAAGAGTTGCTTTAAGCCTTTTTTATCTCATCGTAACTAGGCGACGTATCCTCTCTGCCTCTCTGCGTAACATACGTTGCGTTTACGTCATGCCGTGGCGTATAACCCCTGATACTGACTTGGACATACCGCCAACTTCAGCTGACGGGAATAAAGCTAAAAATGTTGAACAGGTAAGTAAGAAGATTGTGTGTGATTGTGTTGTACGTGTCTTATAAATAAAGTATGTTTCAACGTTTGTGAAAGTTTTTGAAAAGTTTTTAAAAGGCTCATGAAGACGAGAATGCTAGTCTATTTTGATAAACAACATATTATTTCTGATAGCCAATTTGGATTCAAGGTAGGCAAAAATACGAGCGACGCAATATTCAACCTGTTGCTTTGGCCGGGATGCATTGTCTTTAATCGGGTCTCTTCTTTCTTCTCGATTTCAGTTTGTATTTTGTAACAACATATTGTCCTCTAATCAACCACAGGGGCATTCCTCAAGGATCAGTCCTTGGTCCTATTTTATTTTCAATTTACGTAGAAGAACTTTCAAAACTGCCTATTCGTTGCAAACTTATGCGTTTTGCGGACGATACCACCGCTCTTTGGCACGGTCCTAAAACTAATTTAAATAACATTATCTCTGAGGATATAAAAATAATAAAAAAAAATGGTGTAATAGCAACCGCTTGTGCTTCAACATTTCTAAAACAAGTATTTTGTCATTTAAACTTTCTATGGAGCCAATGTCTTTAGAAAATCACGTTTTGGATTGCACACCTCAGGTAAAATTCTTAGGCCTTATAGTTGACCAAAATTTAAAGTTTACTCAACATGTTGACAAACTAAAATCCAAATTAGCAACTGGATGCTTTGCAATTAGGAATACAGCTTCAGAGTTGGGCTACTCATCTGCCAAGATGGTATATTTTTCCCTTGTGGATTGATTGCTGCATTATGGGTTGGCATTTGGGGGTTTATGTGCAAATTCGTGTTTGATTCCGTTTTTGTTTTGCAGAAGCGAGCCATTCGCTAGTTGCATTGGAGGAGGCGGAGAGATCACTGCAGACCATTGTTTATTTCTTCTAAGGTACTTACTCTTCCCTCACTTTTTGCCTTCGAGACTATCTGTCTTGTCCAGAAAAAGTTCTTGGAGAACAAGGCATATTACAATGTAAGCGAGTTTCTAGATTACCAACTACTATAGGGTTATTTTGTATTTTTTCTTCTGTGATTAATTTCACGCCTTTTGGTGTAGTGTTTTTTCGTTTTTATTTGTACTGTTTTGCATCATGTACCAACTATTTTCTTTTTTTAGTCATTTAACTATTATCTTAATGTTTTTTTTTACTTAATTTTATAAATTTACTGTTATTGGTTTTCTTAACTCAGTCTCTTTCCCAAATATCGCTCATGACGTCATTGACGAATTAGGAAGATCCCTGCCCTCGACAAAAAGGTTTTTTTGGGCCATCTCCCTGTAATTACTGCGGCTATGTAAATTTAAAATTTTTAGTGTAATGCAATAAAAACTAAAGCGGAATACAGCATCGGTTTTTTAAAATAAATAACAAAAACAAAAAAATACACAGAGCTCTCTGCAGAGCAATTAGGGAATATTTTTATTGGTCCACACAAAAATAACATTTATTTTTCTCGTTAGTCTGATATTGTTGTATGGAAGCATCAATATAAAATATGATTTGAAACTGTGTTTAAAACAAAATAAGGTTACAAATTTATTGGTTGCGAAGACGTCAATAGTTCTATAGGTTAGAGACATGATTTTTTTTATACCTTCATCAAAAACATGGTTTTAGTAACTGTCTGCAGATAACTAAAGCATGTCTTTTTTGGTTACTGATGCAAGAAAACTCTTTTCTTGATCACAGCTGCAAAAAAGATTTCTGTCCGTTTTGTACCCAAAATTAAAAAGAGAAATAGCGGAAAACAGTAATATTGAAATAATATAATTATTTAAAAACATCGCCAAAATATCAAACTGTCAAAGATTAAAATATCGAACGTCACCGAGTAAAAAGGCGCATCGCTATTTCATTTACGAGCCGCCTTGATTTATAGTGTAAAAATGGTGTGTTGCAAAAAGTGGTCTGCGTTCGAGATTTTTAAAAGTATTTTCCTATTTTCTTGAATTTTTTAATAAAGGTATTAAACAAATAGTGTTAACAACTCGCGGCTAAACTGTGCTTTTTTTAATCGCGTTTATAAATACATCGCTGTGCTCGTTATTTAACCAATGTTGTAAAAAAAGGACCATTTTAGACACTAGTTGTGAAAACTGCTATTTGTTAACCTTCATCAAAAACATGATTTCAGTAACTGTCTGCAGAGAACTAAAGCATGGCTTTTTTGATTACCGATGCAAGAAAACTTTTTTTCTTTGAACACGAGTGCAAAAAAAGATTTCTGTCCGTTTTACAAAATTGTAAAGAAATGACGAAATATAGTAATATTAAAAAATCTAATTATTCTTTCCTAAAAATTAAGCCATTTCTGGCAGTTTTCACCAAGCATTTACGAAAAAATCATTTAAGACATCGTCAAAATATCAAACTGGCAAAGATTAAAACGTCACCGATTAAAAAAGCACATCGTTATGGAAACCATTGTTATTTCATTAACCAGCCGCCTTGTTTTATGGTGTAAAGATGGTGTGTTGCGAAAAGTGTTATTTTCGCCACTAGTTGTGAAAACTACTATAATAGGCAGTAAGAACAAAACAAAAAACGCACAATGTGTTTAGGAAGTGGCAGTGTTTTTTTATACGTCATAATTTTATTGAGTAAATATAAACAAAATAAAAAATTGGTGTATTTATGTACATACACACATGTCCACCAAGAACAAATTTTAGAAATTTTTTAGCGTTATTGTTAATATCCTCTATAAGTCAAAGCAAACATTTTTTAGTCCACACTTAGCTAGGTATGTCCAGGTACACTTCTTATAAAACAACTTAAGTATTTCTATTTGTTCTTTCCTAAATTATTCTCCGTTTCCATATGGCGCAGCGGTTTGACCTTTACTACGTATCCACCTGAAACCGAATATGTTTTCAATACGATTCATTTTTAAACCTTTTATGGAAACGCGGCGAATTGAACTTTTTTTTTCGTTGGCCCTGTCAAAATTGACAAAAACTAACCTCAAAATACATCAGGCAAATGTCGAAAATTCGAATCGTGTTTCCAACGCATTCAACTTGCTTCATGAAAACCGAAAAGTAGTAATTTTATTTAAGCACAAAAACTAAATGAAAAACAAGTGGTCCGTTTTAATTAGAAAACAAATGGTAGGTAGTATAATTGTATTAAAACAAGTGAATATTTGCCAAAACAAGCACAAGGTTTAGTTTCAATTCGATACATGAAATTGGGAGTCAATCCTTTAGGGGCCTTCCGTCGTAAAACCAACCGTAAAGTTTTAGTTCGCGTGCAAATAAATTGATGTATACGGCGTCAATCTCAGAAATGGGTTAAATATATACAGGGTGGATTCTTTAAATGGAACGGTGCTTCTAGAGGCTTTAGTGGAGACGTTTTATAAGAAGCTAAAAGCGAATCCTTAATGATTTTTTACGGACTCTATCTCCATGATAAAAAACATTTTTGGGACCCCCAACTGGAGGTCTCCCAAGTATTTTTTTTAACTTGTGGCACCTTTTTGGAAAGCTTGTTAACCCAGATAAGGCCGCCGTCCTTTTAAATGCCTATGTGCAGATTTCTGTGCCGAACACTTAGAAGTACCTTCTGATAGATGGCAACCATCTACAGTTGTTTTAAAATATACATTTTACCAACCGTTTATGGTTGTGCTGAGTTTTTATCGATTTAAACTTAAGTCTCTGAGTGATTTTTAATTGCATTTTGTTTGACCTCTAACATGGCTAATTACAGATAAGCAAAATTTCTTATTTACTGCTTGTTTCTTTATAGCTCCTTCAAAAATATATAAAAACTAGTCTTAGGAAACTATTTTACTAAATTTAAGATTAAACTTTATGTATACCTATGGGGTGTTATCAAAAATATTTTGGTGTTCTTTTAAAAGCACGGTGGCCCAATACACTGTAATTTTTATATTTCACATACTGGGAGAAACTGCTAAAATTTCACAAGATTTTGGAAGAAATTGATTCTGGAGAAATGTTCAACTTGCTCAAAAAATCTGATAGAGGCATTTTGACATTTGAAGACACTGGCATTATAATATGCAAGTGGCAGGCCAACAACGTCATAGCTATTGCATCCAATACCTCCAAGGTTTTTCCCACGTCATCGGTAAAAAGGTTTTCGCAAAAAGAAAAAAGAGCACATTTTTGTACCTCAACCTTGTGTTTAAAAAAAATATAACGAAAACATGTGGGTGGCGTGGATAGAGGAAATATCAGTTTATGCAAAACTTCAATAAGAGAGAATAATTCATCACACATGAGCCTGCATAACGCTTGGCAAATATACCGATTCTATGGCGGAGATAAAGATCACTTGAGCTTTAGAAGCTCAGTAGCTAGAAGAATTCTGGAAACTTATAAGAAGATATCAAAAAAGGGACCGAGCTGACCATCTGCCAACCTTCACGAACATTCAAAATATGACGGAATAAATAATTTGATATTCTGTCAAGATAATCCGACCCGTTGCAATATTCGCCACATAAGAAGTAATTTTATATGTAGAAAACGTAAAAGCATTGCACCCAAAAAGATGTTTTGTTGATTACCATGAAGTTTAAATTTAAGTTTTATACTTTCTGTTTATTTTTAAGTAAAAAAGCATTTTAGTTATGTTTTGTAGCCTAACAAACAAGTCTAAATAAATATTAATTAGAAAGTAGTGCTTGTGGCCACCATCCGCTTAAAAAAACACTTCCCGGAGTAAAACTGTGCAACTTCAAACCCAAAATCCTTTCTAAATCCATTCATATAGACAATATGACCCTGCTAAACCAAAAAAAATATGAAAGTTCAATAAGAATAGTTTAGGCCTTATTTAGGTTAAAAAAGAAACCTAACGGATTAGTTTTTTTTCAAAACAAACTGCATATTTCTCTATTTACTAAGCGGAATAAAGAAAATACCACACAAGAACATTATTGGCGGCCCCTTTGGGGGCCCCCCCTGAAGGCTCAGAGTCTACCAACATTTTTTCATGAGGACTATGAGGAGGTACCACTTGTGGCACCTTCTTGGAAAGCTTGTTGAAAAATAAATTCGATTAAATAAATTTTTTTCACTTCTGTCAACCCACGTGTAAAAAATTTTAGAAAAACCTATTTTTTGTCAATTTTTTTAGCTTCAAAACAAACTGCATATTTCTCTATTTACTAAGCGGAATAAAGAAAATACCACACAAGAACATTATTGGCGGCCCCTTTGGGGGCCCCCCCTGAAGGCTCAGGGTCTACCAACATTTTTTCATGAGGACTATAAGGAGGTACCACTTGTGGCACCTTCTTGGAAAGCTTGTTGAAAAATAAATTCGATTAAATAAATTTTTTTCACTTCTGTCAACCCACGTGTAAAAAATTTTAGAAAAACCTATTTTTTGTCAATTTTTTTAGCTTCAAAATAAACTACATCTTTTTTTAATTATTAAGTGGCATAAAGAAACTACCACACAAAGATGTTATTGGCGTAAAAATTTTAACAGATGGGTTTACAGATGACAACAAAATTTATTTAATCAAATTTTTCTTTTAAAAGCTTTTTAAAAAGGTGCCGTGCCACAAATGGTACCTTCCAATGGGCCGCCAATAATGTTTTTGTGTGGTATTTTCTTTATTCCGCTTACTAAATATAAAAGAATATAGTTTATTTTGAAGCTAAAACAATTCTCAATAAAATAAGTTTTTTTTTTATTTTTGACGTATTGGTTAACAGATGTCAAAATAGACTAGTGCCTCTAAAAAGGCGCCACAAGTGGTACATTCTACATACATAAAAAAAATAGTTGGTAAGCCCTAGTGGCTAAAATAGTGCTTTTTTTTAAGCGTTTGATAGCTTTAACAAAAAATCCAAGAAAAACAGGAAAATACTTTTAAAAATCTCAAACGTAGAGCACTTCTTGCAACACACCATCTTTACATTAAAAATCAGGGCGGCTAGTAAATGAAATAATTATGGTTTCCAAGGCCTTTTTACTCGGTGACGTTCATTCTTGAGACATTTTAATCTTCGACAGTTTGATATTTTGACGATGTTTTTAAATGATTTTTTTGTAAATACTTGGTGAAAACTGGCAGAAATGGCTTAATTTTTAGACAAGAATAATTAGATTTTTTCAATATTGCTATATTCCTTATTTCTCTTTCATTTTCAGTAAAAAACGGAACGAAATTTTTTTTTGCAGCCATGATCAAAAAGGAAAGTTTTTTGGCATCGGTAACCAAAAAAGCCATGCTTTAGTTAACTGCGGCCAGTTACTAAAATCATGTTTTTGACGAAAGTATAAAAAAAAAGTTATCAAGGGCGCAATGACCGTCAAAAATCATTAAAGATTCGCTTTTAGCTTTTTCTAAAACCTCTTCTCTTAAAGTCGCTAGAAGCACCTTTCCTTTTAAAGAATCCACCCTGTATATTTACGAATATATGTAAATATATATATGATGAGAAGAGACGATCATTTTTCCGGTCATATAACATTTGATTTCTGCCGGGTTAAATTCGTAGAGAAAAAAAATAAGTTGTGGTATTTTATTCTTTTGTCCAGTACGTTACATGCACTCATATAACTCTAATGACCCAAGGATCGCAAAATGTGTAACAAAAAGAACTTTGAAAAATAAAGAAAGTAGTGTAAAAGTCAGGGTTGGCCCTGAGCAAGACCAAACGTGAAAAATCTACTGCGCATGCCTGACGCAGTCTGCTCGCGCCTAGGTTCAGTATTCTTGAGATCTTACCCAGAGAGTACTCCTCGAAATTTAGGTGAAAGCAAGAGTGCGCCCGACCCGACGAGAACCCCCTTCTCATAGTTTCAAGAATACTGGACCAGAAG
This sequence comes from Oxystoma pomonae, assembly GCA_963921995.1. NCBI lineage: Eukaryota > Metazoa > Arthropoda > Insecta > Coleoptera > Brentidae > Oxystoma > Oxystoma pomonae. Next base: position 121,883,452 of record OY998163.1, on the reverse strand, counting down.
AGTTTTTGGTTCGCGTTTTGCGTTGCAAGGGCAGAGCCCGAGGCAAAGCCGTTATACTATCTTATAGTGATATGCATGTACTTCTTAAGTCGCTTTGGTGGTAAAGTTAAAAGTAAGAAATTAGCAGCAAGAAGTAATATTACTTATTCTTACTGCTTACTTTCTGGATCTATTCATGTACCTTTACTTTTAAGTTATATATCAAATTTAAGGTAAGGGTAAATATTTGTCAAAATGTTTTACATAATTTTTGACAACAAAATAGTTCTTAATTTTTTCGTTAAATTCCACCAATCGATTCATCAAATGCCAGCAACAATCGCCACCAGTTCCGGGAGCCACTGGAAAAAAGTTCTTAATTTTTAGTATTTTCGGATGTTGTTTGGTTAATTGCGAGATATAAAAGATATAAAAATGACAAGCAAGTAACACCCAGTTCCCACCTACGACTTTTTTGTGCGTGCCCGCTCACGCGTTACATGACTGTCATAACATTTCATATTGACATCATGTGACGCGTTAGCGAGCATTTACGAGAAAGTCGTAGTTGGGAACCGGGTGTAACCGGGTGTATACTTTAATGTGGTTATTTACTTCTGATTTCCCCTGATGTTTTTACATTATTCGATGGGACAATAATATTTGATTACTGTTGAATGTTAAGTAAATCTCAAAAATATCTGTCAACCGAGTTATCGTACCGATCAACACCATTCTCAACTAAAAAGTCAGTTAACTTACCTGTTGGATGGATTTTTTGTCAGTTTGGTGTTAATATGACTGCTATAGTAGGCTAAAGGATACTAAATTGAAAAAGAGTTTCGATATTCCACCACAGCCGTCAAAAAAGTGTTGAATTTAAAAACTCGCCCAAAGATCCTACATAGGTACCCTTATAAAATAAAACCCGTGTTTTCACTTCAGCTGATGCACTTTCTGCTAATGCATTTCCTGATCCAAAAGTATCATATATATGCGTTCCTAATGGATTCTGATTTTCGTTATGTGTTTTTTGGCAAGGGAAAAAGGAATAGAAAAATAATTCATTGTAAAATTGGTTAATATCGCAATTTGTTTTACTTACAACCCATAATACTAATTTAACGAGCGTCCTTACACGACTGTAATGGACCATTTACGCTCCTAGGATAATAAGTAAGATAAGATGTAAATCGTAAAGCGATTAAACTTTCTTTCGTAAGGACACTGATTGACGCAAAAATGTAAATTACTAAACAATTTTGAACAAAATTTTAAACAAAAATGTTCAGTTCTCAAACATTTTTGAAATTTTGAAAAACTGAAAATTTTGAAAAATTATGGATGTTTTTAAAAATTTTTTAAATTTTAAAAAATTTTGAAAATTTTAAAGAAATTACAAAATTTTAAAAAATTTACAAAAATTTACAAAATTTTCAAAATTAAAAAAAAATAAATTTTTAAAAATTCTCTAAATTAAAAAAAAAGTTTCCTCAAATTTTGATAAATTAAAATAATTTCAAAATTTAAATATTTTCGAATTTCAAAAGTTTACGAAATTTTCAAAAACTTGTCACAATTTTGTCTTATTTCTCTTAGAAAAAAAGAAAAGAAAAGTAATGTTGCATAAATAATAAAAAGTATGTATATGTACTTCGGAGTGTTAAGATGTGGCATTTTTAATATTATTATTATTTATAATGGAATTTTTATTGGTAAATATTTAAAAATTAATACTTTTTTAGACAGTAAAATATAATTTTTATATCTTCTCAAAACACTAGCCCAGGAATTCGTTCTGGAGAGAAGCGTGGCTTAAGGATACATTTTGCGAACATCTTTAAACTCATATTATTTGTTAATTTAATTTATTCTTTTGGGGAGGAGGCTAAACTACATACTAAGTATTTTAAATTTATGGCGTTATATTTTCTGGCATACTTTTATTTTAATAATAAATTTTATGTCGAACGATAATGTGAAAGAAAAGGTAAAAGTTAATCTTGCTTGCCCTATTTACCTTTTGAACCAAAATGACAAAATTCACACACATCTTCGAAATTTAAATATCATGGGAAAAGGCCCATTTTATATGAAAGATGTATAGGGCAAAATCGTTTTTGGGGTTTTACGATATATGTCCAGAAGACGTCACTTGTCGAAAGGGATAATCCATTTTTCTACGGGACAATTTTATATATACCGACCGATACTTTTTCTCCAAAATGATGGATAAATAATTTTTTATATCTAACATGATTTTCGTTCTTTTTTTCTTTTCCCAAATAAAAATGTGACCAAAATGGAAAAAAAGTAAGGTTATTCCTCATTTAAAAAATTGGTTCTAGAAAGCACAGATAGTTCACCATACAAATGAAAATATCTCGAAAACTATAGCTTTGAGAGATTTGAACAAAATTTTTGGGTAATATTTACGAAAACCAAAATCTGAAAACGGCATCAATAGCTCCTTTCCTTCTAAAGTTATGATTCTTTTTATATATTTTAACGTTTTTTAAAATAACTCGGAAACTAAAGCTCCCACGAATTTGGACTTTATAACAAAATTTGTAGTCCAAACTCATGGAAACTTAAATCTGAAAACCGTATATCGCTACTTGCTTTTGTTTCAAAGTTATATATTTTTAAATTATTTTGTCCCTCTTTTCCCCTCTTCAACCCCCCACCGCCATACCCAAAAGTTAATCAGCTCATGGTCAGCCGATAGAAAATTTTGGTACCAAATTTCATTACAATCGATTAAGGTGTTCTTGAGTTATAAAGACAGACGACAGACCGACAAACAACTTTTTTTTAAAGGTGCGGAACCTTAGTAACTCATTTTTGACAAAATTAAGAAAATTCAAAATTTCGCGATTTTAATAGTCCCCCATACCATATTGCTATGGTGGACTAAAAAGGGAATAACACCTCTCGAAAAATTAAACATTTTAACAAAACCAATAGCTTTGCCTCGAATATCTAATATTGAAAATCATACAATTCTGGAGATTCTCGCCAACTGAGAGTTTTAATTTGGCTCATTTTAATAAATATTTTATATGCCCGCTTTTTTTTGGATGTACCAACATTTAATGAATTAATAATTTAAAAAGGGATTTAGTGAGGGTAAATAAACAACAAAATCAATGAATAGCGAGCTTTCCCTCAAAAAAGGTAATGGTAACCGTAGATCCGGATTTCGCACTTGTGGTGCTCATCAGTACGGTGCTAGGAATTAGGAGATGAAATGATGATGAAAAAATATGACACAGGATTCATGTAAAAGACCACCATCTGTCAAATTGCAGAATCGACAGATGTACCTTCAATTTGAAGGAAAAGTAAGCGTCTCTACGGAGATAGATATAATTATCTTTACAGATATCCTAAGCTCTGGATTGATAAAATTAAAAAGGGATTTAGTGAGGGTGAATAAACAACAAAATCAATGAATAGCGAGCTTTCCCTCAAAAAAGGTAATGGTAACCGTAGTTCCGGATTTCGCACTTGTGGTGCTCATCAGTACGGTGCTAGGAATTAGGTCTTTTACATGAATCCTGTGTCATATTTTTTCATTATCATTTCATCTCCTAATTCCGTACTGATGAGCACCACAAGTGCGATATCTGTAAAGATAATTAAATCGTAGAGACGCTTACTTTTCCTTCAAATTGAAGGTACATCTGCCGATTCTGCAATTTGACAGATGGTTGTCTTTTACATGAATCTTGTGTCATATTTTTTCATCATCATTTCATCTCCTAATTCCTAGCACCGTACTGATGAGCACCACAAGTGCGAAATCCGGATCTACGGTTACCATTACCTTTTTTGAGGGAAAGCTCCCTATTCATTGATTTTTTTATTTATTCACCCTCACTAAATCCCTTTGTAAATTTATCAATCCAGAGTTTAAGATATCTGTAAAGATAATTATATCTGTCTCCGTAGAGACGCTTACTTTTCCTTCAAATTGAAGGTATATCTGCCGATTTTGCAATTTGACAGATGGTTGTCTTTTACATGAATCCTGTGTCATATTTTTTCATCATCATTTCATCTCCTAATTCCTAGCACCGTACTGATGAGCACCACAAGTGCGAAATCCGGATCTACGGTTATCATTACCTTTTTTGAGGGAAAGCTCGCTATTCATTGATTTTGAATTAATAATATTTAATAATTTTTTTGGCCATTTTTAACGTTTGGGAATTTTTATTCCTAAACATTTACACCATAAACATTTTTCTTCTATTTTTATTCTACGTATAAATGGGAAAAAGTTGAAGACAAGCGACTTGTATTCGGTTTTCACTCACCTGAATTTATGGCTATTAATTTTTAACAAGTCGTGGAAGCTTAACCTCCGTCCATTTTCCTTTTTCTGCTCGACTTCCTACGAAATCCATTATCTTTAGTCTGTTATTAAAGTTTTGGTTATCTACTCGATATTTTATCGGAAATAGAATATTTCAGATATAAAAAAAATTTAATCAAAGAACTATTTTTATTTTAAGTTATTGTCTGCAAGTTTTAATAAAGTTAAGGTAGTATGTACAGGGTGTTTAAGGTACTTCCATGCGAGATAGAAAAAAAACTGACCACCACTTGCGAGGCTCGATTTTCAAGAGTAGTTTGAAGATGAAAACCGCATCTTCATATATGTCAAGCCGTTTACAAGCTACGAGGGGGGTTTTGGAAAGTCTGCATTTTGGGAGAGGATCTATAATTTTACTAAAAATTTTATTTTGATGTAAAAATCTTTTTTATAGACTTTGTGCCAAAGAATTTATCTGTCGTTTCAGATTTTTTCCACCGTCTTTAGTTTCCAAGATATAATCCAAAGTTAATAATTTTCTTATGGAATATCACATATTTTATTCAATTTTTGAATTTGTAATGAAATTTTAAACAATATTGCATATGTGATAGATTGGTTGTGGGGTTTTGGAGGTATTTAATATTTTGCGTTTCTGTCTAGTGTGCTTTGACATTTTTTTGTAGCTTCACAGTATGTTAGTCATTTATATCAAAATTTCTGTAAATAGACCATAATATGAGAAGAGTCAAAATTGGTATTCTTATTATAGAAGCACGTTTTTTAAAAAAAGTAGGTATTTAGTTTATCGCCGGTTCTATTTTAGCCGTCTTACTGGTCTATTATTATTACCGAGAAGTTACCTAATTCCTCTAATTTTCTGTCCCTTCTAACATCATAAATAACCAAGCTTCTGTCAAATAATAAACAATTGAGATCATTGACAAGCTAGCAAAAAAGCAAAGCCTACCTAATTTTTACTATGTAGCAAGAAATATAACAGTAGTCATTGCCAGAATGGTTTAACTATGGCATGGTATACTGGACAGAAAGGCAAAATATTAAATATCTCAAAAACGGCTCTACCAAACTTTTCATAGTATGCTCTATTTGTTAAAAGGATTTTTCATCGTAAATTCAAAAATTAAATAAAATATGGGGTGTTCCATTAGAAAAATACTAGCTTTGCCTTATATCTTGCAAACTAAAGACGGTGAAAAAATCTGGAAAAACAGTTAAATTTTTTATCAAAAAGTCAACAAAAAAAGGTCTTTACATCAAAACTAAATTTGCAGTAATAACGAAGTTACGGACCCTCTCCCAAAATGCAGACTTTTTAAAACCCCCCCCCCATAGCTTGTAAACGGCTTGACATATCAAGATGCAGTTTTCAACTTCAAACTTCTCTTGAAAATCGAGTCTCGCAAGTGGGAGGTCAGTTTTTTTTATATCTCGCCTGGAAATACTTTAAACTCTCCAAAAGTGCTCAATTTGGGACACCCTGTACATACATACATGCAATTTATAAAATAAAAAAAAAAGGTAAAAAAACGACTCTTTATTAAAAATTTTAAATTTATTAAATTAAAGCTTTGTATAATTTTAACTAAGTTGTAGCAAACAAGAATGAGATTTATTTTAGCCGGCCATGATGAGGGTATTGCTTTCAAAAATTTAAAGTTAACAATTTGAGGAAGGGTGTAATATATAATGTACGTAATCTATATTTACAGATTTATTATATGTATAGACTAGCTGTCTGCGATTTTGCCTGTTCTTCTTTCTTGATTTAAATGATTTTGATAAAATAAAGCCTATGCCCCGCCCAGGACTCCAAGGAATCCAGTAGTGAAACTCCCATCGAAATTCGCCCAGTAGCTTTTGTCTGATGCTAGAGGAAATAAACAAACAAACAAACATACATCAATTCTAAAATTTGGTTTTTCGGTTTCTTTATGATTTGGTTAAAAGCCAAAACCAAAAAATTTAAAAATATATTCAATACATAGACATACATGGTCCCTGTCGAGATTTCTTATGTGTATAGATAATGTTCTTGCAATTTATTTTTATTGTCTTAAAGAGGGGTAAAATCACATACATCCTACATACACTGTACAGAACTCTATAAGATCTCGTCTTAGTCTTATTTCTGTGTAAAATAATTACATGGATAACTTCTGGGCAGAAGTAAATTAAAAAATAAAAATATGTATTTCTGAATTTTTTGCTATTAGATAAAAAGGTCTTTTTACACAGCCGGAAGGGCAAAAAGAACTTTTTACATTTTTTTATCAATTAATAATAGGGATATTTTGGAATGCTTATTTGACACTTCGTAGTGGTTGTGGTAATTACTGCGTCTGCGCAATAGCTAAACGTCATTCCGTAGTGGTAATTAACCACTACCACTGCCGTAAGCTACGAATCCATTTCGCTGTGGTTGTGGTTATTTTTCTGGTTAGTTTTAGAGAATTTTGGCGTAGTTAATTTTAAAAATAATAAAATATTATCAGGTTCCAACATATAAAACACTTATTTTGTAAAACTAAGCCAAATTTTTTATTTTTTCTCATTTCTAAGTGACAGTTTTTAATGTGTTCCAAAAACTCTGGTAAAATCGATGAGTGGTAGTGGTAGTGGTTGTTAAACACTACCATAGTGGCTGTCAAAGTTGTCAAAATTTCAAGCGTTCCAAAATATCTCTAATTTATTTTTTCACGTTTGGAGATCTTATAGACTTCTATACAGTATAAGTAGGATGTACGTCATTTTATCCCTCTCATACACAATAGAAAAAATGCAATTCTCTAGAGGGACCATGTCTGTACAATTTTTGGTTTTGGCTTCTAACTAAATTAAATCCAACTTTTAGAATTGTTGTCTGTTTTTTTGCTTTTTCCAGCATCACACAAAAATTACCGAACGAATTTCGATGGATGGATTCCATGAAGTCCTGGGTAAAATATAGGCTTTCATCAAAATCGGTTCCCAATAACAAAAGTTATGAGCATGTAGCTGCGGTGTCTTCAGCTAGTCTATACATACCGTGTGTCCCAAGGTGGGTAACCTATTAGAATATTTTGGAAACTATACAATGAAAACTTTTCAAACTCTCACTTCTAACCTCCATGTCCATGTAAACTATCTTTATGAAATAATCTCATATTTGCAGTGTTGCCATTTGTAGGAAAAGTTGGCCACAACTTTCTTATTTTAAATTGAACCCCCTGTATATTTTTGCATTTTTGGATTCTACAAAATATTTTAGGTACATTTTATGTATAATGCCCTGTACCTATATTCAATTGTTTTTAAAATATTGGCAGGTGAAAATTGACATTTTTCAACTTTGACACCCCGTAAAATCGAAACGGTTAAGGATAGAGCAAAACGGTTTGTACATTCCTGTCTTGGTTCTTCACAAGCTATCGTTTCATACTATTTTCAACTAACCTTGGGATATTTTACCCATGAGTTTAGATATAAAACGATAGCTTGTAAAAATCAAGGTGTGAGTGTAAAAACCGTTTTGCTCTATCCTTACCCGTTTCGATGTTACGGGCTGTCAAAGTTAGAAAATGTCAATATTTGAAAAACAGTTGAACATATGTATAGGACATTATACATAAAATCTACCTAAAATTTTTTGTAAAATCCAAAAATGCAAAAATATATACAGGGTGTTCAATTTAAAATAAGAAATTTATTGTTAATTTTTCAAAGCAATACCCTCAGGTTCTCAATTTTAGACTTGTGAAAGCTAAATTTGTCTCAATTTAAAGCAACCTTACATTTACAACAATCCGTATTATTAAAATAACATAACTTTTTCGGCCTAAAATTTGACCTCCAGTATTATCGAAAATACTACCGGCCCAGCATGGCCGTCTAAAATAAATCTCAATGAACGCAGAGCATTGAAGGGTCACTCTGAGTCGCTTAAGGGCGGCATTAAAGCTTCCCTTGGGGCGCTAATCTCCTTTATCATTATACCAAAGCCCCTTCTGCGATTTATGTCTTCGCCGTGATACGGTCCTTTCATTTTGTTTCAAGTGTTTTTCTTTATTGTTATTTCCGTCAGAAAACGGCACGTTTAAGCGATTTTTGTCCCGTCCGTAACAAATTTTGCCTTTCTTCTCCTTAAATATCCCTAGCACTAAGGTTCAGCCTACAAAAATCAGTCGCATATCAAAGAAACGAAAGGGGGCTAAGCAGAGAAAAGCAAAACTTGAAAAATAAGGAAAAATGTGATTGCTCGTTACAACAAGTAGGAGCGAGGGACGGAGTGGGGGAATGGTAAAAGTATTTTGAGGTGTATTAAGAGCCACAATCAACAAAAAAGACTTTTCCGCATGCAAGTAAAGACATACACATGTGACACCCTGTCATTGCATTATATTTGTAAATTAGTTTCATAGCTCAAAAGCATTAAATCAATAACTTGGAAACCAACTAATAAACTTGTCAACCACTAAATATATTGGACTATTTGGAACGCTTAAAATTTTGACAACTTTGACAGCCTCTGTGGTAGTGTTTAACAACCACTACCACTACCACTCATCGATTTTACCAGAGTTTTTGGAACACATTCAAAACTGTCACTTGTAAAAAAATTTAAAGATTAGCAAAAATAAAAAATTTGGCTTAATTTTACAAAATAAGTGTTTTACATGTTGGAACCTTGTAATATTTTATTATTTTTAAAATTCATTAAGCCAAAATTCTCTGAAATTAACCAGAAAAATAACCACAACCACTACGAAATGGATTCGTAGCTTACGGCAGTGGTAGTGGTTAACTACCACAACGGAATGACGTTTAGCTATTGCGCAGACGCAGTAATTACCACAACCACTACGAAGTGTCAAAAAAGCCTTCAAAAATATCTCTAATTTCAGCAACAGAGCATTTATGGACTGAAGTGTAGCAAACATTTTTTGAAAAATATTTTCGCGTTGCATCATGTTTTTCAAAATATTTTCACAAACATAATGCCGCAGGCAAAAATTCTACTCCACTGTAGAGCTATACTGTGTATGATTCTCTAAGGAATAAATTCCAACTTTTTTTTTGTTTCCTGAACAAAATTATTTTTTTGGGTTTAGCTACCCAAGTAATGAAAAAATACCAATTAAAGATATAAGTTGGCTCACAAGAAAAATATATTATTTGTTACCACATTTAAAGGCATACAATGAATATACAAAATACATACAACCCTATATTTTTAATTTAACAAAAGCACTCATCTTGCGCTTCTTAAGGCGCATTTACACAGACAAACTTTCCTTTGATGTGGAAATGCCGACAAACATTTACACGAGCCTCTTGAGCAAAATGTTCAAAGAAATGCTCGAGCAAAAATACTAATAACTGAAAATAGAAAAACAAAGTTTTGAAATAAGCTATTTTTAATCAAGTACTTTCCGACGGAAAAACGATTTGATGCCGAAATTCTCATTTTACCTCATAAGCAACTTCGATTGATCTGATTTTTTTAGGGGATATGCCAGTATACTTGTAACTTTGGGGTTGTAAAAGAAACGAGAAAAAAAAAATAATAATTGGCACTTATTTATTGTTGTTGCCTGTAAAATATAATGATAAAAATTTACGTTTAAAAGAATATACCTTTATGTTACTTCCTAGTTTAGTCTTTTACAATAATAATTAAGTCAAATTAAAAAACCTATATTATTAAATCTTAAATATATGAACAAAAGTACATTCGGTTTAAATAATACCCGTTTATTACCCACTTTTACAACCCTACGAACCCGACCCTTGTTTAAATAATATAATTTAGCAGTAATTTAGTAGACTGTGTCGCCGGCCTACTACCTGCGAAATCCAAAACGCAGGATGATAGACCCTTTTGAATCGCAATGTTGCCCTTTGCATATTGTTGGTTCAGTATCAGTAGTTTTAATTTAGGAAAAAAACCCTTGGAAATAAAAAAAACTCGCAAGAAAATCCCAAAAAAAAAACCACGGGCAAAAAAATTCGGGAAAAACCCTAAGAAAAAATATTATAAGTAACCCTAATCCATGTGACAGTAGAGCCAATAATAATGTTTCGCTTGCCGTCGGCTTTTCTTCACAAAAATTTTAAATAAAAGTTGGTATTCCATTTTTTTAAAGAATTGAGATCTCTGATCACTGATGTGAAATTTAATTTATTCTCATCTTTAAAAATATGTTTCCAAAATAGATAGCAATAATTTGCTCAAAAATGTACCCGAACAAAACGTTCAAAGAAAAGCTCACAAAAATGTTCACGCAAAAAATTTTAGATCTTTTGCACGAGCTTTTATTTAAGCATGTTCGTCTGTGTAATTGCGCCTTTAGCCTGCCTTTTGAAAGCGGCCTTCGGGCAAAGAGCATATAAATCTAAATAGAAAGGAAACCTAATGGTAAATTTGCGACTCCGCTCAACTGACTTGAAAACCAAGTGGCGCAGCTAGCGTTCTTGGTTTGGAGACTTGATGCGCCACTTTGGCTTTCAATTTTGCTTATTTTTATCGATTCAAAGCAGTGGCGGCGCACAGTATTCTTTTGGACGAGTTCCGCGTTGGGAACTATCCATAATATCGATCGCCCAAGTTGCGCTGTAGACAAGAGACCCGTGCCGGTACAGTCACAGCTGACGAATACAGAGAGAGGCGATCCACCCCCTCTCCGACGAAATTACGTACCAACTTCCTCAAAAATGTTGCGCTGCGGCGCCAGTTTTTTCTTTTATTTTAAATTAAACATTACGCTTTTGCAAGGTTTCGTCTTCGGCGGTCAAATTTGAAAAAAAATCATAATCAGGTGTTAAGTTTCTGAAAAAATTTTCTTTGTCTCTCCCTTTTGGAAAAGAATTCCCATGATGGGAATTGACACGGTTAAGTCACAACCGCCTTTTTTGGATTAGGAGAACAGAACCATTGAAGGAATATCCAAGGAAATTTATCATATGAGACCAGCAGTTTTCACATACCTTCTCACCCATTCTGATCTCCTAATCATGTATTTTTCGAATATTCGGAACTGACGGTGTTATTAAAATTTAGTACAGAAGCATAGTTCGCAAATTTCTGCAAATATTTGTTTTTTATAAAATATTGAAAAAATAAATAAAAATTTTTACCAGAGAAAACCTCTCTGCTTTTCCTAAATTATTACAAGTTATAAAGGTTTGAAAAATATATACAATAAAAACTTTCTGCCAGCTCTCTTAGCGACAAGTTCATTTAAAATTGCATTAAATATAAAGAATGTACGCCAGTGATAAATCGATATTAAAGACATAAAGCTATTTGTAACACATCGCGGTATACGTATCCGCATCCAGCGAGAACCAAGCACATTAATTGGTCAGAAACTTGTACCACATTCGAAAAGAGCAGATATATGCTAATCTAAGGTGATCTTGAACGCGATAGGTGTTGAGATGCGTTAGGTATCACGTATCGTTACGGCACACGTATCGTATCTGAGCACCTATTGCATTCAGAAACACCTTAAATTAGCATATATCTGCTCTTTTTGAACGTGCTACAAGTTTCTGACCAATCAATGTGCTTGGTTCTCGCTAGATGCGGATACGTATACCGCGATGAGTTACAAATGGCTTTATGTCTCTATTCATTCACCGCGCATGATTATTGCCATTTCAATTTTAAATAAATATTACCCCGGTTCATCCTGGCGCATTCATTTAATAATCAAAAACTCACTGTGAATCGCATTGGCTTGCTGGTCGGATATTATCATTACGTGTCCTCTCTATTTAGATTTATATGCTCTCTGCTTTGGGGCATCTTTAGTAATATTCCAGCAGTAGTCGGCTAACATCTCACAGTTCCATTTTTCTTGATATTCCATGTTAAAATCTTGGTGGAACTTCTCACCGTGCTCCTCACTTACAGCACCACAATTTTACGGAAAGTAATTCAGATGAGAATTCAAGAAATTAATTTTTAACGGCATGTTACATCCTAGGTTTTGGTAACACAAAAAAAGCTGGGCAACCAGGTCTTTATAGTTTTCTACTCTAGTGTTTCCCAAAAAATTTGTTGCAACCCTTTTGAATGTATTACATGCGTCTTCTTTGTTTCATTGAACTATGGAATCGAATCGCGCATCTCCGAAAAGTTTCCTAATCTAGAGACAAAAAAATATTCCCTCTTTAATTTTACCGTCACTAATTCTAGGGAACATTTCATTTAAATAACTAAAAGCATGGCCTTCTTTGTTCATGGCCTTTTTCACAAGTCCTAATTTTATATGAAGTGGCGGTAGTAAAATCTTTTCCGAGATAACTAATTGGTTGCATTTTGTTCCCTGGCTCAAAAGACGCTCTTGGTTGGTTGGTTGCGAAATATTCTTTTTATAGTAATCCGATCGCGCTCAACTGTCCCACTCGTAGATAAAGCAACATTATTTGGTATAACGTAGTATATTTTTTTTTTAATGTGGAGACCTAAAAGCATATCAAATTTTGTGAGTTTGTCTGACTATAGAATCTATAGGTTGCCTTATAAAAACTTGTGTTTTTACCAACCCATGGAGCAAACTATTAATACAACAAGATTTTCGTAAAAATATTTAAAATTTTATTAGTCCTGCTGGTCATAAAATCTCCCATAAATCTCATAAAAAATGTGGTTAAAAAAAATCCATAATACATTGTTAAAAAGAAGGATGTGATTATAGAAACCTATAAAGTTTAATGAATCTGTTTGGTTATAAAATTTTTTAGGTAACGGTTTTTTCATAAACCTATGAAATATTTGAAAACATGACGTTGGGATATAAAACTTTATGCATAACTCATAAGTTATAAGAAACTTGAATAACCTGACAAAAATCAGATGTGTTTTATGAGATTTAATGCGGTTTTTTTATCAGGGCAATACTGGATCTAAATGGTGACTTTGAACAAAATTTTGTACAGACCTCAACAGCGTTGCAATAGCAACAAAAAAAGTCCGGGCAGGCACACCCAATGTAAAAAATTTGCAGACTTTTTACAGTCCATGCCTCAAGGCAGACAATCTCTTTTTACTCCAAAATTATGCAAATCCTTCGTCCTAACGGTTAAGGGGGTTAAATATGCGGGTTAATTAGCCGCCCTCTCTCGAGCCCATCCGCGCGCTGTTGACTTTGTATTAAGTAATAAATCCGACAAAATTGAATTTGTAAATTCTATGTTGTAGCCGGGCCGCATTTTGTAAATTATTGTCTTTCATATACACACAATTATTTAGCATATCAGCCTTCAGTAGAAACTAAACTGAACGACCACAGATTAGATAAATGCCAAAAGATTTTAAACAACCTAAAATACAACAAGCAGCGTGTTGCCACTACATCCAACTGTCCGAAACTAACCATACCATGGCTGTTCTAGTTACCGATGCAAAATGGTAAATAATATTAACAAAATCTTTGCCTAAAAATTAAGCCATTTCCTTAAGTTTCTCCATGTAAGATAGCACAAAATAACAAGTCAGAAATTGTTCTGATGATAAAACTGGTGATCTATCAGATCAAGTGTGCTGCAAAATAGCACGAATAACGTTTACACAGCAAAAAAAATAACAATAATGCTTCTGCTGTTGTCTGCCACAATGTTGTAAATTGTGAGGAATATTTTTTGCCTGTGCCAGCGTCTACGGCAGCAGAAAATACAGCATTTTTGCACATGAATGCAATGTTGTGTAAAATTAGACTTCTCCGACGAAAAATGTAGGTGAAAATAGCAATTAAATCCAAATTGTCTACCAAAATGGATTGATGTCTTTACAAAGGTAGAAGACACATGCGCTTGTGGATTTCGCAACAGTCAAATCTTTATCCGCAGGCCAGTTTGCTGATGAAATTTCATGATACCTCAAACTACACGAGCCTCAAAAATTTCAAATAATAAAGGTTTTTTTAATAAATATTATTAATAAATATTTTTAATTTTTTTAGTTTGATCCAGAATCAAAGGCAAAACTTCTTAGCTTGCATATTAATTAATTTTCCAAGATTTTCAGATTTACATTTGCGCATATTTATGTAAGAAAAATTTTTATTTTTCAACCTAATGTGAAAGATTGTTCAAACAGATAAGGGAAAATCCAACCTGGGTGAAGTCTGCTCCGGCGTACCGCAGGGTTCTATTTTGCCCCACTACTTTTTTGCATTTATACTCTTAACATAACAAATTACTTAGTTTTCAGTAAAGGATATAATTATGCAGATGACACCTAAATAAAATGCAGCTTTAACTCTAAAAATTTAAAGGTGGCCCAAGAACAGATTAATTCTGATTTAAATCAAATTTCCAATTACTCAGAAAAACATCAGCTTTCGATTAATCCAGCAAAGTTCAGTGTCGTGGTGTTTGGAAAAAATAAAATAGATGTCGAAAACTCCCTTCAAATTCAGATCTTAGACGTGCCATTGCCTTTCACTAGGTCCGTTAAAAATCTTGGACTCGTTTTAGATACCGATCTTAGGTTCTCTGATCATATTAACAAGTGCATAAAATCTGCTTACATGAATTTAAAAATGCTTTACCAACACCGTCACATACTAAACGAAAAGTTAAAGGACAACTTTGTGATGTTTTTGTGTTATCACATTTTACTTTCTGCGATGTCGTTTATGATCCATGCCTTACTCATGAAGATAAACAAAGAATTCAAAAAGTTCAAAAACGCTGTCTACGCCTCACTTTTGGCATTCGCAAATAAAATAGAATATCTCACAAACTAAAAACTATTCAATGGCTTGACATGTCTCCTAGAAGAAAACTGCATTCTGCATGTTTATTTCACAAAATAATTTTCAACAAAACTCCACCGTACTTAAACAAAAAAATAAAACATAGAACTGACATTTACAATCTCGGTATAAGACTTAGAGGTAGACTTACTATCCCGTTTCATCGTAAAACTATTTTTCAACGCTCCTTTTCTTATAATATTTGTAAAGTCTACAATGATATTCCTAGTTTTATAAAAGAACTTAAGCCTACACAATTTAAAAAAGCCTATCGTCATTATCTTCTTAATCTTGAATAACAAGTAAAAATTAATTTATTTTATTACTTAATGATCTAAACAATAAATAAAATTATGTCGTCTCTTTTACTTCACTTATATTAATACTTTTGAACCAAATAATACTTAACCTATTAAAATCATAATTTCCTAGTTTTTTTGCAATGTGAAAATTTTTGGGATATGTACCTATCTCTCTGCAGTTAAACTAATAAAAATCTATCTACCCAACTTTTTTTTATCAGGGCTAAAATTTAATATCAGTTTTAATAAAATTAGAAAGTTATAACATTATGAAATACAAATAGATATAAACTGCCTTTTTAGTCCTTTTTTGGAATTCTTTTATACAGTTTTTTATCTATTGTAATAATTGTTATGCCACAATAAAAGTTTATTTATTAATTTATTTATTTATATGGCCGCCGCTCGCCCGTGCTACTAAGCAACTTTGCATTTTTTTAAATAATAAATCTCGTCACTAACTAAAACACTGGGAAAAATGTGTGGAGTTATTGTTTACAATTCTGTAAAATTTTTACACAAATTGTTCTTAGATTTGCACCAGGAATAATTTGTATCAAAATTGTACCCAATTCTAATAGTATTATCAACAAATATGTAGTTTTTTCGCACAGTTCGTTGATAATATTTTCACAAAATTGTTCTTGGTGCAAATTTTTTCCGTGTAGCAGTCACTAATGATTAGTGACCAAAGATCGCGGTTTTACGCATGCGCGATGCCCTTCATTGCGATGGCCGATGGCAAATGAATGTCATGTTTAACGTTGAAAGTAGTGTTTAGTTTTCAAAAACCAAGCAGTTTTTTGTTATGTAATGATCGAAAAATTAATAAGATGTGAAAGTGCCAAGGTAGATGTTTTCTCTGGAGAATACCAAATATTTTACAGGTATTTGTTTTTCTCTACATAAATACTTTATTTTGTATAAATGCCTGCCATAAACAAGAAGAAGAAGAAAATAGAACACTACAGTGTGTGTACTGTGAGTAAAATTAGAAACCGAAAAAACACACCACTTTTGGAACCAAAACAAACAAAAATGGCGTCAGTAATAACATAAAAGCAACGCACTTGCGCAAAATGGACGTATATCATTATTTTCATGGCCTACTTGACCATGATATGTTGCTAATAAAATTGTCTTTTTCAGGGCGTGTATATATACTAGAGAACAAAAAAATGCAACACCATGTATATGGATAATTATTTAAATGAAAATTAATTGTGTGTATACCTTATGTCAAAAAAAAATATTTGATAAATTTTTTAGTCTTCTAATATTTCCTTTTTTCACAGATTTTTCCTATTCATTTTCAAAAACAACCAACACACTGTAGTTTTTGGTCTTTTTGGATTGCTTACAGTTTACTTAAAAAATAAAAATGCCAAGAGTTTGCGGTCACCAAAAATTTCATCATTTAAACGACTTCTCGAAAGGACGCCTCGTGGGCATGAACGAGGCTGGCTGGTTTTGGTTTACGGGAAATTGCAAGAAGGGTTAATGCGAATCCATCAACAGTGCTAAGAGTTTGAAGAAGGTGGTCCAATGATGAGACTTATAGACGTCGTGTGAGTTCTGGACGCCCTATATTATTACAAGGTAGTGATTTACGGCCTCTCAGACTTCTTGCTCTTGCAAGTAAGAGAAATTGCTTGGTATGGGTCTGAGGGCTTGCCGTCCGCTTTTGGTGCTACCTTTGATACCACAACATAAGGCTCGCCGCTTGGAGTGGTGCAGAGCTCGGCAAAACTGGAATGACGAATGGAATACCTTAAGCTTTAGCGACGAATCCAGGTTTTGCTTAGGCGGCCTTGATAGACGCATGAGGGTTAGGCGATTTCAAGGTTAGAGACGAAATGTAAACTTTGCTCTTGAACGTGATACAGCAAGATATATGATTAGTGAAAGAGATCATCTTTAGTCCTCATCAACGGCAATCTGACTGCTCGGCGATATATCGAGGAAGTACTGGAGCCAGTTTTACATCCCTACCTACAAACTATCCCAAATGCGATCTTTCAACAAGATAATGCCAGACCGCATATTGCTCGCGAAACAATGAACTTCTTACATGAACTTGGCATAGAGACTTTGGAATGGCCATCAAGATCGCCTGACTTTTCGCCTATCGAACACGTATGGAATATGATAGGGCGTAATCTTAGTCGAATACCACTTCCCTCTGGATATATGATATAGACATCTTATTTTGTTAATGCCCAATAGAATAAACGAGTGCATAAATAACCATGGAGGAGCCACTCATTATTAATTTTTTGATGATTATCATGGAGACATCGACGAGGCTGCAGCGGAAGTGATAAAGGTAAAATTGCAAAAGGTTACCGAAAAAACAGTTCCAAATGTTTGTTTCATCTTACAATTGGCTAAATTCTATTGTCCCATCTGGATTTTATTTTCAGTCTCTAGAGATTAAAAACACTATTTTAGTGGCTAAAATGGTTGCGGTTACTCTGTGTTTTTTTACGTGCGTTTTTAGTCAAAACCACGGCTTGTAAAAACACACTATTTGTAAAAGCTCACTTTCCGAGACTTTTATATTACTGAAATTTATTATAATATCTGTGTATGTTTATGGGCTGTGTCCACACAGGATAAAGGGCATTTAGAAAGTTTAACTTAGATCCGCTTCAGTTGTTATGTTGAAGCAGTTGTTTGTGCCCTTTGTAAAGTTCATAATTTGTTTAGTAAAATTTAGTTTGGCCGTTGAGATAATAACTAGTTTATGACAATGGACTGAAGCATATGACATTTTCCGAAAAAAAAGCCGTAGCAACAAGAACTCTCCCAATCGAGTTAGCCTGGAAAAAATGCAGAAGCAAGCACTTTTCTCAGCGAAACTAGACTGCCTCAGGCATGCGCAGTAGAATTTTCACCTTTGGCATTGATGCAAATATTTTCTTTGTTTTTTAAATTTATTATTGTTACACATTTTGCAGTACTGCACAGTTGGCTTCCGCAGTAAATTTTTGAAGTGAAGTAATTCTAAAGTAAGCAAATTTAGCATTAACTTAAAGTATACAATCCAATAGGCCTGGAAATGGAAAAACCAAAAAGCAAAATATTGTTTTACGCGCTTCAGTTACTGAGTTTAAGCTGTTTTATTTTCTTCCATATTTTAAGAAAGTTGCAAAGGCAAATCGCCCTTTTGTACAGAATCGACTGACATTTTGACGCACTGAAGATCCCGGAAGGGTGAAACACATGTGTTTGCGTCTATTTCTTAAGTCGCCCCCGCCCCGGTACGTATCCTTGTGGTACTCCGGGTGAGTTCTTTATAGTTGTCTTTGTTATCCTCTTTACAAGCCCGACTGGTTTGTTTTGGTTCTCTCTGGTTCCCAGCCAGTTCGTGGTACAACATGTGGAGAGGCTTAGATTTTTGTGAAAGTTGCGATTTTGCATGACTCCACTATGGACGTTGGGAATGGGTTTTTCCTACTCCTTCCTTTAGTTTAAGGTCTTGCTTGCCTAGCACTTGTCCATGATTTGTTGACTTGGTCGCTTCGTCTTCTGTGTTGACCAGTATTCGAGGCCCCTAGGTGCAGTGTGATGGTTTTCAACCTTTAGAAACTGCACTTGGTCAGTTTGGATATTGGTTAACTGACATTTTGACGCACTGAAGATCCCGAAAGGGTGAAACACATGTGTTTGCGTCTAGTCTTCAAATCGCCCCCGGTACGTATCCTTGTGGTACTCCGGGTGAGTTCTTTATAGTTGTCTTTGTTATCCTCTTTACAAGCCCGACTGGTTTATTTTGGTTCCCTCTGGTTCCCAGCCAGTTGGTGGTACAACATGTGGAGAGGCTTAGATTTATGTGAAACTTCCGATTTTGCATGACTCCACTATGGACGTTGTGAATGGGTTTTTCCTGTTCCTTCCTTAAGACTAAAAGCAACGAATAGGAAAACCGGTCCCCAATGTTCATAGTGGAGTCATGCAAAACCGCAACTTTCGTACAAATCTAAGCCATGTTGTACCACGAACGGGCTGGGAACCAGAGGGAACCAAAACAAACCAGTCGGGTTTGTAAAGATGATAACAAAGACAACTATAAAGAACTCACTCGGAGTACCACAAGGGTACATACACGTAGTTGTGACGTAAGACTAAAATGAATTTAGTAGAGGAAGGTAAGTACATTGTAAAAATGATTAATTAAACAAAAATTGGTCAAGAACTTAAAGCCAGTAGGGAATTTACTATTTAAATGCAACACTAAAAAATATATTAATTTTGATAACGTTGGAGTAAAACTTTATCTTCTCCATAAACCTCCACTTTAAGGTTTACACTTTGTTAAACTACAGACTTTTAGGATTTAAAATAAAGAAAAAAATGTATGCGTTTATTTGCGTTTATGCGCCATTTGGCCATTTATTCATAAACATCCCATATAGGACTTTTTACGATACAATGTTTTTGACTAGTGCGATAAAGTTAACGTTACGGCACTTTATTTTCGAGAAATTTTCTTCATTTTAAAAGCTTTGCTCAAAACATAGTTGTGTTCGTAAAAATCGGTGATTTAATGGAAACAATGAAAATGATAAAAAGAACGAGTGTAAAAAACCTTGTTCTGATTTTCAATTCAATGTTTTTTGCCATCCTAAAGCCATGAACTTTATGTTTAAATAATTTTTGAACCATTTCTATGAGAGCTGACTAGTTAGATATGCCTCGATTAGTTTTGGCCCAAAATTCGACCCGGAAGCTCACTGTGCACATAACAGCAGGTATATTCTTAGTACAAAAAAAGCTGTACTTTTACTTTATAATACAGGGTGACAATTTTAAAACAGTCCACCCTAGATATCTGGAGAACCAATAGAGATATTTACCTAATTTCAAAAACAGTTCGAGGGTTTCGAGGGGGAACGTTATTTATGTATTCAATCACATGATCCCCCCTGCCAGGTTAGCACAGACCACGCCCACCCACTTTTCTTAAATTAAAACCCTCCCCTTGTGATACCCTTTTGGAAAGAATTTTGCACAGTTTTACAAAGGTGTATTTCTTTTTTTAATTTGAGTCACTAGTTTTCGAGAAATTAGCAATTAACAATATTGTTCACATAATACCAAAAAAGTAATTTAAAACCGCATGCAAGAATACGAATTACGCATTCAAATTGTTTCCAGACCTCAACCTCTCCGATACAGGCCACGCCCATCTATTTTTCTTAAATTAAAAGACCTCCCCCTTGTGATACCTCTTTGGAAGGGATTTTGCATCAGCTTTGCAACAGTGTATGTTTCTCTTAATTTGAGTCAATAATAGCCAAAAAAATAGTTCTACGTTCAGTCAGTAATAACGTCTTCTAACATCAATTGAGGACTAAAACTCCCTAATCAGATAAATTAGAAATAAGTAAACGGCATTCATTGCTTGTTATTTTAGTAGATAATTTTTTGTTAAAATCGGGAAAAAATGTTTTTATTCTGCCTTGATAGGTATGCCTGCTTCATTCCATTGTTTCTTTTCTTTTGTTAAATTCCGTGAAATTTACTTTTCTGAAAATGGTAACAGCTGATCCGGTAGAAATTATTTTTATTTATGGCTCTCAGGGACTTTGTGCGAGAAGAACTGCTACTCGTTTTAATGATTTACACCCTGATAAACATGTCAATCATCCTTACGTCTTAGATTTGGTCAGAAAGTTTGAGGAAACTGGAAGTGTAGTCAACAGAAAACGAAATGCGCCACGTATTATGGACGAAGCGGCGCAAATTGAGGTCATCGTTCAGTTCGCGATGAATCCTTCAATGTTTACAAGAAAGTTTGACTGGATTTTCCAGAGAGTCAGTTAGACAGGTACTAAAGTTTCATAAATTTCACCCCTACACATTACACAGTGTCCAAGAGCTTGGAGATGACGAGAGTATGACCAAGAAAATAATAGATCAACCACATTTAATTACGAACATTTGTTTCAGCGATGAGAGCTCATTTTCCCTAAACGGTAATGTTAACAAGCAAAACTGTCGTTATTGGAGCAATGAAAATCCTCATATCATAAGGGAAGATCATACTCAAACTCGTCAAAAGCTGAATGTTTGGGCGGGAATTCTTGGAAACAAAATAATAGGTAAATCTTTGAAAATAGAAGAAATAATACGTTCATATTTTATTCCATATTACAGCTATTTACACATTTTCAATCGTTAATGAGCACTTATTTGTTTTAGGCCCATTTTATATTGATGACAATTTGACGGGGGAGAGATATTTGAATATGCTCCAAAACTCCATTGAACCATTGATTGTCCGAGAACAGCGTAAAGAAAATGGAGAATTAGCTTTGGAAGAAGACCTCTTGCATTTTCAGCAAGATGGTGCACCACCCTATTATTTTTTAAGGGTCAGGCAATGGCTCGACCGGTTCTATCAAGACCGTTGGATTGGAAGACGCGGTTTTATTGAGTGGCCCCCAAGATCACTCGATCTAGGGCCTTGCGATTTTTTCCTTTGGGGCTATTTGAAGTCAGTCGTTTTCAGGACACCTCCAGAAAATTTAGATGAGTTGAACAACATTTGTAATTCTATTGTTTTTGCAATGAATTCTTACATTACAATTGTTTTTACAATTTATTTCTTTGTTTTGTGTTTTAATTGGCAAATAAAAAAAATACCTACGCCGTTGCAAAGCTGATGCAAAATCCACAAGTTATCACAAGGGGGGGGGTCTTTTAATTTAGGAAAAACGGATAGCCGTGGCCTGTATCGGGGAGGTTGAGGTCTGGAAACAATTTGAATGCGTAATTCGTATTCTTGCATGCGGTTTTAAATTACTTTTTTGGTATTATGTGAACAATATTCAAAAAAATCAATTTCATATTTTCTAGAAGGTTAATTGCTAATTTCTCGAAAACCAGTGACTCAAATTAAAAAAAGAAATACACCTTTGTAAAACTGACGTAAAATTCTTTCCAAAGAGGTATCACAAGGGGAGGGTTTCAATTTAAGAAAAATGGGTGGGCGTGGTCTGTGCTAACCTGGCAGGGGGGATCAAGTCATTGAATACATAAATAACGTTCCTCCTCGAAACCCTCGAACTGTTTTTGGAATTAGGTAAATATTTTATTGGTTCTCCAGATATCTAGGGTGGACTATTTTAAAATTGTCACCCTATATTTCATTTGTACTTTTTTAATAAAAAAACATAACGTATAAGTACTAAGTAGAAAGTAGTTTCAGAAAACAATTAAATATAAGCAAAACAACATAATCTCACACCCTAGTAGCCCAATTCATTCCAGGGACATCTCCAGAATGACCCATTTGGGATGTTTAGATTCAACCTCAGGATGTCCTAAATGTCCCACGGAAGTCCCATTTAGGTCAAATACCAACTCCCCCTAATGTCAGAAGAGAATAGTGATCGATGTATCGCCATCATGTTCCTAAAGGGTCATTCCATATCAAATCAACCAAAAAATCACAAAAATTTTACGCGACCAATTCCAATTTTGATGATTTTTGGTATATATTTTCTTCTTACCATAAAAGTTGAAAATGCAAATTTTTAGATTTTTTTGATTCGTAGTTTTTTTTTTTTTAATTTTTCAAAATAAAAAAGTCAGCATTTTGACCTTAACAAGAATGTACAAAACTAGCAATATCTCGAGAACCACTTACACTAGGAAAGTAATAAATGGCTCATTTTAAAGTCATTTTGAAGCTCTTTTTTATGAAATATCACAACATAATTTTAACAAAAAAAAAAATTGGAAATAAAAAATTGAAAAAAAAAAATTGAAAAATTCAAAAAGGCCATTTTTAATTTTTTTGAAAAAAATATATAATTTTGGTCAAAGTGTTACTTAATTATCCACAAAATTTTATGATGGAGAAATGATGGGTTCAATGTCAAAAAAAATATTAAGTACATTTTATAGGCGATTTTTCATGCATGTGACATTTTTAATAAATTTTTTCACATTGAACCCATGATTTGTCCATCTCAAAATTTTGTGAATAGTTTAATAACACTTTAAAGAAAATAATATAATTTTTTGAAAAAAATTAAAAATGGCCTTTTTGAAATTTTTCAAAAAAAAAATCAAAAATTTTTTTTTTATTTTTTTTTTCAATATATGTTATGCAATATTCTCATATGAAACGTCTTTATAAGAGCTTTAAAATGAACCTTCACCTACTTTTCTATTATAAGTGGTTCTTTGGATATTCCTAATTTTGTGCGCACATGTTAAGGACAAATAAGTGACTTTTTCGATTTTCAAAAATTAATTCAAAATAAACAACTGGTCAAAAAAGTCTGAAATTTTGGATTTTCCAGTTTTTTGGTAGGAAAAACATGTATACTAAAAATCATCAACATCGGAGATGGTGTGGTAAAATACCCTGGTTGACTTGATATGGACTGACCCTAGGGTCATTCCATATCAAATCAACCAAAAAATCACAAAAATTTTACGCGACCAATTCCAATTTTGATGATTTTTGGTATATATTTTCTTCTTACCATAAAAGTTGAAAATGCAAATTTTTAGATTTTTTTGATTCGTAGTTTTTTTTTTTTAATTTTTCAAAATAAAAAAGTCA
Source organism: Oxystoma pomonae (assembly GCA_963921995.1). NCBI lineage: Eukaryota > Metazoa > Arthropoda > Insecta > Coleoptera > Brentidae > Oxystoma > Oxystoma pomonae. The sequence goes on along the minus strand of OY998163.1, from coordinate 121,859,500 downwards.
GCATTTTGACCTTAACAAGAATGTACAAAACTAGCAATATCTCGAGAACCACTTACACTAGGAAAGTAATAAATGGCTCATTTTAAAGTCATTTTGAAGCTCTTTTTTATGAAATATCACAACATAATTTTAACAAAAAAAAAAATTGAAAAATTCAAAAAGGCCATTTTTAATTTTTTTGAAAAAAATATATAATTTTGGTCAAAGTGTTACTTAATTATCCACAAAATTTTATGATGGAGAAATGATGGGTTCAATGTCAAAAAAAATATTAAGTACATTTTATAGGCGATTTTTCATGCATGTGACATTTTTAATAATTTTTTTCACATTGAACCCATGATTTGTCCATCTCAAAATTTTGTGAATAGTTTAATAACACTTTAAAGAAAATAATATAATTTTTTGAAAAAAATTAAAAATGGCCTTTTTGAAATTTTTCAAAAAAAAAATCAAAAATTTTTTTTTTTATTTTTTTTTTCAATATATGTTATGCAATATTCTCATATGAAAGGTCTTTATAAGAGCTTTAAAATGAACCTTCACCTACTTTTCTATTATAAGTGGTTCTTTGGATATTCCTAATTTTGTGCGCACATGTTAAGGACAAATAAGTGACTTTTTCGATTTTCAAAAATTAATTCAAAATAAACAACTGGTCAAAAAAGTCTGAAATTTTGGATTTTCCAGTTTTTTGGTAGGAAAAACATGTATACTAAAAATCATCAACATCGGAGATGGTGTGGTAAAATACCCTGGTTGACTTGATATGGACTGACCCTAAACCTCTTGATAATAATATTCAATTTCACAGTTTAAAAACTCTTTTTTCTCTATACAAGGTGGATTCTTTAACTGGAACGATGCTTCTAGCGGCTCTAGGGAAGAGGTTTTAAAAAAAGTCAAAAGCGAATCTTTAATGATTTTTACGAAATTTCCGCCCATGATAAAAAAAAAATTGGGGCCCCAAACTATAGGCCCAGGGCCTACCAACTATTTTTTTTAAATAAGAAGGTACCATTTGTGGCACCCTTTCGGAAAGCCTGTTAAAGAAGAAATTTAACGCACTAGTCTTTTTTGATATGTGTCAACCAATGTGTCAAAAATTTAAAGAAAATTGTTTTTTTGTAAATTATTTTTCAAAATAAATTACATGTATCTCTATTTACTAATCGGAATAAAGAAAATACCACACAAGGACATTATTGGTGGCCCATTTGGAGACCCTCACTAAATTCCCAGGGCAACTAATATTTTTTCCATGAAGCAGTACACTTGTGGCACCTTTTTAAAAAGCTTGTTAAAAAAGAATTCGATTAAATAAATTTCTTTGACATCTGTCAACCGATGTGTTAAAAATTTTACGCCCATAATATTGTGGTAGTTTCTTTACTTGACTTAGTAAATCAAGAAATATGGAGTTTATTTTGAAGCTAAACCAATTTACAAAAAATATGTTTTTTAAATTTTTGGCACATGTCAAAAGAAAGTATTGCGTATTTTTTTTACAAACTTTCCAAAAAGGTGCCACAACTGGTACACTCTCATGAAAAAAAAGTTGGTAGGCCCTGGGCCTTCAGTGAGGGCCCCCAAGTGGGCCGCCGACAATGTTTTTCTGTGGTATTTTCTTTATTACGATTAGTAAATAGAGAAAAAAGTAGTTTATTTTGACGCTAAAAATTGACAAAAAATATTTTTTTTTAAATTTTTGACACATGTCAAAAAAAGCTGGTGCGTTAAATTTCTTTTAAAACAAGCTTTCCAAAAAGGAGCCACAAGTGGTACGTACCTTCTTATTTAAAAAAAAATAGTTGGTAGGCCCTGGGCCTCCAGTTGGGGCCCCAATTTTTTTTTTCTAACTTGGGTGGAAAGTCCGTAAAGATCATTAAAAATTCGCTTTTAGCTTTTTTAAAAACCTCTTCCCTAAAGGCGCTAAAGGCACCGGACCATTTAAAGAATCCACCCTGTATAAATATATATAATACTAGTATCTTCTATAGAGAAATATTATTGAAACTCGCGCCATCTACTGACAGTAGATTCAAAGTAACTATATTTTAACAAGATGCAATTGTTGTGTGCAATACTTGCTAATTTTCACCTCCGTTATACAGGGGGTCCAAAATTCGATGGTTTTGGGGGGTTTCGGGTACTTCTAGATTAGATAGACAAAATTCTGTCAAGCAAGGCACTCTAGATTTTTTTTAATAATGCCTTTATCACATCCAACTATATGATTTATGGGGTGTTCCACAAGAAAAATACCAACGCTGTGTTAAATCTCAAAAACTAAAAGTGACTCATGAAATCTGATTTAGTAATTAAATTCTAGTTTAAAAACTCTACAAAAATACAGCTAACACTACGAAGACATTTTCATAAATATAATAGTTATAGGGCCTATCCCAAAATGCAGACTTTTCAAAAAACCCCCGTAGACGGGTGACATATTGAAATGCGGTTTTTATCAAAAACCTTGTCTTGATATTTGAGCCTCGCAATGGTGGGTCCAATTTTCTCTATCTCCTCTAGAAGTAGTCGAAACCCCCCAAAACCATCGAATTTTCATCATTTTTATACATAAGTTGTGAAACACCCTGTATAATTTGCCCTTAAATCTTCTATAGTCGCAGACAAAAAACAGTTTTTTTTTCTAGGTCCTTCAGATCCTGATACTTTACGAGAAACCCGGCGTGAAGCAATGACGTAGCAAAATAGGCTTTCTCACATCACGGAGAGGTAATTTGTGTAGTCTGGCATTAACCATTTTTCACCGCGACAAAGATTACTGTCCGTGATTAGTGCCGCATTTACGTCAAATTGTAGGTGGAGAAGGGGGAGGCAGGGTGGTCGCATTTGGATTTGTCATGGCCCTGCTGAAATTTTCCCCTCAAATCTCATCCAGATCGGAGAAGTTTTTATCATGTTTTTATAAGTTCTATAAAATTTAATGAGAAGTCCAATATTTTTTTCTATAATATTTTATAATCTTCTAGAAGCAGATAAGATTATATAGGAAATATATAATATTTTATCAGCTTGTAGTTTTAGAATAATTTGTAAGATTGAATACTTTTTTTATTTTATCAGTTTGTATAAGGGTATGTGGGTAGATTTTTAAAGGAGATTTGATGGAAATCGGATATTGAACATATTTGAGGAGATTCTTTCAGTATGAGGAATGATTTTGGGGAAGTTTCTATGAGTTGTTGTGGAATCGGTTTCTAGAATATATGATGATATTCTATCAGTTTCGAAATTTCAGAAGATCTTATAACCGCAATGATTTTGGAAAATTTTTTATGGGTTCTTGTGCGATAAGTTTCTAGGATATTTTTTATGGGTTCTTGTGGGATCGGTTTCTAGGATATTTGATAAGATTCTATCAGTACCGCAATTCTAAGAGTCCCTATAAGCAATAATTTTGGGTTCTTGTGGAATCGGTTTCTAGAAGATTTGAGGAGCTTTTATCCTTATGGTGATTTTAGAAGATCCTATGGGGGAGGAGATTGTATCGAGTTTTGGGTAGAAGTAGGATCTTCTAAAATCACCATAAGGATAAAATATCCTCAAATTTTCTAAAAACCAATCCCATAAGAACTCATATGAACTTCTCAAAAATCATAGACCCATAGACCTTATAAAATCTTCTAGTATCTCATCGAAATCTGTTCCAAAACCCGATAAAATCTACTCGCTCATAGGATCTTCTAAAATAACGATAAAAGTTCCTCAAATCTTCTAGAAACCAATTCCGTAAGTACTCATATAATCTCCCCTAAACTCATAGATCCATAGACCTAATGAAATGTCCCAAGATCTTTTCGAAATCTGTTCCAAATCCGACCCAAAACCCGATAAAAGTTCCTCCCCCATAGGATCTTTTAAAATCACCATAACGATAAAACCTCCTCAAATCTTTTAGAAACCAATATAATCTCCTCCAAAATCATAGACCCATATATAGGATTTCATCGAAATCTGTTCCAAAACCCGATAAAATCTCCTCCCTCATGGGATCTTCCAAAATAATTATAATGATAAAAGCTCCTCAAATCCTCAGAAACCAATCCCTTAAGGACACCCATATAAACTTCTCCAAAATCTAAATAAAATCTTCTAGGAACTCATCGAAATCTGTTCCGAAACCGTCCCAAATCCCGATAAAAATCATACAAGAATGCTTTCATTTTTTTTATGAGATTCGATGGGAAAATTTCAGCTATTTCAAAAATTATATTTTTGAAATATTATAATCGCAACGTGGCAAGACGTTGTGCAAAATCCATTTGACTTTTGGGCCATTACACGCGCTAGACATTTTTTTGGCATTTTTTTTAATCGCGAGCCTAAATTTATACGCGAAATATTCCGGCTCGGATGTTTCTGTCCTTTATTATTGCCATGTATTTCTATCTTGGTTTATTTGATTCGGACGCTTGTCTATTGATTTTTTGACTCCCGTCGGCCAAACTTGCTGCGTATATTATCATATCTTCACGTTAGCAACATGGCGCAACGTAGGTTAGCGTCATGTATGAACGTTATACATGCTCAAGACGTGACCTTGACGAAAAAGCTGAATGGTAGACCGCAGAGATGGGACTTTGATATCTGTATTCGAGCGGAAGTCTTTGCTTCTGTACAGATAAAAGAAAGACAGAATATTGTACTATATTTCACGTTTCTGCGTACGTCCTATGACCAACTTAAAGTGTCTCAGATCAATATTGTCATTTTCTTTTTTTTTGGAGGTGTAGGTTTATGGGTTGAGGGATCTTATTAATGAAACGTCCTGTTTTTGGAATGCCAACGATTCGCAAAATTTATTTTCTTCTCCAGGGCTCTAAAATTGAATATACAATAAAAATAGTGTGGATTTTAAAGAATACAACCAACAAAACTTTAAAAAGTAAATCGTTAGATTTTTAATTTTTTAGTATAAGTTTGAGAAGTTTTTAAAATTGTATGTACAATTCAAGACGGCCGTTCCATATGTCTATTTTATTACTAGTAAACGTCATCTTTTGGTAAAAAGGCATTATTTTATTGTCATTTTCCTGTTTCGTTAACCCACAAAACTTTCCATACATATCAAACATCATCCCTTTTGCGTTTAGAACCACGTGGCAGTAATCCCTGAAGTTGAGGCCATAGCGTGCGCATGACTTATCCTCTTACAAGGCTTGACAAAAGTGAGCTGCGCGTAGCTTTATTCCTGTTGTGGCTTGCATTTTCGGCTTTGGTAAAATAAGACCATAGCGGCTGGGACTCGACGCACTTTTTTTTTCAAACTTATTATTGCGACTTAGGGACCTCAACCACCACAGAAGTGTCTGGGGTACCAATAAACGTGTACAATAATAACTGTTCCTCAAATCATAAAATAATAGCCACTAGCCAAAATATTGACGTTTTAATAGAAATGTCTCGTCAGTAATCACAAAATTAAATTTAACTTAAGATCATGGCAAGCAAAGAAAAATAATATCACACCATTTTATTATATCTAGGGAGAAAAAGTATATTGTGAAACAACTAATTTAAATCTACTTTTATATTAAGAGGAAAAGTGAAAATCCATGATTTCTCTTTGCCCGTTTTTCATGTCCCGTCAGTTATCACCAATTTTTTGTTATATCTTGCGTCCTAATTATAAAATTAATTGGCCGTTACTTTTATATTATTCTGACAAACGCTTTTCGTAATTCATTGGGATGTGGTGGTTCGGGAATATCTTTAAAAGAGAGAAAAATGAGATCAAAAAATTAACTTGATTTGTCCCATCAGTTATCATGCCCTTTTGACGAATCCTTTGAAGTAGAAGCTCTGCGAACATTGTGGCAGGGACCCAAACTATGGCTAAGATACATCGTCGACGAATCTCAAAATCTCCTATAGATCCACACACCTACATCTGTAATACAGAAGAAACTTTAAATAAATTCAACAATTCAAAAATTTGATCAATGTGCGAAGTAATGGTTTCTGCAACTACACGATCAATAAAACCCTTCAGACCACACCAACACAAAGAACGACAGATATAAGTATTGAGAAAAAGGCGATACTATAATTCCATACATCTCCGAAAAGATAAGAAGAATAGCCATATTCCGACTGTCTTCAACACGACCACCACAATAAGAAGTAATTTAACAAAAACTAAACCACAACGCCACACCAAGAACTGCATCTATCACGTACCATGCGAGTGTGGAAATATCTACATCGGAGAAACCAGCCGACCCGACCTGTGGAAGTTCGTTTTACAGTACACGCAAAAATCGAAAATGGTAGACGCCCTGCACACAATTTTTGACAGTTATTAACACAAGAACTGTCAAATATATAAAGGGCTTCTAGACAAGGGGACAAAACCGGATCGGAAACAGCTCAACATTGCTGGAAAAATCATCACCATATGGAATGGAAAGAGGCAAAGATCGTCGCCAAAGAGGAGATTTGGAAACCCTCAAGTTCAATTGTCATAGTCCTAATAAGTGTTTAGGATCTCCATTTAGCTAATCAATCTGCCTACCTAACAACCTACAAACATTTTACTTTAAACCAACACCGTTCTCAACTAAAAAGCCAGTTAACTCATATCTCTTCAGTGCCCTTTAGCCATAGATTGCCGCCATTTTTATAACCAAATTGACAGGTAAAACATGAATTTTCTGTCAGTTGGGTGTCAATATGAGAGCTATAGTAGGCTAAAGGATACTAAATCGAAAAAGAGTTAACTGGCTTTTTAGTTAAGCAGGTGTTGTTTAAGCTCGGGACCGCAAAAATATTTACACCTGGATATCCACATACATATCAAACGAGTTCTGTCTCAGATCCGTCTATGCAATAATTACACAATAAAATTTAATTCTAAGGGCTTCAGTTATAAAATTAACCAAAAAGAGTTATGTATCGTTTGTAACCGGTCTACCCAAGAAACTTTATTTTACATTCTCTTTGATTGTCCCATTTATGCATCTATGAGACCTTCTGAGCTGAATTTCTTCCGTGGACCGTATGAGCTTTTGGACACCCTGGACGACATAACGCCTCCTCTTGCTAAAGCTCTGTTCGTGCACTTGTGGAATATTTTAAAACTACGATCCCTTATAATAAATGAATAAATATCTGCACATAAATGTACCTATCTGTCTTATCAACTGCACATAAATGTACCTATCTCTCTTATCAAGATCAAACCAAAAAAAAAAGAAAAATAATTTTTATTGTTGAGCAACAAAAAAAGAAAATTGTTTTTTTGATCCTATTTAGTGCATGTACCAACTGTTCTTTCTTTTTTTTTTGTTCTTTTGAATTTGTTTTTTTTACCAGTGATTTTTCCTTATATTCTTTGAACTTTTCCTTATATTCTTTGAACCAGCCACCTGTAATCTTTAAGAAATTAGGCTTATCATTTGTAAAACTTTTTAATGTATAAATTTGCTTTCTTTTCTTATTGACTAAGGACATACATTATTATACGTTACTCCATAATTTCTTTTAAGCACTCTAACCAAGCTCTTTGTTACAAGAAATGTATATTTCCTTTATAAACAATAAACTATTGAATTGAATTGAATTGAATTGAAGTGTTTAGTCATTTTAAACGTTTCATGTTCAACGTTTTTGTAGTATAATGGTAAACTCTATCTTAGTTTTTTGACACATTAACAAATTAGTTGAAAAAAAAGTCAAAAATTTTAAAAATATGTTTCGAGTTTCAATTTAATGATAAATTTAAAAACAAAGGAATACCGAAAGTAGCTTTACAGCACTAACGCCATTTTCATTTTCTGTATTAAAAATGTCTTTTTAGATCTTTTGTAGTATTTCTTATAAAACTAATTGGAATTTTTGAGGAATTCCGCTAAAAAACCTATTTTTACCAGAAAACGAAATTAAATTAAAAACCTCGTTATTGGTATTTAAATAACAAAAATGGTTGGAGACTTCGATCTGTGATTGAATGTATAAAATCTTGGGAAAAAAAAGACGCGTGTACCGTTTCTTCCAGAAATAGAAAGTTACGGAGTTATTGCCCATTATAGAGTATTGACAAAAAACGATTTTTACGGCCTTCTATATTAGCAGTTTGGACATTAATTAGACTTTTAATCGTAGTGGTATTAGGTACTTTTATTAGCTCATATTATCCGTGCATGTAGGCCTCACGAGTTCAAGACTTGTTTGCCATGTTTGTGTTTATGTTAAACGAGACCCGCAAGCTCACTGCATCGTTGCGTAAACTTCCATCCTAAGGATGAACGCCGTATGTCCAAAAATGTTTTTATTGTTGCGGGAACCTTTCTTTTACTTTAAGCTAGGTATCTGCCTCATATATATGCCCTATCTTAAGTAGAACTACTTAAAGCTATATACCAAAACTTTTGCCGTATGTCTCAAATAGTAATTCGTGCCAACAATGAACGCAGTATCTACGCTCTACCAACAATATACGCGGTAAAGTTACCGTCTGCTTGAGAAGTTACGGCGTTCATCCTAAGTGCGTGGGTCATACCACGTTTTACTTTTCTGCAAATTCTGATTCCAGAATATAATTGCTATGTTTTCATGGGTATTGAGTTCGTTTTCAAAAGTCATTGTCATTGAGTTCTTTACCAAGAGAAAAAGATACAATGATTTTTGAAAACGAATTCAATACCCATGAAAATATAGCAAATGACTGAAACTTCAGTTTAGGTTGACTTTATGATAATTTTAGAATTAATTTGATGGAAAATAATATTTTGTTATTACATTTTTTTCTAAATGCTAGTGACATTTAAAAAAAAATGTTCCATAAAAGTAATAAATACGAAAACTCAATCTAGTTTTTATTTTTAGAAATCCTTAAGAGAAACGCGGCATATTGAATAAACAACCCAATGCCTTTCTTTCTTGCTAAAACTGCTAATACTATTTAAGTATAAATGCGGTATGTGGGTTTTTAGAAAAATTACTGAATTTTACCAGATCAAAAAACCTTCTATAAAACTGTAGAGATATTTAATATAAGAATCCACAACAAAATTAATTAAAAGTCACAAAATATGTAAGGGCCAAGCCAAAAACTCGAACATACCGCGTTCATCCTTGGGACGGCAGTACACGTTGCTGTGGTCGCAACGTCCAACCCGCAACTCTGTAAATAAGAGAAGATCAACGAAAAAAATATCGATGCATGGATTACTAATCAAATTACTAATTAAATTTCAAATTATTAAGCTATTCTGTTGGATATTAAACAAGCTGCAGAATGCATGCATTTTCGTATCGAACTACATATTTGCATAATTCCGATATTAATTTTAGAACTTCATCACCCCTTAGACCGAAAGTCTTGGTATCAACGGAACAAAAATTAATCGATCTCTCTGCTCTAAATATTTAGATAATTGATCTCTATCCAATGAATGCCATTAGAAGGGGAAAATTAGTATTCGTAGCTATGGTAACCAAGCCAAATGACTCTGTAGTTAGGAATTCTTAATAGGAAAAGGATTGAACTTAATACCTGTGAATATCTCATTCCAGGATAGACAAAGATGATGTAAAACATGGATAGTTTTTATTTCCTCGCTATAGAATCTTGTTTAAAAAAGCTTGTGCAACGGTTCCCATTAGGCTCTATAGTTTGCTTGTTTTTCATTATAGTGCTTGAAGAAGATTGGGTTACAATCGAAACTGCTGCCATTTACTCTAACTTGCACTTCCCATAACCCACAAATCCCAAAATTAATAGCTAGTTTAGAACCAGTTAAGAAGTTGTTGTATCCTGGGTGCTGATTTTGAATAATTTTCTTTACAAGCTGTTATTTAACTTGGAATGTATCTAACTAGATATGTTTGTTCGGGTGGAATCTTGCAACTGAATTTTGACCAACTTCCCGACGAAATTTGGCATGCTTATATAGTTGCGGTTACAACACAAGAATATAGTGTAACGAAATTGACAGCTCCCTACTCGAAGTGGGTGGAGGGGGGTATAGTTGACGTACACTTGATTTCGTTTAAATTTGGTGTGTCGGGGCACTTAAAGATGGAGATAATGAATTTCTAGTCAGATTTTTAAAATTCAATATGGCGGATTCAAGATGGACGATGTTTGGTCATCTTTTGCGAACCAATTTTAACTAACTTAGACACATCCGATTGTTTTCAAATTTTGCATGCATTTATAGTTTTGGTGACAATACAATAATATATCATTATTAGGCACTCCTCCCCCCTATGAGGGGAATGGAGGGGGGAAAACACCTAAGTTTGTCCGATGTCAACCAAAATTGGTATACGGGGGCTTTTGGGGAAAAAGAATTCGAATTTTGGATCGGATTTTCAAAATTAAATATGGCGGATTCAAGGTGGACGATTTCCGGCCATATTTTGCAAACCAATTTTTACTGACTTCTCCACATCCGATTGTGTTCAAATTTGGTATGCGTTTAAAGTTCCGGTGAAAACACAATAATATGGTATTCTCTGGTACCCAACTCTCTCTAACGAGGGAAGTGGAGGGGAAAAAGATTTAGTTTGTTCGATTTAAATCAAAATTGTCATACAGGAGTTTGTAAGGAGGGGGATTATGAATTTTTAATCAGATTTGAAAATTTCAATATGGCGGATTCAAAATGGACGATTAAGGGTACAGATCTAAAAATTAATGGTGCGTGCTCAAATTTCAAAATAAGATGGTATTATTAGGTACACACTTCCCTCTAACGAGGGAAGTGGAGGGGGAATAAGATTTAATCAAATTGGCATACAGGGGATTTTCGGGAAGGAGATTTTAATTTGTGATCAGATTTGAAAACTTCAATATGGCGGATTCAAAATCGACGATTTAGGGTGCAAATCTAAAAATTAAAATATAAATTTTGATTAAAAAAAGATTTTAAAGAACAAGCTTTTATTAAATGCTCTCAAAAGTAGGAAATAATATTTTATCTTTTTATACTATAATAAAAGCGATGGGCGCAAATTAAAAATTTTCACTATACGTTGATAAAGAGACAACTACAAAAGAAGAACTAAATTCTTCTTCTATTCGAATGATAAACATAATACTTTCATCTAAGGAAGCTGAGAACGGGTGAGATGGCCGTGCTTGCCAAGCCTTTAAAAATGTCCTTAGGTTATAGAGTAATACAACTGTTTCTTAGGTGAATCGTCGATGTTAAGTTAAAATTTTTAATATGCGCCCGTCGCTTTTATTATAGTATAAGAAAGATAAAAAATTATTTTGTACTTATGAGTGCATTTAATAAAAGCTTAGTCTTTAAAAGTTTTTTTTAATAAAAATTTTAATTTTCAGCTTTTATCCACGCACTTAATAAGTAAACCTTTCCGTAATGTTAAGAACTAAAATTAAGAATATTAATTTTCACTTGACTGTTTTAGCTGGAAACCTAATTAATTTTGGTCTTCTTTGCGTTACAGGTCGACGAACCAAGTATTTTTTGGAATATCTTGATTAGAAATTAATTAATAAAATTTTAATATTTTAGTTCAAAAAGGTCTTCCCAAATTCCAGACCACAGAAAGAACTTGTAACCCTGAAAGAAGCCTAAAAAAACGTGTTTTGTCAAATAATTCAAAAGAATTTTGATTTTGATGTTAATTAGCAATTTACCGGCAGAATCAGGGTGTTTTCAGTAAGCCAAGTGTTGAAATTCCAAATATTTGGAAGCCCCTCCTTGGGCGGAGCCAACTTATTAAACTTCACGGTTGAGTGATTTTTCATAGTAGTAGTAGTAGTAGTAGAATAGATTATAGTTTACACCTGAAGACGATCAGAGATTGTACTGATCGAAACGTCGTATATAAATAAAATATAGACAATGGAAGTCCGAAACACAGAGTTAATTTCAAAAACATGTTTACTGTATATTCTGTGGATATGCGCTATAATACATCCTAAAAATATTTTTTTTGTATGCAAGCCTTATATTTTTTAACCAAATATAAGTTAATATTTTAAAATAAAACATTACCCAAATATTTGTTTTTTAATTTTAACTTAATAGGTATATAAAATTTTTTTAGTACTTCCCTCTGCATTTAAAATACTATATATTTTTTTACATAAAATTTATTGCAAATTATATAAAAAACTTGGACCCAATATTCAGTGTTTATCCGTTTTAGTATATTCTGGTATACCATTGCTTTATATCAACTGAAATTTTGACAATTATACATTTTGTACACCGTGATGGATTTATACTATATAAATATATACTATACTATAAATATATACCATAATGGATGTACCATAGAACATCAAATTTGGTGTAATAGAAATATAACTCGAATATTTTTGTGGAGTAATTAATACATGTTCAGAATATACTTACAACGTATATTTAATGGATGTTACATAATGGGTACCTCTGGATCTAAATTGGATCTTTTGGAGGTCCTATGCACGTCGGGTCAATATCTGGGTGATATCCAGGGCAATATCCTTGTCCGTTTTTGTATATACGCGCAATATTTTTTTGCTATGTGGATGAAAATAAAACGCTCTAATTTATCATAACTTGACAAAAATCAAGAAAAATACGTTATAAAAATTTGCGTATTTATTGACCAAATTCTGGTTTTATTGACTACGCTCCACATAGCACCGTGCTTAGAGACATACTAGATGCAAGCCTCGAACGGTGATCGCAAGCCTGAGTGTTGGTTGCCCCACTGATAGGTGTGCGGTGTCACTGCGTGTACGTATACTGCCAAATTGGACTTCTTCCGGCTTATGTTCGCAGTAACATGAAGCGCTCTGTATATACAATTCGTCGAGAGATGAAAAGACACTTTAGTCCAGAGTTTTATATATAATTTTTCGCACTTCTGTGTTATCTTTTACAAAAAAATATTACAGAAAAAAATCAAGAAAATTAAGGCACTCCATCACAAACAAAATGTCAAAATAATATCGGGTGGTAGATGGTACTACATTCGAAAAGTGTGCGAAAGATTTGGTTGCCAAGGTATTTGTGGTGTAACAAATGCAAGGCGCAAACAAAATTTAGTTGAGAACTAAATTTTTTTGCATAAATCGTGAAATCGTGTGCTGCAGTTTTTATTCTAGTCCCGCAGGGACTAAAATAGCACCTTAGTCCCTGAAACGAAAGACTAAAGTAATCACTTTAGTTTCTGAAGTGCGAAAAAATATATGCGCACTTGAGCAAACAAAAAAAGTATTACAAAATCAAAAGTTAGTTGTGTGACTTTTCACAATTTGTCAGTAAATTTCCTTTGAAACGTGTCAAAGATACGTGGATAACATTAAAACCTTCTTGTACCACTTTTTTATTTGCTCAAGTGTAAAGAAATGCTCTATCTAGAGATTTATTATATGTATAAGTTAGATTAGAGGCCCTCTATACATTTGACAGTTTTTGTTGTACCATTGGTGGGCATTTCATATTGCCCTCTTTTTCTAGTTTTTTTCATATTTGCATGTAAAAGCGATTTTATGAAGTAGACGGACATCCCAAATGCCGATAATTTTTGACAACTGCCATATCGAGTTTCTCAACTCTGGTAAAACAATAACTGCCAAAAATTGTACACAGGACCTCTAAGTTAGAGTAGAGGCCGCCTATACATTTGAGAGTTATTGTTTTACCAGAGGTGGGCAACTCATATTACCCTCTCTTCCTGTTTTTTTCATATTAAACGGATTTTATGAAATGGAATGATGTTTTGTTGTCCCTTTTTATAATTTCACCAGACAGTTTTTAAAAGATTGATTTTTTTTGGTTAGTAAAATACGTCAAGCTTGGCAAAAAAAAACAAAACGAACAGTGAATACACACGGTAGATATTACAAATGTAAATATAAAGACTCTTATGATCTATATTTTTGTTACTCTTTTTTTTACAATAAAATATGGAGACATAGTGTGTTATACACAATTAGAAGAAACCACAGTGGGTAATAGTTTATGTGTTTGCAGTATTCAACACTAAAGTAACTAGTGTTGAAAATTTTATGGAAAAAATAAATAACAAATTTCCCACAATTAAATTTACTTATGAAATAGAGGACAATGGTACACTGCCTTTTCTAGACACTTTAGTTGTAAGAAATAAAAATAAATTCAAATTTGACCTATACAGAAAAGGAACGGCCACCAATAGGTATATTCCAGCTTGCACTTTTTAACATATAGATTAGTAAATTTCCCCTTAAACAAAGAAAGATTTGAAGCAGAAAAGAATAGAATTAGGAATATAGCTGGCGAAAACGGTTACGATGATGGCTTAATAAATAAGCTGATAAATAGACATTATTTTGAAAAGACTTTTCGCAATTCCACTTTTTTCAGACAAAAAGATACCGCCGACTCTAAATTTGTATCAATTTCTCATAATCCTAATTATACGAAAGGATTACAAAAAGTATTTAATAACACCGGTCTTAAATTAGTATATCAATCCCGAAACACAATAAAAAGTTTACTAGGAAATCCCAAGGATAAAACTACAGTTCTAGAAAAAACTGGAATTTACGAAAGTAGTTGCATGGATTGTGACAAAAAATATGTTGACCAAACGAGACGCTCTATTCAAACACGTTTCAATTTTTTTTTGTTTTTTGGTATTTTATAGAAGAATCTTCAGAAATAAAACAAGATAAGCTAAATATGTATAAGCTTATCACACTTTGTAAAAAACGCCCGTGAACCTGAAAAATGCTCAGGTTATTGTCCCCATTTCTACTATGTATATGTGATTGCCATGCTAGAGACCAGAAGGCATAATCTGAAAACCGCATGTTGACGCGTTGCTCCGTTCAAAAGTTATGATTTTTTTTTATATATTCAACTGTCAAAAAAATACCCTTATGATGGATGAGTTTTAACTAAACTCCTTTCAGCTCTTCACAGAGGTCGGACATTATTTTTCTAAAATATTTTGTGAAAATCGGTTTAGAACCTATTGTTTCCCGGACAAACAGACGTCACGACGAAAACGTTTATTTAGACTAAGGAAGGACTAAATGTCACATTTTTCATGATATGTCAAAAACGTTTTTTCCGACGAAAACAATACCTCCTCTAGCCGTGTGGGCTAGGGAGGTAAAAATGGCAGAAGAGCGGCTCGCATCCGCCGTATTGATTTTCTTATTAAACAATTTATGGCATGTAGTACCTGTGAGGCTCAAAGCACTCCAGCGGTACTACTTTTGTCAAAATCGACTAAGCCTTCTGGTCTCTAGTATGGCATACACATATATATAGTAGAAATAATAACCCGAGCATTTTCCAGGTTCACGGGCGGTTTTTCACAAAGTATGATGAGCTTATATATACGTAGCTTATGTTTTTTTTTTCTCTGATTTTTCTGTGACAAATAAAAAAATTAAAAAATATTTCACCGCTTGTTGTTTTTTAATCAGCGATTTTACGAAAAAATGCATTTTGAAAATAAAGTTTTTTACGTTTTTCAAGTTTCTTCCGCCACTGAGAGTGACGTAAATGAAAAATATAAATTTTTTTAACTGCATTCAATGGCTTGGTTCTTTACCTAAAAACTGATGTAAAGAAAGTAGCAAGCTACTTACCTGAATACAACAAAATAGGCAAAAAACTGATTTTAGTGAAAAAATCCCTAAAATCTGAAACCTCCAACTTTCAACACCTATGAAACTGTGAGCCGTACAAAAAGAAGTCGATATAAACGTTGATCAGGGAGAGCGGATCCACAACATATCAAATGCCCAGCCTATTCCAACCGAAAGCCAGTGGCTAAGCGGAGTCCTTTTTTAGAAAATGACATTAGGAAATATTTTAATAGTTAGAAATTAATGATTTCCCGAGAAGATTTCCAAAATTATCCACTTATTAATTTTTAAACGAACGACAAAACGGCAAGCAATTATCTAGTGCTCTGCTGTTCGTTTGGGCAGCGCTTAGCGTTTTTAAATACGAAAATACTGCTCCTGGTGTACGCTACTGCTTTGAAACAAATTACAGAGACCTTTTCGCAGTGTGTGCCTATCTCCTACCTTGTTAATAACTCCTAACTAAATACCTTCACCCATAAAGGTGATTTGCTCTCGGGACTGGTGTAAGCCTTCAAGATTTCCCTTCCCTCATCTAAAACACTCAAATTATTTCTGTCAAATTAAACTTTCGGCTTGTCTTCGTTTCTACGCTAAATAAATATACCTTAAACTAAATTAATTTTGGAAGTTGCCAAGAAATTAAACAAGGCGTCTTAGAAATGTTTGCTTTAAGACCATAGTTTCTTCGCAGATATTTAAGAAAAAAAATACAAATGGCAACATCGGTTTTCATAACTAAAAATTCTCACCAAAAATATCTGAAGGATTTTCAAAATTTTCAATATTTTTTTTCGATAAAAAAGGTCTTGTGATAACAACTTTCTCCCAGATTTTAAACCCGATTTTTAAAGAAATTTGAGAATTACTAATAAGTTATTTTATTTATTTATAAACTGATAAAAAATTTGTCCGCTTTAAAGTTTACCCTAATTCTTTCTTCTTCGCATTGAGTTTCTAAAAAACTTGTATTGGAAAAAAAAGAAACGGTCAAGTTAAACTCACTAATAATTTTAATCTTAATCTAACACTTATACAATGAGCTTCAGGCTACTGCGAACATAGGGGAAATCAAGTCCAATTTACTCTCCATGCCGTACGACCGAGGTGGATTCAAAACACGCTGCAGTATTATCTTTGGATATTTATTTTGTTTTATTTCTGCCTTGCCCGAGAAACAGATTGGTAAGTTCTTAAGTGAAATAATACATTTTTAAAACTAAAAATGGATGTCTACGAAGCTGCCGAAAAAGTGCAGATGGTCAAATGGTACTATCAAGGCAGACCATTGAGACTTATGCAAGAACATTTTTTGGAGAATTTTGTAAATCGCCCAGACCTAGTTTATCAACGATTTATAGATTTGTGCAGAATTTTGAAAAGTTCGGTTGTGTAGCGCCAAGAAACCATAAAAAACCCACTGTTTTGAATGACGAGCAGAAAGTACGAGATGTGATGATTTGCGCTGCAGTGGAGGAAAATCGAAAGATAACTAGCCACCAAATTGCCGATGCAGTTGATAGGTCTTCAGCTGAAAAAATGATTATCATTCTTACAAAGCATCAAAAACGCATCAAATTTTTCCGGAGTACAACTATCGACGTATGGAATTTTGCGAAACAATGATGAAAAGGGCTAATCGTGATGAAAACTTTCTGAGATCTATTCTTTTCACAGATGAAAGCACTTTTCCATTATTGAATCGTCATAACCCAACACACGTTCGATATTGGTCGAGGGAAAATTTGCATTTGTATTTTGACGTAAGAACACAGTATCCCCAAAAACTAAATGTTTGGGAGGGTATTGTAGGGGAACACGTAATTGGGCCATTTTTTATTGACGGCAATTTGAATGGTCCTAGATACTTGAATCTACTGCAGCAGCATATTATTCCAACTACTAGGCAGTTGTTAGGTGTGAGATTTGGTGAAACATCGTTTCAACAAGATGGTTGTCCCACTCACAATGTTAGCCTCGTTAGGGAATATCTTGATAATGTGTTTCCTAATCGGGTTATAAGTATACGGGGAACTATTTTATAGTCAGCTCGATCACCCGATCTTGCTCCTAATGACTTCTATCTGTGGAGTTATATCAAAAATAAAGTTTACGAGCATGAAAGGGCTAATAATTTGGAAGAACTTCGGATTAAAATTGAAGAAGCTTTTCAAACTACCACCCCTAGTATGCTTGGAAACGTTAGAGGGGTTTTTTAGAATAAGCTCGGATATTGTCTAGCCGAGCAAGGAGGACTTTTCGAACATTTACTCTAAATTTTTTTTGACTGGGAGAATCTTTTTGGTTTTTAGGATGTATTATTTTATTTTAAGAACTTGCTTTTATTTTTTTTCTCCTTATTATTTTCATTGTAACACGTTGTCATTGATAAATCTGAGCAGTTGACAATAAAACGCTCTAATTTATCAGTGACAAGAAAATTATGTTTCATTCATTCATTCATATTCATTCATTCATATTCTGGTGCAAACTGAAGACAATCAGAGATTGTACTGATCGAACCATCGTGCATAAATAAAATATAGACAATGGAAGTCCGAAACACAGAGTTAATTGTTTTAAAAGTGTTATAACAACCCCAAAATTAAATAA
Organism: Oxystoma pomonae; assembly: GCA_963921995.1. Lineage (NCBI taxonomy): Eukaryota > Metazoa > Arthropoda > Insecta > Coleoptera > Brentidae > Oxystoma > Oxystoma pomonae. Next base: position 121,841,307 of record OY998163.1, on the reverse strand, counting down.
AAAGCGATAAAATGCTTTCCTAAATCGATTTTATTTTAATATATATCGATTTTAGTTAGTTAGACAAAATTTTCAGACATTTCTTATGTAAAACCGCTTTATGCCGAAGGCACAGTTTTAAATATTTTGATCTAGTTTACATTATTCGTGAAATAAGAATACTAAAAAAAAAGGTGACGTGGGTTTGATGCAAACGGTGTGAGGGGAACATCACACACACAATGAAAATGTTCAACTGCACACGTATAAAATAGACACTTAAAGTTAATTTTCAGTTTTATCAGCATTCGTATCTTTATCTCTTTCGAGTCGACCAATCAAGCAGGTGCACTTTTAAGATCATGGCGAATGCGTGACAGCTCCAGCTGATCAAATGCACGAAAACCTCATTAGGTACGATAAGGGAGTCATAACGATATGACCACCCCTGCCTACGAAACGATTTTTTCACGCATTTTATCAGCTGGAGCTGTCACGCATTCGCCATTAGTTTAAAAGTACACGTGCTCGATAGGCCGACTCGATAGAGATCAGGATACGAATGCTGATAAAACCAAAAATTAAAAGGTGTCTACTAAAGTAAATATTTCAACGCATCGGTATCCCTAACGTGTTCGAAATAAAGCCAAAATACACTACATTTTCGACATGTTCATGCCACGTTTCGAACGATATCCGCTTTTTTGACGGGTGCGATGACAGAATAGCTGATTCTACTTGTTGCGTATGGAGGGATGTACGTAACTTTACGAACCCACGAACGTCCGTAACGATTTCAATCAACAGTTCTGTCATCGCACCCTTAAAAAAAGCGGGCATCGTTCGAAACATCTCATAAACAAGTCAAAAATGTAGTGTGTTTTGGCTTTATTTCGAACGCGTTAGGTATATCGATACCGATGCGTTGAAATATTTACTATGAGTCTAATATTTTTAACAACCTGAAACTATAATTTTTGGTTTATCAATTGATAGACGACCAACAGAAATATGAAAAATTAGTTATTTTAATTACAAATTTTACAATTTTCTGTGATTCATAAAATTTCAATGTGGGATTTGGAAAGTGATCGACAGAGATAATAAATATGTCTGACATAATTTCACGTTTCTTACTTGGCCAACTTCCAGGGAAATAACCTGGTGAAAACCATTGACTGAAAGCAAATAAATATCGTAGAAGTTATAATCATGTAAAAATTATATGAAAAACAAACAGTTTTGAAATTTTACACCGTTTTTCACACTAATAGAGAAATTGTTGTCAACAGATAAGTATATAATACATATATATATATATATTTACAAAAATTTTTTTTAATTGATCGTAGATTCGGTTCGAAACACTACCCAATCATTAGTAACCTTAATCTCTCCCCAAATGAAATGATTTACTAGAGCGAGTATAAGTTATGAATTTTAAAATTCAAATTTGAAGAACCAAACATTCAAAAGGTTGAGCATTCAACCCCTTAAGAAAGAAAAACACATTTTATTATAAAATTCCACTTTCTTGATATCCCATATAAACAAGCATTTTAGAAGAACGAGCAAATTATCAATGACTATTGTGGGAGTCCATGTTGGTGCGCCTAAAAGTGTTGTCAACATTAGGCCACAAAATGTTACCAACAATATTATGGCAGTGAAATAATCACCAATATTTTAAGTTGGCCTATCTGGTTTTTTACAGGAATAAATCCGAAAGTAACAAACTAGTTATAGGTTTCGTTAACAATTTGATGGAATAATGGAAAACGTACATATTTTTAATTTGTTTCTTCTTATTTAAATTATATTTCTTCTTAACGATAATTTTATTCCAAAGTTTAAACAGTTGAAATCAGGTCTTGTAACGCTTTATTATCTATTAAGTTTTTCGCTCAAATTCAAACTACTCAAAAAATAAAATTCGTTTTTGAAACAGCTTGATAGACATTTTGTTCTTTGCTCTATCATTTTAACTTTCAGCTCGCGTAAATTACAAATTTATTGAGTAATCAGTTCTTTAGATTGCCAAGTACTATTTTTTTTCTGAGTAACAGCAATTACTCATATTCCCTAACTATTTTAGGAATCTACTCATCTTTTAACTTACATACCTAAAATAGGACCATTACCTACCGATCTACAATATTTGATAAAGATAATAAGCAAATGACAAAAGACTTATTAGTTGTTAAAGGTACAAAAGAAAAAATAAATAAATTGAAACCTTTTTTTCTTACTTCCCTCGCTAAGGGAAGTAATGTCATCATCTAAAAATCGCATTCACAAATTTTGATGAATCTCCAAGGATTTGGTGGTTCCTGATACCTAACTACGTTTCCAAATGCCGCGCGCCGTCGGCGTCGCTCTGTCTGTCGCTCTATCTGTCGGTCTGCATCACCAATCACCAATCATCACGAAACATAAAGATTACTTAAGCTTTCCCCCATTACACCCTTTAAAGCACCTAAAAAACTGCGTTCCTAAAAAAAAATTCTTACCTTGTGACACATCGTTTTCCAGCGGTTTTTGCGTGTTTGATTGACAAAAATCTTAGTTTATTGGCGCTTTAATAAATCTATCTATTTATATATAGTACATATAAAATGTAACAGAAAAGTCCAGATACACCCTGGAAAGGTCTGAATGAACCTTGGAAAATTCTGGATAAATCTTGCAAAAGTCTGGATACCTTCTGGAAAAGTCTGGATAGACTCTAAAAAAGCCTGAACACTGCCTGAAAAAAAAAATATACCGCGTAAAAGTCTGGATACATCCTGAAAAATCTACAAATTATGGTCTCGATACACCCAGGGAAAGTCTCAAAATACCCTGGAAAAGTCTGGATACGCTCTAAAAAAAGCCTAAATACACCCTGGAAAAGTCCGGACAGACCCTGGAAAAGTCTCGATACGCTCTGAAAATGCCAAATACACCCTGGAAAAGTCCGAATATACCCTGGAAAATTATGGATACACCCTAGAAATGTCTGGATGTACTGTGTAAAAGTCTGGATACACCCCGAAAAGTCTCGATATATATGTTCTAGAAAAGCCTGAAGAAATTGTGGAAAAGTCTTGATACACTTTGGAAAAGTCTGGAAACACCCTGGAAATGTCTAGATTTACTTTATAAAAGTCTGGATACGCCCCGTAAAGTCTGTATATGCTCTAAAATAGCCTGGATACATCCTGAAAAAGTCCATATAGACCCTAGAACCGACTGGGTACACCCTAGAAAAGTCTGTATTTTCTTGAGCGAGGGAAGTTTAGCAGTATTTTTTTTTCTCGATTTATTTTTGTTTATTTATCCTTTGCTTTGAAAAAATATAATATTTTGTATAATAATCTTTCGTTATAAAATTTTCCACTATTTCGATTATTTTTTTTAATAAAATGTTTTAACTCATTGACACCACTGTCTTATTATAGTTAACACTTATTATCTGCAGAATGGACAAAAATTCATGTTATTTGACGAAACCCACGATTTTTCAAAGAAAAACGTGTCAGAATATTTTCCGGTAACTAGCAGATTTTTTTTTTAGGTTTGACGTACATCAAGAAAAATAACGAAAAAGTAAAATTCAGTATAAATTGACATTGCTTTTTTACCCAAAGAGATAATTTAATTTTAAGGTCGTAGTTACAATCTAGGGAATTGTTTTTAGCAATACTGTACGGGAATCAATTTATCAATGTCAACCTGATTTTTTTGCAAAATTTTAAGTCATAGAATTTGTTTTCTATGGCAACGCGGAGACTTTATTTATGTTTATTCACAGTGGGACACCAAGAATTTTCTAGAACCGGGTCAAAAATTTGGGGTTAGGTAACTTATTTTTACTTTTCGCGTTCTGCTCCGCTAAAGCACATAAGTATATTTTACTTTCGCTTTTTTCGTAAAGTGTGTGTGGTTAGCGCTAAAAAAATTATAAATGTTAAGATAACAGCAACCTCGCCGTTCGCCGATATAGTCCGGTTTATAAATTCAGGGCTAAGGTAAGACTATACATTTTTTGAATATGTATTGTTGCCTTTATAAGAAGGGTTTCCTTGAAATAACTACCAGTCAAATAAACTTGAACTTCGTAGGGGCTCACGTAAGCGCTAAATAGGTACCTAAAGAAAACTGTCTACTACACTAATACCGTTTAGCCTTAAAATATCCATATATGTGCAGAAACTTTTTTTATTTTTTTTTAACTAAAGCGGAAACTAAACCACCCGAACCCTGAACTTAAACCAACCCAGCACTTTTTTTAGAAATTCCAGCGCCCATAGATTTAAACTCTTTAGGGACCCTGATGGTAATTGCCTACATATTTACAAGATTTTTTTCATAAAAAAAAAGTAAAATAAAAGAAAACCATTTATTGCAGAAGTAAGTAAGTAAGTAAGTAAGTAAGTAAGTAAGTAAGTAAATAAGTAAGTAAGTAAGTAAGTAAGTAAGTAAGTAAGTAAGTAAGTAAGTAAGTATGTAAGTAAGTAATAAAGTAAGTAAGTAAGTTAGTAAGTAAAAAAATAAATAAATAAAATAAATACAATATATTATCCCATAGTTATATGATTACAACTAAGTAAGTGACTTCTTATTTACACCCATTAAAGGTAAAGCCTTTCTTACGATACCTTTTAAGGTGGCCCATTTTATGCAGTTGTTCACCACGCGGGATTTTGTGCCTCACCCTCTAGTATTAATAGATAAAAAACCCTAATGCTGACTTTGTAATTTTGCATTTTGTGAAATTATCTCGGGGTATAACATTCGCATTGAATGGCCGTTTAGCGTCTGCAATTTTCCGTGTAAATTGTTTCCATTGTTCGTTTGGACCAACTGGACCATGCGAACCAGAACAATAAATCAAAACTTTAAATCACAAAATCTCGCTTTACACCTACCCGTTCGGAAAGAGGTAACTCGATTTTATGAGTTGTGCAGAACAAATGAAAATAAATTATTAGGATGCGGTATATCTGGATGAAGCTTTTGTATAACATATTAATAATAGAATTAGCACCAAATCATTGGGGACTTACCGCAAATAATTAGTAGGTGTTGAGTGGAGTTAGTATGTACGAGAAAAAATAAACGGGGTGTCCCAAAAGTTCGAGTCCACCATAATATCTCCAGAACCAAAAAAGACAGAGAAGTAAAATTTCACACAGTTAAATGGCTTACAAAAAAGTATCTTTTTGAATGCTAATCATCGTATCCGTCATTAAGGAGGCGGAGCTAGAAGGGCGACGATACTTTTTTAAAATGACATACCCCCTATATTTTGGAAAATTTAATTAGGTCCTTTCTTTCTATTTCCAAAATCACCTAATATGTTACTTTTTTCTCTCCATAAGAGCAATGAGTTAAACAAGAAAACAGATAACCGGTGATGCTTTGTCTTAATTAGCTCTTATATAAAAGTTAAATTTTATTTAAAAACAGTTAGAGAAAAAGGTAACAAATTGGTATTTTTAGAAACAGAATGAAAAGCTCTATTCAAATTTTAGAAAATATACAGGGTATATCATTTAAAAAGAGTATTGCATCCGCCCTTAATAAATAACGGCACAGTTAGCATCTAAAAAGATACTTTTTTGTAGACCATCTAATTAAGCGAAATTTTACTTCTCTGTCTCTTTTGGTTCTGGAGATATTAGGAAGGACTCGGATTTTTAGGACACCGCGTATTTATATATATTTGAAAGCAAGCTCTCAATTCTTGACTTGCAAGCAAAAAATTGAAAAAAACTATACCAATTTTTTTTTTATTTTTGAGGTTATCTTAATCGATTGGCTAGTGCAAAATATAATACGAATAAAAGAACAGCCATACAAAGGATTTTCGATTTACAATTGTTCCTGGTTCTGGTTGAACCAAAACTGGACGCGGTCGTTTCGATTTAAAACTATGACGTCACAAGTACAGCATTAATCTAAAAAAGGGAAGATCAAAAGATCTTGGGAGGAAAGAACGAAAATTCAAAATTGGATGAGTGTCCCACAAGGAACACCAAAGTGAAAGGAGAAACAATTAAACGATATTTCTCTATATTTTAGGAACGCTGTCAAAATTGCTGTCAAAATAATTTCAACCAGAACCAGGATCAATTCTAAATCTAAAATCCCTACATAAAAGTTTTCTCTTTATGTATTATTAAATTCAAATTTTTCTAAAACTCCTTTAAAAAATTTTAAATTTCGAGTGGTGTTCACATCAACGATGTGAGCAAACTTTACAGAATAGATCCTCACCAGAAAAATAACTCCTTAATAATAATAATAATAATATTAATAATAAGTCTCTCCCCTTATATTTTGCTGCGCTCCTACCCTGTAGATTTTAGCAAAGATTTTTATTAATCAAGTGAAGGAACTAGCAAATACTGACGTAGTTCTAATATTCTAAAATACGTTTACGTCAAAAATTACAATACGTACAGTCAAATCCAGCATCGCCAAATCTCAAATCGGTGGACCAATCACGTACCACGTTTATTTCGTTGATTGATTGATTGATTAATTGATTTGAAAAAGACGTCGAAATAAACGCCGTTTCTACACTAGACTTATTTGAACTACTAGCTGGTAACTTTTAGACTGTTTAGGCAAAGATCTATTTTTTTAAAAGGATTTGTAATAAATAAATGGTTTTTTCTTCTGACCACAAATATCTGGTTTTCCTTTCTTTTTCCATTTCCTTTAAAGAAAAAAACCTCGAAAAAATTTGAAATATATCAACAAAACATAACCTCTAAATATCCCACTGACAACATGGCATGAAGTTAGGGCCAAAGCAATTTCAATTCAACTGTGAAATAAACGTTTAGGATTAAGGTTTAAATTTCGATTTTTGGTTTTATTAAAAACAAAAAAGGCCATGCTATGCACCTGAGTGCGGATTTAAGGGGGAGGAGGTTACGATAGTTGATTACCCTCCCTGGAACTAAATTTTTTAGAGAAATATTTAAAAAATTTAAAGGAGTTTTCTGCATTCTCCACAAAATTGATACTTACAATTTTAGTTTAATTTTGTGTCAAAAATGGCATTTTCTCTAAAAGTTTCGCCTGCGGAGCATTTAAGCATGAACAAATTTTGAGTAAATAAACAATTTAAAACTTGGTTCAGGTCAGAGTTTTAAAAAACAGTTTTGGGAACTCAACGTTAAAAGATAGGCTTGGCTTTAATGTCCATTCAATCAGAGATTTTAGTGTCTTTAGACGAAGTGCTAAACAATCTTGTATTAAAAAAAAACTTCATCTAGAGAATTTATTATAATTTTTTCTTTAAAACTCCCCCCTGTCTGCGCCACTGCCAAAGGATTCGTTCTGGTACGCAGTAAAAATAACTTTCCATCTTATGTCTATTCTGCAAAACGCCCCTTCTGCGAAATAAAAAGAGATTTCGTATTCTTATGAAGTTCATTTAGCACAGCTTCACTTTGCTTTTGTTCTTTTTCCGCTTTTGCTTTGGTTGCCAAGCCATACGTTTTTAATTTTGCCTCCTTTCTTGTTTTTTTTTAGTTTAGTAGAATGACAAAAAACCATTGTTATTTTTAATATTTTTTTGACAAAAAAATTATTATAAAAGAAAAGGACTTAACTAAAAATTTTGACAGTGGAATAGCGTATTGCTTAAGATAACTAAATTCAAGTGGTACCGCATGGGTTCTCATAAAAGGTATAGTGAGTTTTTATATCGTTTTATAAGACTTTATAACATTCTAGTAAGTCTACGAGCCAGGCTATTCCTCATAAAATATTTACTTTATGAGATTTTTCGTGGTTTTTGTGAGTTTGTTTCACTTACCCAATAGGAAACATATATAGGGTGTCCCTTTTAAAACTGTCAATAAGCTATAACTTTAAAATGAAAATGAATTTTAAAAAAAATTAAAAACCGGTTTGGAAGGTTGGGAGAAGGAACCATTTAAAGCTACTTTTCAACCCATCCCGACCTACCCCTTAGGGAGTAGCTACTCCCACTTTAAAATCTTTATTAGGAACATGGATCATGTGGCACGTCTTTCGAAAGGTATTTCGATGCTCTAAATAGTGGTGTAATTATTTTTTTTTGATTTTGAGTTGTTTTTTAAAATTTCAAGAAAATCTGTTTTGGTGGGTGAGTATTTGGAAAACAAAAATCTTTGAAAAAAAAATGACAAGAAAAATTTTATTTTGCATAAAATAAACCTTTTTGAGGGCAGCTCGCAATGTAATTTTTTTTGATTCTTTGAACAGGTGTGATAATTTGTTTTTTGAGTTTAGTTTGTTTCTGTAGTTTTATAAAAAACGTTTTTTTAAAGTTATTTTCAGGAAAAGAAAGCCTCAGAAAATTTTTTCTGTTGAAATAAATTACTAAGTAAAATAAAAACTTTGTTGCTTGATATTTTTTATCAATTTAGTAAAGAGAAATTAATTTTAATCAATGTTCTGATCTAAAAAAATGTATTTTAGGGCTACCCTCTAAAGGGTAGGTTGGCGAGGGTTGTGTGTAATGTAACCTTTATTGTAATTTTTTTGAAAGATTTATTTTTTCCAAACAGTCACAACAAAAACAGATTTTCTTGGAATTTTAAAAAACAACTTAAAATAAAAAGAAATAATTACAACACTATTTAGAGAATGGAGAAACCTTTCAAAAGAGGTACCACATGACCCCTGTTCCTATTTAAGATTTTAAAGTTGATGTAGCTACCTCCTAAGTGGTAGTTCGGGGCGTGTTGAGAAGTAGCTTGAAATGATTCCCTTTTACAAAACTTCCATAACGGTTTTTCATTTTTTTTTTAATTAATTTTTATTTTGAAGTTATAGCTCATTGACAGTTTTAAAAACATAAAATCTTATTGGTTTAAATTGGTCAAAAAATAACGAACCACTCTTTGCAGATTCGATGTCAGTGACGCGCACCTGTTGGATGCCCTTAATTTTTTTGACATGTGTTTTTAATTACATATACGAGCCTCTTAAAGCGCTTTTATATAAGGACGGTTTGAAAATATTGTCGCATAAACACCACCGATTTAAGCACTAAATCGATTTTATTTTGAAGCGATTTAAGAAAGCAGATTATCGCTTAAAAACCCATTTTAGGGTTATTATAAACCCCTCAAAAACGCTTTAGCGCATTTCTTTCAACCTACAGAAATACTCAAACCTGGTTTTCCTAAAAATCTGTTGTTAACGGCGCAAGAACAATCCAGAGATAATATAAATTTGTCAATCGATTTCAATACGTCATCTACCACTCATTATCTATCTCTGGTTTCTTTACTGTATTCTCCTGTTCACAGATTGCGCCGCGAATCATTGGGGATTAGGGTCACTGGATTCTAAAACCTGCGGCTGGGACCGCAGGTCTCAGGATCCAGTGACCCTATGGGGGATTGTTTATTATTCACCTAGGTGATCGAATTGAGAACAGTGACAACTAGTCAAATGGCCATACACACAGACCACTTAAGGGTTCTAAAAAGTAGCTTTTCACCAAAGGAAAAATTATTAAATAAAACACAAAAACCAGGCCGACGAACTCCAAAACAAAACGACAAAACTAAGGTTATGAAGAATGTCAGGCAGACACACTGACATTGGTTAGTTGCAAATACAGTGAGTCGACCAATTTCGATGTACCTAGGTATATATGCTAGATCTCTCTTAGCCGAATACATTTAGGAAAGGAGAACACTAGAAACTATGCCTAGGGTAAGCTCACAAAAAAAAGACGTGGGTGGTTAATTTTGATGGTGGCGGTATCTATAATATAACCATTTAAGTACTTTTTGATGCTAGGCATATAACTAATATTGATAGGTAACCAGTATAGTCCATGTTTTTACATTTCCGCATGTTTTAGCTTTAGAGGAAAATAATACTCAATTTGTTTTTTATTAGAGGAAGAGGATTACAAAGCTTATTAATACAATCTAGAGAGTTTTTGAAATTAGGTGTCCATTATTTGGAAAATTACAAATATTTCCAATTTAGTTTTACAGGTCTCTATAAAGGGTATTTCTGACTGTTTCTGACGTAATATGGGCGCGCCAATTTTGAAACACCACAAAAGCTAAAACAGTTTTTTTCAAAAAATAAACAAAATTTTAAAAAAGTACCAAGATTTGATGGAAAAACATAGTCCAATAAACAATTTAGGCAAAATTTCAGGCCATTTGGAAGTCCCGTTTCCGAGAAACATGCGGAAAAAGAATTGCCTAATAAACGGACCCAACAGCGTTGCCGGTTTAACGATGTAATTGGGCCGTTAACTAAGATGTTTTATTCGTTTTTTTCTTTAAACTGACATATCTAATGACATTTAATTAAGAACGTATAAACCCTTGGAGAAAACGATTTTATTTAAAACCGTCCTTATATAAAAGCGCTTTTAGGTGCGTACAAACGTAGTAAATAATTTTGAATATGAAATTACTGCGAATAACATTCCTTATGGAACACCCCACCCTGTATATCAAGTTGGATTTAAAAAATTAAATCTTTTTTTAGATTCTAAAACTTTCTGAAGAACTTTTAGCAAATACTTGGAATGCATGTGGAAAGTTTCTGTGTATGCCTCTACAATTCAAAACTATATCCTAACTATATGAAAATTCCTTGGGTATGTCGAGTGTAGGCCACATTTATATGAGAAAGTGAATATACGGGGTGTTTATTTTAAAAGAATTATAATGTAGCATCTAGCCCCACACTTCTTTTTACACTTTTAGACACGGTAAAAGGGCCTTTCCTGTATGTGGATTACGTTCAAGATTCTGTTTGGAAAATGTCTGCTACTTTTTCAAAAACTTTTTGTTTTTAAATCATTTAACATAAACATATGCAGGCACGGCCTTAACCAACAACTCTGCTCTTGTGCCATGCTCTTTTCAAAGGTTGGCTATCATCAGCGCGATCTGTACCCTGTCCACTGCTTTTCGGAAAAGTGTACCATTGTCTAAGATTTTTAAACCATGATATCCGTCTACGACCCGGACCCCTTCTGCCTTTAATTTTGCCTTCTATTATCAATTTATATTTGTTATTCCTCAAAATATGGCCAAAATATTCAAGTTTTCATTTTTTTTATGGCAAATAAAACTTCAAGATCTTTATTTATTCTAAGCAGAAAATCCACCACAAGCCGAATGCCTCCAACTTTTTGCACATGAACTTCAGTCAGTGTCCATGCTTGCTAAAAACATAACACCGAAGCACAGGAATTCAGAGAGTGGTATTAAGATCCCGACTACGAAACACTGATTTTATTTTGATAAAAGATGATCTGGCCTGTTAAATTCTCTGCACGAACTTCTTGCATGTTGTCCCAGTTCTCATTGAGGAGGTAACCCAAGTATTTGTATGAATCCACGCGTTCGACTTGCTGCCCATTTATTTCGAATATATGTTCTTTTCCTTGGATATGACCATCCATTTTGTTTTTCCAACATTTAAGTTAAGCCCGAATTGCGAAATTTGATTCAACAACTCTTGCAGGCCTTCCAGAGTATCTAAAATTATGATAGTGTCCTCAGCATACTGTAGGTCGTTGATTTTTATGCCGTTTATGGTTAGACCTTCTTCGCAGTTATGAAGTGCATTTTATAGATACTAAACAACAGCGGAGACAATATACAACATTAGCACACACCTCCTATTTGGACCTCTTCGGACAGTTGGCGGCCATTGACCTTCATTTAAGTGTTATTCCGGTATAGATTAACGATTTTATCTTTAGATCTCGGGTCATCTAGACCAACTTCTTTTAGCGATTTTATGAGCTTTTCGTGTTGGACTTGATCAAACGCTTTCTCATAATCTATGAAACAGGGATATACTGGCATCGATACATCCCTAGACCGCTGAACTATGACTTGAATGCCAAACAAGGCCTCTTTTGTCCCGAACGCACCATAAAATCCAAATTACGTGTCGCCCATAAAGGAATCGGATTATTCATAAATTCTTTTATGGATAATCTTTAGAAATATTTTTAACATATAATGTCTCATTGGGCTGTAATTACTACACTTCTTTGATGAATGTTTCCAGGCAGTGTAACAAAGGTTGATTTTAGCCAGTCAGCAGGGATTTTACCATTGCGATAAATTAAGTTAAAAAGTTTGACCAGCGTATTTAGCGAATATTTGTTTTTTTATTAGCTTTAAAACCTCACTGTATACTTCGTCTTGCCCTACCGCTTTTCTGTTTTTAGCTGAAGATATTGCGTGTTTTACTTCCTTTAGTGTTATATCTATGCCTTGGTTTGAGAATTCTTCTGGCGGTTCAAATCGGTTATCGGTAAAGGGATGTTATATGTAGCTACACCATTCTTTTAGTTTTTCTTTTATATCCGGTAAGATTTGGCCCTGATTGTCCACAATGATTCCAGCTCGTCTTTTATTAAATAATATGGCTGCTTCCTTTATGCGTTTGTCTAAATTACATTGCTGTGTTATCCAGTTTTGTTTTGCTGGAATTACCTTGTTTTTTATTCCTCTATTAATTTTATAGTATTAATCGCTGTCTCTCTACTGCATCTTTTATCCATCAACTCCAGGATTCACACTTCTTTTTTATTTGTTGTTCCATCCTTACCTAAAAGTATTATGCTTTCGACTATAGCACTTTTATCCTTTGTCCAGACCATTTTTGTATCTTGTTCGGTGGACTCATTTGTAGCAACTGAACAGATTTTTTAATTTATTCGTTTACTAAATGTCTTATAACCGTTTTGTTAAAAAATCAAGTTTTCATGCCTTACTCTTGTCAAGCAACTCCTGCTACTCCTTCTTCTTCACGAAATCCTGCCAAATTTCTCTTCTATCGTCAATAAGTATAATGCCAACTCCGTTAATCTGGCAAATGACTCATGCAATCCCCTTAATTTCCACGTTGATTAATTTGGCTCGCCCGCAGGCTAAGCAGAAGGGATCTTCCGCCGCACTGCACGATGATGCGGACCAAGTGTGCGACCAGTTGATTATGTAATTACATATTTTGCAGTGTCAGCAATATACTTGCAACTTCTTCCTCACAGGAAAGCTTTTCACCAAATGAGAAGATTTTATGCAAGGAGGTTTTTACTTTCGGAGGATTGTGTTCTAAAAGACCGCGTTTAAAAAAAGCAGGAACATTGGCAATATTATTTTGCGTGTACTGTACGTACAGTTGGATTTTATAAACTGTGTAGCCCGTTTAAAAAGGTGCAATTTATATTCAATTTATTCGTTTTAGACATGAATGTTTAAAGTTAAGAAAACGGAACGGCATTTTTGACCAATTTAGAAAAAGGAAAACTACTGACTGACATAACTAAAGAGGTCGGTTTAGATGTATCTATCAAGTTCCTCCCATTTCTTTTTAGTGTGTGTTCTTTTATACCGTTATACAAGACTTGACACTTTACAATTTTTGTGATGATACACAGGTACGTGTTACCTTCTCCTACAACGCTTATTTTTAATCAATGGTGGACGTCTCTGCTGCTCATCACCTTCTTATTAATCCTGTTAATCACAGGTAATATTCTTTGGTAATAGGCAAAAAAGATTGATTGCCATTAAAATTTATTGACATTAACCTACCTATTTTAATAGAAGTTAAAAATCTAGGCCTCTGGATTGACTTGGACCTACGTTTCAAGAAGCATAAAAATTTTCTTTGTCAACAATTTTATATTATACATATTATATATATCCTAGTAAAATATAGATTGCATAAATATTTAAAAAATCTGTACTAGCAATAACTCTTTGTCAGTACTTTTAATAATAATGTTTAGTATTTTCTGAACTAAATCTCAAACATCTTGGAGTAAATATTAATACAGAAAATACTACGAACTTATAGTAAATTAAATATAAAACATCTAATCTTGAGAAATAAAATCCCTCAGGCGCGTGGAATTACCCCCTTGTTCACCCTTGAGACCTTAATGTTTATTAAATATAAAAGCTAAATAAAACTATTCTTTTCGCGTAACTATAATAATAGGAGCTTTTAAAAGGCACTATATTTTCTAAAATCTAATTTTGACTGTTATAAGCTTTTGATATCGTAGGTACACAAGAGTCTATGAGTCCCAAAGGAATACTATATTTATATACGTTCCATTTTGGAGCTCAGGCGGCCTTTGACTTTATTGGCCATAAAGTTGTCTTCAATTTTCGAGGCTTGTCTTTTTACTGTTTTTCGAGAAAAATCTTTGTTCACTAATACGTTTTGGTACAAACACTAGCACAAGAAAAACCTAGCATTGTATTATTAAAATAACACCGGTTCTCCGCGGAATTTGAAAAAATCTCGTATTTGAATATTAATGTAATTTGGTAGAACATAACAACTTATAGAAAAAACGTTGCTATGCTTTACTTTACTAAAACCTAAGTAACCCACTAAACATAAAACGTAACAATATCTTTGTACAACATTTAAAAAATGCAAATTTTTTTACACTTGAAATGTATGTTAAAAAAAACTAGTACCTACGAAACATTAAATATGACAACATGAGGGGGGGGGGTTTGGGGTTAACCTCCCCCTCCCCAGTGAAGCCTGGTTATACACATACAATTGACACAATCAAATAGCAGTATAAATAAAATATATAGGGAATAAAATACAAGAGCCTGGACTTTAATTTTTAACAAAAATATTTAAAAAATCATAAATTGCAAAATTTAACACCTTTCATTTTTATGATTTCGTTCGTTTATTGTTTTCAATTTTGATCACCAACCAAATGGTCTTTTTCATGTAATTTTATCAAAATATTTTACCTGCGATTTGGTGTCAAAAATGGCATTTTAAGTGTTATTTTCGCAAAAATTTTCGCCTGTTGTTCATTTTACCATTTTTTCAAACAAATTAAGAGTAAAGAAACAACTCAAATTCCGAAAATCCGATCAATATTTACTATTTTAGTTTAATTTTAAGTCAAAAATTACAATTTAAGTGTTATTTTCTCAAAAAAAATTGCCTGCGGCGCATTGAGCCACCTTATGGGTAAATAAACAATTTTTAATTTCGTTAACACCCTCCCCCCTCTACATTTAAACCGAGGTCTGCGCTTGCAAGCGCCAGTTTCCTTGTATCTTAAATTAATTTTTTTTCATAACTTATTCTTAACCCCCCCCCCCCCCCACCCAAAGCCAATCTCTGGTTGTGCCACTGTTAAATATGGAAAACTTTTTTTATTTTGACAAACTGTACAATTTTATACATTTAAAAATTATGCTAAAAGAAAGTAACAGGAAACATTGAAAAAATGTAAAAGTTGATCGGTGGGATTTACTAAAAGGGTTTAGTCTATTTTAGAACGGTCCTAAGTTTAAGTGAAATGTTTGGTTTTAAGCATTTTAAACCAACCCTCATTAAGTTTTGGACACAGTTTGAATTATAAGAAGAATTTTTATAAATCGTAACACAATCTTTTGTTGGATTTAAGAAAAAAGTTTCAATTTAGAAGAAAAGAAAATTTAAAAATTGAAACCCACGCGGGGTTTAAATAGTAAAAACTCTGTAGAAACAAATTAAAATTGAGGTTATATGTCACTCTAATTAAAACTCCCAATTAATATTTAATGTCACACAACGATTAAGATGGGTGATAATAAAATAAGGAGTAGATTAGTTTTGTATTTATTTAAGAGGTGTTTTTGTTTATGAAATGTATTAAAAAACTTAAATGCGAGTTTCCTTTTACATTTCTGTCACTGTAGAAATGTCAGTTTAAAAATATTAGCGCTGCGTTCAATCACAAACAGCGAGTTCGGATCTTTTACCTCTGCTTGCACCTTGGCTTGCACCAACCTCTACTGATGAAAGCTACAGCTTTAAAATGAGTGGGCTTTGAGTAAGGAAAGTTGTTTTGACTGAGCTTTTAGATAACCTCAATGTTTTACTTTCAGTTTGTAAATAAATTAATAAAGTTGTTTTGAGTTTTTTTGTATGGTATATTTTTCGTGCATAATCAGTGACCTTCACTTATGTTTGTTTTGCCTCGTAGTGGCCTCATAAATATATTTTTTGTGCTAAAAACGGGTTGAAAATCTGGCGTTTTTCTGGACAAAATTGGTGGTGTTTTATTGATTAATAAACAACTTGGGATATTAAGTAAGGTAAATTACTTCTTGTAAAAACAGTTACAGGAAATTTTAAACGAACTTATTACCAATTGCCACAAAACAATCCTTTCTGGGGGTTATAAATTTAAACCACGCCCCAGAGGTGGTCTAGAAAATCACCAACTTTATAACCTCAAACACAGATGATGAAGCTATTATGTGCCAAATTTTTGGCGTATTCACCATATGCCATTTTGAAGCCTGTCAAAAAAAATTAGTTTTAGGGCATTTTCTCCTAAAATATGGTATATTTTTAGAAAAAAAGCTTTTGCAATAATAATATAAAATAATGAATAACTTTGTGTCTTTTCTGTATGGGTAAGTGTTTTTCTAAATTTGGTTTTAAAATTTAGTACCCCCCACAGGTGTAAATATTTAGATCTGTGGGGGTACTATTTTAGATCTTAGTAAATCCCACTGGATATGTTTAAAAAACTTGTTAATAGTAACTAATAGGAAAAAATAATTTAATGAAGAGAAAAAAAATGTCAAATTTGATACAAAGTTATTGAGGTTTTTAATGAATGATAAAACCTACCTAATTGTTCCTAGAATAAAATAAAAAAAGAAATATAACAATTACTTTGTTTAGCCCAAAGCTCATTGTCTACAGTGAAGATGAAGAAGAATTACTTTATTTATACGGGCCTCTTAAAGCGCTTTTATACAAGCATGGTTTGAAAATGCTGTCGTATAAACCGTTTTAAGCACTAAATCGATTTTATTTTAAAGCGATTTAGGAAACCAGTTTATCGCTTCAAGCCCCGTTTTAGGATCGTTTTAAACACTTTGAAAACTCTTCAGCGAATTTTTTTATTATTATTCGTATTTATTTATTTAAAACCGTCCTTTATAAAATCACTTTTAGCTGCGTATAAACATAGTAAGTGTTACATTGTCAGTCTTACATGTTTAACGGGGTGACGATGTAGCTGAAAGATTACAATAACAGGTAACAAAAAAACATTGTAATAATGTTGATTCCACATTACAGTGCTTAGTGGGAAATAGCTAGGTTTATCCTTCGGATGAAATTTGTTAGAACTTCCCTAAATTTTTTAAATTTCTAAACCTTTTCAATGCCGATAATAATTAATAATGTGTAAAAATGTGTAATTTTATTTACCTGTTTGTTTCGTAATTTACATTTTTTTTTTAAGCGAAACCGTTTCCTTTATTTGCATCTTTTACAAAATGTGTTAGAAATATTCACTTTAAAATTATGAATTGGTTATATAGATATTATTGCTTGTATGTACTAAAAATGTAATTCTTTGACGTCTGCGACAATCACCTAGGTGGCTTCGTTTGGGGTGCATTCAGATTAAAGAGAGTGCACTCCGAGTGTGCCCGGCGATTCATCCAATATGAACGGACAAAACCCATTATCATAACCTCACTCTTAAGATTTTATTTTTTTTTTGTAATTATGGAAGAAGTAATAGTAAATGCGTTTATAAATGAAGAACTACTCGTTGAGGATGATTCACCTTTACCACTTTTTCACTCACTTCACCACTCGTGATTGTGCCATCTAGAACCAAATTGCGTTCCTCGTTTAAAACCAAATTATGGGAATGTGCACTGATTCCTTCCATTGCCAAAAACTAGACTTCAAATTTAAAAAACACGAATACCAAAAATATTGTATCTGAAATAAGGTTAGAAATGGTTGTGCAATTGATCTGCGCTGCGGGAAAAATTTTATCCACCTATTTTGTGGGGTGCGAAAGTGCGAGTATGGGTAGCGTCCGGTAAAAATCTACCGACAATCTGAACAGTCGGATAAATTTTAACCAGAGCAATCTGAATGGCCAGGGCTCGCCCAGGCATCTTCCGACGTTCAATCTGAACGCACCCTTGAAAGTAAAAATAAAAAACCTTTAACTTGAACTTAAATAGAGTGTAATATTAGGATTGGAGATATATATTTTAAATATGTCTTATTGACCATATATTATATATAAGTATTCATTTTTTCTTTATGTTTGACTTATTATTATTGACATATACATTCCCTTTTAGTGGCTCCTTTTGGAAGTACTTAATAAAGAATCTGAACTTGAAATCGAAGGGGCTTTTAAAAAAAACTATGCGAAGTAAAACCCTAGTAAGTGAGTTTTCTAGGTTTTTCCTGTTGCACGGGAGACGACCCCAGCGCCAGTATTCTGGAAAGTTTCCGGACCAACCGTACTGAATCAAAAAAGACACCGTGTTCTAAAAAAAATACATTGAGCCAATGTTTTTTGTATATGTTTTGTGACCCGATCATTAATATCATAATCAAGTTTACATAAATTTTATAGCCAAAACGAGTTATTGCTTTAACTGCTGCAAGACACAGTTTCAAAAAAAATTTCTTACAATATAAAGAATCTTTAAGAATAATGTTTATGAAGGCTATGTTGGGAATTTGGAACCTTTGGTTGCACTAAAACAAAGTTATGATTGTTTTCCACAAATCAAAACTACACTTTTTTGCACTCGACGCGCGTTTTACTAACAACGTTAGCATCATCAGGAGACGATAAACAATCTTATATACAATCCTTTAGTGGGCGGAGATAAGACTAATAATTTGTGATTGATCACGATTTTTAATCCTATCTCCCCTCAACCAAAGAATAAAGTGTACTAAACGGGATGGGTCCTCTATCTTTACTTAAACTATTTCTGGATTTAATGATTTCCACACTTTCATATGCATTCAAAAGTCTTTTGTTTGGTACACTTTTTAGAAGTTTTAGGTTATCTAATGTGAATCTATGATTGTTTTCAAAAGCATGCTCGGCCACACTTGACTTTTCTGTTCTTCCGTATTTTAAGTGTGCTAAGTGTTCTTTAAAACGTGTTTGAATAGAGCGTCTCAATCTATGCAACTAATTTCGTAAATTCCACTTTTTTCAAGAACTGTAGTTTTATCCTTGGGATTTCCTAGTAAGCTTCTTATTGTGTTACCGGATTGATATACTAGTTTAAGACCGGTGTTATTAAATACTTTTTGTAATCCTTTCGTATAATTAGGATTATATTGCTCTGCCCCCACAAAAAGATAATTTAGGTGATATTATTGCAAATATTGAAAGTTCAATCTCTAATCTTTCAGAAGGCACAAAGGGCTGTGCGAGATGCTTGCCGATATCAGATCTCTCAAAAACAATAAAAATAGTACACTAAATCACAATAAGACAATTAAAAGTTTGAGAGAAAAAGATGTTTTCTCTCTAAATGCTGACAAAGGTAATAAAGTTGTTATATTAGATAAAACAGATTATTTCGAAAGGGTAGATAACCTAATAAAAAATGGACCCTACAAACAAGTCCCAAAGAACCCCTTACTAAAAATGAGTAACGAAGTAAAAAACACAATTAAAAAATGTAACAATATTATTACTGACAATATTAAATATAAGCTACAAGTAAGCAATCCCACTATGCCGAAACTGTATTGTCTTCCGAAAATCGACAAGCCTGGAAAATCGGTTAGACCTATAGTTTCTGCTGTAGGATCACCTACTTACAACATTTCGAAATGGCTAGCAAACGAGTTTTAAATTTACCTATACAAGAAAAAGGTTTTTTTTGTTCAAAATTCCCTTGAATTTATCAATAAAGTTAAAGTTATTTCACTCCAAGAAGGTGAAATTTTAATCTCGTTTGATGTTAGTTCGTTGTTCCCTAGTGTACCGATCCCGAATACCTTACAATACCTGGAGGAACTACTAAGAAAAAATAATCTAGAAGATAAACAGACTTTAGAATACCTACCTTTAACAAATCTCTGCATGAGTCAAAATTACTTTCAATATAAAAATAACTATACCAGCAATTAGAAGGAACCACAATGGGTAATAGTTTATCACCTTTCATCGCAAACCTATTTATGAGCAAATTTGAATCAGATATAAGTAAAGAATTTGAGTATTTCCCCAGAGTATGATTCAGGTATGTAGACGATGTGCTTGCAGTATTCAACACTAAAGTAACTAGTGTTGAAAATTTTATGGAAAAAATAAATAACAAATTTCCCACAATTAAATTTACTTATGAAACAGAAAACAACGGTACACTGCTATTTCTAGACACTTTAGTTATAAGAAATAAAAATAAATTGGACTTTGACCTATACAGGAAAGGAACGGCCACCAACAGGTATATTCCAAATGACTCTTTTCATTGCTTACAACATAAGCTTGCAAGTTTGCACTTTTTAACATATAGATTAGTAAATTTCCCCTTAAACAAAGAAAGATTTGAAGCAGAAAAGGATAGGATTAGGAATATAGCTGTCGAAAACGGTTACGACGAAGGCTTAGTAAATAAGCTAATAAATAGACATTCTTTCCAAAAGACCCTTCGGAATTCCACTTTTTCAGACGAAAAGATACCTGCGACTCAAAATTTGTATCAATTCCTTATAATCCTAATTATACGAAAGGATTACAAAAAGTATTTAATAACACCGGTCTTAAATTAGTATATCAATCCGGTAACACAATAAGAAGCTTACTAGGAAATCCCAAGGTTAAAACTACAGTTCTAGAAAAAAGTGGAATTTACGAAATTAGTTGCATAGATTGTGACAAAAAATATGTTGGCCAAACGAGACGCTCTATTCAAACACGTTTTAAAGAACACTTAGCACACTTAAAATACGGAAGAACAGAAAAGTCAAGTGTGGCCGAGAATGCTTTTGAAAACAATCATAGATTCACACTAGATAACCTAAAACTTCTAAAAAGTGTACCAAACAAAAGACTTTTGAATGCATATGAAAGTATGGAAATCATTAAATCCAGAAATAGTTTAAATAAAGATAGAGGACCCATCCCGTTTAGTACACTTTATTCTTTGGTTGAAGGGAGATAGGATTAAAAATCGTGATCAATCACAAATTATTAGTCTTATCTCCGCCCACTAAAGGATTGTATATAAGATAGAGCGTAGATTAATTTAGTTCATTGTTTATCATCTCCTGATGATGCTAAAGTTGTTAGTGAAACGCGCGTCGAGTGCAAAAAAGTGTAGTTTTGGTTTGTGGAAAACAATCATAACTTTGTTTTTATGAAGGTTGTTATGAAATCAAGGATTAAGAGACATGTTTTCATAGCTTTTGGTTACACCTAAGAATGAATTTAGTAAAAGACTGTTACGTACATAAATTTCATAACCTTGTTTATGTATTTTATATGCCCGATTCATAATTTTCATAAACTTGTCCATACCTTCCATAACAACTTTTAAACTACAGTCAATGATCGCCATTTATTAAATTTATTTAGGACATTGATTAAAATTGTTAACATTTGTTATTTATTTCATATGCTCTTTTATTATCTCCATAACTTCTACATACTATTAACAACAACTCTTTATAAAATGTCTAAAATTTCATTACTGTATATGACAATTTTTAAAACTTTCCTCCGAGTTTTGCAACAGTTACGTGTTATTGATGTACAAATATCTATAAAAATTAATAAGCGCCTGTTATAAATACTATGTACGATATTTTTTCAATGCGAGATCCGTAAAACCGGTGAAAACGGATGCGCACTCTAGCTTTCACCTGAATTTCAAGGAGTAATCTCTAGGTGAGGTATCAAGAATACTGGCTCTGAGCCAGTATTTTTGAAAGTTTAAGTGAAAGAAAGAATGCGCATGTGTTCTCGCCAGTTTTACCGATCTCGGTTGGTCCGGAACAGACGAGATTTAGTACTTCTTTCTCACACTTTTAAGAATACTAGCCCTGGGAGGAAGCAGAATAACCAGTAAGGGTGTTTTTTTTTTTAATCGGGCTAAGTAGGTAATAAGTAGATAATTCTTTATAACAAGAAATATATTTATTTTTTATCTTAGACAGCGATCCCAGGTGACCTTCAAGCTTTATCCGGAGAATAAAACTGTCGTTCGCTCTCTCCTGTTTCCTTTCAGCTGTTCCTTCACATCTTTGTTTGATCAAGAGAAATTTAGTAAAATTACTTGCCTTAGAGCGTTACAGACAGACCCATGACATGTCTTTACAGTGCCCTAAATAAAATTGGTTTTTTATTCTTTTGTAAGGGAAAAGTATCCACTCCTTAAAATCATTTCAATAAAGCCTATAAAGGCGTGTTTTGTTTTTAAAGAAATAACAACATTTATTAGGTTTTTGGGGCCCGTACAGAATTTTTTATTTTGATGCAATTCTGTAATGAAAATCTTTCTGTTCTAGAGATAAAACAATGTGTGTAAAAGTGAATAAAACCTCCTGTAAAAAGCGATATACATGGCTCAAAAACTCATAAAGTCTAAAAACAAAAGATCAAAAGATCTTTGGTGGAAAACACAAAAATTCAAACTTGGATGAGTATCCCACAACGAACACACAAATGGCCAAAGCAAAAAGATTAACGATCAACCTCCCCAAACATCATTCAACACCATCATACACTTTGATTTCTAACTTTGAATCACTCACAAACAGACATCGTTCCGCACTGGCACTTATCCAAGTCACCTGATACGGGTTCGTCCTGGCGTCTTAATCTTTCCAATAGGGTTACGCTCCTAGGGCGATTAAAACAAAAAGAATTGGAAAGATTAACACGCCAGGACGGACCCGTATCAGGTGACTTGAATAAGTGTCAGTGCGGAATGATGCCTGTTTGTATGATGGTGTTGACTGATGTTTGAAGAGGTTTCCCTGGGCGAAACATCATTTGATCATTTATCTTTTCGCTTTAGTCCTTTGTGTGTTCTTTGTGAGATACTCATCCAAGTTTTTAGATTCTTTTCGGCTGAAGTAACTGATTCGGAGATTTTTTAGTTTCTTTTTGCACAAAAGTCTAATTAAGTTGGCCCAGAACCTTCAGTCTACAAATCAAATATTTTAAACCTTTTTTAGTCCTGTGCCGGAGAACTATTTAAATGATTTGAAATAGCAAAGTTATGATTGTTTTCCACGATAAACCTCCTGATGATGCTAACGTTGTTAGGGAAAACGCGTGTCGAGAGCAAAAAAGTGTAGTTTTGGTTTGTGGAAAACAATCATAACTTTGTTATAGTGCAACCGAAGGTTCCAAATTCCCAACATAGATTTGAAATAGGTTTAACCCCTAAACTTTTAAATAAAAACCATCATAAATTCTTCTCGAAAAGATGTGGCTCCTATACAGAAGCGTTTTCAATCTCGTTTTAAGAAAATTGTTCCTGAAGGGGGCTTGACCAATAACAGCGTTACAGAATTCAACCTATTCACATAACATTAGAGGAATATTCATGTTGGAGCAATATGCCCTCAAAGTGATTTTTGAAATATTCTATTGCGAATATGACATGAATGTTACAGACTTATTTTTTGTTGAATATTCTTTAAGAGTTATACATCTTTGGTAATCAGATAATAATATTTCCATGATAACGTGATAGTCAAGTTATTTTTATGAATATTCCCAAAAAGATTATTTTTGTCAGGATTTTGACATGTTTGCTGAAACTATTACCATCTTGTTAAAAAAACGCAATTTACATGATTTATAATTGTAATTTAGTTCGACGTCATCTATTATAGATAAATGGCACTGGAATCAATATGTTCCCTATGTAGCAGGTAATATTTACCATACATATACGACATCAAAATGTTATTTAACTAATCTCAAGTAGTACATCAATATAATGGCGATACATTGATATACCCAGCATGAATTTTCAGCTATATTCTTGCACTTTAGTAGCATATTTGGTGGATATTCATGTGGATATCTACTGCATATCTTAGGATATCCATAACGTGGCCATATGACATGTTCTGATCACAAAATCATAGTTATATTTGCTATGTGAAATAGTAACATCATTTTGCCAAAAAATAATTCTGGGAGTATTATAGTCATATTTTGGGAAAGTGCTTACGTATATTAATATTTATAATAGAGACATAAAGCTATTTGTAACTCATCGCGGTATACGTATCCGCATCTAGCGCAAGCACATTGATTGGTCAGAAACTTGTAACACGTTCGAAAAGAGCAGATATATGCTAATTTAAGGTTTTTCTGAACGCAATAGGTGCTGAGATACGATACGTGTGTCGTAACGATACGTTATACCTAACGCATCTCAACACCTATCGCGTTAAAGAACACCTTAGATTAGCAAATATCTGCTCTTTTCGAACGTGGTACAAGTTTCTGACCAATTAATGTGCTTGGTTCTCGCTAGATGCAGATACGTATACCGCGATGATGATGGCTTTATTTCGCTATTATTATAGTCATGTTTCCCGCCACGTTTCTATCCAATTTATATCACCTGTAGGAGCTACAACGTAACTTATTGCCGGCATGTGTTAGTAATATTCTCAATAGTAAAATGTTACATTCCTATCACATTCTTTGTTCTCTAAGAATTTGACTATTACATGACAGAAATGTTTAATTGTTATATGGTTATAGAGATTGATTTTTAACGGCTATGCTCCTTAAATCACCCCGGCGTACGCCACTGTTAGAACTGATCTTTTTGTTTCCCCTTAGTCGTTAATTAAAAACTTTTAGCTAAACTACGCATTTTTTCGATGGACTTAAACTTTAAATTTGCTAGAAGTAAGTCAGAAATTTTCACCGAGCAAAGCCAACCGTAAATAAAATGTTTCCCATTATATTGCTGCATTTCTTCTATTGTCTGAATTTTTCGCAATTGCAATTTCTATAGCCAAGCCCAACTCGGTGGGTAAAAGTATTATTTGTTAGCCGTGCCATTAACTTCGCAAAAACGCTATTTCGTTTTTAATTTAGGGGCTCTTTTGTTGATTTCAAAAACGCTATATAATCTCGTTTTACCGATCAGCAGATTTGCCGTAATGGAAAAAATATCGCGGATGCTAAACGGTCCAATAGAAAATTGAATTCTCGATTAAATCGGAGGAAACTCACCCGATTTTATGTCACTTACTTTGTTTTATATAAGCACGGCTCAAAAATTTTATCATATAAACACTATCAAAACCCTTTGAATTACTAGATCTACTTTATTCTAAAGTCCCTTAGGAAAGCGTTTTATCCCCTTCTAAACCGATTTTAGGGTCAGTATAAAAAATTAAAAATGCTTTTGCGTATTGCTGACAATCTAGAGAAATACTCAACCATACCTATAGGCTAAGCTACTAGAGGAAAACATTAGAACTTATTTTTTTTCAGACCTAGGGCAGGGAGTTTGAGTTCAACATCTTCATCCCATTGTTATAATAATAGGTTTCCCCTGTTTTTAATATTATTTAAAATACCTTTAATAATTTTTAGTTCCGTTTAATTAAATGGTCTAGATATAGGAATATAAACCTATGTTTCTATAAAAAAAAAATCTAAAAATGTATTCAAGTAGGATGTACAACTATAAAAATAAGAAAAAGGTGCTATGGAAATCCCTTTTCACACTGAAATTAATGATAAGCCGGCAACACAGATTTCCTGCCTTTGTTTACCAAGAATGGCCAAATATGACGAATTATAACCTAATGTTTAGTTAATATTTTAATTTAACGTACCTGTGAAACAAAATACTGCAGTCCCCCGGCTTCTGTTTCAACTTGCATATAATAATGCACTTCGGAATCATTTTTCGCCACAAACTTTTCACAAAAATATCACAAAAACACTATTGACAAGTGCTGAAACTTTTACTTTAATATGGCCACGTTGACACAAAAGAAGATGTTTAAGGAAAACACATATTAAATTTTCAAAAAACGTCGAAAGTTTCAAATAGGTTGTGAGTATTATATATTGTGTATATTAGCTTTCCAAATTTAATAAGTTTTTTGTTTCATAATTTTGTTATTAAAATTGGCAACACAGATTTCTTTCTCCCCTTTCCCCACTGTAGATGTTGCACTCAAACAACCAGTGTAACCAGACAGACCAGACTCCTTCTAGTAGTTCAATCTTCTAAGACTAAAGTAACTATTCCTACCCCCTCGGGAACTGTCATTTCTAATCTCCAAAAAAACTCCAAAAAGGCGTTTTACTTGGATAACTCCTAAGCAATGACAGACTGTCAAAAGTAACAAATAGAAAAATTGTTGCCAATTTAATTCTCTATCAACAAGTAAATAGTTATAATGTAACTTAAATCACTCCTTCTACCAGAAAAATTGAAAAATTTCTTGCATATTCCTTTTTAGCATTTTCATCAAGATTTCTCAACCTACGAATACCAAACTTGGCATGGTTGAATTAAGAATAATGACCTAAATTATATTATAAAATTTAATTTTTCCAGTGGCGTAGTCCGATTTCCTTAATTAGAAAATTTCAAAATGTACCAAAACTCTTTGATACGCCACTGTTACTAACATATACAAAAAAAGGCCGCGCTTATCACTGGATCTTATACTAGATAAAATTGCCAACGACACATTTCGCTTGTATTTGCTGCTTCTAGTAATGAAATAAGAATGTAGAATCTACAAGAAGCAGCAAATAAAAGTGAAAGGTGATAACATCCAGTGAAAGGCGGGGCTTTTTTCTGTATACGTCAGTAACAGTGGCGGTACATGAGTTGTGGTACATTTTGAAATTGACTACGACACTGGAAAAAAATTATTTTCTGATATAATTTAGGTCGGGCTCTTAGATCGACCCTAGCAGTTTGGTACTCGTAGGTTGAGAAATCTTGGTGAAAATACTAAAAAGGTATATGTATGCAAGAAGTTGTTCAAATTGGCACCACTTTTGCTTGGGTTTTTTCAATTTTTCTGGTAGAAGGAGTGGTTGAGGCGACACTATCACTATTCACTTATTGATAGAGAATTAAATTTGCAACATTTTTCCCATTTGTCACTTTTGGCAGTCTCTCACTATTTAGGAGTTATCCAAGGAAAACACTTTTTTGGAGTTTTTTTAGACATTAGAAATGACACTTCCAAAAATGGTAGGAATGGGAACTTTTAGTATGTTAAATGTTGGACCTTGCTAAGCTTGTTAATAAAAAAAAATTGTTTTCTAATTTCTATTCAGAAAATTTATATCTAAATTGCCTATCCTACTACTTCTCCAGAAAAATCTGTTGTAAACGTTCTATTTGGGCTTAAAAAAAAATAAAATGTAAGATATATTTTTTATTTGTTTTTGTGGTTCTTCTCTTTTGTTTATCGTCACTTTTTTGAGTCCCGTGGGCACTATTAACCATATCGGACGGGTCATCAACTACCTTCGAATTCCAGACCAGAGGTAATTACTTGATCTCTTTGTCCTTTGTAGTCTACTGACTTGGGAAGTGTGTAACTAGGGCCCCCTCCACGGTTTACCGACCCCATCCGGCCTGGATACCGGCGTAAATGGAGAACCAATGTACCTTTTACAGTCCTTGGTTTATTTAGCCTATTAAGTTTTATCCAACTTTACAAAAATGTTTTAGAACTACACGGGGTTTCAACCCACGGCGCAGCGGCAACCAAGAAAACCAGGTCTTATGAACTCAGTTTCGAAAAATAATGGTTTGAGTTCCGGGTTTTATTAAAAATTGCTTTTACAAATTACGAGTTTGATATATATCATATGAGTTTGATGAAGAATTGGTTGATTAAAAACGAATTTGTTATTGAATGGGTTTGAAGAAGTGGTTTAACGAATTGCAGTTTCTATAGTGGATGATTTTATGACTGAACTTTCTTTTATTTAACGGGTTTGATTTTGCACATTCTGGGAGTGGGAGTGTCTCTAATGTCAAATCATTAGGCACTTATCGGTACATAAAGTCGACATAGCCTGACTCGGCACTATTTCTGACAGTTCCGTACCAAGGTTGAAGGGTTTCTGACATTTTTGTCATATAAATATGTCATCTAAACATGCTCAATTTGTCAACTTTAAGAATGGCACAATATGAGCATGTTCAGATGACATGTTTATGTGACAAAAATGTTAGAAAACTTTCAACCTTCGTGCGGAACTGTCAGAAATATTGCCGAGTCAGACTATGCCGACTTTATATATCGATAAGTCCCTATTAAAGGCAGGCACAAACATTATGAAATTCGACATTATTTTGATAGCAAAGATGACATATTTAGACAACAACAATGTCAGAATTCTTTTAAACTTCGTGCGGCATTGTGAAAAATAGTGCTGTCTTTATTATAGTCAGGTTATGCCGACTTTATGTACCGATAAGTCCCTATTATAGTGAGCGAGTTGGCACTACTTGGATCAGCTGTCGGAAAATGATTTTAATAAAGTAGAAAGAGAGAGATTTTATTTGAAACCGTCCTTATATAAAACCGGTTTAAGGCGCGCATAAACGTACTAATTGATTCGGTGTTTGGATGAAGGATCAATAAATTGTTATCCTCTAAGCGCTTCGATTTTATTGAATTCAAGGGAGAAACGCCTACACTGTTAGAAAGGATTTGTAAAATTAAAGAATTGTAATTTTGCGACCAACCATAAGTATCGGAAAATTACAAAAAATATGTAAACTATGCTTTACATAATAAATATTTAATTTTTTTGCAGAGTATGTCTTTAAAATTATAGGAATCTTATGATTTAGTAAATTTAAAATAATTTTTTTCGACTGATTATCTGAAATTACTAGCCAGGTTGGAGTTTCACAAATAATTTTAGAAAAATTACAAAAAATTTGTAAAAATAAATGGTAATATTAGAATATTAGTGGTTATAGTAAAATTACAAGTTCTGTTGTAAAAATACAAAAAACAATAAACAAAACGCTTTTTTTATATTTGTATTAAGAAAATACCAACAAACAAATTGCTAAAACGTATTTTAATATGACATAATCACAATTTATAGGATACATAGCCTGCGGGATCCCGTAGCATATTTCATCCTCGACATTTTGGAAAACCAACAAAAAAAAAAGGTTCAAAAGAACTAAGTACTAGAATTCGGTGGGTTTCCTCCCCTCTATCTAGTACCGTTCGGTGTTGGTGGTAAATAGAAAGCTGCTTACACTTATAGCGCCCTTATGCACAGGTTATGTCGAATAAAACTTTTCGATTCTTAAAATATCGTCACTCTCTTTCGATTACTTTCGATAGAAAAAAGAATTTTGTTTTACACATGTCGTACGTTATCCTGGGATAATAAGATGGCATCTACAATTAGCTTCCGGCTACTGCGAACATAGGGGGAATCAAGTTCAATTTACTCTCCGTGCCGTACGACCGAGGTGGATTCGAAGCACGCTGCAGTGTTATCTTTTGGAAATTTAGTTTGTTTTTATTATTTTGTTTTATTTCTGCCTTGCTCGAGAAACAGATTGGTAAGTTCTTAAGTGAAATAATACATTTTTAAGACTAAAAATGGATGTCTACGAAGTTGCCGAAAAAGTGCAGATTGTCAAGGTACTATCAAGGCAGACCATTAAGACTTATTCAAGAACTTTTTTTGGAGAGTTTTGTAAATCGCCCAGAACCTAGTTTATCAACGATTTATAGGTTTGTGCAGAATTTTGAAAAGTTTGGTTATGCAGCGCCAAGAAACCATAAAAAAACCCACTGTTTTAAATGACGAGCAGGAAGTACGAGATGTGATGATTTGCGCAGCAGTGAAGGAAAATCGAAACACGTTCGAGATTGGTCGAGGGAAAATTTGCATTTGTATTTTGACGTAAGAACACAGTATCCCCAAAAACTAAATGTTTGGGGAGGTATTGTAGGGGAACACGTAATTGGGCCATTTTTTATTAACGGCAATTTGAATGGTCCTAGATACTTGGATCTACTGCAGCAGCATATTATTCCAACTGCTAGGCAGTTGTTAGGTGTGAGATTTGGTGAAACATGGTTTCAACAAGATGTTTGTCCCGCTCACAATGTTGGCCTTGTTAGGGAATATCTTGATAATGTATTTCCTAATCGGGTTATAAGTACACGTGAAACTATTTTATGGCCAGCTCGATCACCCGATCTTGCTCCTAATGACTTCTATTTGTGGAGTTATATCAAAAATAAAGTTTACGGGCATGAAAGGGCTAATCATTTGGAAGAACTTCGGATTAAAATTGAAGAAGCTTTTCAAACTATCACCCTATTTTATAGTTTTTATAATAGGCTCGGATATTGTCTAGCCGAGCAAGGAGGACTTTTCGAACATTTGCTCTATTTTTTTTTTTGACTGGAATCTTTTTGGTTTTTAGAATGTATTATTTTATTTTGAGAACTTGCTTTTATTTTGTTTCTCCTTATTATTTTCATTGTAATACATTGTCAGTGATAAATCTGAGCAGTTGACAATAAAACGCTCTTATTTATCAGTGACAAAAAATAAGAAAATTACGTTATAGAAACTTGCGTATTTATTGACCAAATTCCAGTTTCATTGTCTACGCTTCACACAGCACCGTGGTTAGAGGCGTACTAAATGCTAAACCCAAGTCACGCAAGTGACTGCATGTGTACGTACACTGGAAAATTGGACTTCTTCCGCCCTATGTTCGCAGTAGGCTGAAGCGGTCTGCAGTATTTTACAAAAATTATTTTGTTATTTAAGTTGAAGGCACAATTAAAAATATAATCTACTAAATGCAGATTAAGGTGATTTTCAACCTTACTTTCTGCGCGATTTTCGTTAAAGAGAAAAAAAATTAGTATTTTGTATCTGTCACTAGTATAGCTTGTTTTTAGTATTTTCATTTTAACTCACAGCATTGATTTCACGGCTTTGAAATTCTGTTACAAGTATCTAGTATTATTTTTAATTGTATCAGCTTCATCAAAGTAAAAATTGTTTAAAAACCTACATTTCCTTAAAAACTAAAAATTTATCAAATTAAGAAACACGAAAAATACTTTTCAAGACACATACACATCACACATTTACTATCTTTTACTTGCGAAGTGCTCTTCAAACGAACCACTATGCCACTGTGAAACAAACGACTACAAAATGGCCGCCTCAGGGTGCTTATTCTTGACTGTCGGGGAGGTGTAGGTGTAGCCAAGGAGTAGAATAAACCTTTAAAACGCGGTATTAATTTGGATTTTAGTACTTTTTTTGCCACTCCCCAGTATGGGCCCCGGAAGCGCTCCCTTCCCTTACTTTCAAGAATAAGCACCTAGGCGTGTTTACCATAGTACCGTGGAATATTACATTTTAAAATGTAAATTTTTGTAAAAAAAGAACAAACAAAATTGTAAAATTAGTATGTAGAACTGTAGTTAAACGTAACTAGTTGTTTAAATATACAAGTTTAGTTTGTATGAATAAGAAACAAGGGGTTTTTACAAGAAAAGTGTAAACTTGTAAAATAAGTTAGGTAGTTTTTAAACATATGTTTCATAGTTTTCATACATTTTTTTCAGTGTAGTTCAGGGGTTGTAACTTAGATCGCAGCACTGTTCCGGTAGTAAAAACTATTTTCTACTTAACGTAACTTTAACTTTAAAGAAAAGAAAATCGGCAACAATAAAAACAATATTCTCAATTAACGTAACACTCGTGACATATCGGATAAAGCATTTTTGTTTCTTAGTTCAGTACGTAGTAGTATGAAGCTCCAATTGGGGGTGGTGCTTCTGCGAATGTTACCTCTTATTGACCTTATATTTTGCAGGGTTCTTTCTATTACTTGCTGAAAAGTGCAGATTTCTGTGTTTACGGTCTCTTGCATTTTTCAATTATGATGTTTATGTCCTCAGTTTATCCGCGCTCACAAGTAGCACGTTTCCGCGAATTACGAACTTTTCGTTTTAAATTCGAGAGGTGTGCATGGTTGCCGGTGTAGCGTCAACTGCCAGATACAATCCTATGACTCCCTGGGGGCTGATTCTTGAATTTTGTAGGAAAGATCGCACGGGAACGGTCCTCTCGCGATCACGACTTATCCGAAACCTATCCGACCACGACCGAACCTCACCCGATTGCTGTGTATCGAAGGAACTTTCCTACACTTTCATACACCTGCCCCCGGACCAGGACATGTATTCTTGAAAGTCATACAATCCGGTCTTTCTCTCGTGTGATGGGATCTATCGCGTGGGATCTATCACCTGCTACATACAAAAAGTAGTTTAGGAACCAAAACATGAAAAAAACCTCTTTCTTGCGCAAGCGTCACTAGATTTGATGCTGTTCCCCGGTTTCGGACCATGCGATCGGGAAGATTTTATTTTCATGAGATCCGTAAGATCGGATCATCGCTCAAGAATATCTCGTTTTCGTCCCATGTGATCATTCGTCATATCTATGCCTCTCCCTGTTCAAGAATACACGTCCAGGTGAACGAGCGATTTGAAAAACGACAATTCGGTCAGGTTTGCGCGTGCACCATGCAAGTTTGGAAGTTTCTGAGCCTTCTTGTCGGCCGAAACGAAGGATGTGAACGTTCCCGTGGGACCTTTGCTACGAAATTCAAGAATCAGCCCCCTGGTAATTCCCAGTGTTGCCAGGCACGTGATAATTATCATAATCTATGATAATTTTGGGTAAAAAATGAAAATTAATCCAATCCACACAGTGAAGATTTTTTTAAATTGATATAAAAAAGTGTATATTGATAATAATAAGTACCTAATATGGTTACATCGTGCGCCTTGTTCATACACAGATTTAAAATAAAATTTTTGAAAATTCGAATTAATAGTAGGTGTATACATATTAGAGTAGTTATATATTAATAATAGTTGACATCAACTCCCGATTTATAAACTTGATTAATCGGCGTCGGTTATCTAATGATATTGTCTCTCACTTTCTTCTTTGCTGCTAAACAAAAAGCACAAACACTCTATGTATGTTTTTTTTTTGGCCACTCAACAATAACAATATATTTTAAGCGATTGTCATGCAAAAATAAAAACTGACAATTTTTCTCTAAACTTGATAACTTTTCGATTTGCAAATGACTTTTTTTTCCAAACTCCTGGCAACACTGGTGATTCCTAATAAGGATAAAACAGGTCGGTAGGTGTCTGGATTCTCTATTAGACATTGGATGGTTGTAATGAAGTGAGAAACAAAAATGCTTTGTCTGATATGCCACACGTGTTATTTTAATTTTTGTATTGCGAACACGAGATTCACTTTTTGGTTTTTTAAATATTCTCAATTACCGATATGACTGACAGTTTTAGAAAGTAGGTCCCTGCTAAAAAAATTAACAGGTCTAAAGTTGATCCTCGTTCGAAAAAAGCTGCCAATTACAGTTTATCAAAAAGGACAGATTTAAAAAATTATAAACTCGAAAACACCTAAAAATGGGGTCGTTAAATCCATCCAATCGTCCATCGTCAAAATCATCATTTTATGAAATGGGAGATGAAAAAATACTCAACTTAAAAAATGGTTCGGAGTCAAAAAACACGACGTTGTTAAACCCGCTGACGGACGTTTAGAAACGGATATTGGACTTTTTTAAATCCTATGTCTATATTTTAATACTCGAAATAGGGATTTACAATTTAATTTGGTGGAAATGTAAACAAAAGGATCAAATAAACTTATTCACCGCTTTTTTGAACAAATGAATTTGCCCGTACGCGTAATCGGATTACGCACATTTAAAATCAAAACAAAATTATAAAAGCATCTAAAAATACTCGAAAACATGTAAAATAATCTAAAAAAATTAAAAAGAAATAATTTACCTGATGTATATTTCCAAAAATATCTTCTTCCATTGTGCCAAGCCATAAACCCCCACGTAACAATTTAAAACTAATGAATAATACCTAAGTACTAAAAAAGATAAGTGTTGCAAAATTTGTTTTGATAAAAAAACTCTGTTAGTGAAGTGCAATTCGTTTAACGAAAACGTAGAGTTTATACAAGAAAACTTTTTTTGAAATAAAAAAATCATTTATAAATATAAAAAATTGAAAAAGGTGGGTAGTTAACTATACGATTTGGTACAATACATCAGACAGTTACGGGGTTTATGCTAAGCACTTTATTTTGATACTAGCGCATTCTTTGTGCCGTAGGTTTGACCAGCTTACCTAGAACAAAAAAAAAACATATATATTAATTACATATTCACTTTTTTAATTCGCTGCTAGAACGATATACAGGGCGTTCCAAATTCGATGCTCACCATGGGGATCTCCTAAACGGTAGGAGATACGAAAAGGTTTAAATTAGGGCAAATTAGAGCAATTTGATGCTTGGCACAAAACCAAAAGAAAGTTTGCAAATTCCGGGTAGTTCCGGAGATAGGTGAAAAAACCGAAATCTTTATTTTCAGTTTTTATTTTTCTGCGCCCTTATTCTTAAAGCTGTCAAAAAACGCTTAAAACTTTCTACAGGCACTTTTTTAAGATCTACCTAATGAGGTCCGTTTTCGAGATATGACATTTCAGTGTGACAGGAGCACTGTCAAGTTAATTTTTTCTTATGGACACATGCTTTTTTCTCCTGCCGTTTGGTTCATAAAGGATGACGGATATTTTACAACCTCATTTTGACAAGTACCTGACATTTTGAGTTAATTGACCAACATCAGCCGAAATTCAAAGATTATAAAACAAGGAAAAAAAAGTATTTTTAAAATATTAGGTAAGGTTATTTTGTTATAACAAAATGTCAAAAAAACTGTAATTTTTAAAATGTTAAAAAATTACTGCAATCGGGTTTCCAAAATATCTCGAGTAAGTTAAAAGCAAAAATGAAATTTGGGCTGGACGTCAATAAACCTAAAACGTGAGGTGACTTGTCGAAAGAAAGTTGCAAAATGTTATCTGTCATCCTTTATGAACCAAACGGCAGGAGAAAAAAAGGATGTGTCCATAAGAAAAAATTAACTTGACAGTGCTCCTGTCAAATATCAAATCTCGAAAACAAACCTCTCATTAGGTAGATCTTAGAAAAGTGCCTGTAGAAAATTTTAAGCGTTTTTCGACAGCTTTAAGAATAAGCTTGAAGATTTCGGTTTTTCCGCTTATCTCCGGAACTATCTGGAATTTGTAATTTTTTTGTTAGTTTTGAGCAAAGCATCAAATTGCGCACCTTTGCCCTAATTTAAACCTTTTCGTATCTCCTACCGTTTAGGAGATCCCCATGGTGAGCATCGAATTTGAAACACCCTGTATAAGCTTCTCTTATAATAAAATAAAATAATTCGTATATTTTGCTACCCCAATTCTAGTTACACTAGTCAACGCAAAAAAAAGATCGGCAATAAAAATATCTCAGTCTTGTAGATTTCGACCTGCTTGACGTAAACCCATCGCTTAAAATATAAGGTGGGGCAAAAAGCTAAAGCTTCAGACTTTTGTCAAATTTAACATCTCCGTAAAATTCAAGACAAAAGTAAAACGCCTTTATTTTAGACTCGGCGAAATTCAGCTTAGGCTGTTTTCTTAACCGAACATGTAAAAATTACAAATTGAAAAACAAAAGAAAATATTAAACATGTTTTAAGTAAATAAAAACAAAAATTTAAAAAGATTTGTGAGATTATCAGTATAAGTAGATAACAAAGTTAACAATGTACAAAGAACATTATGTACAAAAAAATTAAAACACTTTTAGACAAACACAGATACAATAACGTTAAGCTAGGTATTCTCTTCAAATAAAATGGACTTAAATCTACGTTTAAATTGATCACAGGAAATATCTATTAGGTTGCTTATATCACAGTATTGATTCAATAGTTTCGCGGAGGTGTATGAGAAGGCATTTTGGCTCATAGATTTCCTTAGTTTTGGTATTTCAAAGCATGTATTAAAACGAGTGTTTCGCGAATGGATGTTACTTCTACAAGTTAATTTTTCGAACAGATAAGGCATAGTGCAGCTTTTGTCGGTTGGCGATGTTCAGCGACCTTAAATCTTTAAGCTTATGAATGACA
The DNA here is from genome assembly GCA_963921995.1 of Oxystoma pomonae. Taxonomy (NCBI): domain Eukaryota; kingdom Metazoa; phylum Arthropoda; class Insecta; order Coleoptera; family Brentidae; genus Oxystoma; species Oxystoma pomonae. The sequence goes on along the minus strand of OY998163.1, from coordinate 121,805,404 downwards.
TGATCCCTCTTTTTAAGACTATATATAAACCGTATACAGGAATTCTGAACTTTCTGCAGTTTGTTTTTGGAGTCGGTATCTAAGCAGGATCCATAAACGAAGTTGCAGTAGTTGGTCCTTGCTCTTATAGATGTTCCGAAGGTTGTAATAGGCCTTCTGAAGAATTTTCGAAACTTGTGATCGAAATCTTAGTTTTACATCAAAAACAACCCCTAAGTTTTTGTACTCATTGACCACTGGAATTTTTACGCCGTTTATCAATAAATCTAAGTTCTCAGCTGCCCAATCATTTGCAGGACCAAAAAAGATAATTGACGATTGGTTCGGGTTCAGCTTTAGACCATTGTTAGCTGAATATTTTGAAATTGAATCCAAGCATCCATTGAGTCTTCTAACGGCCTCCGCTACATCAGATCGTGTAAAAGAGTGGTGGACTTGAGTGTCATCAGCATATCTGTGATTACCACAACTTCCGAGACAGAGTGACATATCCGCGGTAAATGCGATAAAAAATAAGGGTCCCAAAAGAGACCCTTGAGGAAATCCTCTCTCCAACAACAAAGCTCCCGAACGCCCATTGTCAACTTTGACAACTTGCGACCTTCCATCCAAGTAGTTGCGTATTAACTGTATTGTTTTTCGTTTAAAACCAAAGTGACTTAACTTAGCACATAAAAGTGAGTGGTTCAAAGTGTCAAAGGCTTTGCTGAAATCCAGCAGCTGTAGTCTCACCCCTGTCCACAGCCAAAAGAACATCGTCCAATACCTTTAAAAGTGCTGTTGCTGTATTGAAACTTTTTCGAAAATCCGATTGTAAACTTGGCAATAGATAATTAACAATAAAATAGTTGATAATTTGTTTATAAATTAACTTCTCAAACACTTTAGAAAGTACCGGCAGAAGACTAATGGGTCGGAGGTCCGAAACATCCTTTGCGCTACTGACTTTGGGGAGCGGTAAAACTTCTGCTAGTTTCCACTGAGTTGGGGACATACTCTGATCTATACAAGTGTTGAAAACATGCGTCAAAACAAGAAGGATAACAGGACAACATAACCTAAGCAAACCAGATGCGTTCGATTTTAGTTGAGAGATGGCCCAGGACACATCACTATCATCCACTAGCTCCAGCTCAAACACGGAATCCGTACACTTGGTATTCAAGTGATTGGCGATTGTTTCAGCGTCGACGGTATTTGGAATTTGTCGCACGGAATTAATGAAGTGATTGTTGATCAAATATACAGATGGTGCATGATTTTTAAATTTCCTTATTTTTAACACCCCCCGCCAAAATTAATATGTGCCACTGTACTCGATTTAGGATATTTGCCATAGAGGTATTACTTCTAAAAATCGGACAAGGCGTAATAAAGCTCAACGCCAATGAAGTAACTGATGTTTTAACCGTTTCTAAAACCTAGGTCTTAAAACCTTTAGTTTTTGTTCTACTAGGGACTAAATCTCGTCCGATTCTTTAGATTTTGAGCTCTGCGGAAAGCTAAGGTTCTGGCTTATTTACGTTATCTGTCAAATTTGATATTTTATAAAAATCCGTAATGGCGTATGCTTTTCAAACTTAGATATTTCTCACTCATTCCTGCCAAATTTTTTTGTAAACCAATGTACCTGATTTTAATTACCTGGAAAGCCACGTCTTTTCAGTGTACAAACAGGTATCATTCGTATAAATCGGAAAAGAACTAAAAAAACTTTTCTTAATGAAAAAGCTGATGTTTTCAAAGCTTTTGGTAAATTCGGGATCTAACGATGTGCGTGAGGGAAAAGAAAAAGAGGTATGTGAATTCTTTAGAATGGTGTTGCCCAAATGCTTAGAAAATAAAAGAGCCAAAAGTTATCCAGAGATTGTAAACAAACTTCTACAATCATAAAACATACACTTTCCACATTCTCACTTCGACTACTTCCTCAAAAACCGAGGAGACGTGGGTGGCGAACAGGGAGAATGATTCCATCAAAAAATTGCAAATATGGAAAAAAAGTACCAAGCGAAGTGGAATGGTTCTTATAATATGTAGGGATATACACGGCAATTACAAGACCTATACGGCGCTGTCGTTTGGGGTCCAAAAGCACAACAAACAACAGTAATCCGAAAATTAGAACCATTTCAAAGAATAGCATGTCTCTATACAACGGGAGCTATGAAAATCACGCCAACCAGAGCTATGGAGGTGATTCTTGGTTTCACCCTTCTTGACATTCACATCAAGCAACACCGTTCTCAACTAAAAAGCCAGTTAACTCATTTTCGTTTTAGTATCCTTTGGCCTATGATCGTTGCCATATTGACACCAAACTGACAGAAAATTCATGTTTTACTTGTCAATTTGGTTATAAAAATGGCAGCCACATTAGGCTAAACGGTACTGAGGCGGTAGGAGTTAACAGGCTTTTTAGTTAAGAACGGTATTGCATCAAGTAAGTTGTTTTGATGACTACAGTATATGCCACCCGAAATTTTATGTTTTATTTTGACTTTTATGTTTTGTTTCTCCCTAGATTTTTGGCCACAGTGATCACAGTATGGACAGGGCCTCATTCAGAAAATTTTCGATTTCGTTTAGTTTAAATTTTATCATGAGTTGATTGTAATAGAAAGTTTTTGAACCATTTTTTTGCCATTTTGTTATTGTTATCGTGAGACAATTGATCACAGTGTACTAGATATGGCCAAGGCAGCAAGTGTTGATCCAATACATAAACGTAAATAGTGCGAACTCTACACATCATAGAAGGGACTGGTTATTTAGTTTAAATTTAGTTTTTTCGATTTCAATCAAAAATGGCATACAGGGTTTTTTGGGAAGAGGATTATGAGTTTTTTATCAGAATTGAAAATTTCAATATGGCGGATTCAAAGTGGACGATTTAGGGTACAAGTCTAAATATTAAAAAATAATTTTATGTAAAAAAAAGCTTTTCAAATACAAACTTTTATATAATATAAAGTTCAATAAAAAGTAGAAAATAATTTTTAGCACTCTGATATCATAATAATAAAAGCGATGGCCGTAAATTAGGTCGAGTTGGGTTGAATTTACTTACCCTTGCATTTCTCTGCATTCAGATTCTTGCGAACAATCATATAATCAATAACATAAATTTTTCGAGTCAACTTATAGAAAGTTTGGCCGTAACTTTCTATAATGCGCGCATCGCTTTTATTATTATGATAGTGAACTTTATACTTTTTTATAAAAGCTTGGATTTGAAAAGCTTTTTCTATATAAAATTATTTCTTAATTTTTAGATCTGTAGTCTAAATCGTTAATTTTGAACACATATTGATGTTTTCAAATCTGATCAAAAATTCATAATCCCCTTCTCTAAGAACCCCTGTAGGCCAATTTTGAATAAAATCCAACAAACTAAATCTTTTTCCCCCTCCACTTCCCTCGTTAGGGAGAGGCGGGTACCTGATAATACCATATTAATGTATTGTCACCGGAACTATAAACGCATACCAAATTTAAAGACAATCGGATGTGTATAAGTCAGTTAAAAATTGCTTAGCAAAACATGACCAAAAATCGTTTATCTTGAATTCGCCATATTGAACTTTCAAAATCTGATCAAAAATTCATATTCCTTATCCCCAAAAAAAACCCTTGTACCAATTTTGGTTGAAATCGGAAAAACTTAGGTGTTTTTTGCCCTCGGGAGGGAGGGAGTGCTTAAAGGGAGTGCCTAAAATACCAAGTTATTGTATTATTACTGGAGTTTTAAACGCATACCAAATTTGAAGACAGTCGGATGTGAATAATTCAGTTAAAATTGGTTAGCAAAACATGACTAAAAATCGTCCATCTTGAATCCGCCCTTTTTGAATTTTCAAAATCTGATCAAAAAATTCGTATTCCCAAAAGGGGGTGCCTAATAATTCCAAGTTATTGTATTGTTACCGGAACTTTAACCGCATACCAAATTTAAAGACAGGTGGATGTGTATAATTCAGTTAAAATTGGTTAGCAAAACACGACTAAAAATCGTCCCTCTTGAATCCGCCATACTGAATTTTTAAAATCTTATCAAAAATTCGTATTCCTTATCCCCAAAAACCTCCGTATATCAATTTTGGTTGACATCGGACAAACCTAGGTGTTTTCCCCCTCCACTCTCTCGTAGGGTGGAGGGAGGTGCCTAATAATACTATATAATTGTATTGTTGCCGGAATTATAAAAGCATACAAAATTTAAAGACAATCAGATGTGTACAAGTCAGTTAAAATTGGCTAGCAAAACATGACCAAAAATCATCCATCTTAAATCCACTATATTGAATTTTCAAAATCTGATCAAAAATTCGTATTTATTATCCCCAAAAACCCCCGAATACCAATTTTGGTTGAAATCGGAAAAACTTTTTCCCCCCTCCAGGAGGTGCCCAGGGGGTGCCTAATAATACCATATTATTGTATTGTCACCGGAACTATAATGGGGTTTTCCCACATTTTTGGGAAGCAACGGAATTTGGTACCTTAGAGTGAGTTATCCAAAACGCATTTATTATTTCTTCTGAAAAACTCTTGGTTTTGTAGAAAAAATTTTTTAAAGTTGGAGTTCTACAAAAACGCTCAAAAAAATTTTTTAGCCAACTAACTTTACGAGAAAAGTAGCGAGTGGTGACCTTTTTCTCAGCCTCTTCCTAACTTCAGTTTAATGCTTAGCTGTCACTAAATGTCATTTCTGTTTAGTAAACAATCTGTTAAAAGTTGTATTTATTTTTTCTCGAGCTTTTTCTGCATCAAAATGAAAAAGTGCGTTTTCCGCGGATGTGAAAATAAATAAATGTCAGAATTCCCCTGGAAATTTAAGATATTTTTGCCCTTCCCTTTGTGACCAAGAAGAAAATTGTGGCTCTAGAGGCACTAAAGCTGAAAAAATTATCCACGGCTGGGCGCAATAGTGTGTGAAGATCACAGCTGAAATTCAAATACAACCCCATTAGAGACATCGCCACCCAAAGGAAAAATTTTTCTTTACAAAAAAATATTTCATGATCATGTAAAAAAATATAGGTTTACCTTTGATGGTTCTCGCGTAAAATAACCCTCATACAATCTGTTAAGACAAGTAAAATTTAGTTCACTTCTTGTTTAACCCATTATTCTTATAGCAATAAAGTTTTTAAATAAAGAAGTAAATAAAAAAGAGTTTTACCAACCACCACTGGTTTCAGACACAGTCCATCCACCAGTCGGCCCTTCAACTATAACGAATCGATAACAAAAACAATGAACTTTACAAAATACACCGGAGTACCACAAGAATACATACCGGGTGTGACTTGGAGAATAAACGCAAACATGTGTTTCACCCTTGTTGGGGATCATCGGTACGCCATAAGGTTTTATAGACAAATAATACGAACGATCAAACCAACAAGTCATGAACAAATGCTCGGCAAAACATTATAGATAACAGGATGAGAAATGATGGCTACTATGGATAGTGGGAATTTGTTTGAAACCAGTCAGTGGTAGAACTAGTGGAGGATGCCAAAAATCCAATAGTTTTGTGTTGGTAAAACTCTTTTTTTTTATTTATATTTAACTCCACTATAGACATTGGGAATTTATATCTCATTCTGTAATAAGACTTTTGTTGATTTGCTTAAAAACTGGAAAGAAAAGATTTATTTAAAATTGACCGAGCCAAACTTCCCACTTATGACATAGAAAAGTCTGATAAGGTCAGTCCTCCCCACCTTTATGGGAATCTAGGGACGTATAAAACTTCTGTAAAAATTTTTTTTAGCTCCAGTGATGGGAGTGAAAAAATATGGTAAATCACTTCAAGTTATTTTTTTTTCTAATATTTTTTCTTCAAGTTTAGTGGAATTTTTTTAAACTTATATTTAAATTTACTGCCTCAGGGTTAATTTTTTTGTAGTTTAAGAAGTTCATAGCAAGTAATTTAGAGAGATGCATTGATTAGCAAGAGTCAATGTTTCTTCCCAAATTTTTCTTAAACCAAAAACTTCTGGGTTAGTTTACCTGCCAAGGACTGGGTTGGGGTCGAATCTCGTCTTAATTTTAGATGTTGGGAAAATCAAGTTACTAATGCATTGCAGACGAAAATTTGTGAAAAATAATATTAAAAATGACATTATTTTCCCCCCTGCACAAAAACTTGTAAAATGTAACCGTATTTTAATGTATTGTACCAAAGGTCAAAATAGTGAAATTCTATGAGGATCTTATATGATAGGACATATGAGCCGTCAAATAACAGATGTCTGGCAAACACCCAAGAAGACTTTTTTCTCATAACTTTCAACCGAAAAAAATCTTGGGTGGAAAAACGAAATTCAAAATTGGATGCGTTTTTTTTAACTTCTTTTTTTTATTTCTCTTTTGTTTCAATTGCCTTAGGAGCATATTCCTATTGGAAATATTAACACGCCATCGCCAGGACGAACCCATATCAGATGACTTATAATAAAGTACAAGTGCGGAATGATGCCTATTTGTGAGTGATTCAAAATGATGTTTGGGGTGGGCGCCTAGTGGTTTTATACTGTCTGAAATTGTTTCAATCTTTTTTTAGAAGCATGTTCTGTAAATAAGATTCATTTTGGGACCTTCAATGGAAAAAATTGTCATTTTTAATATTACAATAGTTTTATATAATTTTTATTTTTAATAAATGAAGTGAAATAAAATCATTGCCTGTTCTTTTGTTTTGTAAGAAATAAATATATACCTACTGTAAATTTACCATGTTTTATGTATCCTAAAACTCAAGCTTTTAAAGGCGGACAAAAAAATATCAAGACTAAAGTTAAATAGTTTTATTAAATAATATGGTCAAAAATACGTACTATTTAAACAAAAGGAGTGTTAGATACACAAGAAAATAGTAAATTATTAATAAAACAAAATAAATAAATGTACTATTTTAATTATACAATTTTTTATTATTCTAAATATACAAAACTTTAATTTTATATCTGAAGGAATCCAGAGAGGTGGAAAAAAATATCCACATTATTAGCAGAGCTACACATTCTTCGTATAGGTCTATTAAGGTTGTAATTTGTTTTATAATATTCTAAGTTAAAAATATTCCTATTTCTTGTACTCCGCTGTGGAACCCTTAAGCCAATTCTTTGTATTAATTGACGAGAATCAAACATTGCATTTCAAATCTTGAAAATAAAAGCTAGATCAAGACATTACTTGACGGTTTTCAAGAGTTGTGACCTTTAGAAATTTTAAAACATCACAATAAACTATTTCCCCAGATAGAATTTTAAGTTTAAAAGCTACAAAACATAAGAATTTCTTCAATACCCTTTCCAGATTTTCTACATGACATTTATAGAATGGGGACCATATGGAACTACAATATTCTAATATTGATCTAACAAGAGAACAATAAACATTTTTAAAACAGATTATATTTTTAAATTCAGATAGGCTCCTTTTTAAGAAACCCAGTAGTTTAAAAGCTTTGTTACAGATAAAGTTATAGTGATTTTTAAAGCTTAAGCTTGGGTCAAATAATACCCTTAAGTCTTTAAATTTTGTGAAAAAGTGTTGAGATCATTCTGCACTCTTTCACAATCCCTAAAATCTTTAACAATTCTAAAAATCTTTTAATCGTCTGCATATAGAAGGATTAGACAGCAACAGAAACAGTCTGAAATATCATTAATAAAACAAATGAAAAGAATTGTAGACATAGGTCCCCTTGTGGTACTCCAGACTTCACTAATATCTCTTCAGAGAGACAATTTTTTATCCTAACAGCCTGTCTTCGGTTCTTATTATGCCAAGATTTGTACAGGGAATCAAAACAATGTATTAACATCAATCAGTGAAGATTTTTTTTCTTTCAAAATCTTTGTCAAAAGACCTTTTTAGCAATACCAAAAACCTATAATTTATTTGGCAGTACCTTACATTGAGGTTTTATCTCTTAACAGTTTTTTTAAGTTTTTGATAGTCCTGTCATAAGACTCCTCTGTAAAAAATTGTGCTCCACCAATTTGTATAAAATTTTAGTATATTGTCATAGTCAAAATACACAATACAGAAATCATAACGAAAATTTCATAAAAGTGTTTTATAACACTTATTTTAAGTCTTTAGTAGTTATGCTCATTGATTTTTTAGCAATCTGAGTACTTGGGTCATCAAACTATAAATATATTAATAGCAGGTTTTAAATTTTAATCACGATATCTGATTTACCCTGTACATTATAAATGGTTTACATGAAACAAAAAATGTTATTCAAATTGGCGAAAAACAATGTTTCACATAGAACACTTCAAGATTTGATAAAAAACGGTACTTCACTTTGGGGTTCATTTGTGATCTATCACTTTGAAGTTTCTACAGAGATAAAAAAATTCAGGCTGACAACATTTTTTGGAGTTTATCATATATTTTTGTGATTTTCACAAAAAAAAATCCATGTTTATAAATAATTTCCGCGTTTTATTAAACAACTCAATGTTTTGCATTAGTTTAGGTAGTAACTATATTTTTGGTATTACTGTAAGTATGCGCGTTTTGAGATATCTACATTTTTTATGGCACTTTGAGATTAAATTTTTGTTTTATGACCAGATATTTAAGTAACGAATGAGACTTTAAAAAAATATAAACATTAAAAAACAAAAAAAAAACGCAGATATTAATTAAACAAACACGGATTTTTTAAAGTGCTTTAGCAGACACATATATCGCCCAAAGAACCTTTTCTTGAATATCTCTAGCTAGCAGCTACAGTAAGTAAGGATGTTTTTAGAAGTTCAACCCTCTTTCCAACCTCCCACGACCATTAAAAACTCATTGCTTGATGCCAAAGATATTTTGTAAATTTTTTATAAAAATCGGTTTAGCAGCTCTCCACTAATGTAACAAAAAGACACCACACCAAAACATGGGTATTGGCTTCTCAGGTACAAGCCTGATTTTGAAATTTTAATTTTTTGAATTTCCTTCAAGACATCATCTTTAACTTTTTCCCCCTCTCCACTGCCTCAGTGCCCAGGTGTTTAGAAGCGCCAAAAATAGCCTCAGTTAACGTTTCAGCTTCGACACACAAGGAATCGCTCATATTTGACCGCATGTAATTAATGAACCTGTCAACATTCCATTTGGTCCATTTTCTCTGCAGTTTTAAACTTGAACCAGAGCTGGTATACATCGATATAGGTGTACTTGTCTTCAGATCGCAAAATGGTATATATTACCCCTTTGTTATCTGCGCAGATTTACATCAATTGAGACACATAATTATGACTTTTTGGTCCGAGGGCTGGCACGTCTTCGTTTAAGTGACTGCAAATCCATTTTAGCATTTCCAACATCATTGTAGAGGTGCAGTCTGATTCTTCACTTCTTCTGTGAAGCCAAAAAAGGACAGCAATGGCATGCTTGCAGCCCCCTGTAAGTATCAAAAAAGAAAAGTTAAAAACAGTTAACAATTTTCTAATAACAGGTTAAAAGGAGACACATTCTGCTTGCGTCTTTTTTTATCTTGTGAAAACTAAATTTGCATTGTGTGTTCCTAGCTTAACAGAAACTGGTACAAAAAATACATCATAGTTAGAAAATACCAGAAAAATATTTTTTAAAACATGGCACCAGCAGGCATGTATAAATTTTATTTTTCTTCAATATCTCCAAAATTACTGATCTGCTAATTTTTGTTGAAAATATAATTATTTCTTTTAATGTGAAAACTGTATGTGTGTTGCTAGCTGATACGGTTTGTGGGTTATGATTTTCAACCCCGTTTCTTACCCTCTTTACAACCCTCACCCCCATCAAAAACTAATCAGCTCATTCTTTGGTTCCAAAGGATTTTTGTGCCAAATTTCATCAAAATCGGTTAACTTTAGTGGCTTTTCAGTCATCGTTGTCCAGACAGACAGGCAGGCACCAATTAAGAAATTTTGTATTTAGGTCTTTCATGTTTATTTGAGTTATTTTGGTATAAATAAAGTGTTTTTTTTTCGCACATATTTTTTTTTTTGAAGTTAGGAATGCCCCCCACCAGAGAAATGTGAAATGACGCCGAAATTTGATAATTAAACAAGTCTCGGAGATGGTTTGGGGATACAACCTTTTAATGTCTAAAAAAATTATTCCAATGTTCATAGCTCCTCATTTTGTCCTAACGAACGTAACTTTTTGTGTTGGTATGCTCTAAAAACTCTATGCATAAAGGTCAACTTTTAAAAAATTTAAAGCAGTTTTACTTGGATTTTCCACCCCAGATATGTACAAAAAAAAGAGCAGCGCCTAATATTCTGTAAGTTTGGATACCTTAAAGATATAATTTTCCTACCAGGTGTAATTGCAAAATAGTGCCAGCTGCTATTCTGAAAGTTATAATTTTACCTCTTTTTCTCAAAAAATGTAAATAATAACAATTATTAAGTAATTTTAAGAAGACTTTAAAAAGAGATTAACCAAATATTTTTTTTTAAATGTAATGTAAAATGTGTATAGTTTCAAGTTTTTAAAACTACCTGCAGAAGCAGAACAATCTTTGCACTCAGAATGCAGCACTTTTTCCTCCTTCTCATTAACAGAAATTTCCACAGTATAAGGAGTATTTCTTACTCTGTGCTCCGGAGTTATTTTCGCCTTGACTGTGCAAACATCTCCTTCTCTCTTAACTTGTCACCATAGACCTCCTTCGTAACTCTAAAATAAACAATAACACTTAAGCCTTCAATCATCTCACTTTTAACACCAAATCAACCAGACCATGTACATTTTTAAGGTACAAACAAAGTAAAAATAATTTCATATACACGTAGAATTGCAACTCTCATATGACACGAGAATAACTGATAGATAGACAAAACTTCATATGTCCAGTTTACATACTATGAGTCCTCTAGGTATGGCAAAAGTTTAGAAATCATATTTTTTTTGTAATGCACTGAATGGCATGTGGTGACACTTCATTAGCTGTTAATTTTTCATGCTATGATATTTTTCATAACATGAATTAAATTTGGAAATTCTTTGAGATTAAAAATATAAGATAAAAAAAATACAATTTTTTTTTATATGTTTACAAATCTGTCTTAGTTATATACCTCAAAATAGTTTTCCCAGATTTTACAGCTGTGGTTAATTATTTCTGATAAAGCTTTTCTAACATTTTGTTTTAAATTTTATAGCAAAATTTTAGGTGTACCTACAAATGACTTTTTTATTATCTTCACAATTTGCAGCTTTTCACTGTTACAAAAAAATCCAGGATGTTTAAAATATAGTAACTGTAATAAATTACTTATTTACTGTCATTTATATTTTGCTTTTAATAAGTTGGTCAAAACCTTGGTCAAAACTAGTAAGAAATCCTGTTGAGTCCAATATTTCCTTGAATATCTGAAAAACTACAAATCTGATATAGTTTTTGTTGGAACTGTAATTATCCATCTAAATATTAAAACCGTGTGTTGCTAGCTGCTAAAAGTATATTTTATTTTCCTTGAATATTTCAAGAACTACAGATCTGACTTCAACGTAAATGTAATTGCTAGCTGCTACAATTCCACCCTCTTCACAACAAATTAATTGACTATTATATAATGTTTTGTTTTAAAAGTCATTTTAATTAAATGTTTGGGATTTTCTTTGAAAGATACTTGAATGATTTAATAAGCTAGTCATCAGGTTTTATTAAACCCAAAATCCTAATTTTAAATATTTATTTTTAGTTTAGTTTTTTACTTTATTGACATTCTTTTGTATTTTTTTTAAACTAGCTTTTGCTAAGTATATAAATTAACCTTGAAATTAACATTGCATTTTTCTGAAAAAACTTTACTGTCATAAGCCTAATGTGTTAGTAAAGAAATTTGATGGTAATGTGGCACTAAATTATCATCATGTCAGAATTTAGCTCAATCTTGATAGTTTAGAGAGGCATAAAAAATTACTGACATTTGTTTGATGCATAAATTAATTAACGGTCTAACTGACTGTTAGACATCATCATACTTTTCACATTACTTTTCATACAACTGATTATAGACAAAAAAATAATTTATTGAAAGAACTTTATTGCTTAACTCAGTAACCAGTTATTAATGTTTTTAATGTATCTGTTAACTCCTTAAAAAGACTAACAAAAAGAATCTTACCAGACTAAATATTTTTTTTAGTTAAATTTTATACTGTTGTGTGTCTGTTTTCAAATATTTTGCATTGTTCATACTATAACTCCTACTATACTATATTTCATGTCTTTATTTATTAATTAGTATTCAGTGTTGACTATGTAAAATTTTTTTCTTTTGACAAGGTATTGATTTTAATGGGGTTTCTGTTCCCTATAAATATAAATAAATAAATTAAATTACTTGTGCTGAGGTCCTTTCTCAAAAAGTTACCTTGCTTTTTCTTACTTGGCATAAAAAAGTAACAAGGTTTGGATTTTTGTAATCGGGGAAAAAAAAAGTTAAATTTAAAAAAATATGTACAGGGTGTCCAAAAATCATATTTCAAGTCACTTGACAAGGTTTTTATAATAAATGTTTAACAGTCTTACTCATATATTTTGACACAATTTGGATTTTTAATGTGCGCAGTTAAACCATACTCACTTCCAGTCTTAACATTCTTCATCTCAGCGCTAAAGAAATCATATTATCCAAATAATATAAATTAATCATCTCATGATCCACTTTGGGTAAGTTGTTAGAATCACCCTTCACAAATCCCTTCTCCATATTCTGAGCCATATTCTCTAAAAAAAAATCAAGAAAAAATCTTAACAAAATTCAAAAAGTTAAAAAACTACTTACCTACAGCTCTCTTTAAAAATCTTTTTATCAATACTTTTTTTAATATAAATATTGAAACCTTTAAAATAAGTGCAAAAAAATTAAAAGAACAGAATATTATCGCTTTAGAATAGATAGCTATATTTGAAGTCTGAAAATACCATCATGGCTGTACCCAAGGGGTGAACCAATCCAGCAAGTGCACAAAATATTTGGCAGGAACTATATTTTAGCACTTGCAGGCTTCCTATATTATTAGTTTCATTTTATCCTAAACCCAGGAGGAACTGGAATATGGACACTTTTTACAGGAGACGTACAAAATATGGGATCATTTCACCCGTTGGCTGTACCAATATACAGATTTTAAACAATAGCAGAACGAAGTTTTTATAATGTTACTAGTAGGAATCTACACTTTTGCAAGCAAATAAGAAAAGCTATCAAAAGATATAGATTTTAGGAGAAAATTCTGTCTTCTAATAGACATGTAGCAAGCATGAAAATTCTTGGATCTGGGGTTGAGTTTTTATGGTGGTTTTTGACGATGCATCAGAAAGCGGCTTTATATAAAGAGAGTGTCTAAAGAGCCAACAATTTATTATGTGTTTTTCATATTTTCGTTTTTTTTCAAACTAAATTAACCCAACCTAACCTAAACAGACTCAATCCAACTTATTAAAAGCCAAAACACCCCAAAAAAACACACTTTAAACTAAATTAACCCAACCTAAACAGACTCAAACCAACTAAATTCACCCAACCTAACCTAAACAAACCAACTTATTCAAAGCCAAAACAGCCCAAAAAAACACACTACAACCCCTACATCTTTTTTTGGCATCAAAAAATGTTTGGGTTGTTTTGGCTTTTAATAAGTTGGTTTGAGTCTGTTTAGGTTAGGTTGGGTTAATTTAGTTTAAAAAAATATGAAAATATGAAACACATAATAAATAATTATTGTCGGCTCTTTACCCTCACGTCTATTCAGCCGAATTGTCGGCTCTTTATAGACACTCCCTTATATAAAATTACTTAAAAAAACTTACCAAATATCAAAATTTGTATGCGCACACTCTGTTAAAAATCGCAATCAAAAGTTCTTATTCTTCTTGTCTCCGAATTAAGCTTATAAACCCAGCTTAAATTTTCTTAGCAGCTAGGGCTATGGTGGACAGGAACCGTACTGTTTGTAATAACATTCACTACATATATAGTTGTATATTACTTGTAGGCTTTCTAAACGACAATATAAACTTCCGCACTACTAAATGTTTATAATTTTATAAATTAACTTCAAAAGAATCACAACCAAAAAAGCAAAACACAAAAAAAAACGAATTGACAGTATGACTTAAAGTTAGCCGCAGGCCGCAGTTCGCAACCCAGTGGTCCAAATAAAAACTGCACTTGACAAATTACAATGGACCAGCCAAAAATGACGTCACCTGTATTGATTATGACGTCACCTATATTCGTTTTGAAAAATCGTAAGGCCACTGAATCGACGATTAAAAACATTATTTTTCACATAGAAAACCAACATTTTTTGGGGAAAAAAGTTTTTAGATGGATTTCTTGGACCTTTATGTTTCTGTATATTCCAAAAAAAAGGTAACTTTTTTTTTATGGGAAAGCCCCATTGCATACCAAATTTGAATTCAATCGGAGATGTAGAGGTTAGTCAAATTGAGTTGCAAGATTTGACACGAACATATAAACATACAATACATAGATGTAGAGTTAAATAAAAGCTTCTTATAAAAAATACTCAAAATATAAAGCCGGTCCAGTATTTTTAAACGTCTAAATTGAATTTGAATTCATTAATTTTTGGGTGACTTTGCTCACCAGTCTGGATCTCTCTCAGGCATTTTGAGTCAGCATCGCGTTTCTTTGTTATGTTCTGTGTATAAATAAAAACGAATATCATGGCCGCCTGAACAGGCATATTACATAATAATATATTTTTCATCCATAAAGTATCTCTGGCATCTTGCTGTTTCACTCTGGTGCATTTTACTGATATGAAAGCGTAATATAAGGGGTTATTCGGAGTGACTTAAAGTTAGCAGTGTAGTTATAACGCCGTGGGGGCGTTTGATTTTGGCAGCTTAAAATTCTGGTTTTTGTTCTATGGAAAGTGAGGTTATGTTTTGTCTAAATAAAAATGGAATGGACTGTATCTACCGTTTCCGTATGGTTGGCATAGAACCAGAAGTAGAAGTCGGTGAAACGAGACGACGTTTGTGGCGCGAAGGCCTTAACTCGCTCCTAATGCTACAGGCGACTACGGACTCCATTGCACCTCGCGTTGTTTTTCACAAGCCCTATAAAATAAGCATATCCAACACAGCAGAAGAATCGGTCATGGAAGGTACTATCTGTATCTACACGGACGGTTTCAAAACTGAACACGTTTCAACATCACTAAACCTCAAAATTAAATGGGCTATGGGCAAACACGCCACCGTAGTTCAAACAGAATTGAATGGCATCCACATAGCAGCAAAAGAAATATCTACGAAAAATATTTCGGGAAAAAACATTTGCATTTACACAGATAGCGGACAAGCACTACTAACTCTACAACGATCATGTATTACAATGGGCTCAGTACTCCAATGTCATGAAACCTTGGTCAAAGTATCAGAAAACAATAACATGGTCACCCTAAAATGGATCAAAGGTCATGGCAAATACAAAGGAAACCAAATTGCAGATACGCTGGCCAGTAAGGCAGCGGGACAAACACTCTTTGAACCAGCACCTTCTCCCAGTATTACAGCATTATCAGTGGTGAACCAAATACGAGAACATTCCCAAAAAGACTTTAGAAAAAGATGGGATGAAACTAGAAACTGCAACCTTGCCAGGGAATTACTACGTTACCCTGACCAAGGCATCAGCAAAAAAATTCCTATCAATGACAGAACCTGCGCTTTGTCACGGGCATTCTGACCGGCCACTGCCAACTAAATAAACACCTCAATAGAATGATGTTATCTGAAACATCTCTATGTAGAGCTTGTAAACAAGAAGATAAAACCATGGACATTCTCTGCGAATGTCCAGCGCTGTCATCTAGCCGAAAGGCTATTTTTTACGAGTTTTGGCCAACACCAGCCAACATACGTCGGGCTCCCCTTGGCGACGTTATCAACTACGTTCGAAGCGTAGGATGGCTGACGAACTAGGGAGAAGCCCTATAGGAGGATGCACAACGGGTCTAATGAGGACTAGGTGCTGTGAGGTTAAATCCCCACCCTCCCAAATTATCAGATCAGATGTAGGGATATCATAGTTTATGAAAACCCGAAATATTAGTTAAAAACAATGTCATAATAAAATTTTCAAATGGCGCGTCTATGCAATGAATGGCGCTAAAATATTGGGGTCCTATTTTTTATTTACAATCTAAGAAAGTTTTTCAAAACACATTTTGACTCCATTTCAATCATAAACAATCGAAAAACTCTATTTTTACTAAGGAACATTTAGTCACGGCACAAAATACATCTTTAGTAAAAAAGAGAAACACAAAAACAATACGGCAACACCGTGGACTTTGACACCGCGAGCACCCTGTCACCAATCACGGTCCGTAGAATAGATACGGTCTAGTAATTTTGCCCCACTCTTCGACATAATGACGACACAAAGATTGCAGCTGATTTTTGTAGGCCATTTAAAAACTGTAAGAAGGCTTGCCAAATTAAATTAAATATTTGGATTTTTCTTCTTTTTTTGTTTAAATGATAGATGCAAGGTCTATTTTTTGCTTTTATTTTGTATTATAACTTTTTGTGAACAAGCAAACAAAATTTATTTTGGGCCTGCATGAGTTGATGTTGCAGTAAATAAATTCACAGCCACCTAAGTAAAAAAAAAATAAAGTCCAAAAACTGTTGAACCCAGTGCATATTAGGTATACATATCTGAAATCAGGAAGATACCTAAAATTTAAAAATGCAGAAAAATGCAGCGTATTGTATTTAAAATAAGAAAGTTGCTATCAATGTTTGACACTTCGAATGACACTTGATTTTGTTTACTTTAATATTTTTGAAGATCTTTGTAAATCAAATAACTTTAATATTCAAAACATTTTTCTAGCTCACCTATTAACAGTTATAACAGGTTTATAATAAAACACTCTGTACCTTTTTTTTTCATTTATAATGGATCATTTTCGCTAAAAAAATGCATAAATGCAGCTACCTACTTACTTTGGACCAAATAAAGAAAATAAATGATAAAAAAATAAAAATTTTATTACAAAAACTTCTGCACAAATAACATAACCCCTAGTGTCATCAGCAAAAATTAAAAAACAAAGCAAGCTGAGAAAAAAGCAAGTTGCGCACCCAGGAATTGACTTCGGAGGGGGGGGGGTAGGGATAAATAATAAAAAAACTTATTCTGAATTAAAAATTTGACCATAAACATAAACGCAAAACCCCCCCTCTAGGTGCGCCAGTGTGATCAGTGAAGTCAACTGTTCGTAGGTTAAGTTCACTGTCAATGATTATAGTTTAGCCGCGCCATCCAAAATCAAAATGACGTGCTTTTGAATTTTTAGTTTAACAGTTTTTATAGCTAAGTTAAGTTTAAGAGTACTTGACATTTACTTTTACAAAGTCCCATTTTTATTACGTTCGTGGGTACTTCAAATTGTTTGTGGCATTTTTATTGAAAAAAATCGCTTTAACTTTGTTACTAACTGGGCGTAAAATATTTTTGTGAAATTGGATCTAAGGCAACATAAACATGTTGACTAACCCCACTTGGACGATGTCCAAAATATTTTGGAAAATTGTCTTTTTATTTGTTCGCTGGACAAACGAAACGATCAACAAAAGTGTTTTTGATGTTTGCCCGATAAATATAGAAAACTTAGTATACCTCTGGGTTAAATTGTTGCTTGGGAAGTATAAAATGTACAATAAAAATTTAGGCCTAAATAAAGTAAAGTAAAGTAATGCAAAGTAATCTTTATTGTAGTACTTCAACAAACACAAGAAAACTTAGAAATTTGAACCGCATTAGATAATAAAAAAAATAAAACATTAAAAACACGCGCGAAGTTAGGAAAAAAATGGTGCTAGAAAGCACGGATAGTCCACCATACAACCAATTACTTTATGTTGAAAGGAAATGAAAATATCTCGAAAACTGTAGCTTCGAAAGATTAGAACCTTATAACCAAACTTTTGGGTAATATTTACGAAAACCACCACCCACGAATTTGGACTTTATAACAAAAACTGTACATCGCTACTTGCTTTTGTTCCAAAGTTACAATTTTTTTAAATATTTTATCCCCCTTTTCCCCTTTTTCCCCCGCCCTACCCAAAAGTTAATTAGTTCATGGTCAACCGATATAGGATTTTTGCATCAAATTTAATTAACATCGATTAAAGCGTTCTTAAGTTATCGTGTATACAGACAGAAAACAGACCGACATGCAGACAACTTTTTTTTTCGTCGATTAAGTTGTTTTGGAACTCTAATAACTCATTTTTGATAAAATTAGGAAAAGTAAAAATTTCACGATTTTAATAGTCCCCCATACAATATTGGTTGGTGCATTAATAAATGGATACTTAAACATTTTAAACACATAATCATGGGTAAGTATGTTAAATTATTACATCATTATAGGACTTAAAGGGGTTCTCCATCAAAAATACAGGGTGGGCTAAATTCGCTGGGATTTGGGGGTTTTGGGTACTTCTAGGCAAGATAGCCAAAAAATAGTATACATGTCCTGGGTTCGATTTTCGAGACAAGCTGAAATACGAAAACTGCATCTCGATATGTTAAGAGGTTTTTGAGATACAGGGGCTTTCTGAAAAGTCTGCATTTTGGGATGAGGTCTATAACTTTGTTATTTATTGACATTTTGACAAAGAACTCAACCGTTAAACTAAAATTTCCTTAGCGCATCAGCTTCTGAGATATAACCTAAATTTTGTATTTTTTTATGGAATTACCTTTTTTTTTAAATTCCCTTTAAAATAATGTATTACACTTTATGTTTTATTTTTTGTATTTTTTTAGTAAGTAAAATTAAAAAGATAAAATAAATATAAATAATCGTAAAAAGTAATAAAAATATAAAAAAATACATAAAAATAAAAAAAAAACAAAAAATAAAACACAAGGTGTGACACATCATTTTAAAGGAAATTTTATGCCGATTTGAAAAACCAAATAAACAAAGGGTCATCCAATAAAAAAAATAACAACTTTGGGTCATATCTCAAAAACAAGATGTGTTAGGAAAAATTCAGTAAGACGGTTAAGTTCTTTGTTAAAATGTCTTCAAAAAAGCTATTAACATGAAATCAATATTCCTATACATAACGAAGTTATAGACTCCATCTCAAAATGCAGACTTTTCAAAATGTCCCCGTAGCTCGGAAGTGGTAAGACATATCAAGATGCAGTTTTTGTATTTAAACTTATCTAAAAAATCGAGCCCAGGACATAGCATAGTATTTTTTGCTTATCTTGCCTAGAAGTACCCAAAACCCCGAAATCCCAGCGAATTTAGCCCACCCTGTACAAGTGGGGTTTATTTGGTAGTAGAATCGATGCCAAGTCTAAAAGTTTACTTCTTTTTTTGATATCACTTCTAGTAATCGAGATATTCTATTTGAAAACTTAAATTTATTTCGTCATCAATTTTGAAGCTTTATCAAACCTTTTGGGTAATACACGCCGGTAATATAAATATTTATTTTTAAATCTCTGAGGTCTTGATCTTGGTGGTTATGAAATCTAAGGTAGTGTGTTTTCTCTACATTTAAGAATAGTGAGTTTTATTCAAACCAATCTACCACTTTTTCAATTTCTAACGTGCATTTTTGTTTTAGGGTATTTTGATTTTTATCACTGAATTTCAGTGTCGAGTCTTCGCAGTAGAGTGTCAGTTGGTCAGTGTCAAATGTCATCTTTAGGTCGAAATACAAAATCATGTTTATGTCCAAATACAAAATAAAGAGAACTGGTCATAAAATTGAACCTTGAGGTACACCAAACTAAATATCCAACTGTATTGAACTATAGTTGTTATTTGTTCGTTACGACCGTTGTGAATATGGTTTAATTCAACATATTGTTTTCGACTTAAAAATTCAGAGCGCTATCTTATTTGCAGAACCTCTAACTCCAATCGTAGAGAGAAAGGTATTTTCTATCTACGCTCCAATGCAGGCCAGATTCTGTAGGAGTCTGCCATGGTTGACACCGTCAAAAGCGCGACTTAAATCACAGAAAATGCCAATTGAGCGTTCACCCTTTTCCATGTCATCCACAACACCCTCCACAAAGTTTGTGACTGCATCCACAGTGGACTTTTCTTTCTGGTAGATAACAATGTAACTGTTATAAAGACGAATACTCAAAGACTTTTGAGAAGGCCGATGTGAGAAAAATTGGTCTATAATTTTCTGCTTTATGATTATTACTTTTCTTAAAAACAGGTGTAGTCTTATTAACTTGTAATTTCTTTGGATAAAATTCCTTCTTTGAAGGATCTGTTCACTAAATAACAAACTAATAAAAAAAATAATAGCCCCGTTTTTTTTGGGCCATTCTATATATTTTTTAAAAGTAATAAAAGGTAAGCACGTGTGAACTTAGCTTTATGTGTGCGAAGCAATAAAATCGATGGCGAATGTTATTCTAGGAGATTACGCCGCTCGTGTCTCAGCTGAATAAAGAGAGGCTCAGATGGTTCTCGGGAAATTGGAATAATAGATGAGCAGACCAACACCGTAAACTTTTCCATCACGAACGGTTTTAGGCCAGTAGAATGACAAAATAGTAGTTTTTAAAATGAAGGAGGGCCTGACTTTTTTTCGAAAAATAATAAGCGCGATTATTCCATACTCAGATTTAAACGTTCAAAAACCACCCCAAGCGATTAATCCACAATACCCACTTTGTTGACAATGACAGTTCCATTTATTGTCTTTGTTTAAATGACAGCCGTCATAAATTGAAATTGGTCCGGAGAATTTGCACACATTATTTTTGACTTGTTTATATCATGTTTTGAACGAGGCCCGCTTTTATGTATATTATGACAGACAAGTTGAATGCACACACATTTTTTTTTACACCCGGACAAAAAAAATTCTACCGGTAATCAAAAAAACTATAGTTTTTTTATTTGCCTGAGTAAAATAGTAGTTTTCACAACTAGTGGCTAAAATAGTGCTTTTTTTACAAACGTCGGTTTAAATAACGAGCGCATTAAAAACGCGATTAAAAAAAGCACAGTTTAGCGGCAAGTTCTTAACACTATTTTTTTTAATACCTTTATCAAAAAATCCAAGAAAAACAGGAAAATACTTTTAAATATCTCGAACGAAGATCACTTCTCGCAACACACCATATTTACACTATAAATCAAGGCGGCAGGTAAATGAAATAACAATGGTTTCCATAGCGATGTGCTTTTTTACTCGGTGAGGTTCATTGTTGCGATATTTTTAAAAGATTTTTTCGTAAATACTTGGTGTAAACTGGCGGAACTGGCTTAATTTTTAGACAAGAATAATTAGATTTTTTCAATATTACTATTTTCCGCTATTTTTCTTTAATTTTGGGTAAAAAATGGACAGAAATCTTTTTTTGCACCCGTGTTAAAAAAAAAGTTTTTTTGCAGGTAGTTACTAAAATCATGTTTTTAATGAGGGTATAAAAAAAATATGTTTTTTATACCTTTGTCAGAAACACGAACGACAGGTGCAAAAAAAACGCAGTAGGTCGTAATCATTATTGTGTCATCTATCAGACGCCTTCAGTGGGCGTTTTTTTAAGTATTTATTTGATTTTTAAGGATTTTCTGATAAAGATATAACAGAAAATAGTGTTTACAATTCACAAGTAAACTGTGCTTTTCTTTACTTGCGTTTTTAAATAACTCGGTCCGTTCATTATAAAAACCAATGCTTGTAAAAAACCACTGCTTTAGCCACCAGTTCTAAAAAGTACTATTTTAGATGAAGGTTTAAAAAAAACATCGGAGCAAGCCCCGTTCTATATTAATCATGTGCAAAAATTCCAACATTTTCGGAGAGGCTTTATTTGCATAGAAAATCCGAGAAGTACTTGAATTTCCTTAATTTATATCCAAGCCAAGCCAAGAAAACTATAAAAAATTCTAATACTTTACAGAACAATATTAAAGACTTTTTCTTAAAAGTGTTTCTGTTTTTCTCCAATTTTTTTTTCAATCTTCCCCGATTGGTCTATTATAAAGTGAGCCACTTTTCTTGAAAGAATCATTGTTTATTTTACATTTTATTTTTCTTATTTCTGCAAAAAGGTTGTAGATAGGCGAAAAATCCTTTATTTTCAATTTTCTGAAAAGCTTCTTTCAACAAAAGCGTGCTATAGTTCTAAATGTCTCGAAATAGGAAGGTAAGATTTTATTTTTAAACAAATAGATTCCTAAAGCTTTTAAAGCTCTTAGTAAGATGTCGATATCGATTATTGTGCAAATAAATTTTGAAAAATAAAAAATTTCTGAGACAACTCTCTTTTACCTGCCTTTAAAAGTAAAACAAGCACTTACTTACTAAGATAGCCCGAGCAAGCGATTGCAAAAAGGATATACTAGTACCAAGAGGCTACATGGTAATCCAACCATGATTTGATAGTCCTCAATATTATTAGTGAGTCGTTGGAAGAAGTATACACAAGTCCTTGGATGGATATTTAGGTTCTTCTTACGACAACCATAAGTTATTTAAAGAAAATCCAAGTAATATTTAGGAGAAAGTAAATTCATACCACAAACATAAAAATTGGTGCTAGAAAGCACGGATATTCCACGATACAATCAATTATTTTATGTTGCAAGGAAATGAAAATATCTCGAAAACTGTAACTTTGAAAGATTTGAACCTTATAAAAAAAAATTTGGGTAATATTTACGAAAACCAAAATCTGAAAACCGTATTTCAATTGCGGCTTTACTTCTAAAGTTATGATTTTTTAAATATATTTTAACGTTTTTTCAAATAACTCGGAAACTAAAGATCCAACGAATTTGCACTTTATAACAAAATAACGAAAGTCCATATAAATGGAAACTTAAATCTAAACATTTTTTTTTTCGCCCATTCTTGGGACAAAGCCCTGAATTTAGTTTTATTTTTAACATATTAGTTTCTTCTTTATTATTTTAGTGTACAATCGTTTTTTGCTCTCCACCCTTGCTTTTGCAGAAAAAAATCTATAGAACAAAATTATTCCTGTATGTTCCTTTAGCATAATGCCGGCTCCCAAAATCATGCTTCCCTGTTCAAGATAATTAATATTTATTGATAACCAACTTATGCATACAACGCAACGAGGAATTTTGATGAGTCTTATCGACGCGAAGCCGAAGTAAGAGGGGTATTTAAGTTGTCAGCACTGCTCTCAATCAGAGTGCAGTGAACAGGCAAGTAGATACATTTTCTTTTAAATTGAAGGGAGGGGAGACAAGATAAGAGCAAAAGTCAAATTAACTAAAACTGGTGTTTAAACAGGTAATTATAATAAGAAAAGTTATTTAGTTTTTATGTTTATCAGTTTTTATTCACTAAATTATGAATTGACGATAATCACGGCGGTGATACTGACTCGCGCAACAGTGGTGTCAACCTTTATTTATTACGTTGCGTTGATACAAAAATTTCTACAAATCACACACGGAAAAAAATCTATTCTATATTTAAAAATAGCTCTATTCTTGAAAAATTACATTTGCTTTAAGTATATTATTCTTGGTATAAGAATAGGGATTATTAGAATTAAGCAATTACCTACTTATTCTTGATCTACGAAAGCTCTTATACCTAAATAGAAACCAAATATACTTTAATAAATGGTAATTTAAATCAAAACCAAAGCTATTATTAAATCAAATAACTTCTAGAGGTTAACCGATAAGGGTTTATTATTTATTAAAAACAGGTAGTTTACTTGAACTAAAACCAGAAATTCTTCTTCGAAAGCGAAAACATATTAAAACCAAGTAGAAAAAAAAACTTGTCACAAGAAAAAGATAAATCTTGACCTAAAATATGTTACGAATTGATTGAGTCATACTTTAAACTTAGTTTAACTACAACGGTTTAATTTGATTCAAGTCCTTTTATTATTGCTATAAAGCCTTAGTTATTTTTAAAATAAGAAGAGCTGTACTAAAAACAAGAAATATCCCAATATCGAATCGCACCGTAAGAGCGCTTGGTAAATCCATTCTCCCTCTTTGTGGTTTGGTATGGGGGCAACAAAGACTTAATCGCCTTCAGTTTCCGGTTTTTATCTCAACATCTATCATTTAATATAGGTAAAACTATACACCTATATCTTTAGTTTAAAGTTTAAAAGTTCGGATTATTATAAAGCACCTATTGTTTGGCACGGTCTTGACCGCCTCTTCTGCAAGAGCGCTTCAGAGCGTGCTGCCGCGAGAGTCTGTTCGAAATTGTGGTCATAACATCTCGCTAACAGCTTGCGGAAGTTTTCTGATATATGCGTAAGCCGCAGAAACTCGGAACTGGAAGGACACCACATAATCCAAAGCGAGTCTTTTCAATTTGTATCCAATAATCGTGTTGATTTGATTCTGCTACGGTACTGAATCAGCATGGTTATAGGAGAAGGGTTATTTTGCAAGTGACGGGCTTACGCTACGTTATAGTAAAAGTAAAATAAAATTATATATATTAGCATAAATTATATATATATGCTACTTTTGTTTTAATTACAATTGGTGTTAAGTGAAATATAAGATCGGTTTCAGTCAAGTATTAGAACTATTTGAGGTAAGTATAATTTTTTCTTAGTAAGTATAAAATATTGTTTGATTGAAATATAGTTACTTTTGCGTCAAAATTTTTTTGTGATTTTATGAAATGGATGTCCTAGATTCACAAGTGAGCATTTTCTTTGTCACCTCCAGATAACTTTGGGCTATTTTCATTAATGCTAAAAATTGACAAGTACCGCCATATTGACCCTTGTTCGAAACGGCGGCCGAGGCGCTTTCGAAATCCTTTGAAATGATTTGAACCGTGACGTTACCGTTTCGTCGCCAAAATAACATTTTACGCATGTTTTTAAAGCGGTTTCGAAATCGTCGGTCGCGAAAAGTCGTCTCTAGTGAATGGTTAGTGAAGTTTGGTTAGAAACGGATGACAATTTTGTCAGGCCGCCTGAATGCGCCCAGAATATCGTCAACTGACAATGTTCTGGGCAGCCATGCTTGTTTGCGTAGAAATGTTGTCAACCTTCTGGACAAAACTTCCCAAAAATAGTTACTAGTAGAGAGTAGGTAAAATTTGGTTCGAGAAGATTGAAAACTCTTATATTATATTATCAATTCAGGTGATGAGAGTTGTTTCGAACTTCCATTGTCTTCATTTTTAACGTTTTCACAACTTATGTGTCTTTAAAAAGGGAAGATCAAAAGATCTTGGGACGAAAGAACGAAAATTCAAAATTGGATGAGTGTCCCACAAGGAACACACAAAAGACCAAAGCGAAAGGAGAAACAATTGAACAATATTTCGCCCGGGGTGACCAGCGTGGGCTTGTCAGTGGATTCACTACTCACCCTCATTCCAGACATCATTTAACACCATCGCACACTCTGACTTCCAACTCTGAATCACTCACAAATATGGAAAGATTAACACGCCAGGACGAACCCGTATCAGGTGACTTATAATAAGTACCATGCGGAACGATGCCCCCGGACCAGGTGTATGAAAGTGTAGGAAAGTTCCTACGATATATGGCAATCGGGTGAGCTTCGGTCGTGGTCGGATAAGTTTCGGATAACTCGTGATCGCTTCAAAGCTTATTATTGGTCGATATCAGGGAAAGGACCGTTCCCGTGCGATCTTTCCTACAAAATTCAAGAATCAGCCCCCAGGATATCTGTATGTTTTCAGTGAGCGAGTAACGCGAATTTCAATAGAAGAGCATACATTTGGTGCGCTCCAGTGCGCTTGCTTTGCCTTGTTGCTGCGGCTCGTGATGCATTCGCGCATTTAGCGATTTTATAAAAGTTTTTATTTACTTTTTAGATAATTTTAGCTGTTTGAGTATGGAGCAAAAAATTGAAATATAAAATGCCGGTAGACCTAAACCCGAAACTGACTTGGCACAAACTACTAAGGGCAAATCTAGGGACTTTTACAGAAAATTTAAAATAAACATGACTTTTAGTCAATTTTTCAAATTTGTGAACCTCCTCTTCATAGATCACGGGCCGCCACTGTAAGGCTAACTTACATAAAATTTAATGAATTCTGTTAAATTTGACAATTTTTGCCGTATTTAACGCAGGAAAATGATTAAAATAAATAAAAGTAATATATCTGTTACAATCTCACACATGATTTTAAGAATAAACTGGAAAAGTGTTTAAAAGTCTTTCAGTCGCGTATGAACACAACTAAATTCTGGCGCCTTTGACAGAAAGAAAGTCAAAGTGTCAAGGCTGGTTTTCCAAAATCTTGATGTTTTGACTTATATGATATTTATGGAGGGCAGAATTTATTAGTAACATCTTTAACTTTTGACCTTAAAAATATTACCCTTTAAAAAACAGAAAACACCCCAAAACAACCATCAGCATTAAACGTAGCCGATGATTAGTTTGAAAAGGGGTCGTACAATAATTGATGCCGCCCTCTCCTATTTCGTAGTCTTTGCATAATTTATAGGGCTTGCCACTTTGTACGACATCGGAATATTGAACAGGACCTGGGGCGATCAATCTCGCCTTAGATTAACTATCTTAAAGATACCTCACGTACATATACCGATATTTAAGTAAAATTAAAATTTTTTCGTATCCCCGAAAACCTCTGCGATTTTTCCTAAAAACTCCGCTCCGCCTCTAAAGTATTTTTCTATTTAATGGAACTGAAAAAAACTGGTTCCTAATCTACTCTACACATCAAATTTTATCATAATCGGATAAACGGTTCAGGAGTTACACCTTTTCATCATCTCTTAGATTTCTTGACATCTGTGCCTTTTTTTGTATCGAACATGGCATGATTTATCGCAAAAAACAATTTGGATTTGTGGAGGGTTCGGGCAAACAAAAGTCCTATTTGGTACACTAAAAAAATGCTATTCCCTATTTAAGAATAGCCCTATACTTAAAAAAAATTCTTAATGTAAGAATATTATTCTTCTATAAACATACTATACTATACATATAAATACTTCAAACAACTATTGGCTTATTCCCAAGTTACTAGAAGAAGTGTCTTTAAATTAGTTTTTTTCTATACTGGAACTTTCCAGGTTAGGTTATAGTTTACTTTGATTTGTTGGCTTAAGGTCGTACAATCTGGGGAATTGTTTTTAGCAACACTGTAAGGGAAATCAATTTAACTATGTCGATCTGATTTTTTTGCAAAATTTCACGTCATTGAATTTGCTTTCCATGGCAACACGGAGACTTTATTTATGTTTATCCACAGTGGGACACCAGAGATATTTTAGCACTGGGTCAGAAATTTGGGGTTAGGTTATTTATTTTGAATTTTCGCGTTCTGCGCCGCTAAAAACTAACTAAAATACTAAAATAAAAGAAAACCATTTATTGCAGAATTACCTGCAAAAAAAACGCTACCCAACTACGTATTAAAGTAACTGGGTGTAATGTTTAAGGTTGTATTTACAAGTGCATTTATAATTGAATTGGAAACACTCCCGCTAGCTGATACCGACAACAGGTTAACTGAAAAGTATGCAGATGGTAAAATCGGCTACTGGGGTTAGACGAAATAATCGTATTCTATTTTAAACATGAGCGTCAACGACTAGCAAGAGTCTTTGAAACCTCTAAATGGAGCTTTACTGATCTGTTTTGTTAGTACTCAAGTATCCGTGTGTTTTATGTGAGGTTCTAAAATCTATCCTTTGAACTCAAGATTTCACTAGTGCACTTGCACATAACTATGCCGTAATAATTTAAATTTTAAAAACATGGTTAAATCAAAATAAAAACAAAATTATGTGGGGTTATGGGCGCCGAATGTTTCTATGCGAAAAGTAATGGGATTACTCCCAGCGAGCCAGTAAAGTTCTCTTGGTTCTTTGATAGACTCGGGGTAATGCCCGCGCAGCGCTAGGCCTTTTTCGGCGGGCGACCGCACACGCGGAGTGGTTTCATATTTGTTTTAGAACAATGTTTTTGAAAACACATTTTTGAAAGATACGGTTTTCTGTCAGAAAACGTAAAAATACTCTTCTGTCCCACTGCGGCCCGATTTAAAGTTTGGTGACAAAACATCTGCAGTTACCATGGAATCGTATAAATTCTGCAATCTATCGGCCAACACTTGAACTGCGTGTGTCTCCTAAATTCAATGAAGTATGATTGATTGATCGGTTTTCTTTTCCGGAGTGCACAGGCTTTAAAAAAAAAGAAGTCTAAAGCTAGGTAATATAAAAGGGAAAAATGTAATCCAGAGGAAATTGTGAGTACATCTCTATTTTTTTTGTAAATCGGGTTTGTTCTAAACCGCAATTATTTTAAGGCTTTTGGGATAGATGACAGCACCAGAGCTTTTATATTGAAGAAAAAATAATTGAGAATTTTGAAAAATCTTTCAGTTATTTTTGTTAATCATTTAAAAATGATCACCCCTGCTAAATTTCAACTAATTCTGATATTTAGTTTTCCCTGTGCACTCTGGCAAAAGATTAAAAAATTAAAGAACAAGGTGTTGCCAGTTGTGCTTTGTTTTTCTTAAAATCTGGGAAGAAACTATAGCCTTAAAAGTACAATTGGTTTGAATCAAAGATATGATTCCTTGATTCAAGGAATTTTTACACTTAGTTTAAGCAAAAATTGAGTCTTGGATTAAGTGTAACAATTATTGTTCCAGGCAGGCAATCTGGTCAAATAAAGGATACTATTTCCTTAATTCAAGGAATTATTTTTTATGGTTGGAGTATGAATTCGTTTGGGATTAAGTATAACAATTTTATTGTTGATATAAATAGTCTCTTTACTTTTAGTAGCGGATCCAGAAGTGCCTCTCTGTGTTGTTGGTAAAAAAGACAAGTTTTTTTTAAAACAAAGTAACTTAAATTTACAATATCATAATTCTTAATAAAATTTGTGGGAACACGAATATTCAAATTTACTCTCGATTACTTTTTCAGTGTTTATTGTAATACCACAGCAGCAATGCAACAGCTGAAAGAGTTGCAAACATTTTAAGTAAGTTTGGCATGGCGGGAAGGATATATTCATCCCACAACTGCAAAGTGGCGGGTATATCTTCCGATAGCTCTGTTTTACCTTACTAGTGAACCTTCTGCCTCGATCTAACCCCACCAAATTAGAAGACTGCAGGTCTTTGTATGTATAATGGAGCGAATGCTTAAGGATCAGATCACAGACGCAAGTAATAAGCAAAAGTCATAATTTAAAAAGGGATTTAGTGAGGGTGAATAAATAACAAAATCATTGAATAGCGAGCTTTCCCTCAAAAAAGGTAATGATAACCGTAGATCCGGATTTCGCACTTGTGGTTTTCATCAGTACGGTGCTAGGAATTAGGAGATGAAATGATGATGAAAAAATCTGACACAAATTGCAGAATCGGCAGATGTAGGTACTATGTGAAGGAAAATTAAGCGTCTCTACGGAGACAGATATAATTATCTTTACAGATATCCTAAGCTCTGGAGTTGATAAATTTAAAAAGGATTTAGTGAGGGTCAATAAATAACAAAATCAATGAATAGCGAGCTTTCTCTCAAAAAAGGTCATGATAACCGTATATCCGGATTTCGTAAAAGTCATAATATTCCAACAATTCCTCTGAAAACCTTGTTTCGATATCCATAATGACGGTATACACACTGATATTCTGTAATAATCTTTCCTAGTGATGTCTTTTGGCGACATTTTGCTGCATGTGCAAATGCAAATATTATAAATTATGGTTTTGTTAACGGTATAAAATAAAATATTTTTTCTTAATGGTTTATTATTGGCATGTCCTATGCATGTCTTTATATATAAGTACATCCTTAAATGCTATTGACCCAGCATATGCCAAAGAGGTACTGTAAAGGACATCCTGTTAAGGAGGTCAGACGTATGTTTTTTTCTTTCTTTTAATGCTATGTGGGGATTTATCAAATTACAATTATTTTATTAAAACTAAATACAAAAAGTATAAAATTAGTGACCTCGCCACCCAGAAAAAACCTGGGAAGTTAAGCAACCGAATAAAGACGGAACAAATTTTAAATTTAACGAGACGCCCTGTAACATGGCATTTAGCATCTACGTCGTATCCAAGTTAGTTTAAAAACCGCTACTGTTTTGGTCTTTTACTATTTTGTGTAAAACCCACAGAATTTGCGTAGATCGTCATTTTATAATTTCGTTAACATTGAATAAACTCTAGACTCTAGACTATATAACGAGCTCAAATAGAAACTAACTAAATACTAATTTGTCTGAAACTTGAAACAAAGCAAAAAATGGCGCATCCAAAATTCAATAATTTGCAATCATTTTTCAAAATATCATGCGGCTGAGCTAAACTTTATCATAGGTTACAAATGTCTACATAGTCAAATATACCCCTAAAAAAGATAAGCATAACTTTTTTCGTAAATAGGGAGAGTTTCTATCCTTATTAAACATAAAAGAGTCGAAGCAAAAAAAAAGATAACAATAACAAAGAGGCAAGAAAGGGTTCAAAAACCATCTGTTTGACACACATGATCAAATTAAAACTAAACAAAAACTATTTTCCTGAATGGAGCCCTGGCCATTCGATATCTATAACAAAGTTGCCAAAAAGGTCAACAAACATATATATAATAAAATTAAAATTAGGTGTCATAGTTTTTTGGATCAGGAATGGAAGTCTTTCTGAATTTTACTATTAATTCGTTTTTAAGTCTTTTCCTCAAACTTGAAACAAACAAAAAATAAAATGGCGCATCGAAAATTGAATAATTTGAAATAATTTTTAACATCATTTTTCAAGTCTCGAAAAAGTAGGGCAGTAATGTGTAAAAGGCATCTTGATATCTTCAATATTAACGGAGTTTTCCATAAGGACCCATAGAAAATGGGACACCCTGTATATACAAAAATCACATTTTCTGTTTTTTTTTTTTAAGAGGAAAGTATATTATATCATAGTTATACTTTATTCCAGATTCAATCGGACTAATTCTTTGACGTTCCTGTGTTAATTTCTGTGGCACATAACATTGGAATTGTGCTAGTATGAACTGCACCACATGCGTGAAAAAAGGTACCGACTTATCGCACACAAATCAGAGTTCGCGAAGACTAAAACAAAATCAACTAAAATGTAAAAATAAAAAACTAACTATGAAAAATTCTTAGCGTTGGCAACGCTGCAGTCAGAAAAACCATACCGGGGAAAAGAGCAGAAAGAACCATTCTTATGTGCAAATAGCTCACAACGTTACAAACCTTTTTTTCATTTAATCTTGCATTAATAGAAAATGATGTAGAACTGTTGAATAGATTAGAGGTGACTAATTAATATAGAATACAAGGTATACCAAAATATATGTCGGTGATAATATAAATAGTTTTCAACCTAGGGTATCTAAAGGGATAAAATAGGGTTTGTTTGCATAAAAAACTACTCAAAGAAAGGGATGAAAAAATTTTGTGCCACACTTTTTCTTCAAAAATATAATTGAAGGAAGGGAGTAAATTTTCGATAAGAAACAGGTGTAACTACTAACATTAGGGGGCGGGGGGGCTAACTTCACGATAAAGAAACATCTGTAACTACTCATGGAAAGGGGTAAGAAACGTTTTATTGGTGGTGCATATTAATGGATAAATAGTGCAGTCTGGTGCAACATTTTTTCTACAAAAATATCAATGGGGGGGGAGGGCAAATTCATGGTTAAGAAACATCTGTAACTACTCAAGGGAAGGGATGCAAAAAGTTTTATTGGTGATGCATATTGGTGCATAAATAGTGCTGTTTGTTGCAACATTATTTTTTTTGCAAAAATACTTACTGAGGGGGGGGGGCGCGTTCATTTGGCCTCCTCCACATAAAAGTAGATGTAGTTTCTCAGAGAAAGTTTTATTGGTGGTGCATTTTAGTGCAATATTTTTTTTTTTTTAATTATCACTGGGTGGGGTCAACTTCACTTACCTAATATTTTTGATAAAAACATCCAAGAGAACAATCCTACAAAATTTTATAATATTCCAACACCCCATTTTTACTGAAAAGCATTCTTATTTGTTTTGTTTTCGTCCCTTAATACAGGTTTATTTTACAAAATAATTAGTTCAGGAAACCTGATCCATCTGATAAAATCGGATATGGACGCCCATGCAGAGCATTATCTTCAAGTTTCCACTTTGACATGATTATGGCCTATATTATCATGAATTATGACGTTGTAAATCCGGAGTGATCTATTGTATCGCTGACAATAGACATCATCGGAAACTATTGAAAATACCTGATTTTTAAAATTGAATAACTTTAGCTATGAATAGAGTTGCCAAATTCACTTAGTGTGTTCGCAAAGTCAAAATTTAACTACTTCGGTTCGGAAAATATTATTTTAAATTATGCTCTCCTTTTAGTCCAACAATACCAATATGTTATGGGGGACTATTAAAATCGTTAAATGTTGACTTTTCTTAATTTTATCAAAAATGAGTTATTAATAATATTAACACCTTAATCGATGAAAAAAAAGTTGTAAATTTGGTACAAAAATCTTCGGCTGACCATGAACTGATTAACTTTTGGGTAGGGTGGTGGGGGTTGAACGGGGGAAAAGGGGGATAAAATAATTAAAACCATTGTATATTTTGGAACAAAAGCAAGTAGCGATATACGGTTTTCAGATTTAACTTTCCATGAATATAGACTACAAATTTTGTTATAAAGTCCAAATTTGTGGGAACTTTAGTTTCCGAGTTATTTAAAAAAACGTGAAAATATATTTAAAAAATCATAACTTTAGAAGTAAAGCAGCCATCGATGGTTTTCAAATTTTGGTTTTTGTAAATATTACCCAAAAATTTTGTTATAAGGTTCAAATCTGCCAAAGCTACAGTTTTCGAGATATTTTTATTTCCTTTCAACATAAAATAATTGATTGTATGGTGGACTTTTCGTGCTTTCTAGCACCAATTTTTTAATCCAACATACCAATATGCTAGAGTTGCCAAATTCACTTAGTGTGTTCACGAAGTAAAAATTTAACTACTTCGGTTCAGAAAATATTATTTTAAATTATGCTTTCTTCTTAGTCCACCAATACCAATATGTTATGGGGGACTATTAAAATCGTGAAATTTTGACTTTTCTTAATTTTATCAAAAATGAATTATTAAGGTTTCAAAACACCTTAATCGATGACAAAAAAAGTTGTCTGTCGGTCTGTTGTCTGTCTGTATACACGATAACTCAAGAACGCCTTAATCGACTTTAACGAAATTTGATACAAAAATCCTCTATCGATCTGATTAACTTTTGGGTAAGGCCGTGGGAGACTAAAGGGGGAAAAAGGGAGATAAAATATTTTAAAAAATTGTAACTTTGGAACAAAAGCAAGTAGCGATATACGATTTTCAGATTTAAGTTTCCATCAGTATGGACTACAAATCTTGGTATAAAGTCCAAATTCGTGGGAGCTTTAGTTTCCGAGTTATTTGAAAAAACTTTCAAATACATAAAAAAAATCTTTAGAAATAAGGGAGCTATTTATATGCGATTGTCAGATTTTGTTTTAATATTACCCAAAAATTTTGTTATAAGGTTCAAATCTTTCTACAGTTTTCGAGATATTTTTATTTCCTTTCAACATAAAATAATTGATTTTATGGTGGACTATTCGTGCTTTCTAGCATCAATTTCTTTACTAAAAGATCAATTTGTCGGAGTTAATGGGTCCGATTCTGGTAAAATACAGGAAGTTCACAGAGTACCACTGGGTTTGGTCCTGGGTTCCATTTTTTTCACTCGGTCACCACTCATTTGGTGTATGACCTCAACTCATTCTGGGATACTAGGAAATTCATCATTTCTACGACCTTCGGAAACATAAAATTGGTGGGTCGTAATTAAACTGTACCTTGAGATAAAAAATCTGTTTGCAATTTTAGCATAACTTCTAAAAATGTATTAGACATGATTTTGACTACACGGCTGTCTCTCCTAAATATTTTTTTTTCGACAAAAAAGCTGCAACTTCACTGATTTTGCGCGTAAATCAAATCCGTGACAACTTTTTTAACAATTACACTAGGCAACAAATTTTAATTTTTTTTAAAGGTCGTACATAAAAATAAACTTTTCCGATTGTTTATGACTGAAATAGAGCCAACTAACTTCTAGCTAATTAAAATAATGACAAATTAATTATTAAACTATTTTTTTTTCCTATGTCTTTCTAAGTTTCTCTTTTACGCAGCCCCTTATTCCTCTCGACAAAGCAGCGTTGCCACTTGTAACATAATTACGGAATTGTAACATAATTTTTCGTTAAAATTAAGTTAAACGATAATGTGTAACATAATCGATAATTGTAACATATTTTTTCGCTCTAGAAATTTAATTTTTTTAACTTCTTTGCATGTCCAAAAGATTATTTTATTTTATTGAATCAGTGCCGACCTCTCTTGGCAATTAGTAACAAAACTACATTACAATAAAACTCAAAGCACCATCTATATAAATATTACCGTACTTCGAAAATGTCTTTTGTTTCATGTTTGTTGTTTCGGATGATCCCCTCGACTACACGGGATTCCCCGTCCCCGTGTATTTCGCTGATTTTATCGATTTCTATACCGATTGCCGGAATCGCCGATGCTGTCAGTAGTTTGTTGACAAATATTTTATTGTTTCTTACGCTCGTTTTCACCTGTCTAAAGTGTTTTAATATAACAAGTACAAGTAAAGCCAACTTAATACGCGAACGCGATGATATAGCTGTGATTTCGATTTTTATGAAAAAAAAAACTGTAACATCATTTTTATTTGGGTGGTGGCAACTGCGACAAAGCGTCCAACAGTAATTCGCTAGCACTGAAACATTCCACTTCCCTTGGCATTTTTTTTCCATATTTGCAATTTCTTGATGGAATCGTGTTCGTCACTCACATCGTCACAGTTGTCGGGGAGTAGTCTAAGTGAGAGTGTAGAAAATGTATTTTTAAGGACGTATTACATCCCATATATTCATATTATTATAGAAATTTGATTACAATCTCTGTAAAATTTTCTGCTCTTTTATTTCTTAAGGAGGTCGCCACTATTCCAAAGGTTTCTCATGCGTCTTTTTATTTTTGTTCAAGAACAGCGTCGAATCCAAAATCTTCGAGAAGCTTTCTTATTTGGGAACCCACAAAAATTCCCTCTTTAATCTTGGCGAAGTTTGATATGTAATGAAGGAAGTAATGTCTTATTTGGAGGAACTAAAGGATTGTCCGTAATATTTTTCACTTCCTATACAAAAGGTTGTCTTTGGAGCCAATTTCTTCTTTTACAGTGATCCTTTTTAGGTCGGTTATCCCATTCGCATAGAAAACAACAGTATTTTGTATACCCCAACTGGTTTTCAACAATAGCTTCATATTGGGATACGTTTCTTTCATATAAGCAGAATAATGAATTGGAACTGATCGAAATATACTGGAGAACGAAAAAAAATGCAACATGTATTAGGATAATTATTTGAATGAAAATTATTTATCTGAAAAGAAATATTTGATAAATTTGTTGTCTTCTAATCTTTCCTTTTTTCACAGATTTTGTCTATTCATTTTCAAAAACAACCAACAATTAAAAGACCTTTTCTGAAAATTTAAAATAATTTTTCTGGTAGTTTTGGATCTTTTTGGATTGCCTACAGTTTACTTAAAAAATAAAAATGGCAAAGTTCGCGGTCGCCAACAATTGCCAACAATTTCATCATTTAAATGACTTCGAGGAAGGACGCATCGTGGGCATGAAAGAGGCTGGTTTTGGTTTACGGGAAATTGTAAAAAGGGTTAATGTCAACCTATCAGCAATGTTAAGAGATTGGAGCAGGTGGTCCAATGATGAGACTTATAGACGTGGTGCGGGTTCTGGACGCCCTGGATTATTACAAGCTCGTGATTTACGGCATCTCAGACTTCTTGCTCTGAGAAAGCGACGGGTCAGTATACGCCAAGTAAGAGATGTTCTAATTGCAGCTACAGGGCGAGTGTTTTTAAGGATGACAGTTAATCGAAGATTGCTTGGTATGTGGCTGAGGGCTTACTGTCCGCTTTTGGTGCTACCTTTGACCCCACAACATAAAGCTCGCCGCTTGGAGTGGTGCAGAACTCGGCAAAACTGGAATGACGAATGGAATACCATAAGCTTCAGCGACGAATCCAGGATTTGTTTAGGCGGCCATGATGGACGCATGAGGGTTAGAAAATTTAGAGGTGAGAGACGAAATGTAGACTTTGCTGTTGAACGTAATACAGCAAGTATCATGGTATGGGGGTGCTATATGTGCTATATGTTTAGGAAGCTGATCACCTCTAGTCCTCATCAACGGCAATCTGACTGCTCGGTGATATATCGATGAAATGCTGCAGCCAGTTTTATATCCTTACCTACAAACTATCCAAAATGCGATCTTTCAATAAGATAATGCCGCATATTGCTCGTGAAACAATGGACTTCTTACATGAACTTGGCATAGAGACTTTGGAATGACCAGCAAGATCGCCTGACTTGTCGCCTACCGAACACGTATGAGATATGATGAGGTGCAATCTTCGTCGGTTACCACGTCCCCCTGGAAAATTAGATGAACTCTGAGGTGGTGGATTAGGGGGCTGATCTGGGGTGAGGTAAAAAGTGACCGATTGGGCCTACTTGCCAGGTCTTGGGCCGCCCCCTAGTTACTACTAGATGAACTCTGGCATGCCGTAAGGAGGATTTGGATGAGTGTTCCTCAATATGATATAGACCATCTTATTTTGTCAATGCCCAACAGAACAAACGAGTGCTTAAATAACCATGGAGGAGCCACTCATTATTAATTTTTTGATGATTATCATGAAGGAATCTTCTTGGAAATGTAATAAATTATTAAGAGCATCCTAATTTATTAATATATAAATAAATTACTTTAAAAATATTTGACCTTTCTGGTGTTGTATTTTTTTTTGTTCTCCAGTGTATGTTGCTATTATGTAGAAACACCACTTTAAGACTTTTGATGAGTCTATGAACAGTCGCCACTCATGTGTAGTCCATCAATTTCTTGGCAGGCTATTAAGTCATTTTCCATCTTAAAAAATGACATAATTATTAACGTATTAAAAGAAACAATTACTCCATAGTCAAGCAGGTTCAACTATTGTAGTCTAAATGCAAGTACTTATATATATCATAAGTACGTGTCTAAATGCTAACGACTCCGCCTTTTGTTTTGGCAAATCCAAGTCTCCTATAACCACTCAACTCAGTTTCTATTATTCTATGTGCTTCCTTGCAACCACAAGGTTAATAAATATAAAAGAATAATATCTCTGATTTCATAAATTCAAATATACACACAAAAATCCCTCTCTCAGTCCATGACAACACGTTAACAGCATGCGCCAGCATAAAAGATTTATGGTTCGTAGACAGATATCCTGCCCGTATCATGTAAAGAAAAATATTTTTAGCGATGGATCGAGCAGCATCGAGCAGATCAAAATCTATAACACTGAGCTATTTTTATTGCCGAACTCTTTTTTGAGTCTGCTAGTGTTATTATGCCTGTTAGTATATGCCTTCATAGATTGTGAGAAAGCGTTTGACCGAGTCCAACACGAAAAGCTCATAGAATCGCTAAAAGAAGCTGGTCTAGATGACCGAGATAATCGGTAATCTACAATGGAATCTAACTGCTGTTTATGCCCAACTGTCCTCTGAAGAGGTTGTATATTGTCTCCGCTGTTGTTTAATATCTATAGTAACAAAATAATATAGAATGCACTTCATAACTGCGAAGAGGATCTGACCATAAACGGCATAAAAATCAACAACCTACGATATGCCGACGACATTGTCGTAATAGCACACACGCTGGGAGGCCTGCAAGAGTTGTTGAATCAAACTGCTGCCAAAAGTTCGCAGAGGCATGTTAGAGGTAAATGGGCAGCAAGTCGAACGCGTGGATTCATACATATACTTGAGTTGCCTCCTCAATGAGAAATGGAACAACATGCAAGAAGTTCGTGCAAGAATTAAACAGGCCAGATCAAAATTAAATCAGTGTTGTGGAGTCGCGATCTTAATAACACTCTCTGAATTCGTCTGCTTCGGTGTTATGTTTTTAGCATCTTATATTATGGAACGGAAGCATGGACACTGACTAAGGCCATGGGTAAAAAGTTAAAGGCATTCGAATTATGGTGTTATCGTAGAATAGTAAGGATATCTGGGATGGACAGAGTAACTGATGTGGATGTTTGATGACAAATATAAACTTTTAAAATTAATAATAGAAGGCAAAATTGAAGGCAGAAGATGTCCAGTTCGTAGACGTATATCATGACTTAAACATCTTAGATAATGGTATGGTGTTAGTAGAGTCCGGTTAAGAAGTAAATGGGCCAGCTAAGGAATGTGCGTGGAAACCCATTTTCGTCTGAAGCCCGCCCACTTAGCTGGCGATTGGTTTGCAGTATGGAGTCATAGGCGTAGACGCTCTAATCTGTTTATTGCACTTAATTTTCCAAAGCAATTTATTGATTTTACTATTTTATAAATAAATATATCATTTACATAAAACATCCCTTTTCAATTTATTATTATTTTTAACAGTAACATTATAACTAAGATCCATTAAAAAAAAAGTAAATTTAAATATTAATACATGAAGGGCACACGGGAAAAGGGGAGAATGTCCATTTTCAACTTAATTGAGAAAAGAAGTTTTTTAACTTTGATACTCAAAAAATATTTATATTACAGTAGGTAATAGTTTCTTTTTTGTGTTTAGTCATCATTATAATTTTATATGTTGCTCATGATGTAATCTGATTTTATTTATGTTTCCATTGTTCAAAAAATATTTTGTGAAAACGAAGTCGTAGCCAACAGGTGGCGAACGGAAAATGCATAGAAAGGATGGGCAGAAGGCTAAAAACTACAAACAATTTTGAGAATAAATAAAACATTTAAAAAAAAATGTTTCGAGTAGAATACCTTTTAAATTCATTAAAATTAATTAGAAAGTCCCTGATTTTTACAAAAAATGTTATTTGAGAATTCAATAAAACATTAACTAACCCAATTCAGTATTGAAACGTATAGTATGTAAATAAATTATTTGAGAACTCATTAACTAACGAAATTCGTAATAACGGCTTGCAAATAATATTTTATAATTGTTCAACTTATTCATTTATTTTAAATGGCAGTGACGATACGTACACCCCTGCCACAGTGTTCGGCCCTGCCTCAAACAGAGACAACAAGCGAGTGTCGCACATCGTCCGTGCTTGTCGTGGCCAATTTACTTAATAATCGGACTCTACTAAGACACTTTTCCGAAAAGCAGCGGACAGAGTACAGATCGCGCTGATGACAGTCAACGTTTGAAGAGATCATGGCACTTGAAGAGTGTTATTATCTATAAAATATCTAAGGCCGGTATTACACTATAACATTTATTTGTCAAAGATTTTTTGTAAAAGATTTTTTTTTTCAAATGTCTTTCATAAAATATCTTTAACAAATAAATTTTATAGTGTAATACCGGCCTAAGAGTACATACCTAGTGAGTGAGTGACTATTACTGTTAAAAAAAAATATTGCTAGAAATCCCTAACTTCTAGCCGGAATGTGTGAACTTTGTGTGAAAATTAATTAAAAATAATCCCTGCTGAACTAAACTCGCATGACAACATACGTTAACCGTCAACATTCTAAACCCCAAAACTAAAGTAAAACAACAAATACACAACTTCCGACATCATAGTAAAAAACCGGGGTTACTTCTGAACCTCACACGCATTAACTTGGTACAAAAACTGAAATTTATGTGAGCGTGGCGAAACTCAAGATTGGGAATGGCAAAAACAGCAGGAACATTTGTAATAAACAAGGTTATATAAACAGAACATAAAAGGATGGTTTGTTTTACTTGGGTTTATGGCTTAGCATCTACACAACGTTTACAATTTGTTACTAAAAAAACACCATCCTTCTTTGGCCACGTGGGGCAAAATATGTAACCATAAAATTAATTACCTTTAGGTGTCACCACTTGTAGAAAAATTTTAATCAATATTCTTTTAAATTTTATTTGATATCCAGGATGGTTCTCTTTCTAACTTATGAGTTTGGATAACTATAAGCTATTCAGACAACGGGAATAATAAGCAATTGTAAAAAATTCCAAAGACTCCACGAATCCAAGTAAAAATAAATCGATAGATACCAAGTAAAAATTAATCTAAATTTACTTAAATTACTCAAATATTTTTAAAATATTAAGAAAGGTGTAAATAAATAATTTTCTCAAAATCTTAAATGATTTAAAAAGTTTTTGAGTATATTAAGTCAACTTAGATTTATTTCGGAAATCGGAGTTTTTTATGATTGCTTATTACCACTGTTGTTAGAGAGAGAACAACCTGGATTCGAAATAAAATGCAAATAGTCCTGGCCCCATCGTATACCCCCGCAAAAAAATATAGGTCCGGAAATTTTGACTTTTAATTCATGTTTTTGGATCATTCTCGCAGTAGTTTCTCTATTTTAGTGAACACCCTGCAATTTTGTATTAAAACGCTTAAAATGTGCATTTTTTGTGTGTTTCCTTTGTGGAGAAAGGCTAAATATCAAAAAGTAGTTGGCTAATTGTAAAGAGAAAACCACGGATCGAAAGGTAATTTTTTTCTGCGTTTTAGGTATTATGTTTCATGTCTATTAGAGATAAGGGTTGCCATCGAAACCGAGATAAATAGGATGGTTATACCAAATTATGTACGTTTTCCAAAATAATTCGCAGATTCAAGATAGATTTTCTGATTTTATTTAATTTTAGGGATTTTATTCCTTAAGCCAAGATAAACTATATATCAATCAACGTAATCTTCAATATTATACAGGGTGTCCAAAAAACGACTTTAAATGAAAGTTTTTAAGACTGTGGTCAATTTTTGTTATTTTTTAATATGTGATACAGACAATCAATTCTTGTCGTGAGCCAGCAATTTTCATTTGGCACATATCTTTGTATAAATTTGGGGTGACCCAAAAAAAGAGTAACACAATAAAAGTATTTTTTGAGGTAATACCAGGAATTAAAAATATTTTTTTTCCATAGGTAACGAACTAAAAATTTTTGTACAGGGTCAGCCAAAAAATGGTCTTTGGAAGTCGCTAAATATATTATAATCGAATTTGCACACATTTTATACTCAAAACTACTATATATAAAAGCTGAAGTTATTTGTAGAAAAATTTATATTATTCAGGATTTTTAAAACTTCCAAAAATACAAATTAATGTATGATAGTGTTGAAATATTTTAAAAGTTTTTACGGGGTGTCTTAATACGCTTCGATAATTTGTACAACGTAGAAACCTTACAAATTTAAAAAAATTGATAATATTTGCAAATGGGATTTATAATTTATTTACCATTGGAAAAATAATATTTTACAATGCTTTGTATTATGTTAATCTATATTAGAGGGTGCTCTTCAACGTTTTTTTTGGGTCACCCCGAATATACACAAAGGTAAGTGCTAAATAAAAATTTAAGATAATGGCATTTCGAAAGGAATTTTTTTATAAACCTTATAGTTTTCTCATAAACCAAAGTCCAAACACACAAAAAAAATGCAATTTTGTGTGTGATCAATGTCTACCCAAAATAAATTACTTCTAAAATGATCCAAAAACATTAATCAAAAGTCAAAATCTCCGGACCTACATTTTTTTGCATGGGCCTGGACTAAAAAGAATACTGGCCCCATGAAAGCAATTGTAAGGCATAACATCGGCGCCTTATAATGAGCTGTCACAAAAATTTAAATTTTTTATCCTCATGTAGATGCTGTAGCAAAAGCAATTTCGTCAGTTTTCGGTAGGTATTTACTTTCAAAGAGCGTTTATGCTAAAAAATCCATTAGGTAACAAAATCCTTCTGATGCGTGGCAAAACAAGTTGCAGGGTGAATTTAAGCAACCTATTTAAAGCGATTAGACTATACAGGAAATAACCATTCATTTTTTTATCAAGAAGGTTTTTTTGCAGTTAGTAGTTATATGTATTTTTTGTTTTAATTAATTTCCTATATCTATTTTTTTTTCTGGAATTTTTTGAGATGAACTATTTGAACTTATAGTTTTTTAAATATTTTTGGGGGCAATTTCGCCAACTAATTTCTCCTAGAAATTTAGAGTACCTATATACCAGTTTTATAAGTTAAGGTCTAGTTAAAAACTTGTTGCCATCATCAAGCCTTTCGGTATAAAAATACTCCCCAAAATTTTAAGTATAATTTAACAAGCGTCATCGTCAAAACACAAACAACCAACTTATTCCTTGTACGGTTAGCCCTTATAATCCTCTGGTTCAAAGGTTTATATGCAAGTATAATACATTATCTAAGATGGCGCATTACTTAATGCGGATTAAAGTTAGAAGCGCATAGCAGAGGTTAACCCGTTTATAAATAAACTCTTGTTAAACTGGTGACGTGTGAAATTATGTTTTGGGATTGCTCAGCAAGCAACAAATAATGCCTCTTCTTGCACGTCTATAAAATTCGTTTCTTCCAAAAAATTTTTGCTGTAAATACACACCTTTCCAAATGTCCAAAAGTTGGCTCACCTTTAAAGTCTTCGTTATAGTCCTTTGGACGCAAAGGGTGATTTTGGTACAGTTTAACGGAAAAGAATCCCGCACGGATAACATAACCATTTTTTGATATTTT
This sequence comes from Oxystoma pomonae, assembly GCA_963921995.1. Classification (NCBI taxonomy): domain Eukaryota; kingdom Metazoa; phylum Arthropoda; class Insecta; order Coleoptera; family Brentidae; genus Oxystoma; species Oxystoma pomonae. Next base: position 121,762,592 of record OY998163.1, on the reverse strand, counting down.
GAAGATATTTTACTTTAGGTGAAAAAAATTAAATTCTATGAGGATCGTATGTCTGCGATAGGAGATATGAGATCTGAAAGAACGTGATTGGGGTTTCATTTGAAAGGTTCTTAAATACTACACAGAGGCAGAACCAGGATTATAATTTAGGGAGGCTTTAGTATTTGCGAAAGTTAATTTAAAAAAAAAAATACGTAAATGAGACTGAAACATTTTTGTGTTTTATTTTCTCTAGTGGTTTTTCTTAAGGGTTAGTGGTATTTAAAAGCTAATTTAAGGGCGTAGGCAGAATATGTAATTTGAGGGGGGGCATGAGCTTTAAAAAGTCAATAAATAAGAAAAAATGTTAAAAAGAAAAACCAACTCTACTTTTTTGCATTAGTATTTTTTATCTCATTTAATCCATGAAGTGAGTACTCTTTAAAGGTATAGTCAGAGGCATATGCAGGGGTGGGTTTAGGGTTTTTTTGCCCCCTAGATATAATGAATTTTGAATCCTAAAGATTAAACTCTCCCAAAAATCAAAAATAAATTGTCATCTGAAACTATGTTGTTACTTAAATCCCTCCAAAAACCTCAAGCCCTCCTGCCCCACTAGAAACAAAATTTCTGCATACGCCACTGAGTATGGGCCAAGTTTTGGTATTAGGCTGTGTTTGGTGGGAATAAATCAGAAAAATGTTTTAATTTTATCATTTTAGATTCTTTATTAGAAGAAAACAGTAGCATAATTACTTGAGAAAGAACAAAAACTTGATGAGTAATTCAATTTTCGAACAAAACTTATAAACTAATACTTCTCTAATATCATTCTATGCATATTTATTTTTAATCAAACAAAGTTTTTTGCTTCCTCGATCTGCGGTAGCTTTCTAAAACAAAAAACAATTTTCAATGAAAATTACATAGATATGTCAAAAATGCATCATGACCTACTCCTAATTGTTTTTCAAAGCAAAATCAAAGCCCACTTAGTTTAAACTTACCTAAACCTCTTGCATAAATCTCAATCCATTCGAATAAGATGAATATTATTACATTTTGTATTAATCTATATAAACCTCTCCAGGTTTTTATGACTTCGCTAAGATAGAATTTTAGATACAGCCCTGTAGCGTATTTGATTACCTTTAAAATGAGGCCAAACTTGCAGAAAACTTCCAGCGAAAACAGGACAAAATAAAGTGTAACTCTGATTTTACATTTTTTTAAAAGCAAATTGTCGCGGTTTTGGCCTTCATAAGCCCGGCAACACAAAATCATAAGTAGGACTCTGTCGACTAATACATTACCTTTTAAACGAGACCAGACTTGAAAAAAATCGTTCCCCCAAACGGGATTAAAAGAAGTTTTTACTTTTAATTTTTATTTTTTTTTTAAACTAACCCTCCCAGATAATCAAGCTTTCTTAAAATACAATATTGGATACGCCCCTGTGCAGTATTCAAGTACCTTCCAAACGACATCCCAATTATCAAAATCCCTAAAGTACTTTTCAAATTACGAGAAAAATTCTCCGTATGTGTTTAGCAGACATACGTTTTTCACGGCTTATATCTCCTATCACAGAATTTATTTTTTTTCACCTAAAGTATTAAAATATCAAAATATGGTTGCGGCATGCTTTCGTTACTCTTAGACAATAGACAATAGTTTATCTCCAAATTTTTTGCATTAGGTAAATCGGATCGTCATAAAATTTACAAAAAATTGTAAAAATAATAAAAGTACATCAATCAGTTGCGTTTACTTACTTACTTACTTTGTTAAAAATTATTCCTAATAGTAAACGGTTTATATTATGTCATCATTGCTGTATGAGACCAAAAAATTACTAAACATTTTTAAAATTGTACACAAGTAGTTCAAAAAGTCAAAACACAACATTAGAACATGTAGTAACTTATAGGAATAATACAGAGTGAAACCTTGAAATAATATTTCAAAAAATGAAAATCAGATTTAGTGAACTAAAAAATACATACATATATATTTCCAAAAAAAAGACGTTAAAATTCATTAAAATTTAGGAACTCATTATTGCTGTAGGGTCCTATCTTACAAATTAAATTAAAGCATTATTTCATATAGAGTTCCTAGCTTTGGATATTTTTTATTGGGTGTGGAAGTTTATTAAAAAAATTAATTGCAGCATAATCCGGGATTTTTTCAGTAAAACATAGTCTATGTTTTGGATATATATACATTTTGTTTTTATTTCTTGTGTTACAAGTTCTAGTGCCGGCATATTTAGCAAAAAGTAGTGGATTTTTTTCAAATACAGCAAAAACTCTCAGACTAAACATCCGGGACAGTTAAAGCTTTATTTTCTCTAAATTTATTTCTACAAAAGGCATATGGCCTGATTCCTACCAAGATCCTAATAACACATTCCTGCAAAATAAATACGTCATTTATGTGACTACTATTATTATTTGAGAGTAAAACATACCATAATAAATTGATTTTAATGAACTGGGAACTCTAAAAATTTTACTCAAAACTCTAATAGCGTAGCTTGCCGCTGATAATTTTTTACATAGTTCTCTGATGTGCGAAAAAAAATTAAGATCCTTATCAATACTCCCAATACCTTCGTATGACTTTCAAAAGTCTCCTTCGTAAGTTTTTTCTGTCTTCATAATGAGTTGGTTGTTAACACAGTATTCAGACTCTCGATAAACCAGCAGTACTACGTTGGCATCATCTGCGTAATTGGCTAGAAAGTTTGAATTTTTGATGACATGGTTTAGATCATTAAGATAATAAAAATCAGAGGACCTGCGGAATTCCTGTCATTATGACGTTATATTTTGAAGTTTGTTCAAATTTTTTGTATCTGTTTGTGGTTTTTCTGTCAACTGCGAACAAAATAACTCTAACTCCGTACGCTTCCAATTTTTTCAAAAGAACTTTATGATTAATTGTATTAAATGCTTTTGATAGATCCAAAAAAAGTTCACAGGCCGCAGACTCAAGAGTGGATATTATTGACTTGTTTAGTTCTAAAAGAGCCGTCTCTGTAGACTTTTATGAAAGAAAGCCATGTTGAAAATCATTTAAAAGTGAATTTATCAGGAAAAAATTTAGCAGCATTTTATGTATTAATAACTCGTAAATTTTTGCAAAAGATAAAGTCAGACTTATAGGTCTGTAGTTTGAAAAACATTCAAGGTCATAATTTTTTTGTGAAAAACTCCTGAATTTAGGCTGATATTCACAGGCCAACACACATTTTGGTGCCGGCAATTTTTTAACTGTTTCTGGGTAATTTTTGGGTGGAGAATCCGAAATAGCCATCAGATTTTGTCTATCAGATCTAGTTTTCAAAATAGGAATTATTTACTTTTTTTTAACCTCTATGGATATTTTACGTTATAACTATGACTATTGCCAGTAACAAAAAAAAACACATATAATTAAATATTTATTATAAAAAGTAGCTTAACATACATTCATACTCATATTAGTCACTATCACCTACAAATTTTCTTTTACACGACTTTCTAGCATGGAGTTTACTGGTGTAGTATCGCTGAAGGCTCCAACAGTAGTCGGACAACATGTGGCTATCCCATCGTCTTTGATATCGATCTTCCATAGTTTTAATATCCTGATGGAATCTTTCTCCCTGTTCTTCACTACAGCCACCTAAATTTTCTGGAAAGCGATCAAGGTGGCTGTGGAGGTAGTGAACTTTTATACACATGTTACAACCGAGAATATGAAAATTTGAAAGCACTAATTCTATGTAATTGTCTGCTTTGTGATTTCCAAGAAAAATTTTAACTACTTGAAAAAATGCACCCCAAGCGTTATATTCAGTCTCATTCATTGATGTGGTGAACTGTGGATCTTTAGCAAGTTGCCGTATTTGAGAACCATCAAATATACCAGCTTTTAGTTGTTCCGTGCTAATCCTAGGAAACTTATGTGGCAAGTACCCAAAACAATTTCCATCTCGATCTAACGCTTTCACAAACTGCTTCATAAGCCCCAACTTGATATGCAAGGGTGTTAGTAAAATTTTTTCTCTCGTAACCAATTCACTACGTTTTGTTTTCGTTGAACAATAGGCCAATTTCTCTTAACCCAGTGCTGATCTTTAGCTCTGCTATCCCTAAGACATAAAAAATAGGGGTATTTTATATATCCACTTTGCTGTTTAAGGAGAAAGATCACTTATGTACTTCGTATTTAATTTGTTTCAAAACTTGGGCTATTGTTTTATACTCCTCTTTCATGGTAGTAGAATGTCCAATAGGAATTGAGGCATATTTGTTACCGTTATGTAAAAGGACACATTTTAAACTAGGTTTTGAACTGTCAATGAAAAGGCACCAATCGTCTGAAGGGTATTCTGGCAAACCCATTTTTTTCTAAGAGTCCTTTTATATCGTTACAGAATACCAGCTTATTTTCCTGAGTGAAAAAAGGCAGCAGATCCTTTTCTCTCTTACGATAAAATGTAACATTAGTGCCTGGATAAAGAAGGTTCTTTTCTTTTAATCTGGATGCAAGTAATTCAGCACACTCCTTTGAAAGGTATAGTTCTCTCACTAGATCGTTCAGGTCTTGTTGATTAAAACACTGAGGAGTTGTTAAATCTGCTTCAAATTCACTGTCGTTTTCTGATTGCATTCTTTGAACTTCATCAGATGTTGATGTTTTTGTATCATCTTCCGGGATTTCAGGAAGATGATACAAAAACACAAAGATCAAGGAAGGTTGGAATGGGTATTTCCTTACAGTGTGGTACAGGTCTTCTGGCAGAATCTATATCAGGATATGTTCATTTATGTCGATTGTTCCTATTTGAAACCTTTAATATTAATGAGATAAAAATAGCAGTCATCATAGTGGTTACGTGGGTCCCTCCAAACCATTGGTACACCAAATTTCAGCCACTTTCTGTTTCCAATTGTCCACTGTTGCAAATGTTCAACACATGTTTTACACACCACATGTGGAGCCCAAGATTTATCTTGATCTCCCAAATGAACGTCAAAATAGGCAAGATAAGACCTTTTCACAAATTTAGAAATAGTTTTTCTACTTTCTTTCGAAGTGTAGTCGCCACATACATAACAAAAAACATCTGGATGATTGACACAGCTACGCCTGCTTGTGGATACCATTGTTTTAGTTTTAACACTATAAAAGACGAAAATGTACAAAAAATTATAGCACAAATTTATTTGCAAAAACTACACAATATACTAAGTCGAGAAGGATAAAGGTAGATAAAAGGTACTATGTTTCCAAATCCAATAAGTTGGGGTCGAGCAGGTATGGGGAGATCGGATCATAGGGAATTCCAAATATAAAATAGATAATAAAATTAATAGGATTAAGTAATGCGGGTTAACCAGGTCTAAGAATATTGGTTTACGGACAATTTCAAGTATATTTGGCTAATTAAATTCAGTTCAGTACCAAATTTCTTTTTTGAATTTTAAAGACATGTTGATTTATTTATGTTGGGAATTTGGAACCTTTGGTTGCACTAAAACAAAGTTATGATTGTTTTCCAAAAACCAAAACCTCTGCTCCTGATGATGCTAACGTTGTTAGCGAAACGCGCGTCGAGTGCAAAAAAGTGTAGTTTTTGTTTGTGGAAAACAATCATAACTTTGTTTTTTTTTATATATATTTAGTTTTGCCTTTTATTAGAACTAAATTCAATTAGTCTCTATCTCAAAAACTAGAGATGATAGAAAAAATCTGCTGCCAGTTTTAGAATCAACACATTAAGTATATCTAAAATCAGTTCTTAGATCTCAGGCAACAAAAAAATTTTTGTTGGCCTGTGAAATACATACAAGCGGTTCGTTTATAAATTCCAAACATTTTTTGAGCAAATCTGACGGATCTTCATCATGACCTGCAGATTTTTTATTTTCTTATGGTTACCTTTACCGTAAATAATGGTAAATTCTAGAGGTTAAAAATAGTGCTTTGGCGGTAAATATAGCCTTATATCTTTCTTTATTACAAAATATTTGCGTTTGTGTGTAGTCATGTTATTAATCACATGACAATAAAGTAAAAATCAAAAATCAAGTTTTTGACAACCAAGACAAACTTTCTAACTTAAAAATATTCCACCACCACATATTAGCGCCAGTGGTTACATTTAATAAAGGCCTAAAATTTACTACCGCCTAATTCTTTTAGTCACTAAAATATGTAATTTTTATGTAAGCTGTCTAATATTTTGTTTATATGTTTTAAAATTTTACCGAATTGGATCAGATTTTATCTTGCAAACCTATAAGGCCAATTTTCCCTCCGTGGTTTACTTTTCCGGCATTAATTTTTTAAAGGTCTTTTGAACAAGAAAATCATCTCTCACATAAAAATGTTTTCCCTATTAATTCGTTTTTTTTAACCAGATTTCAATGGGAAAACAAATTTAACTTAAGGGGATTAGAGAAATCGGCACTCTAATTGGTTGGTATAAAGAAAATATTAAAAAATAAAGGGGATAAAGTGGTTTTAGTTGGAATTGCGGGTAATATTATTTTTTTTTAATCGGAAATACATTAAGCATTTTTTTGCTATTTTTTTATTGGAAGCACAGACAGTGGTGTATGCCTGAGAAGGGCATAGAAGCTTAAGCCGCCACCCTAGAGTGACTAAATATTAACTCCGAAACATAAAAAAAAATTTACCGAGTATTCTAAAATTATAATAATTAATCAATGATGTTATATAGTGCCGCCGGCATAATTTTTTGCAGTATAAGCACAAAATTTTGCTTCCTTCAACGTTTTTTTGTGAAATATTTAAAAACTTGTGGGTTGGGTTGGGTTGGGGTACGATCTATTCTTTACTTTGGATTTTTTGCTAAAATCACGTAAAATCGTCCATTTTTTACATGTTCTAAGTGCTGTTAAATAAAACTGCAATCGTAACAATCAACGACATTATGGCTCTATATCAGTCAATTTTTTTAAAAACATTGGTCTATGTTTTTAAAGAAATATAAAAAAGTTACCTAGCTGCCCTGCCCCTGTGACCACCACTGTAATTAATAATATTTGCGAAGTTACAATATGACATAGAAAACTTAGGGAAAAGGGGGTAATAATTTTTTTGTTTAGAAATAACTTGGCAAAAACATATTTTAAATGTCCAACCGGTGAAAATTTTTGGAATATTGAACTAAAACTATATGGCTGTGGGGCATATGGGGAAAAAGAGTACAATTTTATGTAATAGAGTATAGAGTACAAATCTTTGAAAAAGAATGCTTCAACTTGGGAAACCCACAGTCATAAAGTCTCAAAATATAAAATTTATTCAAAATTTGGTATGTCTCACCTTCACACCTGGTACATAAATTGTCACGGTAGAGATTAACATGTAAAGAACATTACAAAAGTTTAAAAAAGTAAAAATAAAAAACATTTAAACAAACGAGACTCGTTCTACATTTTACAAACAAAAACAAAAAAAAATTAAAAAGAGTACTGTACTTTCAAAACGAGTATCATAACGTAATTTAGGGAAGAAGGAGGATATTGAGTATACTTCTCCTAACTAGTTAAAGACAAATTTTTGTGAGCTTACTATAATTGTTCTCTTCTTTTAATTGCATCGAGCTGAGAGAGATCAAGCTTACCAGAAAATGGTCCCCCTGCACCCCTCTGTCCATAAAACATAACTATCTCGTTGATATAGTTATTGTTGACAGATATACGAGGTCGAAGGGTTTACAGGCGGGCCTGACAGAACATGTTGTAGTATGCTGGATCTCTCTCAGCCGAGATATAGAATTTTACCACTTTCAAAGTTTCAAAGCTTCCAAAACCTTAACCTAAGTTCTGTAAAACTGCTTCAGCAATTATATTAGGGCTTCAATATCAAAATGGATGGTGGCTTTTAGTTTGAAAAAGTGGCAAAAACTTAAAATTTAAAAAAATCATTTTTTTTTAAATCGGATTGTAAATATCACAGCCCTCTTAAACTAATAAAGCTGATAGATCTACAGGTCACTGAAACATACAAATAAAATAATGTTTAAAAATTAACCTTAGTTTCTAATACATTTAAGAAAATTTAAATGCTAATTACAATCATTGGCTTGTAATTACTCTAGTTATTATAGAAAAAACATATAATCAGGTAACCACAAACGATAGTCAACTGTGAACTCTATTTGGAGCCTGTTGTGGTTCTTAAAAACTAAATTTTTTAAAAAGTAGCATCTGTTATAAAATTCAAAGGATAAAGTAGCAAGCTTCCTTCTTTTTTCTGTGTTTTCTTGAAACTACGTAACAGACCTAAAATGTTTCCAGCGTTAGACCGAGTTGCAGGGGAATAATAATCTTCTCTGCCAACAGCATAGTTATTTAAGTAACAAGTGCGGAAAGTGATACTTTACCGCACGCGACGGCACTTGACCGAACGAAGCAAATGTGAGATTAGATGCACTTGCTTAGTGATGCACAGTGAGCAATTTTTAAAGGATGGTTCATAGAAGGCTTAGTCACTAGATTAGTATTTGGTTTTGTTATAGTGTTACTTATAGTTTTAGTTTTAAAAATTGCTTACTGTTCATACTTGTCTTTGTTATAGTCATAACAATCGCTAAGCTAGTACATCTAACCTCACTCTTTTGATGTTTTCTTTTTTTTACTTTTATTTTTTGTACCCTGTTTTCAAAGAAAATAAGGTTTAATAGAAACAGTTTTTTTTGGAACCTACAAAACACTTAGCAACTTGTTTTCTGCTTTTAATTTACCTGTATAATATTTTTGAAAATATCGATTTCATTCCTGTAAACATAGATGGCCATACTTGCAATTTGGAACTCGCGCATGCGCACTTATATTTATTATAGTAATAGTCGTAATTTTAGTTATAAAAGTTGCCAACTTTTCCTTAGGACTGTGAATAAGCCTATGACAAAGCATAATCAAAAGCATTGCTTGAACACTTTCATAAGAAACAGTGGTTTTAACTTTTTTATGATTAATACTGTAACAAAAATTAAACCAAAGACTAAGACTATGCCTTGTATGAACGATACTTTAGACTAAAACTATAACTAATACTATAAAATAACCAAATACTAATCAAGGGACTAAGCCTATGCCTTGTATGAAAGATCCTTTACTCATTTCAAACAATTTATCTATTTATCGCGCCAAGCATTCGGCTTCGCTGTTGTCGGTACAAAGGAAGCTATCATAATTGACTCTGCAATTCAAATAGTAGCATTTTAGTGGCATTTTTTAATTTCTATTGAAAATAATTATAAAGTGACCGACAGCAATTTTTTGTGACCTTATTATAGTTACTGTTGGTCTCTTCTTTTAATTGTATCGGTCTGAGAGTGGTTAAGCTTACCAGAAAATGCTCCCCTTGCACCTCTCTTCTTATTAAAATATAACGACCGCCTTGAAATAGTTACAGGCCATATTCCAGGTAATGTGTGGTATGCTGGATCTCTCAGCCGAATGCATTTGGAAAAAGAGAACAATAATAACTATAATCACACTGGCACACCGAGGGGGTTTGTGGTTAAAACCCCTCTCCCCCCGAGATGAAGAGAACAATAATAACTATAATCACACTGGAACACCGAGGGGGTTTGTGGTTAAAACCCCTCTCCCCCCGAGATGCCTGGGTATGGCCACATTTTTAATTCAAATTAAGTTTTTTTATTATTTATCCTTAACCCCTCCCCCAAAGTCAATTCCTTGGTGCGCTACTGATAATAAGCTCACAAAAATTTGCTAAATATTTTGAAATTGATTTTAAAAATCCGTTGGCCAAAAAACAATGACAAAAAATGGCATCAGAATTCGCTGAACTTTGAGTGGAAGGCGCATTTTGTAAAAACCGACACACGGCTCTGAGAACTTTTATTTCTAAGGCCACCTATTCGAAGTATTCAAACAATTGAATCGGTGGCCTCAGAAAGAAATTGTAGCTTACTCGTCAAAAAATCAAAAAAGGTTTCCGACCTGTGTCTTGATTATTACAAAATGTGCCTTCCATTCAAAGTTCAGCAAATTCTGATGTTTAGTTGACTCCAAAAAGTATTGATATCACATGAACGTCACTACGACATATCTTGAGCTAACGTCACTGACGGAAAAAAAAAGAATCTCTCCTCTTTAATCGTTTGTGCGTGTGTATAACATCTTTAGTACGTTCACGTAATAAAATTATGCCAGGTCCCTTGACTGCCCTTTCGGCATGGCTTAAATATTTCATGTTTCGCCCATTCCTTCTAATCCAGGAATGGTTAACGCTCCTTTATTATACCCTTACTTCTATTTAAATAATTTATGTATACGTGTGTTATTTTGGGCTCGTATAAATTATAATTAAACAAAGGAAATTTCACTTTGTATATCACTCTAAATGTAGGAAACTCTTGAAGCCAGCATCTTTAGAAGCTAGGATCGCTCTAGGGTTTGGCCCCTATAAAAGCACAACTCGTTTTGCTCGTGGTCTTCAGCAAATAAAATATTCGTCACTATCTTGCTAAGGATACTAATCAGGCAGAGGAAACCCATTTGTGGCAAAATTTATTTACGTCACTAGAGCGGAAAATTCGTCTTTACAAGTCGACGAGGAAATTTACAAAGCGAGCCACAGGCGAGTCCTGTAAACCTGCGGAATCCTGTAAAGACACTTTTCGGCCGTGTATCGTACGTACTTTTTTTTTCAAACGATCAGAAAAACATTTTAGTACCTACCACTTTCGTCAACGCCTAACCCCCCTAATAAGTCCCCTAATAAGAAAATGTTAGATTTCTGCTTCTTATTAGCTAAAAATCTATTGCCGCTAATGCCAGTAGTTTTTAAGATCAAAACTAAAGAAAAACAAGTAACTTTTGTGGTTATAAATGATTTTTGTACTTTTAACTTGTGCAAAATTCTAAAAAACATTAGAAAATTTAAAGTGTAGGGCCCATTAGCTTCACACGGCTAATTCAGTGATGACTGACGACCAGCTATTGCCGGCCATGGCCAACTTATCAAGCAAAATAATGATAAAACAACCCATGAAAGGCAGATTTTGAGGTTTTTCCTTTATTTACCTATATTTCTTACTTTGAGCAGCAATACATCTTTATTAACTTTCTTAACGTTTTTTAACTCGCACCAGTTTATAAACGCTGGTAGCGGCTCTTTAGATTTTTCAGGCAGCAAATCGAAAGTGACTCTTGAAGCAGCTTCTATTATTTCCTCCGGATTCTACTCATTTTATAGATCTGAGTACATGCTTGTAAACCAAACTTTTGACACAAATTTAAAAGAGCTTTTTTAGAAGTTTCAAAACTGCTAAAAAAGAACAAAAGCTAAAATCTGTCAACAAGAAGTCATGGCCAACTTGGGCAAAAATGGGACCGGAAAATTGAACAGAAAGGTCCTTTCTTGAGAGTGGAAATATTTCCAAAGAACATGCCTTGTAATGTAGAACTTTCCGAATGGAAAGTGGCTATTTTCCGGTGGTTCGAAAGAAAAGCTTCTATTTATAGTATTTTGTCCTCGTTTGTTTATTGATCGTACATACTATTACAATATTGGAAGAAAAAGCTGTTAAAAATAAACCAAACCATCATCTTTTTCTATATATGATCAGTCCGATTACTTATAGTGTTACAAATGCTAATGTCAATAATGAGATTTTGGTCAGGTTTGTTGTCAGTCTGTTACCCTTACCTTTATTCTGAGCAGGCGCAATATCGATCTGTCAGGCTGTTACCTTCATTAAAGGTAACCACTGGCGCTAATTACCGTCGTAATGTGATTCTGTGGTAGAAGATTTTTAGGTTATAAAACTAAAAATTTTAACCGTGTTTATAGTAGTAGTGCAGTGGGGTGCCTTTTTTAAGATAACTTACAAAATCATTTCAATGACTAAATTTATGTTGGGGTTTCAGTCTCCCAGTCCTATCACTAAATTAATATTTTCCTCCATGATTTGGTTAGAAAAGCAAATAAAAAAAAGACTTGAGAAAAAAACAACAAAAGTCAATAAAAAAGTAAGGTTATGTTTACCGCCAAAAGATTGACTACGTTCAAAAGCTCTATTTTTAACCTCTTAAAGTTACCTTTGTTTACGGTAACGGTAACCATAAGAGTAACAAAATTTGCCGTTAAACTGTCTGTTCAAAATCTCCCTATTATTGCTTACGCGATGTCGCTATGATGGATGTCACAACGACGACACAACGTTGTTATTAACTAGAGTCAAATTGGCAACTCTTACAATGTTTATCTTTATATTGTGGGTCTTTTAACGATCGTATCGAACGACGGATCAAGGTCGCCACAACGTAGGTTAATTTATGTACGTTCTTTTAACGTTTTTCTTTAACGCCCGCAATGAACGACGGCACAATGACGCCATAAGGTTGTTAATTAATTAAGATTAGGGACTTATTGTGCGTACATTTTCACGTTCCCTTATTAAGGAAAATTGACATTTGATATCTTAGCATGCGCGTGATCTGCGTTTTTATTAAGGGAACCGTAATAAAATACAGTATTCCCTTAATTCGGTACAGTTACCGTACGTCCCTTATCTTTAAACATAACCTCAATTAGCACGGATAATAGTGATGGATGGTTTGTTATTCCACACGACTTTTTAATATTCTTTGCATAGTTTTTTGTTTATAAACGAAAACAGTTCTGTGGATTTTTAAAATTTATGTGAAATATAAATTGGAGAAACCCACGGTTGCGGTTCAGCTACACTGACTGATGTTTTTCTTTCTTATCAGGGAAAACCACTACAAGGTTAGAAATTTTAGGTTAGGAGTAAGGAAAAGTAATGCGACTTCCAATAACACTTTTTTTGAAAGTATGGTTAAGGTTCAACCTAAATAAAATACGGTTTTTCCTTAGTACGGTAAAACCTTATAGAGTAACGCCCAATATGTCCCTATTAATTTATATACTCCACATAAACGAGGGCAGTTTAACGCTTCCCGGCGGTTTACTCAACGTCAATAGTTGGGCAACTAGAGAGCGCAACAAATAGCGAGGGCGATATGAATTTAAAAAAATTGGTGCTAGAAAGTCAACCATACAATCAATTATTTTTTGTTAAAAGGAAATGAAAATATCTCGAAAACTCTAGCTTTAAAAGATTTGAACCTAATAAAAAAATTTTTGGGTAATATTTACGAAAACCAAAATCTGAAAACCGCATATCAATAGGTGCTTTATTTCTAAAATTATGATTTTTTTTATATATTTTAACGTTTTTTTTTGTAAATTTGTAGTCCATGTTAATGGAAACTTAAATCTGAAAACCGTATATCGCTACTTGCTTTTGTTCCAGAGTTGCAATTTTTTAAATATTGTATCTCTATTTTCCCCCCTTTAACCCCTCAATCAAATCGATTAAGGCGTTCTTAAGTTATCGTGTATATAAACAGACAACAGACCGACAGGCAACTTTTTTTTTCATCGATTAAGGATAATATTAAGATACCAATCCATACCGTATTGGTATGTTGAACTAAAAAAGAGTTTCCAACTGACCTGTAGTCAGACTTACTTGCCATGTGTACTAAATTTTAGGACCCAAAGAACTTCAACCCAGAAACCACCCATCATGTTCCGTCGGCTTCGCTTACATAAAACTTTTTGCATGCTGCGCCCCTGTATAAATTTATATGTTTATTTTTGCCAATAAAAATGTATAACAGATAGTAGTAAATATACTAAAAAATATTGAAGAAAGTTAAGGAAATCACTTCTCATTATATGTTTTACCTCATTTTGCTTCGTTAAATATGTAACAATAATTCTCAAATCCTACAGAATTCTTTAGGTAAGGTAAGTTAAGAATATGATGTTTCCATTAATGGGGTACACGGAAAATGTTCAGCCCGCGCTATGAATTGCAAATAGCTTACTAACATATACTACTAAGTACAGAAAGTACCTACTTATACTAGATTACAAGGTCCATGGTCCAAGGCAATACCTAGTAGTGTATATTTAATAGGGACTTATCATATCATTATTGGCTGAATCATTACCCTCTCCACATAGGCCGATCAGCTCTTATCGTTTTAGTGTCCTTTTATCCACCTTCGCCGCCATTTTGACAGAAAACTAATGAATTATCTGTCACTTTTGAGTGAAAATGGCGGCGAAGGTGGATAAAAGGACACTAAATCGGTATGAGTTGATCGGCCTATCTGGAGAGGGTACTGGCTGAATTTAATATTTAATAAAGTCAGCACTATTCTTGACAGTTTCACATGGTGTTGTGCGCGGTGCTTGAATGCAATATGATGTCTAGTTGACATTTAAACATGACATTATAAACATGGTAGCAGTGGCGTAGCCAGAAATCGGCTCTGGGGGGGGGAGGGTTCATCATTTAGTAAAAATCAATTACCTATACCTATGGCAAATTTTTATAAATTAGGTAGGTGCCTATTAATTAGGCTTTTTGCACTAGTGGGAGGGTAGAGGGGCGGTTTAATAGAGTTAGTGTACACGAAACAAAAATTCTTATTTTTAAAACCAACTCTCATCTAGTTTCATTTGCAGATTTTTTTCAAAACTAGCCTTTAAATTCGCCGCAGGCAAAAATTATGAAAAAAATTACACTAAAATGTTATTGACAAAAAAATTTCTTATCATAAAAAAATTCTTTAAAAAATTTGATTTCTTAGGTTTTTTGCCAAATCTTTTTGAAAAAGTAGATTGGGTTAAATGCCAAGAAGGAGTGGGTTGCGTTGGTATATTTGTTGTCAAATTTTCCACCAATTCGGTTTTGACACATATATTTTCAAAAAACAACATACCTCAAAAGAATAATATAGTGTTAAAAATAAAACTTAACTTAAAATAAGAATTCAAAACATTTAAAATATTTGAACGAAATTTTTATTCATTTTGGCAGCCGGTAAATATTATTTGAATAAGAGAGTGGTCTGGACATACGAATTTGTTACATTTGGCACAGACTTTTTTATATTTTCTATCTTTGGTTCTGTTGCAAAGATGGCATCGTGACCTAACATTTTCAGTAGCTTCAGCCTGATTTTCATCTTCTCAGGATAGATCGGTAAAAACGACAGTCATATATCTTTTCTTGGCTATTTGAATCTGTTTGTTGCTGTATCGCCGAGTAGCATTCTGTTTTATGAGCTCTTTTCCCAAGTCTAGAAGAAATAATTTACGTCTCTGCGGTTTTGCTTTATTCCAATCTGGAAATTTTATCAGCCATGATTTCAACCCGTTGATACTAGCAACATTTAGAAGATGTGCAAATCTTACCACAGGCCAGCGATTAGATCTTCTTTTCATAGAGTACTTGCTTGCCAACTTGTCTGTAGTGTCAACAGCTCCTTTCGTTCTGTTATAATGAAGAATAATTTTGGGCTTATTGCAGAATTCTTCACCAGATACCTTATCCTTCATATGCTCAGCAGACAGCAGAATAACGGCCGCATTTTTCTTCGGGACATATGATATCAAAGTGCAATTGTTCTTAAAAGCAAACTTACTTAAATTTACATTTTTATACGCAGCTGGTAAAAGTTCTGATGGTATGAAAGTCTTGTTTTTTCGAAGAGTTCCACACAAAGTTAGCTTTCTCGCCCAGAGATTTTCGGAAAGTTCCAAACTGGTGAAAAAATTATCCGTCGTAATGCCATAGCCGCTTTCCAAATGACTGATCAAATTCATTACTACTCTTTGGCCTTGACCCTTTTCTGGATTCTTTTGTTGTTTTGCTAAAGCAAACAATCGCTTTTAGCAAAATAATTACTCCACAGCAAGGACTATATTTTTCAAAATAAATACTCACCTAAATATACCTGCATGTTGCAAACGAACCAGGTGTCGCATTCTACCAAAGCCCATACGCCTATCCCGTATTTGTCTAATTTGCTTTTTATATACACTCTGAAAGGTGCTCTGCCTCTAAAAGGAACTAGTTGCTCGTCAACGCAAAAATGACTGCTTGGAGAAAGGGATTTCCTACAGTTTCTGAGAAATATTTCTAATATGTCTTGTATAGGAGCTAATTTATCAACGGATTTCCGTGCTGCTCTCGTCTTAAAATTGTCAAACCTCAAAAAAGATGTTATTTCTTTGAAACGATCCCTGGACATCGTAGCTGAGATTATAAGACGACAATAAGCTTCCCCCTCACACCAAAGGGAATTTACGGACTCTTTAGAAGAGCGAAGAGCACCAAGTGTTATCAAAAGGCCGAGGTATGCCTCAATCTCTTAAGCATCCACAGGTGCAAATTTTCTTCTTTTGTCTGGATGATCTTGATTCCATTTACCGAACATGGCTTGTCCTTTTCGGTTTGTCTCAACAACTATTTTTGAAACAATATTTGGAGACATAAAAAGTGAAAATACGACTTTTATTGTTGAGAAATTTCTACTGTAAGCGGTAAGTCCCAACTTTTTAGTCAATATATTAGGCTTGACTGGTCGTGTTACCATTGGATGCTTAGACCATTCTGTACCATTCATCGCTACATAAATTGGGCCTTTACGATTGTTAGCATTATTTGGGACGGAATCAGAAGTATTAGTATTACGGTCGAATTCGATCACATCCTCCGCAGATTAATCCTCTTTGACAATAACTTCATCTTCTAAATCACTCGCAGCATCTTCGTTCACCCACGTATCAAATTCTGGGTCATCGTTCTCAAGAAGATATAACATCTCCCTATCCGTCAACGGCCTGTGAATAGGCAAATTTATACTCATTTTTTAGTCGCATGTGCTACGCACTCCAGGACAGATACAACTAAACTGAAACGCTTGGATAACACACTACTTATAACAGATTCCCCGAACTAGAAATAAATGGGTGATATACCATAAAAAGTTGAGATCTACGCCACGAACTGAAAAGAAATTTATAACATACAAGGCGGACTGGGGTGTTAAGGGACCCCAATAACAAAAGATGGACGACTAATGTCAAAATTCATAATTCAAAATATACAATCCATAGTAGATCAAAAAATATGCACATTGAGTGAACGAGTTTTTATAACTCAAAAAAATAGACGAATTAACCGCAAAAAACACATCGTGGGGTCCCAAAAGATCCCAGTCGGTCTATTAAAGGTTAAAAATAAACTTCTCCAAAACTTGTCAGAGCATACACGTTTTTATGATGACGTCATTGACGAATTTGGTAAAAGTGACCGAATAATTTTACCGCACACCACTGATTAAGAAGAAAAAGAAAAATTTAGTCTTAAAATCGAACACCACAGTAAACTACTATAATTTTGAAAATTACAAACAAAAACTAATAAATATAAATCGTCGACGTAAAAACCTTTACCAAAAAGACTGTTAGTGACTTGACGGCGAAGTTATCTTATGCTGTAAATTCGTACGACCAAAACCTATCTGTTGGGGAAATTTTGGAACGCTTAAAATTTTGACGATTTTGACAGCCGCTGTGGTAGTGTTTAACAACCACTATCACTCACCGATTTCATCAGAGTTTTTGGAACACATTAAAAACTGTCACTGTCACAAATAAAAAAATTGGCTTAATTTTAGAAAATAATTGTTTTATATGTTGGAACCTGGTAATATTTTATTATTTTTAAAATTAATTGCCCCAAAATTGTCTAAAATTAACCATAAAAATAATCACAACCACAACTAAATGGATTCGTACACTGAAAAAAAACTCTGCTTTCAATATAGAAATTTCTCCGAACAAGATTTCTAATATCTTGATTTTATTTTATCTGTCAAGAGGAGTATGCTCAACACTTGTTATAAATCTAAAAGAAATTATTTCAGTCCATGATAGAACTTCTTTTCCCAAAAGACAGGTATTTCAAACCATTCGGCTAGTTACCGAGCATACCCGATCGGCGGCTACTCTGCCAGCCGTCAATCGACAGTCACTAGTCAGATGCCGGCCATGATAAGATCAAACGTGAGGTCTGTGCAATTCGTTGTAAAAATAGGTAATGTGAGAACCTCAAAAATACCGTGTTTGGAAGAAATGCCTATATGACTATACTGTTTTTTGTTTTTTTTTAGTTCTTTATGAAAAATGCACTTGACAATGACTAATTTTTACACGTCGGTCTCTTTTTATTCTTTCAAAATAAAAGAGACAGGCATATAAAAATTATGCATTATTCATTTTGACTAGCAATTAAAACTTGCGTAAAATAGAGGACAGTAAACCAGAGAACATGCATTTCTTCAAAACGCTCACCTAACCTTAAAAAAATAGGTCTGTGTCAAGTAAATTATTGTGAAGTATTTTTGAAAAACATTTTGATCTTACTCAATTAAAAACATTGATAAGAGTATAGTATCCGGTTTTCTTTTACTTTTAGTTTTTTATGATTTTTTGCAGGTTTGAACCCCTCCCCCTTAGGCTGTTAGGAGAACTGGCTGACTGGAGGTATAACCCACGCCCATAAACTAAGAAATCAGCTTTTTTGCAGTTTTTGTTCACGAGCTCTCCGACTTTAATGTAGGGAGATAAAACTTAAGTCCCACTTTTACTGTTAACTATTTTTGATATTTTAGTTTAAGAATTATGCTGTGTACTTTTGTTGAACAAAGCCAAAAGGGAAAGACTATTAGAATGAAAATTATTGTCAGGTAAAAAAGCTACCTCATTTATCTTAATTTAGTTGTGTTTTCGAAAAACCAAAATTATTCTCACTTTTAATCTGTAATAGCAGAGTTTTTATACTTGTATACTGTTTATAAACTGTTTAGTGAATCTAGATTTTTTGTTATAATTAACTAAAATTAACTTACTGCTCTTTTGATGGTGTGATGTAAACCCTTTGATATAATTAGAAACAAAAATTGTACGCGAAAAATGTTCACGTTCATGTGCAAAATACACTGTTTACAGTTTTTGACAATATTAGATGCAGCGAATTTGTATTCACGTTTATGTAAAGTTTTAATATTTTATTAATAAACAGTTTTTGTTAATTTTTTAATATTTTTTTTTTAATTTCCAGTACCTATAGTTTTTTTTTGCTTACAGGTGTGATGTTTCTGCACAATGCAACACACAAAAGGACAATTGCATAATTGGCATAAGATTCTCTCTTTTTTCTTTTGCTATATTAGGAGTGATGGAAGCCAAAATAAAAAGAGGTTCTTATATGAACTGTGCAATAATCCCTTTACGTGTTGACATACCGTGTAATGACGTCATTCTTTTTAAAGAATTGTGAGCTTCTTTGAAGGCCAATTTTCAAGAAAACAAACTATTTATTATACTATGATACAAATAGTTAAAAAAAATATGATCTTGGCATAAAATTTTATGTTCTTTGCATAGGACTTTGAATCTCAAATTGGTTTTGCATAGGACTTTGAATCTCAAATTGGTTTAAGAGAATGGAGATTTCGTAAGATTTCGTGGGCCTTTGGGCATTTCGTAACACTAAGACATCCTTTCTTTCAGTGTAACTTCCTGCAGTATTAGTGGTTAATTACCACAACGGAATGACGTTTGCCTATTGCACAGACGCAGTAATTATCACATCCACTACGAAGTGTCAAATAAGCGTTCCAAAATATCCCTATTATCTAAATGGAAAAAACGTCATTTAAATTATACCTACCTGCTCATACATGACGAAAGGCAAAATCGAATAATAATATATCAGCAGCAATTATGGTGATTACACACGTCGCGTCGCTGCCGGCTTAATCACAAACGACTCTTAAGAGTTGCGAGGGACTCGTTAGAGGCTTACGAATAATAGATGAACAGCAGCTTGCTTTTCTGCTCTATATTAGACGGTTTTGACGGTTACCCTTCCGACTGGAAAATTAAAGGCTCTGTCACAATGGGTTGATGAGTTAAGGGCCAACTACTACCTCAGTATCACTATTAAAAATGGGAAATAAAGGCTTGAAAACGGCTCATTTTCAGTTGCATATTTTTCAGAAAGGAACATAACAAAATATTTAATAGGTACACTTCCCTCCACATAAAACTGGTACAGCAGAAGTTAGCAGCCTGTTTAATTTATAAAATTTTTATAGTACGGCATTGTCTTCCCATAAGTGACAATGTCACAGACTCCAGACAACATCATGTTTTGCATGTCAGTGTCATCCAAATTTTAAAAAATGCCGCCGCATCTTTCCTAATTTTATAAAGCTCATCTTAGCAAAATAAGATGGTGTTTGCCCTATTCGGCAAGTAGCTGTTCATTATGGGAGAAGCAATTCTACGATAATAAACATAAAAACCGATTTTAAGAGGAGGGAACTATCCACCGAAAGAAAGGCACCGATTTGACGAAAGTTACTAGCTCAGAGGAAGACCAAGAAGCAATCAATTTTCTGGAAAATCATCCGAATGCCAAAGCGAAAGAAGTAAAAATTGACTCAAATTTTTCAGGATCCATAACAACATTGGGCAGGAGGATTAAACGTTCGAGGCTAAGGTGTCGCAATGCGGCAAAAAAATAATCTAAATGAGGAACAGAAGGAGTATGGATTAATTTTTGCGTTAAATTATTCTCTGAGGGACGAAGAATTTTGGCACCATGTGTTTTTCACAGATGAGAAGATCTTTAAGTCCAACAGCGATAAAAAACAAATTCTGGTTTATCGACCGCCAAGAACCCGATACGAAGAACGATATATTGCTGGAAACGAAGACCGGGCGGGAAGATTTTCGGTAAATGTTTGGAGTTGGATATCGGCTAGAGGACATGGCGTTCTATTTAGAATTAATGGGCGATGTACAAGTTTACGTTAATATGCTGAAAAATGTAATGCTTCCAGAAGTGAGGGTCCCTTATCAGAGATCATTTTGTATTCTCACAAGGTAACTGTCTAGTTCATATGGCCAGAATTGCGCAGCGGTGGTTCCAGGATAATAATATCGAAGTTTGGCCTTGGCGCAGCGATGGTTCCAGGATAATAATATCGAAATCCAATAGAGAACGTTTGTGAACTTATCGCAAAGAAATTAGCAAGTTTTAATATCATTCTCAGGAATTCAGAACATGTAATAGGACTCATCGTAAGGGCATATAGGGAAGTTATTGCTGAAAATCCAAACTTATTTGAAAAGACTTTAAAACATCATTGCAGCCAACGATGCAATGACGCGCTATTAAAAAAAAGTATTTTTTGATATGTTTAGTTAATAAAACATTTTTGCTTTTCTGAAATTTGGTTTTTATTTTTAGTGGCCTTATGTTTTGAATTAGTAAAAAATAAACAATCAGTCTCCTCATAAAAAGTTTATATATGCCAAAAATATAACCTAAAATGACAAAGTCAAAAAGTCAGTGTTGCACATAGGAAAATATAAAAAATCGTATTTGCAGCTACCTTCTGCTGTACCAGTTTTATGTGGAGAGAAGTGTACTTCAGAATTTTTTTTGGAAAATTTACTACTTAGTTTTTTTACCGTTAACGCAGCAGTAAGCTATGCCGGGGAAACACCGAACCATATCGCAAAAAT
This sequence comes from Oxystoma pomonae, assembly GCA_963921995.1. Lineage (NCBI taxonomy): Eukaryota > Metazoa > Arthropoda > Insecta > Coleoptera > Brentidae > Oxystoma > Oxystoma pomonae. The sequence goes on along the minus strand of OY998163.1, from coordinate 121,741,124 downwards.
TATAACAATTAAACTTATATCAAAACCATAATGTGTAAGCTAATACTCTAAAGAATGCTCCAAATGCAAAAAAGCAACAAAATTTTGCTCTTAAAAGGTTCATTCTTTCCTTCTAAATAGAAAATAGAGGAATTTTGAGACAACACGATGCGTGTTAGATTTTAATTTAAAAAAATTGGTGATAGCATGCGCGGATAGTCCACCATATAATCAATTATTTTATATTGAAAGGAAATGAAAATATTTTGAAAACTTTAGCTTGGAAAGATTTGAAACTTATATCAAAATTTTTGGGTAATATTTACGAAAACCCAAATCTGAAAACCGTATATCAATAGCTGCTTTACTTCTAAAGTTATGATTTTTGTTCCAAAGTTACAATTTTTTAAAATATTTTATCTCTCTTTTCCCCACTTTAACCACCCACCACCCTACTCAAAAGTTAATTAGTTCATGGTCAGCCGATAGAGGACAACAGACGAGAGACAACTTTTTTTTCGTCGATTAAGGTGTTTTGGAGCCTCAAATAGCAACTCATTTTTGATAAGATTAAGAAAAGTCAAAATATCACGAGTACACTTTTTAAGCGCAGAAAACAAAGGAACATTAAAAAACAAAGAAGAATAGACACATACAAAGCAGATTTATTCAAATACCTGCAGTAAGTACACAATGTGACTATTTTATAATTTTTTTACTTTATCTTGGACCACCATGATTTCGTCGTAACATACACCGAAAAAAGGGTACTTTCATATGGTCTTAAATAAGCCCAACTCCCCTGCGTTCTTAAATCAATATTATTATTCTCCCCAATAAACGAAACGGATTTTAAAAGGAGCGTTTTTATCTTGTTTAAATCAAATTTCGGTCTTACACCAAAACATCTGCGGGCAGATTCTTGAATTTCGTAGGAAAGATCGCACGAGAACGGTCCTCTCCCTGATATCAACCAATAATAGGCTTTGAAGCGACCCGATTACCGTTTATCGAAGGAACTTTCCTACATTTTTATACACCTGCGCCCGGAGCAGGTGAACGAGCGCTCTTGAAAAACGACAATCCGGTCAGCTTTACGCGTGCACCATGCAAGCCTTCTTATTGGGCGAAACGAAGGATGTGAACGTTCCCGTGCGACCTTTTCCAGGATATTCAAGAATAGGCAATCTGGTGGCTGATTCTTGAAATTCGTAAGAAAGATCGCATAGGAACTGTCCTCTCCCTGATACCGATCAACAATAAGTTTTGAAGCGACCACGAGTTATCCAAAACCTATCCGACCACGACCGAAACTCACCCGATTGCAGTGTATCTAAGGAACTCTCCTACACTCTCATACACCTGTCTCCGGACTAGATGAATGAGCGCTCTTGAAAAACGACAATCCGGTCAGATTTGCGCGTGCACCATGCAAGCTCGGCAGCTTCTGAGCCTTCTTATTGTGCGAAACGAAGGATTTGAACGTTCCCGTGCGTCATTTTCTACGATATTTAAGAATAGGCCCCCGGGTGGCTGATTCTTGAATTTCGTAGAAAAGATCACATGGGAACCGTCCTCTCCCTGATATCTACCAATAATAAATTTTGAAGCGATCACGAGTTATCCAAAACCTCTCCGACTACGACCGAAACTCACCCGATTGCAGTGTATCGAAGGAACTCTCCTACACTCTCATACACCTGTCTCCGGACCAGATGAATGAGCGCTCTTGAAAAACGACAATCCGGTCAGATTTGCGCGTGCACCATGCAAGCTCGGCAGCTTCTGAGCCTTCTCATTGGGCGAAACGAAGGATTTGAACGTTCCCGTGCGACATTTTCTACGATATTTAAGAATATACCCCCGGGTGGCTGATTCTTGAATTTCGTAGAAAAGATCACATGGGAACCGTCCTTTCTCTGATATCTACCAATAATAGGCTTTGAAGCAATCACGAGTTATCCGAAACCTATCCGACCACGACCGAAACTCACCCGATTACCGTGTATTGAAGGAACTCTCCTACACTCTCATACACCTGCCCCCGGACCCGATGAATGAGCGCTCTTGAAAAACGACAATCCGGTCAGCTTTGCGCGTGCACCATGCAAGTTCGGCAGCTTCTGAGCCTTTTTATTGGGTGAAACGTAGGATGTGAACGTTCCCATGCGACCTGTCCCACGATATTCAAGAATAGGCCCCCTGGGGGCTGATTCTTGAATTTTGTAGAAAAGATCGCATGGGAACGGTCCTCTCCCTGATATCGACCAATAACAGGCTTTGAAGCGATCACGAGTTATCCGAGACCTATCCGACCACGACCGAACTTCACCCGATTGCCGCGTATCGAAGGAACTTTCCTATACTTTCATACACCTGCTCCCGGACCAGATGAATGAGCGCTCTTGAAAAACGACAATCCGGTCAGCTTTGCGCGTGCACCATGCAAACTCGGCAGCTTCTGAGCTTTCTTATTGGTCGAAACGTTGGATGTGAACGTTCCCGTGTGACGTTTTTTACGAAATTCAAGAATCAGCCCTGGCAGGGGCGTCATTAAAATTTTTCTTGGGGGGTCGCATACCTAAATTTAAAAAAAATATGAACGAGAAAAAACACTGTATTGATGCCAAAGTAACACAAATAAACAGAAAAAGCGCGACCGAAATTCTCTGTCATTGCGGTACAACTAGCTGGAGAGTCCCTAATAAGGACGAAACGGCGTCGTCCTAGGTTCCACCCATAGAGAGAGTAATAGCTACGTGTAAGTTATTATGTTGTCTCTGGTTCCACTCTCTGTGACAGCAATCGAAATTCAGGAATTTCATTTTGCACTGAAGTACAAAAAACTCTCACTAAATTAGTGGTTTAGTGGGCCTTAGATTAAAAAGAGACAAGATATCTGATTCAACGAAAACTCCTTGGAAAATAATAACCACTGCTTATTTACAAATAATATCACAACAAAACAAAGGTGAGAAATATCAAGTCAAATGAGATATTTTTGAACGTTTTTATAAGATTTTTTTATGAAGACGATAAAATAAAGCATACTTTTGATGAAGTAGTTAATGCGCAAATAAGATATTTTCGAACGTATTTTTTTTATAAAAAGTATAAGATAAAGGTAGGTAACGTCCTTAAACCAATTTGCAACAGCAATAATCAGAATATTTAGGTTGATTTTTTGTCTGTCCTATTATTACGGTGTACCGAAGAAGTCAGTATAAGTAAGTTTCTGCTAATGACCAGAAAAAATAACAAAATGATCAAACACAATAACATAATTTTTAACTAGTGGGTAATATTTTTTTTTCTTGATGTTCCATGTGCTATGAACTATGTTTCTTTGTTTTAATGTTTAAATTTCTTTTGTATAAAATTATACTACAAACATTTATTGTTAGATAACTTCCAAAGTAAGTAAGTAAGTAAGTAGGTATGCCACTGGTGTGTTTACTGTAAACAACGGAAAGGTAAACATTATTCCATATAATAATATAACCTCCTCCGTAAGTGTCGGGTATCTTGTCTCTTTTTAATCTAAGGTAACGTCGATGCTTTATTGCAGCAAATTCGTCAACTAGTTTGTCCAGGTCAAACTCTTTAACCATGTTTGATTGATTTCTGAGTGGGAATACTCAGGGGCCCCTCCTGCTCCCCCAATTGACGCCCCTGCTGGTTGGAGAGGAGGTCAATTTTTGTCAGTGCGTAATTAATTTTTATATGGTCCGAACTATACCGTACTATCAATTATTAGTTCAGTACCCTCTCCATACAGGCCGATCAACTCTTACCGATTTAGTGTCCTTTAATCCACCTTGGCCGCCATTTTCACTCAAAAGTGACAGAAAGTCCATTAGTTTTCTGTCAATATGGCGGCGAAGGTCGATAAAAGGACACTTAAACGGTATAAGTTGATTGGCCTATGTGGAGAAGGTATTGATTAGTTGTATCTTTGTGGTAATACATTTTTATATGCAGTTATGTACAAAATTCTATTTACCCGTGTGACAATGCATATACTAGTAATTCTGCGTTCCACACCTTTTTGAACGGTCGTGAAAACAAAGCAGGACCAAGATAATTTTTTCATTTTAGGTTTTTTCTTTGTTTATCACCACGTTAACAAAATAGTTGATGATGGCGGGACTCCGGCCCATTGGTAATTAAGTAACGCGATTAGCAAATCTCACGCAAACCTTCCATATATGGAAATAAATGAGTTTAATGATACGTAAGCGAGTGAGAATTTATAGATTGGTTCTCTCTCATTTGTTTTTCTTTCTGGAAAATAAAAAAGAACTATAATGTTTATGTCTTTCGCAGATCATCACCCGAGTCAAAAAGTATATGTAAATGTAATGTATGTAAATGTATATGTATCGCATGGAAAAGTTGCATCGTGTGTTCCTAGCTTAATGTTTACAATCCAACACCCTTCTGGACGTATATGAGCAGGAAAGAGGCAACACTGGCGAAAATTTATTTTCCAGTTACCAGTGTCATCGAATTTCGAATTAAAATTTACTGCCTGTATTTGGATAACCAGAAAAAATTTGTTTATTGTAGGATAAGACCAAAGTGTATGAAAGTTTAACCAATGGAAATGTTTTTTTAGATCAATTATAATTATTCAAGATGGTAGTTATTTTTTTTAAATTTTCCAGTATAAACTTTATTTACCAAATTAGAAAAACATGTGCTAAAATAAAAAATTTAGATAAATTTCACGTAAATCTAAAGGATGTTAAAAAGTCTTTATTTCGCTAAATTACAGAAATTTTAAGAATAACAAATTTTATTGTTTCATTATTAGCTGCATTAGTATTTATCTTAAGGTATTCATAATTACACTTTTTGCCGAGCTTTTTGTCTCTAACTACGCCCATGACCAAGTTAAAATGACATGCTCTTTCTTACCTATTACCATACTTATTGCATACTACGCACTGGTTAACCATTTTGTTGGTCCTCAAAATGGCTTTATGGTTATTACATATGATCAAATTAAAATTTAAAAATCCACAAACATCACGATAGAGGATTAAGGCGTTCTTTAGTTATCGTGTATAAAGACAGACAACTTTTTTTTTGGTCGACTTAGCTGTTTTGGAAGCTTAGTAATTTAGTTTTAATAAAATTAAGAAAAGTCAAAATTTCACGATTTTAATATTCCCCCATACGAGGGGTAGGTACATGGTCATTTCTTGTACACCAAATGGAATTGCAATACCAAGCAATGCCGCACAATTCCACACATTTCATGTACACCAAATGGCATTGCAATGCCAAATAATGCCGCAAAATGCCACACAAGTCCGCAAAATGCCACACAATTCCGCACATTTCTTGTACACCAAATGGCATTGCAATGCCAAATAATGCCGCAAAATGCCACACAAGTCCGCAAAATGCCACACAATTCCGCACATTTCTTGTACACCAAATGGCATTGCAATTCCAAACAAGAAGTTTATAAACTGTTTTGTTACTAGAAAACTCGGCGGTGAATTGGCAACCATGCATGACAATGAACCTTATGGGTAGTTGTTCGGGGTGGTATTGTTTACTGTTATATCTGTTTTTTTATTTATCTGAGTTTTATGTCTATTAAAAGCCGATCAACTCGTGTTCTTTTTTCGACCTTCGCCGCAATTTTCGTTTTCGTTTCGATTAAACTCCTGATCTTGGTTGACAGCATTCCTAATTTAGACAGACATAAGATTTGTCCCTTTTTTTTTAATACATCACAAACCAAAGGGCCGGACAGTTCATTTTTTGCTAAAAGTCAAGCACGGCTCCTTATCCCTATTGATTTAACGGGTTTGGCTGGGCTTGAGGTTGGGTCGGGTTGGATTGATTAGATGGAATTTTAGAAGAAGTGGAACACGACGACCAGCAAAGAGTTCAGTTTGATAAATATACAGACCGCTTCAAGCTACTGCGAACATAGGGGGAATCAAGTCCAATTTACTCTTCGTGCCGTACGACCGAAGTGGATTCGAAGCACGCTGCAGTGTTATCTTTTGGAAATTCATTTTGTTTTTATTATTTTGTTTTATTTCTGCCTTGCAGAAACAGATGGGTAAGTTCTTAATTAAAATAATACATTTTTAAAACTAAAAATGGATGTCTACGAAGTTGCCGAAAAAGTACAGATGGTCAAATGGTCAAATCGTCATAACCCAACACACGTTCGATATTGGTCGAGGGAAAATTTGCATTTGTATTTTGACGTAAGAACACAGTCTCCCCAAAAACTAAATGTTTGGGGGGGGGGGGGGGGTATTGTAGGGGAACACGTAATTGGGCCATTTCTTATTAACGGCAATTGCAATTTGAATGGTCCTACATACTTGGATCTACTGCAGCAGCACATTATTCCAACTGCTAGGCAGTTGTTAAGTGTAAGATTTGGTGAAACATGGTTTTAACAAGATGGTTGTTCATCTCACAATGTTGGCATTGTTAGGGAATATCTTGATAATGTATTTCCTAATCGGGTTATAAGTACATGGGGAACTATTTTCTGGCCAGCTCGATCTCCCGATCTGGCTCCTAATGACTTCTATCTGTTTTTGAAGAAGCTTTTCAAATTATTACCCCTAACATGCTTGGAAACGTTGGAAGGGGTTTTTATAGCAGGCTCGGATATTGTCTAGCCGAGCAAGGAGGACTTTGCGAACATTTGCTTTAATTTTTTTTTGACTGGGAGAATCTTTTTGGTTTTTAGAATGTATTATTTTATTTTGAGAACTTGCTTTTATTTTGTTTCTCCTTATTATTTTCATTGTAACACGTCGTCACTGATAAATCTGAGCAGTTGACAATAAAACGCTCTTATTTATCAGTGAAAAAAAATAAGAAAATTACGTTATAAAAATTTGCGTATTTATTGACCAAATTCCGGTTTCATTGACTACGCTCCACACAGCACCGTGGTTAGAGGCGTACTAAATACAAGGCGAACGGCGGCGAACGGCAGCGAATGGCGATCGGAAGCCTGAGTGTTGGTTTCACTGATAGGCGTGCGGTGTCTCTGCATTTACGTACACTGGCAAATTAGACTTCTTTCGCCCTATGTTCGCAGTAGCTTGAAGCGGTCTGTACATACGTACAGGGTAGTGATAGGTACATCGAGAAAAACATCGATGTCAACATCGAAACTCAGCATCGATGGTGAAAAAACATCGGAATAAAAACATCGATGTTTCTGAACATCGATGTTGGTTTTTTGCTTTTTTAGAGGGTTTTAGAGGGTTAAGACTTAAAGCCGGTTTATCAATAGCGAGTCATCCATTTAACTTCCTAGTTGAAGAGAAAGACGGCTGACATATACCAAGTGCCAGAATGAGACACTGAAGATTAACTCGGGGATTAAATGCCTAACTCGCTATTGATAAACCGGCCCTTATTGTTAATGTCACACAATACTTATAATAAGCGCAGGCAAATAAGATATTTCATAATAGTAATCGGTACATGATATACAAAAGCTAATAAAAATCTAACAGTACAAGTGCAGACTTCTCAGACACATTATTTCCTATTGTATCGATGTTCACTGTTCCGATATTTAAAAAAAAAACATTGATGTTTTTTTATAAACATCGATTTTAAAAACTGTTATTACTGTTACAAAAAAAGGTTAAATTCAAAACCTGTCTAACTGTTTGCATACTTTAAAAGTTACCTGACTAAAATAGCTAAATTTTATTACAAATATCAAATTTTTACATCATGTTTATTATTTTAAATGAAACACCCTTTATTTTATAAATTTTTGAATCGGCCGTTCCTTTCTGATCCGAAATATACCAAACATGTTACCCCTATCTATAGTAGTTTGTGAAAAAAATTACAAAATCCTTACCATAAGGCCACTGTGTTAGAGGGAGAAAAAACTGAGCTTTAATCTCTCTCTAACACAAATGTTTGGTAACGAAATTCAAACTTGAATGAGAATCCCACAAGGAACACACAAAAGACCAAAGCGAAAAGAGAAATGAATAAACGATGTTTCGCTCTAGGTTACCAGCGTGGGCTCATCAGTGGGTTCACTGGTCACCCTCCACCATACATTATTAAACACCATCATAGACTCCTACTGGAAATATTAACACGCCAGGACGAATCCGGATAACTACCAGTGCGGAACGATGCCTATTTGTGAGTGATTCAAGATTGGAAATCAAAGTGTATGATGGTGTTTAATGAAACGAAACTTCGTTTATTCATTTCTCTTTTCGCTTTGGTTCTTTGTGTGTTCCTTGTGGGATGCTCATCCAAGTTTGAATTTCGTTATTTCCACCCAAGATTTTTTGATTTTTTTTTTCTTAGTTTTTTTTTGGTTTGAAGTAACTGATTTTGAGGTTTTTAACTTCTTTTTTGTAACATATAAGGTGTTTCATTTAAAATAACAAAGTTGGAGTCATTTGACATTTGCAATGACATTTAGCTACTTTAAGGTGCAGTTAGACTGTGGTAGTGTAGTCGTCATTGCATTGCAGCTGTAGTGAATTTTTTGCCATAGATAATGCAGAACAGGATATTTTACAGATAAATAGTTAACAATATTTTTTGGTAAACACTTTTTAATATAATTTACCTTGTTTAATGTTTTAAACAAATATTGGTGATAATAGACCTCTTGCAAAAATTTTGAACATGCTAAAAGATCCTCCTTACTTTTTTTTTGGTATTAACCGAGAAAGTTCCGTTTTTTCTTAATATAAGTTCAAAAATGTTTTAGTTTTAAAATTAGGGTTGATTGGGTACCAAAGATGGACAAAATAAAACTTGGGGAAGAGAAAAATGTGATAATTTTGTATTTGCATACATACATACAGTCAATAGTGTGTTCAGTGGTATTAGCGATAAATTAACAAGGTACTATACTAGTTATATCTGATCCGCTGATTAATCATTCTGGTTTATTATAATTGCGAAGAAATTAGAGTCTTTTTTCTAAGTGACAAAAAGCGCTTATTTTAGCATTACTTCGCTTGCATGACAAAGTATATCAAATAATTTACCTTCTTAATCTTATATATTGCTTTGGTAATAACCTTTAGAAAATTTATAGTACCGTATTATCAAGGGCACACGGTGGTTGTAGTGAAAAATAATCACACAGAGATAGCTAGATATTTTCGGGCGCACATGAAAGAGATGGCATGAACACACTAACTTTAAGCATGGGAGTTACAGATACAGATAAATAGTTAAAAATATACCTTTAGACAGGTAAAGCATGCAAACAGTAACACAAGTATTGCATTTAACCTTTTTTCTAATATTAGTAATAACGGCGGTAACTCGGGGGTCAAAATATAGTGGAACACCCTATACATATGACCCAAACAAGTTTATTGTTTTTTTTAAATATACTAATTTTTTATCATTAAGCCTATAAAATAAAATGAAAATAATGTGAATATAATAAAATGTGTACTTCTCCACATAGCAATGTGCATAGAATATCCTCAAGAAGAAAAAGGATATTCTAAGCATGTGCTAAGAATATATTACGTTCCGACCTAATGACATGCTATGCAGGTTCTTAGGACGTGCTAATAAATATTCTTATCAGATGATTGGCACATGCTAAATCTATAGTAGCGCAAAACCAGTATAACTCCTAAAATATAGCTTTAAATAAAATAAAAAATATAGTTTTAAGCTCTAAAAACCATGTCCTATCACAATACACCCTAAGAAAAAAAAAACAAATAATAAATAAAGTGCGACGCGCCGACGGGGTTCGAACCGACAACCTACAGGTTGATAGACCAATGCTGTATCCACTGTACCATGCGCTTATAAAGAAATAGGTTGAAACCGCGGAATATAAGCGTTTTGGCGGATTTTTATAGGCCGACTGAAAAGTGTTAATCATGATTAAAGCTTAATCAGAGAAATCGCGTTTGGTGGATATATATGAACAAGCATCTCTTTCCGGTTTCCGGTCGTAGATTTTTTTCGAGTTTTTTTTAATTTTATTTCATGTATATGCTAAAGATGTCCTAAAAGTAACCTGATTAAATGGTATTTCATTAGTATATGTTACCAGAATAACTTGTGCGCTAAAAGGACCAAATAATGTTTTAATAAGTGCTATTTACTTTGTATATGCTAAACATGTTCTAAAGGTTACCTTAATTAGAGGTAATTCCTTAGCATATGCCAAGAAAATACTTAGAAGCTCATTCTTTTGATGTTCTTTTATGGTACCAGAATAGAATGTGCGCTAAACGGACCAAAAAATGTTTGAAAATTGATTTATTATTTGCATGTGGTAAGGATGTACTCAAAAGAACATGTTTAAATGGTACACTTAAAGCATTTGCTATGGATATCCTTAATAGCATATACTTAAAGAGTATGTAGCAAGCATATGCTAAAGATGTGCTCAAAAGAACATCCTCAAAAGGAGGTTAAAGTCTCATGATGGCATAGTTGGCCGAAAACATGTTCACAATTTAAAATTTAATAAAGTTGCACAAAATACAAAATTTTCTACAAAATGAGAAAAATCTTTATTTTAAATATTCCAATGTTTTTTAGTCCTTTTGTGGTCGGTAGTTAAATTAATATAATTAAATATATTTTGTAAAACTTATTTCACAATAAAAAAAAATCTATTCTATTCTATTCTTGAAAGGAAAATCGTTGAAAAATCTGTTTCCTTCGAATAAACACAAAAAAATGAGGTTAAAAACTAGGTCATGTGATTTAAAGCACCAATAGCAAGAAGGAGTCGCCTTGCTTGACTCAGCTTCTCGTGGTAGTATTCCGTTAAAATTACGACACTCCTTTTCGTATCTTCTCTATAATTTAAGGTTAGAATCAAAACCGTTTTCTACCGTTTGAAAGAAGATCGTTGAAAAATCGGTTCCTACCAAACAAAAATAAAAAAAGCGATTATAGACCGATCGGATTAACTCATTTAGCGAGAAAAAAAAAAAAAAATTTAACAGCAATTTGACGCGTGGAAATGGTAAAGGGGCTTCTAATAAACGTTTTAAAAAAAAATGCGTGAGTGTGGCTCTTGCGGGGTGGATTTGGTGGGGGGAAAGGGGGAGAAAAATGGTATTATTGCAATTTCCGGCAAAACTGAGCGTCATAGAATGTCAATACAAAAGTTGTAGATGGTGCAAAGGCCTACAAATTTTGAAAGTGTCACTTTTTAACATAACATTAAAATTTTAGAGAAAAATGTAAAAAATCGTAATATTTTTATTTTTTCGTTTTTCATTTTCCATTTCCACAAAAATAATTGCATTTACACGAAACTTGGTTAAAATATACCCCTCTGTGTCTTTAATGACTACAATTTTTCTTAGGTAAAAAAGTTTAACAATTAAAAAACATGCTCAGAAATGCAAAAAACAAATAATGGCTTTTGCAACAATGAATTTTTCAGCAATTGTTGATAATTTCTTTCAATTAAAAAAAAATCAACAACCGATTACACCATCTATTTCTACCGAAAAAATACAAAGTACAAACGGGTTTTATATAAGAACGGTTTTAGATAAAGTCGCTTTCTTCTTCATTAAAATCGTTTTCTAAAAGCTGATCGATGTACTGTCGATCGTATTACCTTACAGTTTCTCATAAATTAATATTAAAATTAAATTATATTTTTATGTAGTAAATTAAATACCGTCTCCTTTGTATTTTTTTCGTATAAATAGATGTTGTAATCGGTTGTTGATTTTTATTTTAATCGAAGGAAATTATCAACAATTGATGAAAAATTCGTTGTTGCAAAAGCCATTATTTGTTTTTTTGCATTTCTGAGCATGTTTTTTATTTGTAACTATAATTGAAAAAATAGTACGAGAATTTTCCTGAGTAGAATTTTTGATTGAAAAAAAGTGATTTGGACAGAAAAAGATTCATATTCTAAAAAATGTAAAAATTTTTTTCCAAAAAAAAATTGTAGGCATTAAAGACACATAGGGGTATATTTTGGCAAAGTTTTGTAAAAATGCAATTATTTTTGAGAAAATGAAAAATAAGAAACGAAAAAATAAAAATATTACGATCTTTCGCATTTTCTCGAAGATTTTGAGGTTATGTGAAAAAGTGACATTTACAAAAGTTGTAGATCTTTGTACCGCCTACACTTTTTGTATTGAAGTTTTGACGCGATCCCGTTCAGTTTTGCCGGAAACTACAATAATACCATTTTTCTCCCACTTTCCCCCCACCAAATCCACCACGCAAAAGCCCCACTCACGCATTTTTTTTAAAAACGTTTATGAGAAGCCCCTTTATGATTTCCGGTCATCAAACTGCTGTTAAAATTTTTTTGTCTTTTATTTTAATTTGGTTGGACTATTAACAATTAGCCAGAAGCAGCCATGCTCGACTTTTAGCATCTTGTTTGACTTTTTTTACTTAGTATTATACTTTTTAATATGTAAAGCATTATTTGATATAATATTAAAATAAATTTAATTACAAAAAAGTTATGATATTGGATGTCCTTACCATAAAAACAGCAAAGTGGTAACATTTATTCAGTATTGCTGGGTTTATACAGCAAAATAATATAAGATAACAGGGACAGCCAATAAGAAACCATATTAGTCAACACATGATCACATTTAACCAAATCGCTGAGCTGTTTACAAACGTTAATAGGACCAGGCCCGTTTTTGATTTGACTGTACTATAACAACAACACAAAGTGAATTTGATGCGATTTGAAGTTCCATTCCGATGACGCCATTGTGCGAATTTGCCCGCTTTTCGTATGCATTGACTTTATTTCCTTCACGCGAGTAGATAAGTTTTTGTTATGTCGTCGGCTTGAATGTATTTCTCCTTTTTCTTTATTTTTAATAAATTTCCGGCGCGGTTATAAGTTTGTAAAGCTTTTATTATTTTAAAGTAAAAAAAAACTGTTTTACGTGGTTTAATATACCGTGAAAACAAGCTCTGTCAGCGTATACACAATTAATTATAGTATTTGTGAAACCAGTTAGTAGTAGGACGGGTGGAAAAGATAAAAAATTTAAAAGTTTTTCTTTTTGGTAAAATTCTCTCCTTTTATATTTAACTATACCATATAACAAATTTAAAAAGAAGAAGTACCTACTTGAATTCTTCATGTTTATTCATGCATACACATCAATAAATAATAACACATAATTACCTTTTTTTCTGAAATTAACTCTGTGACTTCCATTGTCTATATATTATTTATACACGACGTTTCGATCAGTACAATCTTAGATCGTCTTCAGGTGCAAACTACAATCTATTCCTAAGGCTACGTACCTATAGGAAAACACTCATCCGTGAAGTTTAAGAAGTTGCCTCCGCCCAAGAAGGGGCTTCCAAATATTTGGAATCTCAACACTTTTTTTACTAAAAATACCCTGATTCTGCCCAATAAAGGCAGCTTCAAGGAATTTTAGTTTTTTCTAGTGTGACTCCTTGTGCAAAACCTTTGCTTCTGTATACTTCTTTCGGTTTTGTTTTGACCATGCATGTTCGGCGATTACTGATTTCGTTGTTGCACCTCTTTGGGCATTCGTGTGATATTTCTTAAGCCTAACATATAGTGGTATAGTGGTTTTTTGTTTCGCCTATGTATGATTCACCACAATCACAAGAAACTTGATAAATGCATTCCTTATTTTGTTTGTTCTCCGGTTTTGTTTTACTAAGAAGGCTTCGAATTATATTATTAGATTTAAAAGCTGTTTTATTAATAAAGTAGTTCGCCCCCTTCGAATTTTCTCTGATACTCCTTTAATGTATCGAATTGTGAGGATTACATTTCACTGATTTTGGTCTTGTTATCTCTGTCCTGTTTGCTGAAATTTAGAAATAGTATCTGGTATAAGTTTAAGGCTGTAAACATTCTGCTGCAGATCCTTCTTAATGTTTCTTATTTCAATCTCCAAGTCATGAGAATTGTTAAAATTTGAACGGTTCTGTTATACAAAGTTCTTCTTTGTAAAACAAAACCGAAGAACAAACAAAATAAGGAATGCATTTACCAAGTTCCTTGCGAGTGTGGTGAATCATTCATAGGCGAAACAAAAAGACCACTATCTATTAGGCTTAAGGAACATGAAACAACGAAATCAAGTATTGCCAAACTTGCATGGTCAAAACAACACCGAATGAAATGGAAAAAAGCAAAGGTTTTGGACAAGGAGTCACACTGGAAGAAACAAAAATTTCTTGAAGCTGCCTTTATTGAGCAGAATCAAGGTATTTTCAATAAACCAAGTGTTGAAGTTCCAAATATTTGAAAGCCCCTTCTTGGGCAGAGCCAACTTCTTAAACTCAACCGTGATTTCCCATTTTATATAAGTACGTAGCCTTAGGAATAGATTATAGTTTACAACTGAATACGATCAGAGATTGTACTGATCGAAACGTCGTGTATAAATTATCTATAGACAATGGAAGTCGGAAACACAGAGTTAATTTCAAACACATCATTGTCTCAAACTTTCAAATATACTTTTTTTCTATCACGTACTGTTTTAGGTACGGTACGTAAAAAAATTACAAAATAAACGTCCAGCACATACACAGCTTTTTTTAAACTCTAAACTTTTTGTTGATATATTTGCGTACATTAAAATATAAAAGATATGGCAAAAGTTTATATAATACAAAAAAATGTAATACAATTAAGGTTTTCTCTTGTGTTGAGAAGTATATTCTCCCTTTAAGTGCCAGCAGTCACATCTTAACATAGATGCGCCACAACGTCCTTGAAATCGTTCCTCAAGCCTTTCATACCCTGATGAAGTGTGTCGGAAACCATTCTTCTTGTTCGTCACTCTCAGCTCTAAGATTTGAAGGAAAAAAGATCTTATATGCATTTACCAAATCACTCACCATCCTACTTAATGAATATCCAACCAAAAAATAAAATAACCACGTGAAATCAACCTGAAATAAATCCTACAAAACCGGGAAAAAAAAAGCGAAAAAAGCCATTCGATTGGATGGAAGGGTTTGAAGAACAGAAGGTGAGGGTAAAAAGGAAGGGGCGCGAGGAGGACAGGGAAAGCTATAATTTGAAACACACGAACGAAGTCGCGGGTAATAGCTAATTTACTAATATGGACAAAATAAGGGTCGCCTAAACAAAAAGGTTATCGAGGTGTACCTTAAAAACAAGACGTGATAAAAGCAAAAGAAATACACTTCCTACATACTGTAACTACTAGAAAACTATAATGGCGATCACTTTTTCAGGTACCGAAATCATATCACGCAGTGTTCTTCACTTTGTGTTTACTTAATTCTTTGAGTTCGAGTTCTCACTCCCTAATTTCGAGCAATAGCAGGGCTATCAAGAGTTACAAAAGGGTGCATCAAACAGGGCCCAACTCACGCAACATTTTGACAGTCTCTACTCTCTATTAGAGAATAATGAAGTAATGAACTGGCCAAAGGAAGTGGACGTCTTGCACGAAAAAGTAAAATATTATATGCAATATTTATTTACCTAAAAGTGAAGTGAAAAAAGTGATACTTTACCGCACCCGAAGACAGTTGGCCGAACGAAGTGAAGCGAGTTCGGTGAAGCCGGCAATGGCGGTAAAGACACTTAACGCTAGTGTTTGCTACAAGATTTTACCTATAAAAAGAAAAAATTCCCGAAAAAAGAAATATGGTTAACTTTACTTGAGTAGGTAAAAGTATAAAAGTGTGAAAAGGAGAAGAATAATCGGAATTAAGGTTGCGGTGAGCATCTAGTTTTAGTAATCCCGTCTCAAGTTCGCCCTCAACATTTTTTTGCGTTAAAATATGTGCAAATACCTAGAGATAATACAACTGTTAATTGCTTGTATTATCTCTTTCTGTAATTGGCCCTTGGCCATTTAGGGCCTTTACATTCAAACTTGCAACGATTGTTTTAGAGACTTTCTATAGAAATTTCTATTTTTACCTAATTGATGAACTTTATTCTTGCTCATGCTGGTATTCAATTGATGATTTTAAGTCCATTGCAATGTGGCTATTTAAAATGTAAACAAAGCAAACAAATAGACTCATCAAAGTCATTGTCACAAAATGATTTTAATATACAGGGTCGACAGTTCTTTTCTAGGGTGACGAAATAGTGTGTATTGAAAAAGAGGCGCAATGGCTAGTAACTGATAGTGAAAGAGATAATAGAGAGATTTTGGTCAGGCAGTTTAATGGCAAATTTCGTTACTCTTATGGTTACCGTTACCATAAATAAAGGTACCTTTAAGAGGCTAAAAATAGAGCTTTTGAACGTAGTCAATCGTTTGGCGGTAAACAGAACCTTACTTTTTTATTGACTGTTGCTTTTTCCTCAACTCTTTTTTTTATTTGCTTTTCTAACCAGATTATGGAAGAAAATATTAATTTAGTGATAGGACTGGGAGACAGACACCCCAACATAAATTTAGTCAGGCAAATAATTTTGCAAGATATCTTTGGTGGAGTAATAGAAGAAATCGAGCCTCTGCAAAGTTATTTGTACTTACTCACCTGCCTACCAAAAAAAAAGGCACCCTTCTACTACTGTAAACACGGTTAATAAAAAATAAAATCCAAATACAAAAAATTTTTGTAAAACAAAACAAACTTTTATAGCCTAAAAATCTTCCACCACAGAGTCACATCAAGTTTGGTTGGTTGTGTTTTTAACAGTAAAGGTAGTCAATATTCAACGCTAATTAACGCTAGTGGTTACCTTTAATAAACGTAACAGCGTGACAGAGCGTTACTGCTAGAATAAAGATAAGAGTAACAGACTGACAAAAAACCTGACCAAAATCTCCATAATAAACTTGAGAAATCGATACGCTGTCGCCGATGTCACCCACAATTAACTAAAATATTTACAAGTAAGATCTCGTCAAATTTAACGATAAATGTTGCCTTCAAAGGGCGTAAAACAGTGACTATGAGTATTTTCTTATTTTATTTGGATATTAGAATCCGCTAAATTAATTAAAATGTCTATTTATCCACAAGCTTTTACTACCGATTGACGTTACTCTTTCAATAAAGCTGCGAACAGTCTAAGCCTGATCTCCTATAACCAGTTACGCTAAAGTCCCGACTCTACGAGACAATTTGTCGTAGCAGTCTCGTCTTCTCAGGAAATATCTTGCTGAAATAAACATAAAACAAAGTTATACCTTTTTTAAAGGAATAAAAAAATTAAAACAACGTATCGAAGTTTTTCAATCTGCAACATCTTGTTTAACTTTAAAACGAATTTAAAGCTGTTATTAAATTTAAAAACAACAAAGTGAATCTCGTGTCCGCAAATATTTTGGCTATTGACTTCTGCGCAACAAGCCTCCTCCGGAGCGATTGCTTGCTAATGCCTTAAAATTAGGGTCACGTAGAATGAAACTCCAATTGGGGGCGGTGCTGCTGCGAACGTTACCTCTTTTTAAGAGTCATATTACAGTGACCTTATACTTTTACAGGTTTCTTCTTTATAACCTGCTAAAAGGTACAGGATTTTGTATTTACGGTCTTCTCCACTTTTTAATTTTTATGTTTGTGTTTCTCAGTTTATTCGACAGGTGGCGCACACAGGTACTCCGCGGGTTACAAACTTTTAAAAAAAAAGAGCAGATCAAATGACGAGTGTCCCACAAGGAACACACAAAAGACCAAAGCGAAAGAAGAAACAATTAAACGATGTTTCGCCCGTGGTTACTAGCGTGAGCTCGTCAGTGGATTCACTAGTCACCCTCAATCCAGACATCATTTAACACCATCGCACACTCTGACTTCCAACTCTGAATCACTCACAAATAGGCATCGTTCCGCATGGTACTTATTATAAGTCACCGGATACGGGTTCGTCCTGGCGTGTTAATCCTTCCAATATGAATATGCTCCTAAGACAATTAAAACAAGAAGTTAAACTTTCAAATCAGTTACATCAACCGGAAAGAATCTAAAAAAAAAACTAAACTGACATATGTGAGTTATTCAGAGTTGTAAGTCAGAGTGTGCGATGGTGTTAAATGATGTCTGGTCACCTCGGGCGAAACATCGTTTAATTGTTTCTTCTTTCGCTTTGGTCTTTTGTGTGTTTCTTGTGGACACTCATCCAATTTTGAATTTTCGTTCTTTCCTCCCAAGATCTTTTGATCTTCTCTTTTTTTAGATTCTTTTCGGTTGATGTTACTGATTTGGAAGTTTAACTACAAACTTTTTGTTTTAAATTCGAGAGGTGCGCATGGTGCCTGTGTAGCTTCAACTGCAAGGTACAATCCTATGATTCCCTCATGATTTCTAATAAGGATGAAACAGGTCTGTAGGTGTCTGGATTAAATGTACGTTTAAAAGCTGTTTATTTGGGAACAGACCCGTTTAAAAGCGATTTATTGTCGTCTGCTGTATCTAAACACGATGACGTCAGAGATTTTTTGATGATAAGATCCCACGCCCGCGTCTTCGAATAAAACAAACTAAAACGCTGTTTGCTTGACAACGTTGCCTAGTCGGCATCTCTCTTTAGTGTATCTGAATTAAATTGCGTTCTCTCTCAGACACATGCATTTCGGCACCCTAGATGAGAACTGTTCAACCTTGTAGAAGCACAATAAAAGCAAGCGTCAACCCAAGTAACGCACTTTAGATTTTACAACTAACCCATAGCTGTAGACATATTGTGGCTGCTATGTGTTTGCTGCAAAGTAGCTAGGTTAACATAAGCTATATTTTTAGCTGTCACATGTTTTGGCAGCTTATTTTACACCTAAATTACCACCAGTCTAATATCATGAACATGAATACAGTCGTAGAGGCGTATACAAAGTATTAAGAA
This sequence comes from Oxystoma pomonae, assembly GCA_963921995.1. NCBI lineage: Eukaryota > Metazoa > Arthropoda > Insecta > Coleoptera > Brentidae > Oxystoma > Oxystoma pomonae. Next base: position 121,722,328 of record OY998163.1, on the reverse strand, counting down.
TTGAACACTTCCTGTGAATACTTTTAGCCAAGTGTGCGCACATAGAACGACAAATGCATCGAAACGCCGCGCCGCCGCACCACATGGGTGTACGCCTCTGGTTCATGTATTATTGGCGAATGCGCAATGAATTTAGCAAAAATTTTCTGATAAACAACGGGTTTTGCAAATTTTTTTTTTTTTTTTAAATAATGATTTGACAAATTCTAAATTTTATTAAAAATGGGTTTTACAAATTACGAGTTTGATATTGAATGAGTTGGATGAACAATGGTTCGATGAAAAACGGGTCTTATAAATTTCGACTTTGGTATTGAACGTGTTTGAAGAAATAAGGTTCGGATAAAAAATTGTTTTAACAAGTTGCAGTTTTTATGGTGATTTGTTCAAAAACATAGGCGTTCGTCAAAAATAAGGGCCCAGGACGCATCTCAAGAATACCCACCCAAACGGCGATGCCTCGAAATTTTCCGCACAGTTAGTCACATTTCGTGGTTCCTATATTAATGCACAAAAGCGTGCATTCATTTTGCAGTGTGTGTATACAGTATGACAAATTTTACATATCTCTACAGAAACGCAGCACATAATTGTAATAAATGTTTCCCGACGTGGATGTTGTATAATATAGAAATTCAAGCACATGAGAAAAATCATGACAGAAGGATCAAACAAGGTTAAGCATACGGTTTAGCAACCGTGTCTTCTATTTGCATTTTTGATTTTTCGAATGTTAACTACATCAAATAGGTCGCGATTCTTCAAAAATCGTCAAAAAATCTCTCCCTTACAAAAAATCTGACGATATTTAAACATAAGTTTACACTAACTGCTTTTTTGTCAGGACTTATTTGCTAATAGTCCTTAAAATTTAGTTTCTTAATACTAATCCAGTAAATAAAAAATATGCCAATTTAAATTTTTGTAGGCAGTTTTTGTGAAAAACGCTTTTTTTATTTAAAAATGTATGTTATGAAGCTTATTTTTGTGTGTAAACAAACCGTTAAAACTTTTAACATACAAAACCATAGATGGCCATGAGATATGTCGCTGTCATTGTTCAGAAAAGTCACGCAAATTCTCGTACGCGTAGTAGCAATTTAGCTCCGCTGTAAAACTAGTCCTGCAGAATACCTTTAAGATATTAAATATACAAAATGTTATTGAAAAACCTACGCAGTGTCTCTTACAACGTTAGGATAAGTATTAAGGACGCCGTAATTTCATTTTAAATGAGGCAATAAGTAAAAAACGCCACTTTCCAGAATTGTGACGGGTGAGATTTTCTGTCGTTTCTAAATAATCGTGACCATATTGTCAAATTTATCAGAATTTATTAAATTTTATGTACATCAGCCTTTATTATTATGGGTGCCAATGTCAAAAAAGAGTACGTCCGAGAAATACGGAAAATCGTCGTTTTTTCATTCTGCTTCTTTTATCAAAAAACAAAAGATCAAAAGATCTTGGGTAGAAAAAACGAAAATTCAAACTTGGATAGTATGCCACAAGGAACACACAAAGGACCAAAGCGAAAAAGGGAATGCTCAAATGATGTTTCTTCCTGGGCCACCAGCATAAGCTCATCTGTGATTTCACTGGTCACCCTCCCCAAACACCATACACTTTGATTTCCAACTTTCAATTACTCACAAATAGGTATCGTTCCGCACTGGCACTTATCTAAGTCACCTGATACGGGTTGTCCTGACGTGTTAATCTTTCCAGTAGGGTTACGCTCCTAAGGCAATTAAAACCAAAAGAAGTTAAAAAACCCCCGAATCAGTTACTTTAATCGAAAAAAATCTAAAAACAAAAGATCAAAAGATCTTGGGTAGAAAAAACGAAAATTCAAACTTTTTGATAAGTATCCCACAAGGAACACACAAAGGACCAAATCGAAAAGGGGAACGATCAAATGATGTTTCGCCCTGGGCAACCAGTCAGTGGTTTCACTGGTCACCCTCCCTTTTATCAGTGGCGTAGCCACAAATCGGTTCTGGCGGGGGTTTAATCATTTAATAAAAATCAACTACCTACCAATGGCAAATTTTTAAAAATTAGGTAGGTGCTCTTGAACTGAAGAGAGAGGAGAGGGGTGATTTAATAGGTATTGAGTTAGTGTATGTTGAGCTAACACTTATTTTTAAAAGGGGCGCGCCGCAGGCAAAATTTTTTAAAAAAATTACACTAGAAGGCTATTTTTTACGAGTTTCGAATGTTGTTGACAAAAAAAATTGCTTGAAATTCAACAAAATTGTAACAATATTTAATATTGGTATAGCGCCACACGCGAAAATTTTGACAAAAAAACATCAATTTGATTTTTGTAAAATATTTTTGAAAAAGTAGATTGGGTTAGATGCCAAGAAGGGATGTGGGCTGCGGTGGTATATATAGAATTGTTCCTAAATCATAAATGCGCCGCAGATAAAAAATAAAAGAAAATTTTTAATAAGAATGACATTTATTCGGGCATTTATTACACGTTTTGAATGCCGGTGATAAAAATCCCTTAGAATTAATCTAAAATTATAAAAATTAATGACGTAATATGTATTCAAAACTGGTGGTTAGCTCTCTACCGAAGGCTGAACCCTGCACTGCGGCCTCAAATGGGCCTGTTGTGCCCAGGTATCTACTGAGATTTTAAAGATCGGAATTTAAACACATACGACCCAGGAAACAAAAATCCTGCAGACTACAAAACATGATTTAGGCTTGATTAATGACGCAATAGCACCGCAGGAAAGTTTTTTAAAATTTGAGACACACAAACACAAACCGGAGTTAAGGGTGAACTATAGTTCTCCCTGAAGCCCTTGATTATGATTAAAACTAATAGTACAGAGAAATGCTAAGGCAAACCAAACAAATCTATTATTTAAAAATGACTAGGGAAATCTAACTTTTTCGTGGCCTGAGGATGGTCTTATAAAAGCCGAAACGTCGGTACTGAAGAAAACAGATTTATGGTGTTTTTTTACCTCTTTCCAGCCTACCTTTAAAATTGTTCTGGGTCGCAAACCATAAACGAAAAAAATTTATTGTAAATGGGGTTAGACCTCTTGGGGGGGGGTTAACCCACAAACCCCCCCCTGGCTACGCCACACTACTTTTATGTCATCATTTCCCGACTAAAAATTTGCGTACATACTTTATCGTTGATTATTTCCACCAGCTCCGAAAGTCGGTGGCGTTACGGTGGCTGGTAAATTTTTTGGTTAGAATTTTTGTTTTTAATTTTACAAGAGCAGGGCCTTATGTGGCCAAAATGGGTAAAGAATCATCGTCGTCTTGCTTTTTAGAACATTTTTACTCTGATGGGACATTGAAGAGACTTTGGTTTTATTCAAATAAATCAATTTATTTTTTTGTGTTTTTTAATAAAGTAAACTCATATAGACAAAAAACTCTACAATACACAAACAAGCACTACAGGTTGCATATCCACTCGTCTCGATCACAATTGCGTTTATATTTGAACGAATAAACTTAATCGCCTTTTGCGGTTACTATACTATATTACAAAAAAAAGAGTTCATCGATCATTGTGTTTCAACGTAAAAATTCAACTATTCTCAACTTGCTGAAACTGCATATATATATAAACGTATTTTTAAACCTTTTCACAGTATTTGCAACGTTTGGTGTTGGTTTGGTGGATTGACGCCAAAATTTCCACCGCAACATTAGCGTTAAGCGGACCTTAAGTTAAGAATTTCATTTGCACCAACTTTAAAAGCACTCTTTAAGGTTTTCTTTTGGAAGTCCAGCCCTGCGACCACTTATTCTCTCCTTAACAGAAAACATTTATTTTGTATCCTTTTTTATTGCGTTTGTAGACGTCCCGAGGTTAAATCCAGTACTTTCTGTAGGTTTTGACGTTTTATACCAAACGAAGTACGTCGAAAGTATTTCTTGTTATTAAGTAAGGGGCGGCCCGCAGGCCTGGCAACTAGGCCTCTTCATGGGCCCTTTCTGCCATACCCCGCCTCGCACCCTTATCCTCCCACTCTTACTACATTTCTTGCCTCTGTCTCTCCGGGCCTTCTCGTCTTCCTTACGAAGGTCAGCACGTCAACCCATCTTAGAGGCTGTAGCTCTTCCTCTTCTATTGTGGGGGCACCTCACGTCTGCTGCCTCAATCTGGCGTACCAATCACACTCTCCTATCAGGTGCACCGCTGATTCCTCTACCCATCCACACGTTTCTTGTCATTAACAATTAAATGCAAATATCTGACATTTTGTGTGTTTTCCGACATTCCTAGTTTTGACAAATTTTATGTTGCTGTCTTTGACACATGTTAAAAAGAGAAAACCCAAACGTTAAAAAACAGCAGCTCCCTATGTCCTGGACTTTATACATGGATTATCTAGATTATTTAGGGGACGATTCGCATTGTGACGCATACACAAGGACGAGGCACCAAATACTCGGACGCTCGAATCTGGACTTTGTGAAGAGATCAGGGAGACCCGCAGGGCCAGGCGTCGCGCCACCGTCTGCATTCCAAATTGATGCTGACCAAGTTTTTTGACACCGGCAATAACAGTTCTATTTAGCTTTTGTATTTGATTGCCAGCCGCCATATTGAAATTGGTCCGGAGAATTTTGGATGAGGTGTAAACAGAGTTGGCAATTAAAAAGACATTACCTAAAAAAATGTGTTTTTACTTTTCTTCAAATATTAATTGTGTGAAATAAGTTTTTGAAATAATCAGTTAATTTAATGTCAACGAAAGTTTTTTTTTATCAAAAATAAAAATTTGTTGGTTCATCTATAAAGGATGGGAAACCAGTAGTGTAATCTTTATTTGCATGTCTTGAATTGAATAGTGCTTTATCTTTATCTTATGCATTGTATGAACAAAGAAAAGACACATGTTCGTAACATTTATTCTCTCATATTAATTTGGATGACATGTAACGGAAGAAAATACATTATTCTGCTCCATTATTTTGCTGAGAATTATTTGTCCCGATTGTGAATGAAATGCGTAAAATTTTAACAGGGCTATAAACCATACACGAAATACGTTAGTAGTTTGTATTTTGTTAACGATGTTTGCAAAAAAGACAATCTGATCTTTTTTAAGTGGGACTAAGTAACTAATGAGGACAACACTGCACTCTCAAATAAAGAAACTTTCCAGAACAGGTATATTCCAAAGAGTTATTCGCAGAACCCTCCCCCCCATGAGGCAAGAGATCAAGACAATGGTTGATATACCGGACATTAGAAGCTGAGAGTGGCATTGCACAGAATAAGAATAAGGATAAAAGTGAAAACAGCATCTTGATATGGAGCTTTTTGAAAGGTCTGCATTTTGGGATGGGGTCTATAACTTTTTTATTTGTGAAATTATCTGTTTGGTGTAGCTTTCATGTAGATTCTTTAAAGCAAAATTCGACTGTCAAACTGATTTTTTTTTATCATCTAATTTTTGAGACATAACACAAATTTAACCCTTTTTTATCTGATTTTTAAAATCAGCTGAAAATTCCCTTTAAAATAATGTATCACACTTTGTGTTTTATTTTTTGTATTTTAGTATTTTTTTATTTATTTAATAACTGCTTTTATTACTTTTATGTTTTTTATTTATTTAACAACTGCTTTTATTACTTTTATTTTTTTTCCTATTTTTATTTTTATTTTTTATTATTGTAAAAAGAGAGTAAAAAAAATAAATGAGTAATAAAAATTATTAAAATATATAAAAAATGCAAAAAATAAAACGACATTTCACTAAAAAAATACCAACTTAGTGTTACATCGCAAAAACTAATAGAGACATATAAAATACAGTTCAGACAGTAGAATCCTCCCAATGCAACCCAAAATGCAGACTTTTTAAAAAGCCCCGGTAGCTCGAAAATAGCTTCACATATCAAGATGCAGATTTCACCTTTAAACTTCTATTAAGAATCAAGGCTTGCATGTGGGAGTCAGTGATTTTCCATTTCCTCTGGAAATACCCGAAACTCTCCAAAACCATTGAATTTTGAACACCCTGTACTGTGTGAATGTCCAGCTATGGTACGTCTCTCTCTCTCTCTCTCTCTCTCTCTCTCTCTCTCGATTTACACTGGTCCTGCGCAACTATGATGTCTGACCAGTACTACTTTTTTCCCTTTTTTATCTATATACCCCCTACCCCACTCACTAGACCGGTCTGATGAGCACCCCATAGGAACGCAGTTTTCTTTTCCTAGAAGGATTTAATTTAGACTCACACCCCTTTGTTGAGGCTAGGAACCTTTAACGTGCTCCACTATCAATATTGCACACCTTTTAAGAGCAGGAATTTTTTTTTTTTCGGTGAGTGACTTTAGATCAGGAAATGTCGAAGGGACGTTCAAAACGGATGATGTCATATCCATACTTTTAATAGCGGTTTCCAATGGTAACACTGGTCCGCCATCAGTGCACAACTGAGTCGGTGCTGCTGTTCCATTGGGGTGCACATTTTCAGTTTTCATGTTCCATTCGAAAAGAGTTTTTCAATGGTCCTAAGTTATTTTTATATACTGTTAATTTCAGATAAAATGCGTGCATGGAAATACAAAATACAACGTTTTTTCTTCGTATAGATGCGCCATTTCACACTATTCATTTTGCACTTGTCATATACCATGATATATTTTATTTTTGATTTAAGTCAATCATTATCAATAATTTTTGACTTTAGTCAAAATTACTGTTTGAAAATGGATCCGCAAATTTCGGCCTTTACGAAATCCCAGATAATAACTCGACTGCAAGATGGATGGTCAGTAAGAAGGGTCATCGAAAATTTTGATATTAATAAAGCCACTGTGGTCAGAATTTCGAAACGATCAATGCCAAGAACATCAAATTTGGATCAAAAGCGGGGTACCGTTTTGCAAAATAAGGTGAGCACAGAGGAACCGAATGGACAATTACTGAATAACTTGCGAGAAAACATATTTTCCATAGCTGTCGAAGCCATCAAAACAAATGGCTTGACAGAACCACAAAAACAAGAACGACTGATCTTTGCTCTCAATCACGCTGCAGAGGATAAGGAAAATTGGGAAAGGGTGATTTTTACTGATGAAAAAAATTTTCAATCTTTTTCGGATAGTATATCGCCCACCTCGAAGTCGGTTTATTGAGCGATATACCCACCAGGTTAATAGAGCAGGAGACTTCTTAGTGAACATGTGGGGTTGGATATATGACTAGAGGGTTAGGTGTTTACTGGCAAATTAAAGAAAGATTTACCGCACTTAGATATTTGGAAATTTTAGGAGGGTTAATGGTGCCGTCATTTGTTTTTTTATATCCAAACAATGAAATTATTTTTCAGCAGGTCAATTATCCTGTTCACACAGCTAATGCTGTGCATCGCTGGTTTCAAGATCAAAATATAGAAGTGCTGCTTTGGCCATCGAACAGTCCCGACCTTAACCCCATCGAAAATATTTGGGGAAGATTAGTCAAAATAATATATGAATATAATTGGAGGCCCCAAAATGCCGAAGAACTTTTAAACGCTATACGTAATGCATGGGATTATGGTTTCTAACGTTGAAGAATATTGTCGTAATTTGGCTTATTCCATGCCACGTCGATTGAAAATGATTATTGAAAAAAATGTAGCGGCCATTAAGTATTAGTTTTTCTTTAGTTTTCATCTTAATATTACATGAAATTAAAATAATTTGTTTGTTTTTGAAAACGAATGCATAAACAACTCTGTGTAGTTTGCTTTCGACTAAGTCCCCTAACTCCTCTCTCGCTCGTAACAAAAAGTTGTTCGTTCTTGTTTAAAAATACTACTTTCTATTGCTTCTAAAATTTGAAAAAATTATAGGTAAACTATAACAATAATAGAAACATCTTAATTAGCAGGTAGTGCCTCAAGTGCATCCTTAAAAGCGTAGTATAGCTAAATATGTTTTATGTGAAACCAACTGTACATTGAGTTAAGTGTTTGAATAAAACGAGTGCACTCAGACTGCCTTGACGCAATTTTTTGACAGCACCAAGCCAGTATTAGTGCACTACGAGTGGTGCACCAATTTTACAAATGGAAATCTCTATTAGAGTCAAATAAAGACACTATGGAACAAATTCCAACTTTTTTTTTTTTGTTTCCTGAACAAGAACTATTTTCTTGAGTTTAACTACACCCAAGTAACAAAAAAAATACCAATTAAAGATTTAAGTTCGCTGCAAAAAACACTACATTATTTCTTACAAAATTTATAGGCATACATACAAAATACATATAACCATATGTATATTTTTAATTTAACAAAAGCCATTATAAATAGCACAGTTCTATTATTGAATCTAGAGTTTAGACACTCAGTTTCCGCTTCTTAGCCTGCCGTTTGAAAGTACCGTATAGGGCATCTCTCATAATAGTCGAACAATAGTCGGCTAACATCTCACAGTTCTATTTTCCCTGATACCTTGTTCCCATATTAAAAATATCTTGGTGGAAACTCTCACCGTGCTCGTGACTAACGACACCACAATTTTCAGAAAAGTATATCAGATGAGAATGGGGCGTAATAGGTTTTTTTGACGGCTTCGGTATGCAGAAACTTTTACTTTATCTTGAAGCAAATTCCACTGTTGCAATCGAGAGGCTAATACTTCGGCTTTTTTCTTGGGCAATTTCAAATCCCTTATAAGGTAACTTAATTCAATTTGGCTTATTTTGTGAGGCTATTTACTGAAAAACTTACAGAGAAAATCAAAGTCTTGCGAGCTTAACGGACCAGCAAACCTTACTACACTACTATTTGAATCCATGGAATCATCATCCAAATCAAGGGTATATTCCTGAGGTGGATTAGGTACAGGTAACTCCTTCCTATGAGGCACCGGGAGTACAGCGAATTGTAAATTTTGATATTGTATCGTTAACCTTTTCTTCTGCGAAAAGCCTCTTTTAAGGGTAGATGTTAAGCAAACCTGACAATCAGTAACGTGGTCTTTTGGTTCTCGCCAGATCATCGGAACAGCAGAGGGCACCTTACGCTTTTTTCCACTAAACCAGTCGCAAATGTTGGACGCACATTTGTAACAGCTTACATGGACAGCCCAATTTTTATCTTGGTCTCCAACTTTTCATTAAAAATACAAGTGGTTAGCCTGTTTTATTTAAAGGCTAAGAACACAAAGCACACCACGAGCATAGAGAGTAACTAAAGATCATTTTATATTCAAATGGCAAAAAGGGGATCCACTACGAAAATTCCAATATTGCCAATAACTGTCTCCCTTGAATCTAAAATCGGCCTTTTCAAGACTTTTCTTAAATTAAACTCCAAGTGCTCACCAAAAGTTTTTGTTTCGATGTTTGTATATTAACCTAAATTAGGAAAACTAGTAAATCGTAATTTTCCTAAAGTACAGAATAAAGTTTAAATTGATATAAGCACTTTGACGTCCCTTGATTAAGCAGTAGGACTAAATTTAAAAATAAGCAACATTCGTGCAATTCGGAAAGAACGAATTAACTTTAAATAAGTTTTTCTAGGCCAATTGGTTGCTTTTGAGCAGCGTTGATATTCAAGCATTACTCAACTTTTTTGGTTTATAGTTTGCGAAGGTTTTATAAAATAACGTTTTTAGATAGAATATATTTTCTAGACTTCTAAGTAATGATTTGGAATTTCGTTTAGGATAAAATAAAATCATTTGGTTTCGTTATAAATCTTACCAATAATAGTAGTAGTAGTAGTAGAATAAGGGGGGGGGCTCTCGGCCCGGCAACAAGGCTCTACACCACCATGGTCGAACCTTCCTGTCCTTTGGATAAAGGTCAGCATATCCGACCATTTCAGCGTCGGAAGGTGTTCCGGTTCGAACACTTCCTCTCCGAAGATTCCCTCTCTGATTCCTCTGTAGGCCGGACACCTTGCAAGATAGTGGTGTGAGGATTCATCCTCTTCCCAGCACTCTCCGCAAGTTGAGTCCCGCACTATCTTCATCCTTGCCAGTTGCTTTTGGAGCGCGCAGTGTCCAGTGAGGACTCCTATTAGGGGTCCTATCTCTGTTCATTTCCTACGCAGTAACCAGTCCCTTCTTGTTTTGCTGAAGCCCTGGATGAGTTCCTTGGCTTGCCTGGCGTCCCCTGTGTGTTGCCACTCCTGATTTAGTCTTGTATGGGTCCATTCCTAATCTTACCACTAAGACGACGAAAAGTTTTTGTGTAAGTGATTAATTTTAAAACGTTTTACTATTTCACCAATTCTTTACATTTTAACCTTAAAAGCTTGTGGTCTTGTTTTAATTCTTCTTGTTTAGTTTGCTAAGTGTTCTTAAAAAATGCAATGCGAGTCAAAATTTTCTTTCACCAAACTGTCTCATCCCCATCTCCTTCAGATGCAAGGTAACTAAGGTAAGATTCTGTTGTTCGAGTTTTAATATAATTTTGGTGAAGAGGTACAACGTTTTACAATCAGAATAAGCTTGCTTAATGCTATTCTGTGTTCCTTGTTGCATGTTTCCTGTTTCCTTTTGTCCCTTTGACAATTTGGCTCGTTTAAATTGATGAGATATATGAAATTTCCTGTGTTTTTACTGATTGAATAAAACCGGTTTCAATCACTGCCAAGGATAATAACGTTTAATGTGAAAATCTCTATCGACCATTTAGGAAGAGCGCACAGAATTCTAATGTTTTCGTTAAACTGTTTAAATTATTCAAATGCATTCTTGATGTAAAGTTAACGGTTTTACCAAGTAGAGCCAAAAAGTCGTTATTAGTAATTAAACAAGGCCGTACAGTCAAAGCAAAATGCCTTTCTGAGGAAAAGTAGTTTAGCAACTTCTAAATTTGGGCTCATAACATTAAACAAGCCCACAGCGAGGGAGCAACTTCAGTGGTACTGGTGAAACACCTAAGTTGCCTGGATCCTATAGATTTGGTTTCACAGCTAAAAAATAGATTATTGATATGAACACCAGAAGAAGTACAAATCGCAATATTTTCAGCTTAAAATAGATCAGCGCTAGGGCAAGACAAAGTAATGTATATATGAAAGTTTCGAAGCTAATAAAAAACGAAAACTCGTTGAATACTATTATTAGAATGGTAAAATCCCAGATGACTGACTGGAAACAACATTGGTTACACTGCCTAAAAAACACTCAGCAAAGAAATGGAGTGACTACCCCCTAATTAGATTAATATTAGTATGCTTAACATATTTCTGAAGGTGATCCATGAAAGAACTTGTGGAAAATGCGAATCCTTAATGTCTGGATTTCGTAGAGGATTTTAGTCTTAGTTGAATGGGGATATGTCCGTTAAGTTGGTGTGGATGATCCAGATCTAAAGATAATTGTTAACCTATAATGAAACCGGACCACGGAAGGGTCAAACGCGAGTTAATAGCCAGCTGGCTGAAGAGGTCTGAATAAGGATACGTCTTCTTCAGGGCTGCTTTTAATATCAATATTAATAAAATAATGGAGAATGCACCTCACACTTGCGAAGAAGGTCCAGCTATAAATGCCATAAAGATCAACAACACAAGATATGCTGAAAACACTCTTATAATTCCAGATAAGTTGGAAGGTCCGCAAGATTTGATGAATCAAATTGCAGTCAAAAATGGGGTTAAGTTCATTGCTGAAATTAATGAATAATAGTTATTTATGTATCTAAGGCCTTAAAGACAGCGTTTAACGCCCGCGCCGTCAAAAAAAAGACCCGAGCCGATAGGCGAAAGTTTTTACACGCTGAGGTCGTTAAACGCAATTTAAGAACGGGATATATACAATGTTTTATGCACAACCGTGTTTTTAGGAGGAAAAAGACTTCATGAATTATTACACGAAAAAAAATTGTTGGTCTAAATCTCTCTAATACTTTGACAACACACGAATCACTGTGAGTAAGCGGGAGGCCAGTCTATTCATGTCACTTTTAAATCAAGTAATCTAACAAAAACATTGAATAATGCTCCTAGCAACACGTAGCAATCAAATTAACAAACTGAGAGTCACTTAAGAAGTTTCTTTAAATTTTCATACAAACTATTAATACATTACTAAAATACATTGTGTTCGCGATTTCAATGGATATCGAGAAACAGGGTTCACCAAGTCTCCCCAGTGAAATCCTGGATGCCGCTGAAGAAGCAAAGAAGGACATTTTTCCCGCGAAATGCAGAAAATTTTACGAAAAGGTACATAAGGATTATTTTGTGTGGTGTTCAGAGAAGAATATTGCTGAAAGTGGATGCCTAAACCTAAAAGAAGACTGCTGGAGTACTTCAAACTGCAGCAACTGCATCTTTAATTTTAAGGTGGATTGATTTGTACATATAATTATGTAATTTGTTTATTTTTGTTGTTGCAATAAAAATTGAAAAAATAAAACAAAAGCTTGCTTTTTATTGGTGTTGCAACTATGAAAAAATCAAAAATCTCTTTGATTTAAACGAACAAAATGCAAGTCAAACAGAAAACGAAAAATTACTCAAAAATCAAAATTCAGCAAAAATCACTTTAATGCTCGCGGGCGTTAACGCGTGAGCTCTAGGGTGTTAAAGTGCTCTAAAACGCGGGTGGTAAAATACATTTTAACGCCCGGTTGTGCATAAAGTATATTGTGGTTTGCGATCATATGACATTCAAATATTTATTACGACATATTAGAACTTTTGCCCGAACAAAGATGTCAATAGCTCAGTAGTTCCAGAGATAAGACACGAAAAAGAACCTTACGATTTTTTTTTACACAGTTGTCACTGGATGTGTACTGGTCAGAAAATTGTTTAACAAAATTACATTTTATTGTATATCTGTTTTACACACGTTCTTTTTACTTTATGCCTGTAAAACGAGTACGCAACTTTTAGTTAGACGACTCAATTAAAAAAATACACAGGTATTTTTTCCGTCTACGCTTTCTACACAGAGATGTCAAAGAATTTAAGATATAACGACAGTAATAGGTTATAACTTCTTAACCGTTCATCCCATTAAGATGAAACTTGGGGTGTTATTTCAGACGCGGAGCAGAGAGAGAAAAATTCGAACATTTGTCAAGAGAACAATTTTAATTTTACTTTTTCGAAACTACGTATACTTTGAGTATACAGCTTCTTCTATTGCCAACAGCAAGTAAAATAGATTAAAATTAATTTTACATCCTCCTCGAGGATGCTCTTAATTTCCGTGATTTAGGCGAAACACAATGCTCTTATTAAGATTTATTTTTCGCCAAGCTGGGCTGCTTAGAATAAATTTTCAAATGTGAAACTTCTTTTATACTTTAGCCCTTATTTATCAGGGAGTGAACGTGTTTTAAAGTGTTACATTACAGTGCTGTAGCCGTATAATGTGTTACATCAATTATGTAACTAAATATCTAAATAAAAATAAAGAAACAAAGTGATACATGAAAAAAAAAATCGGAATTTTTTACCCAATTTGTAACTGGATGTTTACTGGTCACAAAAATGTGTAACAAAATTGTGTACATTTTATACACAATTGTGTAATAAATATACACAAGTTACACAATTGAGAAAATTTCACAAGTATTTTTTCCCGGGTATGGTCGTTTTTTAGTATCTAAAAATATCACACGCACAATATCTGGCCGATATGATTGTCAATCTACTTTGCCATAACTAAGTTGCCAACACCATTTTTGCATTGCCAGTATACCGGATTTACAAGCTTTTGCGTCTGCATACCCGTAAACCTTAACTGCGAGATGGAAAGAACAAGCCGTTTGTTGTTAGTGATATAGATTTTTAACCAGGAGTTCATTGATGGGATCGATTGATCGCAATCCCTTTTATTTATTACTTTATGGTACTTTATTTGTTAAGTTTACTACACTAAGGGCCCCATTCATAGTTACTGCTTCCATCAAAAGAAACTCGGGTCTCTTTTGCTTTGGTAAGGACGACATGCCTGGGTTTTCAAAACACTGGGAACACCACCGCCAGATACTGATAAAGAAATAGAATAGAATAGAATAGAATAGAATAGAATAGAATAGAATAGAATAGAATAGAATAGAATAGAATAGAATAGAATAGAATAGAATAGAATAGAATAGAATAGAATAGAATAGAATAGAATAGAATAGAATAGAATAGAATAGAATAGAATAGAATAGAATAGAATAGAATAGAATAGAATAGAATAGAATAGAATAGAATAGAATAGAATAGAATAGAATAGAATAGAATAGAATAGAATAGAATAGAATAGAATAGAATAGAATAGAATAGAATAGAATAGAATAGAATAGAATAGAATAGAATAGAATAGAATAGAATAGAATAGAATAGAATAGAATAGAATAGAATAGAATAGAATAGAATAGAATAGAATAGAATAGAATAGAATAGAATAGAATAGAATAGAATAGAATAGAATAGAATAGAATAGAATAGAATAGAATAGAATAGAATAGAATAGAATAGAATAGAATAGAATAGAATAGAATAGAATAGAATAGAATAGAATAGAATAGAATAGAATAGAATAGAATAGAATAGAATAGAATAGAATAGAATAGAATAGAATAGAATAGAATAGAATAGAATAGAATAGAATAGAATAGAATAGAATAGAATAGAATAGAATAGAATAGAATAGAATAGAATAGAATAGAATAGAATAGAATAGAATAGAATAGAATAGAATAGAATAGAATAGAATAGAATAGAATAGAATAGAATAGAATAGAATAGAATAGAATAGAATAGAATAAAATAGAATAGAATAGAATTATAAATCTTTAAAAGTTTTAAAGGCTAAGTATTAAAAAGAAAAAAAATCACACATGAGATATATATATATAAATGACTGCGTAAAAATGTATAAATTATTAGTTAATAAAAAAGTAGTTTAGTCTAAATTATTACAAAGCTGACAAATTCAAATTTTCCTTATATAAAATAGAGACTAAGTATATCTTAAAACAAAATTAGAATAATATCACATCATAGTTACTACTTTTATGACTAGGAATTTTAATTTAACTTTTAATATTTACATGTGCTTATAAATAATATATTTGTTATAAAATACTTAAGTTTGGCATTCATTTTGATAAGACTTTCGGGAACTCTATAGCATATTAACAATGGCAACCAACGGAAACCATCTACACTCAGTTTACCGAAAAAATGCGGGCTTTACAAAGAATTACCAACAAAATGTTTTCGAAGTTGACTAAATTTCGGTCAACGGTTACGCTAAAAATAACTCCATAAATTTTACGACCACGTTTTTGACCATTTCACCATAAAAATCTCTGCGATAGCGTATACGTAACTTTTGCCATTTATATACAAAGCTGTGGTTAGAAATAAAGATTTTTATTACCGGGAATTTTTATTTTCCTGGTGGTTTTCGAAAAAAGTATACTTTATCTCTTTTTTCTAACACAACTTTAGTCAAAGGCAATAAATATTTTCTCCTTATGCAAATTTAATGGTCTGCATGATTAAGGATAATACTTGAGGTTAACCTCAGGGAGCTGATTATTATCGACCATATAATCATGAGATACTATATTGCCCTTGCCCATTGTCCCCGCATTCTCCGAAAAAAGCCAAACCGATAAGAACTCTTCCAGTCAGGTTAGGCTGGAAAAAATGCAGAGGCATAAACTCTTCCGGGTGCGAGTCAACTGTGCCAGGCATGCGCAGTAGATTTTTTGTCTTTGCCTCGGTCAGGGCCAACCCTAATTTTTTAATTTTTTTTCTTTGTTTTTCAAAGTTATTATTGGGATTATAGTACCTCATAGTTACCGTTATATATGTTTTCAACTTTGTTTGACCACACATTCGTCCAACCAGTAAAAAAATTCGTCGTCCTGGACCACAACAAAAAATGTCGCATACAGAGCAAATTAGGTATTTAAATTCGTCAAATTATTTTATACGATTTTTTTTTCTAAAATTGTACCGTAATTTTGCACCTGTTATGTATCAATTTACA
Organism: Oxystoma pomonae; assembly: GCA_963921995.1. Classification (NCBI taxonomy): domain Eukaryota; kingdom Metazoa; phylum Arthropoda; class Insecta; order Coleoptera; family Brentidae; genus Oxystoma; species Oxystoma pomonae. The sequence goes on along the minus strand of OY998163.1, from coordinate 121,706,358 downwards.
CCCATAAGAACTTTCCAAAGGTTTAATGAAAAATGGAGCTAAAGCCTCCACTCACTTCCTTCTAATAATTGTAAAAGATACACAGTTGTTTTTATCAGTATATGACAAAATTCAAGTTACACTTTATTCCATATAGCATCTGTGTTTAATTGTCAGCCGCCATATTGAAATTGGTCCGGAGAACGTGTAGATCGTGCTCTTCTGGATTTTCGGCACATTGCTATCAAAATAATGTAGACTTTTATAATGTTTGTGTCGACCTTTAATAAAGGCGGCATTAACTTTAGTTCTGTCAACTTTATAGGAGACACGGTATAAGCATATTTAGATGAAAACAATGTCAGAAATAGTAGCAAAAACTTGAGGTAACTAACTTTGGGGCCCATCCATAAATTACGTAACGCAGCAAGATATTAGACACTTTAAGTTGGTCATAGATCGTACACGCAAACGTAAGATATAGCGCAATATTCTGTCTTCCTTTTATCTGCACAAAAGCAAAGACTTCCGCTCAAATACAGATATCAAAGTCCAGTCTCTGCGGTCTATCGTTAAGCTTTTTCATAAAGATCACGTCATTTGCATGTCTAACGTTATATGGTAATAAAACGTAAAAACTTAAACTGTGGGATTTACTAAAAGGGTTTAGTCTATTTTAGAACGGTCCTAAGTTTAAGTGAAATTTTTGATTTTAAGCATTTTAAACCAACCTTCTTGAATTTTAGGCATAGTTTGATTTATAAGAAGAATATGAATAAATTTCTTTATTGAATAATCATCTTAACACAATCTTTTGTAGGATTTGAGAAGAAAGTTTCAATTTAGAACAAAAGAAAATTAAAAAATTTAAACCCACGCGGGTTTTAAATAGTAAAGACTCTGTAGAACAAATTAAAATTGGGGTTATATGTAACTCTAATTAAAACTTACCTTGTTCATTAATTTTTCCAATTAATACTTGATGTCACACTACGATTTAGATGGGTAATAATAAAATAAGGAGTAGATTAATTTTGTATTTATTTAAGAGGTGTTTTTATTTATGTAATATATTAAAAAACTTAAATACAAGATTTGTCTACATTTCTCTCACTGTCGAAATGCCAGTTTCTAAATATTAGCTTCAAGTTCGGATTTCTTAACTCTGCTTGTACCTTGGCTTGCACCAACCTCTACTGATGAAAGCTCTACAGCTTTGAAATGGATAGGCTTTTAGTAAGGAAAGTTTTCTTGAGTGCGCTTTTAGATAACCTCAATGTTTTAATTTCAGTTTGTAAATAATTTAATATAGTTGTTTTGGGTTTTTTTGTTTGGTATATTTTTCGTGCATAATCAATGACCTTCACTTATGTTTTTTTTGCCTAGTAGTGCCCTTACAGATATATTTTTTGTGCTGAGAACGGGTTTAAAATATGTCGTTTTTCTGGAAAAAATTGGAGGTGTTTTATAGATCAATGCACAACTTGGGATATTAAATAAGGTAAATTGATTCTTGTAAAAACGGTTAGTTAGGGAAATTATAAACGAACTTATTACCAATTGCTACAAAACAATCCTTTCTGGGGGCTATAAATTTAAACCACCCCCCAGAGGTGGTCTAAAAGATCACCAACTTTCTAACCTCAAACACAGATAATTAAGCTATTATATGCCAAATTTTTAGCGTATTCACCATTTGCCATTCTGAAAGCTGTCAAAAAAATTAGTTTTAGGGCATTTTCTCTTGGAATAGGGTACATTTTGAGAAAAAAAGCAGTTTTTCAGTGGTATTTTGCAATAAAAATAAAAAATAATCAATAACTTTGTGTAGTTTCTGTATGGGTAAGTGCTTTTTGAAAATTGGTTGTAAAATTTAGTACCCCCTACAGGTGTAAATATTTAGCCCTCTGGGGGGTACTATTTTAGATCTTAAATCCCACTGTTAGTGTCTATTCTATACGAGCGTGTAGACGCCGCTCCTTTGTAGAGCGTATAACCGGCGAGTAAAACGCGACCCAATTCTAGACTAGCGACAAAACGCCTCATATCTGCTATGGATCCCGTACAATTTGGGTGTATCGCTGTTCACCAATTAACTTTATTAAGTTTGTTGGCCACGAAACGTAAAGAAAGACGTTGGTGGATACACCCGGTTGGTGCTAATCATCTGACATTAGTGGTGTTTCATCTTAGCTTCGCAGAACATCGGAGATATCCCGATCTGCACTACTAATCGTGGATTGGTGAAGGACAAATCGGATCGGCTGGCCAGACGCTTGCAAGTTGCTACATGTAGAATGATACGCTAGCATCCGGCGCGCGACTTTTACGCAACCTCTTGCGTTCAAAATGCCGGCACGCCAACGAACGCGTCCACACGCGACCGCAAAGTTCCCGTATAGTATGCTCAATAAATACTCTGTGGTTCTGTGACACCGCGTGTCGCTCGCAGGCAAACGGTCGCGTTTTTGTGGCTGGTGTATAATGGCCTTTAACGAAACGAAGCTCTGAAATCCAGCGCTCTAATTGGTGAAAATTGGCAGAGGTGGGCGTTTCCACCTCAACTAACGCGATTTCAGCTACCGGATCAGTACATACACCACCCTAGCGCGCACTAGCACCCATTATTTACTACATTCCGTGTACGCGGTAGTTTGGCTTTTACTTCCTATTGCCGACTTGATGTACCGATAAGTCCCTATTCTGCCCCTTTATTAAAACTCTATTTTGTGCTCTCAGAAGCATAGCTTGTGCGAGAAAGATTTGGTAATTATCATTACAGTTAACTGCCTTGGGCTGGGGATATACACAGTTGGTACTTGTAAAACATCTGCTCAAGATGATAGAAAAACCCCAAAAACCTAATCAAATCTATACATATCGTAAGTATAAAAAAATCAGTATTCTAAAAAATCTTTTTATTTAAAAAATTATCAATTTTTGAAAGGTTACATATCCATGAATTTAAGCTTAATAACTGGGACAGCTTTTTAATAATTTGTACTGGCAAGGCGCGAAAGGAATAATATTATTTACTTTTCTTGTCCCTTTCTTATTCATATTGTAGGATTAATAAAAGCGATAAGTCATTTAAAGTTTTCTGACAAAGACGCCGTACCAATGAAATGGTATTTTTTTCACATCGTACTCAATACGTATTGAAAATATTGTCTTCTTTTTCTGTTTTGACAAAGAGCGTAATATATGAAAGAAAAAGATGGTTTAATAGTTCAAAGTGCAAAGGAAGAACTAATGGTAGGCTAGACGTTTTGGTGACCGTAGAATTTTGTTCACAAGTCATCAGATCTTCGTTTTTGTATCTAAGCAGTACAAAGAAAGTTTGAAATAAATTAATGCCCAATATAAAATATATGTGGATAAGCCGCCACACCTTCTTCGATAAAAATATATAATGTAAACGAATATTTCGATTCTAAATATTTGGGGGGGAGGGGCGCACCCCGCGAGCCCCCCTCTAAAGCCACCACTGCGGGATTAAGAGTATAGAGAAAAAAAAACCTGTATTAATACAAATATTTTTACCTACGACCAACGAGTAATTTTACGGCCATCTTAACACGATTTAAATGGCCCATTTACGGTCCTAGGATAATAATAAAGCTTAGACGTAAACCACAAGATGGCGTGACAAGCGATGAAAAATAAATATTTATTAAACGTAAATAAATCCAATATAATTTTAGTACCTAAACAAAAACAAGTCTCGTTAAAACTAATTAAAATTACAAATTTTTAAGAAAAAAACCTTATTTTTAAAAAGATATAAAAATAGTTCCTTATTAACCTTATTTGTTTTGACGTTTTAGATAAAGCATCATTAGAACTTCAGGTTATAAAGGTTGTAATAATAATAATAATTTCATATTACACGCTCAGATAAATTAAGACACTCGCTTGCTTGCTTGTTATGTAAACAACTATATTATTAGGGATTAATTTATATGTGCCATACATTTCTCAATTTGGTGGAGAGGATAGACCACCAAAATGATTTGCAAATAAACAAATCGGAACTAAAAATGTAATCAATAAAAAAAATTTAAAAATCCTCTTCATTGGAACAAATTGGCAAATTTGTGACTCATATGAATTAATTCCTAGGATCTGCAGATGTCCCAGTAGGGCAGAAAGCAGCTTAACCTAATAAAAATATTTGCGGTAACGCTAATACACTTTTTTTATCTGTTTTAATTAAGTGCAGGTAATCCTTGCAAGGATATTATTGGCCCCACATTTTTCTATCCAATAATTGGTATTGGAAGAGTAGGGGACCTGGGCTCTTTTATTTAAGAAATTAACTAAAACATAGTATATTATAAACCTAGAGAATAAAGTGCCTCTTTTAATACCGCGGATAAAGTTTGGGAGGGCTACAATTCGCCAAGGGATTAAAATGCACTTTAGTCACGAGGTTTATATACTATTTTATGCACTTTAGAATGCAAGAAAATAAAAACAAAAAAATGTTGTTGGCATGGTGGATGGCACAAAACAAATGTCAGTCAGTTGTTGTTATCAAACGGCGTCACCAAACGGTGAGTCCAGAAAAATCGTACAGCATTTTTTTGAAAATGAACATTGAAGAGGCCGCGGAAGAGGCCATCGGTAGCCTTCTTTCACAAAAATCTCGCGAGGTTTACAAGAAACAGTGTCGTGATTACCGAAAATGGTGCGCTGAATAGCATGCAGAGAATTTTACGGATGAAAAGGTGCTCCTGGCATACTTCCTACAGAAGTCTAAGAATCTCAAGGCATCTTCTGAAGCAAACGTCGACATCAGCAAATATAGTAAACTTACGGCATTTCTAAAGAGAGAGAATGGCCGAACTAGATTTAAGTAATGCATATGCTAATTATTTTTTTCGTTCATACATTTTAACAAATAAATAAAATTTCAATAAAATTATTGTTTAATTTGGAAAAATTTACTTTAAATCCCCCAGAGATTAAAATTATTTTTAGTGCTTGAGAGATTAAAAGTGCCCCTTTATCCCTAAAATCAGGGATTAAAAGTGCACTTTTAATCCCTAAAGTGCATAAAAAAATATGATTTAAAAAAATTCTTATGTTAATACTAGAAGCAGCAAATACAACCGGAAGATGTCGTTGAAAATGCAATTTTATCTAATATAAGATCCAGTGGAAAGCGGAGCCTTTTTTGTATATGTCAGGAACAGTGGCGTATCAAAGAGTTTTGGTACATTTTGAAATGTACTCGTAGGTTGAGAAAGAAATTGTTAAAATTGGCATCATTTTTGCTTGAGTTTTTCTGGTAGAAGAAGTGGTTTAAGCTACACTATCATTATTTATTTATTAATAGATAATTAAATTTGCAAAATTGGAAAAACATTTGTCACTTTTGACAGTCTGTCACCGTTTAGGAGTTATCCAAGAAAAACTCTTTTGTAGAGTTTTTTGGAGGTTAGAAATGACCATTCACGAGGGGATAGGAATGGGGACTTTTAGTATGTTAAACGCTGGACCTTCCTAAGCTTGTTAACTGCAAAACTGGAGCTCTCCAAACTCCAGCGACTTGCATGTATTTGCATAACGGGAGCAATGAGCACCACACCAACCGCTGCTATTGAGACCATTTTAAACCTCCCACCACTTGACATTGTCATCAAAGCGGAGGCGAGAATGGGAGCATACAGACTAAAATGCAATGACAACTGGTATGATAACCATTTGGGAAAATCAACACGAACAACCCGTGTAAGACCCAGCTATCCTGGGAAAATAAGACGGAGAAATTACTAGTCCATTTAAGAAAATTGGTATGGTATACCGACGGATCCAAGATGGACAGTGGATCAGGAGCAGGAGTATATGGCCTAGCCTCAAGATCAAATTGGTTTGCATCTCTGGAGAAACAGAACACAGTATTCCAAGCTGAAATACATGCCATAGAGACTTGTCTGCGGGAAAACCTGAAAAGAAGATATCTCAACAAAGATATAACAATCTTCTCACACAGCCATGCAGCTACTAAAGCTCTCTCATGCCAACAAATTCACTCAAAATTAGTGTGGAACTGTTTTCAAACCCTCTTAACCCTAGCGAAACACAATAGAGTCACCCTTGCGTAGGTGCCGGGGCACACAGAGGTAGCAAGCAGTGAACACGCAGATTCTTTAGCAAGAAGAGAATCAGAAAGATTATTTCTAGGACCTGAACCTGTCTTTGGAATTCCATTAACTTTGATACGTGGCTATATCAAGCGATGGGTGCACGAAGAACATCCAAACCACTGACATTCAATATCGGGGCAAAACCACAGCAAAAGAATGGTGGCATCCCCTTCAACACCACTTACCTGTGAAACCCTTAAACTGAATAGGAAAGAAATCTATCAAGTGACGGGGCTATTAACCGGTCACTGCGCACTGAGAGAACACCTGCAGGATTCTATAGACATGAACCCACCTGCACACTATGCGATGGGGATGACGAATCATATTCGTGTGCCCAGCACTAACCTTCTGCAGAACACAAAACCTCCTGAAGGACGAACCCTCCAGAGAAGCTAACTGCCAAAGAAACCTAATAAATAGGCTGCTGCCCCTCGCGAGATCGTCAAACCTCTTAGATTAGGAAGGCACACAGCAAGAGATACAATAAGCTAGGAAGCTGCAGTGTCAGGGATTTCAGGACCTAAACTTGCTGTTGAGACAAATCAAGTCAAATCAAATCAAGCTTGTAAATGAAAAGAAAATTATTTGGGTTCTAATTTTTTCCTGTATTCTGAAAATTTATATCTAAATTGCCTATCCTATGGGATACTATAATGGCCCAAAAATCGCAAAATGTGTAAGAATAATAACTTTGAAAACAAAGAAAATAATTTAAAAAAATCGGGGTTGGTCCTGGGCAAGGTCGAACGCGGAAAACCTACTGCGCATGCCTGACGCCGTCTACTCGAGCCCGGAAAGTTTTTGCCTCTGCATTTTTTCCATTTCCATTTTTGATTGGGAGTCCAAGAGTCCCTATAGTTTGTAGAAATAATAGATTAGAGAAACGTATTTCATAGAAATGAACAATGGAGAAACTGTACTTTGTAGAAATCGAACTTAAACAGAGAAACCGTACAACGTAGAAGTTGGTAAGGTGAAAATTTATATGCCCTTAGAATAAGATAAGTAATATATAGTAATAAGTTGAGAACAGATTTTCGCTTTACCAATTTCTACGTTGTACGGTTTCACTATTTTACGATTTCCTTGATGAATATTTCTCCAAAGTTCGATTTCTACAAAATACGATTTTGCCAAAGTTTGTTTCTATAAATAACGATTACTGCATTTTACTTTTCTTTATTTTATGGAAGCCCTTATTATCGATACGGTTTTTTTTTCAGAGAATACAAGAGCAGGGCATTGTAGTATCTGATGATCCTATGCAATAAACTAACTCGCTGCGCTACTGAAAGCGCGCACAATTTTAAATTGCTTTCTTTAGTTTCTATATGCGATGCTATTAACAACCATTTAAGACTTTATATGCCAAGTCGAGAGTAAGCCTATTAAGTTATCCTTCTCCTTATTCGAGTGACTGAACGCAAAAGCTTTGAAACCCAAAACCAGGGTGTAAAATCCGATCCATCAGGCGACAGGATTTTTCAAAGAAGTAAAGCCGCAAAATGTCGCTGGTACAGAAAAATATATGACTGTACAATTTGTGAATAAAAATTAAAATTCCGCGAAAATTAATATGAAACACTGAGCTAGGTGAAGGCTGTATTTTTTTTTGGATGTCGAAGTGACGTTCAAAACTGTTCATATTCATACTTTTTGAAATCAAATAAAGGCATATTTTGTGAAAAATAAAACACGGCTCGGAGCAGATCAATCAAGCCACCCCCCCCCCTGAAAGATATTCGAGTTTTAACTTATTTTAAGCCACTTTTAAAAATTTTGAACCACACTCCTTCCTGTTTTTTTTTAATATTGAAAATGGGCGGTGCAGCTGGACGTCAAGCTACACCCCCCTCATTTAAACCGTAGAGAAAAATTAAAAGCAACTATCCCAAAATTAAGAACTAATTTCGAACTTCTAATATCAACAAAAAGAATTTCGAAAAACACACCAGTAACCCTGGTTTTTTAAAAAAGTATGGCGGGGGGTGCAGGTTGACGTCAAGCCACACCCCCCTCCCGAAAGATATTCAAGTTTTGATATACTTATAGTTTCGAACTAATTTTGAACCACACTCTTTCCTGGTTTTTTTTTTGAGCTTGACAACCGGCTGCACCTCCCATTTTGAATATTAAAAAAAATCAGGAAGGAGTGTGGTTCAAAATTTTTAAAAGTGGTTCAAAATTAGTTCGAAATCAGTTCAAAGTTATAAGCATATCAAAACTCAAATATCTTTCGGGGGGCTGTGGCTTGACGTCAACCTGCACCCCCCACCATATTTTCTAAAAAAAACGGGGTTACTAATGGGTTTTTGGAAAATTTTTTTGGTGATATTAGGAGGTCGAAATTAGTTCTTAATTTTGGGATAGTTGCTGTTCATTTTTCTCTACGCTTTAAATGAGGAGGGTGTATCTTGATGTCCGGCTGCACCCCCCATTTTGAATATTAAAAAAACCAGGAAAGAGTGTGGTTCAAAATTTTTAAAAGTGGTTTAAAATTAGTTCGAAATCAGTTCAAAATTATAAGCATATCAAGACTCGAATATCTTTCGGGGGGGGGGGGCTGTGGCTTGACGTCAAATTGCACCCCCCACCATATTTTCTCAAAAAAACAGGGTTTCTAATGGATTTTTGAAATTTTTTTTTTGGTGATATTAGGAGGTCGGAATTAGTTCTTAATTTTGGGATAGTTGCTGTACATTTTTCTCTATGCTTTGAATGAGGAGGGTGTATCTTGACGTCCGGCTGCACCCAACATTTTGAATATTAAAAAAACCAGGAAAGAGTGTGGTTCAAAATTTTTAAAAGTGGTTTAAAATTATAAGCATATCAAAACTCGAATATCTTTCGGGGGGGGGGAGGCTGTGGCTTGATGTCAACCTGCGAAATTAGTTCTTAATTTTGGGATAGTTGCTTTTCATTTTTCTCGATGCTTTAAATGAGGAGGGTGTAGCTTGGCGTCCGGCTGCACCCCCCATTTTGAATATTAAAAAAACCAGGAAGGAGTATGGTTCAAAATTAGTTCGAAATTATAAGCATATAAAAACTCGAATATCTTTCGGGGGGGGGGGTGGCTTGATTGACCTTAGAAAAACTAATAGTCCGCACGACAACGCAACGTAACATTCAAAATTGAATCAGCTAGTATTGCATAGTTTGTTTACTTTCTGTTTAACGATACGGAGATCGGGCAATACACTTGATTGCTTGATGATTGTTTGTTGTTCGGTAATTTGTTTATCAGTTTTAATGTACAAGGTGTCCCATTTTCGATAGGCCCTTATGGAAAACTCCGTTAATATTGAAGATATCAAGATGTCGTTTACACATTACTGCCCTACTGTTTTGAGACTTGAAAAAAGGTGTTATCAGATTTAGGATGGCCCTTGTAGTTTCTGAGCTACGGGGGGAAATCGAAAATTTGGCAATTTTAATAATTTGCCATATCTTCCTTAATATGCAAAATATTTTGATTCTGTAAAAACTCTTTTGTTGCCACTTTTTAACGGAAATAAAGTGACTCACTCAAAATTTTAATGCAACGTTTTGTTTATAACTGACCATCATCAGGACCGAAAACTTAAATACTCACCTGAATTTTTTTTTACGTAATTTTGTATAGTTTGTAGGGTTTTTTTTAACTGGTGTAACTTATATTTTAAATTTTACGACGTTTCTCCCCCAAAAAACACCATCAGTGCTATATTTCAAGTTTTAGTAATAGAGACATCCCTGAAAAATTGATTCTTTTAAACTTATTGTTTTGGATTCTTTAAACTCCATGTAATAATCCCAATAAGCATTTTTGTCTATATAAAAGTTACAGCAAATAATATAAAATCTTCATAAAATAACCAAAAGTTATATTATTTAGTGTTGGTGATAATTTTATAACTCTAATATATCTCTTAAATGGGTAAAAAAGACTTGAAAAACAACTGTTCAACACCAGCTTATAAAAATTTATGGTACATAGTAATGGATCAAAAAATTACATATAGATTTTATAAAACTTCCTTATGAGCCCTCAAGTATAGAGATTATTATAAAAAGGTTTTACAACTGTCCTAACAACACTACATAACAAATTAAAGGTTTCTGTGGATTTAGAAATATAGATTTTCCATCTTTCTTCCCTTTGCTGGTTATGTATTATTATTTTTCTTTTAACAATAAAAAAATTTATAAAATGGTGTTTAGCAATCTTCTAAAATAAATAAAAATGAGTGAGATAAACTGAAGCAGGAATATGAATATTTATATACTATAGTCAAATAAACGCTGTTTTTCAAGTCATCCTACTCTGAAAATCAGCTGCAATCGCGTGTGTACTGTATAGTTTTCGAATACACTCACGTAAATTTCATGGGCTCCAAAAATACTTGAAAAAACGTGAAAAAAAATATTCATTTAACTATCAGTTTTTTTTTCATACGCGTTTTTTTCTTTCTGGGACAAATATTGAATTTCGTATGTTGTTCTTAACCCTAAAAAGCAATATTTCGATTGAAACACATGTTGAAACCCCATAAATAACGTTTTTATTTAGGCCAAAAACCTATTTTTGTAATCCAAAATGGCGAAAATTTCCGACAATTCTATAAAAAAAACAATACAACTATACCACTGTTTACCTCGACAAACACTATTTTATGACCCTTTTAAAAAATGACTACTTGGAACAAAGGGCTGCACATGGCGCAGTGTTACCATTGTTCTCTTTTCCTAAATGCATTCCTCGAAAAATACCCGCCTACACAAACTTCAAGCCCGCATAACTGTCAGAGGTAACTATCTCAAGAATATAGTTAGATTGCGGGGTCGAACGGTGTACAGGCGAGTATTTTCCGGGGTGTTGACATTTGCCGCCGACCAGCAGTATCAGCGTATGCGCTCGACGTTTAACGGTGCGTTTTTGCGACCTTAACACGGTTACTATATTGTTCTCTTTTTCTAAAACACGGTTCCCATCTATGCGTTTCTCATTCGTGGGTCCCCCGAATCAAAACATGTATCACGTGGTCTAAGCGAGATTTGCCTATACAAGTTCATGTCGGACCACGTGATGAGTTTTTTGAGTCAGGGTGACTGCGCATCGGAAACGCTGGTGGGAATCGAGTGTAAAATGCATTCGATCCCGATATCTGTCATCGGCAACTATCTCAAAAAGATTTGGATCTTTTATCTCTCTCAGATTGATGTAATTAAAACAAGATAATAATGGTATGGTATCTCACAAAAACGCGCCTTCTGATGTCGCAAAAACGCTCCTTTCGATTTCGCAAAAACGCGACTTTTGATGTCACAAAATTAACCTTAAAAAATCTTGTTTGTTTTGTTATTATAATTGCCAAAATAAATTAAAATTGTTTTTTTTGTTCTAAAAACAGTTGTATTATAATCACTGTATAAAGAAATTAATAACAACATTATAGAAAAAACCTTATGGGCAAAAGAGGTTTATGAATGACTTCATAAGAATATTACAGACACCAATTTATATAACTATTGAAGGTGAGTTCCCAAGTTTTTATAAGTGTCTCTCGAAATATTTTTAATCTTATCTTATATAAATTTGTTGTTGGTTAATTAAGTTTTATAAGTGGGTTGATAGCAACATTTTAAAAACCAATCTATTATATATCTTTAACTAATACTTACTTACGGTTTTATAGGTGGATTGACAGAAAGATTTCAAACACCAATTTATATAACTTTTGTCACTGATGACTTATATTTTTATAAATATGTTGGTGGAAACATTGTTAACATCAATTTATATAACATTTGAACCGATGACTTTAATTTTTATTAAGATGTCCGTGGAAATATTGTTAACGCCAGTTTTATGTTACTTTAGGGTACCATCAATTTAGAGCCTTTAATAAAACAAATATACAAACTCTATTCTTGTAGGAAATTTCTAAATACCCTAGGGTATCAATGGAACCCTCTTTATAATAATTACACGAAGATATTTCTTTGTTCAGTTTTATTAATAAAAAATACCTATACAATAATTTAAATATAAAGAAACAAGGACATAGAAGATTTAAAAAATGCCGTATGAAAGGCATTTAGATGTTTAAGAGCAAGAAGAATGGTAATAATAAATGCTCTTAGGAAAATTTAAAAAAAAAGCGTAAGATGTACATACATTGTCGTCAACGGACAACAATTTTAACATTTGAATTAAATTAAGTCGTTAGTTTTATGTAAGCAGTTAAGTTTGTTTCTGTTTTTCTCTTCATATTTAAATTATTGTATAGGTATTTTTTATTAATAAAACTAAACAAACAAATATCTCCGTGGTGGGTAGTTGGATTACTACATTGAGTTTAAAGCATCCAAAATATTAAGTTTAAAATAAAAAAGATTTTCCAGGGCCGTCCCTATTAACAAAATGTAGCACTGATGATGGTTTTGGGGTCGAAATGTCCTAAAATTAAAAGATAGGCTAAAACAGTTAAAAAAGCACTACAAACTATACAAGATTACGGAAAAAATTTCAGGTCTGTATTCAAGTTCTTGGTCTTCCCCCCGTAGCTCATTTTTCATGTCTCAAAAAAGTAGGTCAGTGATGTGGAAACGGCGTTTTGATATCTTCAATATTAACGGAGTTTTCCATAAGAACCTATCGAAAATGGGACACCCTGTACAGTCGAAGGCGCAGAAAATGTATTAGCACATTTCATGTTAAACACCGACCAGGATTATGAATCACGTCTTTTATTTTTGCACATAAGTTGTGAAACATCCTGTATGTTGGAGTTTAAAAAGGTAGATAAGGAATTTTCTGAGAGTTTTCCATACTTTAAAGTCTACACGAATGAACGAACATATGAAAAACTATTTAATCTTTAGAACGTAAAATTGGGCAATGCATCAAAAGCTTTACCTATTGAGAATGAGTAGAAGCTAATAATAAAAAACAAAAAGTTGTCGCATTAACAGTTGTTTTCGGTAAAGATGTACAGGGTGTTTTTTATAACCGTACCTCGCCATAATATGGGTACTGTTTGTCGCAGAAAAATGAAACAAAAAGCGAATTATTGGGTAAATTGTTGTGCATCTTTATGATTTGACACTTTTTTGGCAGCTTTCAAAGTGTATGACGTAGCGCAAAATGAATGATTTTTTTTAATTGAACACTCTGTATTTTTTACATTTTTAAATTCTACAAAAAATTGCCTTCCCAAAAATACTATATGTCTGCCATTGACAGTTTTTGAGATATTTGCAATAAAAATTGTAAAATTGTCACAAATCATGAAATAGAAAATTTTAAAGTTGGCGTTGGAACTTCCAATTCTAAGTATTCTATTTGAAACGTCTAAGTCACTGAGATGTCAAAAACGTTGAACTTAAAATACTTTACTATTTTTTTAATTAAATTGCAGTATTCTAATAAAGAAACACAAGATATTTTAATGTGTTTCATAAAAAAAACAATAATAATCTACAAAATACAATTCGTCAATATCGACAAGAGTATCCGAATAGAGCGTGTCCAGCCAAACCGACCATATTGAGAGTTTTTAGTAATTTTCGAAAGACGTCGTCTATTAAACGAAAAAAAAGAGTCGTTTAACGAAATAAGGGAGCCAATTTGAATATTCTGCTCCATTTTGAAGAAAATTCCCGTCTGTCAATTCGAAGTGTATGCAAGTCACTACGTCAAGAAGGACAAGAAAATTTATGTTCCTATTCCAAAGTACGGAGTGTATTAAAAAATCTTATTATCCCTACAAACCCAGATTTACACAAACGCTCGAACAAGTGCAGAAAGTTCAGCGCGTAGAGTTTTTCCAGTGATATTACGCCGAATGGACAAAGATCCACGTTTTTTATTAAAAATTTTATGTTCTGATGAATCTACATTCAGTACTTGTGGGGAACCGAAGAGACAAAGCACCAGTCAGTGGACAACCGTCAGTCAAGTCAATGTGTGGTGTAGAATGCTCCGGAATAAAATTGTGGGATCATATTTTTTTGCCAGATCTCTAACAGGACCTACATATCTGGAACTTTTAAACCAGTTTCTTTTGGAATATTTAGAAAATATGTCACTAGACGAAAGACAAGAACTAATTTTCCAACAAGACAAGGCATCTCCCCACAATGTTGCTGAAGCCCAGAATTTTCTAAATACTCATTTTCAAGAATGGATCGGCAAATTTGGTCACATTCGATGGCCTGCCAATAGTTACGACCTAACCCCTTCAGATACTTATTTATGGGGATATCTAAAGAACCTTGTATCTGCTGTAGATACTCCCACCAGGAAGCATGTTCGCGAGCTAATAACATTACATATACGAAGAACTAACGAAGTTTTTCCTCAGTTTATAACAAATGCTATAAATGATCTACGAAAAATGCATAGAAATGGAAGGCGACAAATTTGAGTACCTGTTGTAGTTTTTTTTTTAGTTAAATAGGTAAATACTAATTAACTTATTATTTAATGGTTTCTGTAACTCTAAATATTAATATTTCTTCATAATTAAATAATATTAAAATTAGTTTTAAACTAAATTGCACTGACTATTATTTATTTGCATTGTGTGACACTATTGACTCAACTTTAAAATTTATTATTTTACGATTTGTGACAATTTTACAAATTTGATCTTAAATATCTCAAACAGACCTATAGTGTGTGGTATTTTTGTGAAGGTAATTTTTCCAAATTCAAATTAAAAAATGTAAAAAAATACAATTGTGTTCAATTAAAAAAAAAAAAAATATTCATTTTGCTCCACGTCATACACTTTGACAGCTGGCAAAAAAGATGCACAACCAGTACCCAAGTTATGGCAAAGTACGGTTATAAAAAATCACCCTGTACCTAACTGATTTTTAGCATTCTTTTAACCAATAAATATCGCCTAATATTAATGCGTTTTTGTTAAATACATTTCTTAGAGATATTTTTCTGTTGATCTCATATATTCTGCGGTCCGATAGACCCAAGCAATCAAGATTGAGTTACCAAAACTGTGGAGAGAAGAAAAAACTTTTTTTTTGCTTTTGACGATAAGGCTTGGCACAGTTTCCTTTTGTACTTTCACAAAATATAAAAATCGCGAAATACCTAATAGATTTTATTGTTGAGTTGAATGGTTGTATTGTTGAATACAATAGTCTTGTTTCTCTCGATAAATTAATTTACTGACTCGTTTACTGAAATTGAAACTGGCATTGGTATAAACTTAATTTAAAAAGTCAAGAATTGACCATTTTGAAAAAACTGTCACACTTGTTCACAGCTTATCTACAGCAACAAGCCCAAATTTTTGATCACGTATCAGAATTTTGTTTTTATTTTACCTATGTCTTTCGGGTAAATTAATCTGTGAATTAAAATAAAAAAATTCCAAAATTTTGCACCCACTGTTGGTCAATTTACACCAAAAAATTTAAATTGTATCCATTCATAAATCACTATTTGTTTTCACAACAACAGCTCCCTCATAGAGGCAAACAAAGAAAGAGAGAGTTTCATGGTATCTGTGATAACACCGCAAGGTACAGGGCGAGCTAAATTCGCTGGGATTTCGGGGTTTTGTGTACTTCTAGGCAAGCTAGACAAAAAATAGTATGTCCTTTGGTCAATATTTGAGACAACTTAAATACGAAAACTGCATCTTGATATGTCTTACCATTTCCGAGGTACGGGGACATTTTGAAAATTCTGCATTTTACGATGAGGTCTATAACTTCGTTATTTATAGGAATATTGATTTCATGTGAATAGCTTTTTTGAAGATATTTTAACAAAGAACTTAACCTTCTAACTGGATTTTTCCTAACACGTCTAGTTTTTGAGATATAACCCAAAGTTGGTATTTTTCTTATAGAATGGCCCTTTATATATTTCATTTTTAAAATCGGCATTTCCTTTAAAGTGATGTATCACACTTTGTGTTTTATTTTTTATATTTTTTTATTTTTATGTATTTTTTTATATTTTTATTACTTTTTACGAATATTTATATTTATTTTATATTTTTAATTTAACTTTATAGTAAAAATTATGTTAAAAAAGTTTAAAAGATATTAATTAAAAAAATAAATAAACTGAAAAATACGTATATGAAAAAAATTCAAAATACAAAACATAAAGTGTTATTCATCATATTAAAGGTAATTTTATGCTGATTTAAAAAATCAAAGAGAGAAAAGGTCATTATCTAAGAAAAATACCAACTTTAGGTTATATCTCAGAAACTAGATGCGGTAAGGAAATTTTAGTTTGACGGTTAAGTTCTTTGTCAAAATATCTACAAAAAGGTTTCTTATATGATAACAATATTCCCATAAATAACAAAGTTATAGACTTCATCCCAAAATGCAGACTTTTCAAATGCCCCTGTGTTTAAGCTTGTCTCGAAAATCGAACCCAGAATTAAAATTAAAAAAAAAAATTATACAAAACCTGCATTACATCCATAATATTTAAATATCCATAGTTAAGAATGTCGCCCTTTTAAAAAGCATTATTTTCTTATTGTATTTGGTAAAAAGCATTATTTTTATTATTCGTTTCACATTTTGAGGAATTTCGTCGCACGACAAAAGTGTTCTGCAAAATGAACCCTATTTTTCTTGGAAAGGAGAACCAGGTTAGGAACCATGCAAATTGCAATTTTAGCACATTTTCTTTTATTTTGAAAATTTTGGTTTTGTAAAGTTTTTTATCACAATATTACAATTAAAAAAAATATTTAAATATAAAAAATATTATATTTTAACAGAAAATGTCAAATGCCAAATACAAAGAAACAAATGAAAAATATTCCAAAACAGGACCATTTCTTACACTAATGAACGGTACCCCATTCGGCCCCCAGGCCAACGTCCCTATCACGCCCCAAATGCATGTATTTTAATAAATAAAATGTTACATACGTAATATATTGGAGAACAAAAAAAATGCAACACCATGTATATGTATATCTCAAAAGAAATATTTGATAAATTTTTTGTCTTCAAATCTTTCCTTTTTTCACATATTTTTTTCTATTCATTTTCAAAAACAACCAACACATAAGAGACCTTTTCTGAAAATTTTAAATCATGTTCCTCGCAGTTTTTGGTCATTTTCTATTGCTTACAGTTTACATAAAAAACAAAAATGCCAAGAGTTCGCGGTCGCCAATAATTTCATCATTTAAACGACTTCGAGACAGGACGCATCGAGGGCATGAAAGAGTCTGGTTTTGGTTTACGGGAAATGGCAAGAAGGGTTAATGCCAATCCATCAACAGTGTTAACAGTTTGGAGAAGGTGGTCCAATGACGAGACCTATAGACGTCGTGCAGGTTCTGGACGCCCTAGATTATTACAAGGTCATGATTTAAGGCATCTCAAACTTCTTGCTCTTATAAATCAACGGGACAGTATACGCCAAGTAAGAGATGTTCTAGTTGCAGCTACAGGACGCGTGTTTTACCGTTTGACCCCACAACATAAGGGTCGCCGCTTGGAGTGGTGCAGAGCTCGGCAAAACTGCGACGAATCCAGTTTTTGTTTAGGCGGCCATGATGAACGCATGAGGGTTAGGCGATTTCGAGGTGAGAGACGAAATGTAGACATTGCTGTTGAACGTGATACAGCAAGACAGCAAAGTATCATGGTATGGGGTGCTATATGTTTAGGAAGCAGATCACCTCCAGTCCTCATCAACGGCAATCTGACTGCTCGGCGACATATCGATGAACTTCTGCAGCCAGTTTTACATCCCTACCTAGAAACTATCCCAAATGCGATCTTTCAACAAGAAATCTTCACAAAACGCACAATCGACCATGCAAACGCAATAAAAGTGTTTAATTACACATCAGTTGGTAACACTGTCTTGACACGGTTAATCTTGCCTTCATGCAAAGAAAATTGTTTCCTAGACCAAAATAACAAAATCTTACTTATTTTATTATGTTAATTAACAGTCTGCTCTTAAGATATGAAAAAATTGGACAACTGAATGGAAAATACCTGGATTTATTATACCAATTGTATTTTATAAGGTGTTTAAATACTCATAACATAAATCCTAAATGGTTAGTTACATTGGCCTGGCCTCAAACAGAGTCTTTTCAGCCAGGGAACAAAATGTAACTACCGCCACTTCATATGAAATTAGGACTTGAAAAATTTTGTGAAGGCCACGGACAAAAAAGTCCATGCTTTTAGTTATTTAAAAGAGAAGTTCCCCAGAATGGATTCAAGATGGATGCAACAAATTTTTTGGGATACATTAAAGTAGAAAACTACAAAGATCTGGTTGCCCAACTTCTTATGTTTTACCAAAACCTACAATGTAACATGTCATTAAAAATTAGTTTCTTCGATTCTCATCTGAATTAGTTTTTCGAAAATTGTAGTGCTGTAAGTGCCGAGGACGGTGAGAGATTACACCAAGATACTTTAAACATGGAAAAAGGCTATCGGGAAAATGGAACTGTGACATGTTAGCCGACTTCTGCTGGACTATTACGAAACATGCCTCAGAGGCTACCTTCAAAATGAGTGCCTAAACCCTAGATTCAATAATAAAACTGGTTATACAGGGTGTACTAAAAAAAAGCAATGATTTAGACAAAGAATCACCGAATATCGGTTTTCTTGTTTAACTCATTGGTCTTATGGAGATGATTATCACATTTTATTCAAAAACCGTTAGAGAAGAAAGCAACATATTAGGTGTTTTTGGGGCATTTCATTTAAAAAAAGTATCGTCGCCGCCCTAGCTCCGCCTCCTTAATGAAGCTTTTGATAATTATAGCATCGAAAAAGATACTTTTTTGTAAACCATCTAATTATGTGAAACTTTACTTCTCTGCCTTTTTTGGTTTTGGAGATATTAAGGGGAACTTGAACTTTTAGGACACTTTGTATGTATTTTGTATGTTTATTACATCTCTATAAATATTGTAACAACCTAAATCGTGGGTTAAACCCAAAAAAATTGTTTTTGTTCGCGAAACAAATAAAAGGTGGGATTTGTTCCCTACTGTAATTTAGCCAGTAGAGGCCATAGCCCGTTTTACCCTGCTACCTCGTCCATCACCACTTTATTTTTGAATTTTTTATCTAATTTTTTGCTTTCTTTATCTTTAGTATTTGATTAAGAAACTAAGGAAAAAAAATAATCTTTTCGTCGGATTTTCTTTAGCTAAACTGAAAAAATAAACTTTTCCCGGTGTCCGTCAAGATTTCCAAGGCATTCATTATTTTTGAAAGGTTGCCACTGGATTTTCTCTAGAACTTTTGCAGTGTTGAACCTTTTAGGATTAGATTTTTCCTCTCTAATTTAATTAGGGAATATAGAACCGGCAACACTTTTTTGGAAACCTTTTATGAGTCTCTATAAATGTCATAATTATTTTTAAATAATCACCTATTTTTTCAAGATCTTTGCTTTCAAAACTTTAAAATGAAGATAATTTATTTCGTGTTTAAATCTACAACAAGTGCAATTTTGCGGGTTCTACTGGTCACCACGGATCTTTGTTTACGATGTTAGTGTTAAGCGAGGTTTAGTTTCCCAAATTAAGTAATTAAACTAGATTAAGTACACTATAAGCCATTTTTGATCCACCTTAAAACTGTCATTAAACATCGACCGATGCTAGTAAAAAATGCTAAAACTTCTTTAAAGAATCATAGTTCTGTAAATAGTTCTAAAACCGATCGTCTAGTTTCAGAACAATTATAAGTTCTTAGGTTGTTACTGATTATAGTACAATGAACTTCGAGCTACTGCGAACATAGGGGGAATCAAGTCCAATTTACTCTCCGTGCCGTACGACCGAAGTGGATTCGAACCACGCTGCAGTGTTATCTTTTGGAAATTTATTTTGTTTTCATTATTTTGTTTTATTTCTGCCTTGCTCGAGAAACAGATCGGTAAGTTTTTAATTGAAATAATACATTTTTAAAACTAAAAAAGAGCAGATAGTCAAATGGTACTATCAAGGCAGACCATTGAGACTTATTCAAGAACTTTTTTTGGAGAGTTTTTTAAATCGCCCAGAACCTAGTTTATCAACGATTTATAGGTTTGTGCAGAATTTTGAAAAGTTTGGTTGTGTAGCGCCAAAAAACCATAAAAAACCCACTGTTTTGAATGACGAGAAGGAAGTAAGAGATGTGATGATTTGCGCTGCAGTGGAGGAAAATCGAAAGTTAAATAGCCATCAAATTGCCGTATTCAGCCACTGTCTTACGTGTTCTCAAAAAGAATGGTTATCATTCTTACAAAGCGTCAAAAACGCATCAAATTTTTCTGGGGGACAACTATCGTCGTATGGAATTTTGTGAAATAATGATGGAAGGGCTAATCGAGATGAAAACTTTCTGAGATCTATTCTTTTCACAGATGAAAGCACTTTTCCATTATTGAATCGTCATAACCCAACACACGTTCTTTATTGGTCGAGGGAAAATTTGCATTTTTGTTTTGACGTAAGAACACAGTATCCCCAAAAACTAAATATTTTTTTATTAACGGCAATTTGAATGATTCTTGGATCTACTGCAGCAGCATATTATTCTAACTGCTAGGCAGTTGTTAGGTGTGAGATTTGGTGAAACATGGTTTCAACAAGATGGTTGTCCCGCTCACAATGTTGGCCTTATTAGGGAATATCTTGATAATGTATTTCCTAATCGGGCTATAAGTACACGGGGAACTATTTTATGGCCAGCTCGATCGCCCGATCTTGCTTTTAATGACTTCGATATGTGGAGTTATATCAAAAATAAAGTGTGAGGTCATGAAAGGGCTAATAATTTGGAAGAGCTTCGGATTAAAATTGAAGAAGCTTTTCAAACTATCACCCCTAACATGTTTGGAAACGTTAGAAGGGGTTATTATAATAGGCTCGGATATTGTCTAGCCGAGCAAGGAGGACTTTTCGAACAATTGCTCTAATTTTTTTTTGACTGGGTGAATCTTTTTGGTTTTTAGAATGTATTATTTTATTTTGAGAACTTGCTTTTATTTTGTTTCTCCTTGTTATTTTCATTGGGTCACGTTGTCAGTGATAAATCTGAGCAGTTGACAATAATACGCTCTTATTTATCAGTGACAAAAGATAAGAAAATTACGTTATAAAAATTTGTGTATTTATTGACCAAATTCCGGTTTCATTGACTACGCTCCACACAGCACCGTGGTTAGAGGCGTACTAAATACCAAACGCAAGTCACGCAAGTGGTGATAGCAAGCCTGAGTATTGGTTGCTTCACTGATAAGTGTGCGGTGTCCCTGCATGTACGTAAACTGGCAAATTGGACTTCTTCCGGCTTATAATCGCAGTAGCTTGAAGCGTTCTGTATAAAGAAAAACTTTGCTTCTAGTCTTATTTCATTATAATAAATGAATACAAATTTTAGCGTACTTTTTTTAATTTGTATAATCCTCCCAAAGTTTTAAGTGCGATTCACACCTTTAAAAAATAAGTGTCCCGCCTCCTTCTTCTTTTCTTTCTTCATAACTCTCCTAAATTTTTAAAAATGTCAAAATTTAATGCCAACAGCTTCCACTTAAGAAAATTAAGGTTAGATTGTCAATGCTGTCCAGTTAAGACAGAAGAGCATAACTCTATTTTTTTCGAACTTGCCATTTTTTTATTTTCCCAACTACTTAGATCAAAAAAATATTCTGGAAAATATTTAGGGTAAAAATTTTAATTTAAACCCTTGTTTCATGTCTCATTTAATTTGAAGATTTGAAGAAACAAGAGCATATGTAACAAAAAATACTAAAAAAGAACAGCATATTCTATACCAGTGGCGGCTCGTTAGATGAGGCAAGTGAGGCAGAGCCTCATCAACTTTTTTAAAGAAACTCTTTACTTTAAATGTGTATAATTTTTTGGTTGCGACCTACAAAAACAAAACATTTTTCTTTAATATTTATATTAGTGTATTATTTTCTTTATTTGTTTTCTTATTCTACCTTTGCTTTCCGAATGTTTTGTTTGTTCCATCAAAGATGAATAAAGCACTCATTTCTGTAGCGTCGCTTCCCCACTCTGCTAAGATTTTGCTTCACACAGTGCTGGGTGGGGCGGAAATAAATAGGGCTGTCTAATAAATTGTCAAAGTCAGCCATTAATCACGTGATGACCCTTTAAAAGTGATTTTCCATAAGACGTAATGCTAATAAAAAGTGGGAAAGTGGAAAAAGATGCAGATTAATCACAGTAACTATTCTATAGAGTGATCCTTTCTGAATCGGGGAGAAACGAGCATTTTGCAGAAATGTTAGAAATAAACTCAAAATTCGAAGCACCGGCTATATTGTTAGAGTTCCCTATTCTCCTTTTGTGTACCGCTTTAAAATTTTGTAAATAGGAAGACACAAAATTACAAACAAAAACACCTCTGCGCCCAAATAATTATTATATATCCAAGTTTTAATTCAAAACTCTCGTTTGTGTTTCTTTGGTTCTTAGATGGAAAACCACTTTTTGATGAAAAAAATATGGAAAGAAATTTGAAGAATAGGCTTTTTTGGTGCCTCATCAGTTTTGTAAGTGACGAGCCGCCACTGTACTATACTGTTTTTTAAGCAATACATTTAATTTCTTTGTAACATATGCTCGAGAATACTTTTGTGCTGGACATGAGCTTTTCTTTAGTGATGTGAGATACTCCTGGACCGGTATTCTCGTAACTAAATACGCTCGGCGTTTCGTACTCGCTGACCGTATGATAACGTAATATTCGCATACCACATGACCAAAGTAACAAAAATGGTATTCACGTATATTGAACGCAAGGCGTCGACGAAGTGCGCTCAGCGCGTGGCGACCGTTTGAGAAACACCTACCATTTGCCAGCTGTTTTGCCCTCCGCGCGTACTATTTTCCTACCCTACAATACTTTGTAGAGTGCTGCAGAAAATATAGTAGTTTTTTCAGTTTGCGTTTTTATTAATAATTAGAAAAATAAAAATCTCTTATTAGTAGCTTGGGGACGGGTGACAAACACGTACACATCAACCTTACTATTTGATGCTCGATGTAAGACAACTTTTTTGAATAAATGAAATAATTGAGCATCCGTATAATACTAGAAATAGAAGCAATCAAAATTCTGTAAAACCAAGGGCAAAAAAAGCCATTGGTCAGCGGTGCTTTTTGTATCTTTAATCGGATGTGTACCAAAAAATATCTGGTTTTGTTAGGCTCCTGCCCACATTAATTGTTTTCTTTCAAAAATAAACTAAAAGCTTTCATGAAATATGAAATTAGCAAACATGAAATAAATAGCTTAATTGATATAAAAAATAATTAGCAAACAATACAGGTAACTACCTTTATTTCTGTGTTTTCGTCTGTATTTTATTTACTTTTCTGAAATATCACATTTTTCACATTAATTACCATTTTTATGTTTTTTATCTTTTGTCGTTTTATTTATTCATAAATTTTTCCACGCGCGAGGTTTCTCTTGTGGATGTATGAATTCTGTGTTTGTTGTTGAATTGGTTAGGTTATTTTTTGGGTAACAAATACCTTAGAGTTTTATTTTCTGTTTCTTAAAATGTAGAATACGCATGTTTACTATAATTATAAGGTATAACTTACTAGATATATAAGTAACTATTGTGAAACCATTTTAACAATAAATGCTATATAATAAAGTATCAATATCAATATACGACCGTGCCGGAAACACCACTTTCCCTGACTGAGTGCCGGAATAAATTTAAACTTTTTTTGTAAGTGTGCGGTTAAGTCTCGGGGTAAACTTTTTCCCGCACACTGGGCGGGAACGGGCTACGAGTTTATATCACAGGCTCAAAGGGCGGGTTTAACTGAGCTAAACCAAACCATCAAGTAATTTTTTAAAGGATCAACACTTGTACAAGTCACATTTGATTTACCCTTTCTGAAATACGGCTCGAAATCGATCACACAATGGCCTCTTTCTTACACATAGAAAAAGAAAAGGAGCGACAAGGCTAACAAGAAATAAAAATGCAAAATTCGATGATGCCAAGATGTGCTAAGCGAATTTGATTCTGTCTGCTCGCAGGGCAGCGCGTTCGCTGTTTATGTTATTGTTCTTAAGAACGTACAAAAATAAGGCCAAATACACATACGCTTTAGTTTTTGTATAATTTTACCAAATCTTGAGAATATTTTTAAGTAATAGTTTGAAAAATTGTACATCTTTTGGTGTTTCTAACAAAAAAAAAACAATTAAAAAATTTTTAAATCCTTTTCTCGAAAGTTAGAAAATTTCGCTTACGCTATTCTTTATTAACAGGACAGAATTGCGACGTAGATAACCTAAAAATGGTCGCCCAACAAATGTCAACACTCACGCAGTTATAGAAGGCTCATCTATTCCCCTCTTCTATATATACGCCTTCGACCAAAAAAAAAAAAAACCTTTTTCTGAAGAAAATGTGCCTCTCCAAATTGTTTTTAAAATGTTTGTTTCGAAAACTGCCCTAAAATCTAAATTGCGATCTTCACGGAGCATTTTTAGCGACTGCTTACACTTAACGGGGCTTATCTGCGATCCGTTGTTAGTACGGCTCAATTTTAGAGTTTTATAGAGTGTATGAAAGAGCCATTTCGCTCTCCGGTAATTGCGAGGAAACAATTCTTTATCCGAAATATTGAGCGCCGCTGTTCAGTGTAAATCGCTAAAAATCAGCAGTTTTTGGTCTTTCGTTCAAAATAAAATCCTATTTTTAAAAGTTATTTTTTTTAATGTTTTTTTCTGCGTAAAACTTAAGTATTAGTAAAAAAAAATAAATTTAGCGCCGACGCGTTTAAAAAATCCAAAAATCCGCCAAGGTCCTACCAGATTTATAGGAATCATATCAAGTTGGTATTTTTTACCTATATTTTCCATTTTTGTTGTTGTTTTCATTTGATTGCGGTCGGCTAGTGACCAAATGCAAACTTGTACAGTGAGATTTACTAAGATCTAAAAGAGTACACCCCACAGGTTAAACCAATTTTCAAAAAACTCTTACCCATACAGAAAAAAAACAAAGTTATTGATTATTTTGTATTGTTATTGCAAAATACCACTGATCAACTGCTTTTTTTCTCAAAATCCATATTTTAACTAAAACTAATTTTTTTTGACAGGTTTCAAAATGGAAAATGGTGAATAAGGCACAAATTTTGCACATAATAGCTTCATTATTTGTGATTAAGATTATAAAGTTGGTGATTTTTTAGACCACCTCAGGGGGGTGGTTTAAATTTTTAGCCCCCAGAAAGGATTGTTTTGTGGCATTTGGTAATAAGTTCGTTTATAATTTCCCTAAGTAACCGCTTTTACCAGGATTAATTTACCTTATTTTATATCCCAAGTTGGTCACTACCCAATAAAACATCTCCTATTTTGTCCAGATAAACACCATATTTTGAACCCGTTTTCAGCACAAAAATATACCAAACAACTAAAAGTAAAACATTGACGTTATCTAGAAGTTCAGTCAAAAAAACTTTCCTTACTCAAAGCCCACTCATTTTAAAGTTGTAGCTTTCATCAGTAGAGGTTGGTGCAAGCCAAGGTGCAAGCAGAGGTAAAAGATCCGAACTCGCTGTTTGTAATTGAACGCAGCGCGAATATAAAAAATTTGTATTTAAGTTTTTTAATACATTTCACAAATAAAAACACCTTTTAAATAGATACAAAATGAACCTACTCCTTATTTTATGATTACTCGTCTAAATCATTGTATGACATCAAGTATTAATTGGAAAAATCAATTAACAAGGGTAAGTTTTAATTAGAGTGACATATAGCCCCAATGTTAATTTATTCTACAGTGTTTACTATTTAAACCCCGAGTGGGTCTAAATTTTTTAATTTTCTTTTCTTCTAGATTGAAAATTTCCTCTTATATCCAACAAAAGATTGTGTTAAGTTGATTATTCAATAAACAAATTTATTAAAATTCGTCATATAAAACAAACTATGTCCAAAAGTCAAGGAGGGTTGGTTTAAAATACTTAAAACCAAAAACTTCACTTAAACCTAGGACCGTTTTAAAATAGACTAAACCTTTTTAGTAAATCCCACCGTTTATGTTTGGACAGGTATTGATTGGTAAAATAGGGCTAAGTACAAAGATTCCCTGTATTTTTAGCCTGCGCTTAACACACCAAACAAATAAGGTAGTGCAGTGGCTACGGATCCGTCCATCGAAGGTTTGGAAATGCTGTTAAATGTGCTCTAAAGTTTATTTTGCGCAACAAATGTCTTTCCCGGGCCTGAACGCGTTTGACCACCCGGTCAACCACGTAAGTGACTTCAACTGAATTACTTTGGGTTTTTGAAACCAACCTTACGATTTGACGATAAAAAGGGGCTGATGTAAGGGCAAAATTCAGTTCATAAATGCTTTTAGGGTAATATTCCGACTTTGATAATCGAAAATACGAGGTGCCGTTAAAAGGAAAAACATTAATAATTAGTACCAACACAACACGACAGCAGCGTTCGGTCTCTGGAAGCAAGGGAAGCAGTGCTTCCCCTAGAATAACATCAAATGTGCCTTGACGCGCGGCTTTTCAGTATCTTCGCTGCTAGGTTCAGCCTTCAGCTATAATACGCCGCTGGCAGCAGCAGTATACAGCGTTGCCGTTTCGGTACAATTGTACTAAATTTAGTACGTTTCTAACCCATTCAGTACGTCAGTACGTTTCTCTTAGAAAAGGGACAAATTCAGTACGAAATCACAAAATCAAAAATTTCGGTCAAAGTATTACGTCATATTCCTCCCATAATATTCCTAACTGTACGTTAGAAAAAAAACGAAATATAACCGAAATATACCGAGGGCGACGCGAAAATACATGCGATGTTAATATTTTGGTGAACGCGCTAGTTAACAATAAGTTTACAGTTGACGTAAAATTTGATCACATTGAAAAAAGAGGTGAAGTATTCTCTATTACTACCCAGACAGCACAAATTGTCCACAGTGGACAGCCATTTTTTGTCCAAAACCGCCCGCATTGTCCATGGACCATTTATGAACATCCATTGGACAAAGGTTTTTCCTGATACAGTAGATGACAAAAAAAAATTATCCGATGGATATACCTTGGACAAAATTTCCCACAAACTTGGTTGTCCAATGGACTGCTGCATTGTCCAGAAAACTCTCTCCACTGGACATCCTTGGGACAGAGTTGTGCTGTCTGGATATTCCAAGAATATGTTAGGCGGGGGGGGGGGGGGGTTAAATAAGATTATATTTAACACAAAAAAAGTCAGTACGATTTTTTCGAATTCAGTACGTTTTGGGCAAGAAATTCAGTACGTTTCATTTGACAGTCACGGCAACGCTGGCAGTATGCCTGCTTTCGTGTGCGTCGAGAGGTTATTGAACCTGCTGAATGCATTGAGCTTCCAGTCGCGGACCCGTGCTTTAAGCAGACGTGGAAGCTTTCATTGGAGTAGGTTATTTGCAGGTGTAAACGGCTAGTGGTCTGTACAAAGTAATTAAAATTAGGCACTTTTATATGGGTACTGTATTTCTAGCGGAGATAAACAAAAACCAACCCCATTTGCGAGGCTCAAATTTCAAGACAAGATTTTTGGTGAAAACTGCATTTTGATATATCCACCCATCTTTAAGCAACGGGAACTTTTTGAAAAGTATTCATTTCGGGACAGGGCCTGGAACTTTTTTAATTATGAAAATTTCTTTTTGGTGTATATTACTTTTTTGTGGATCTTTTAAAGCAGAATCTAGATATCAAACTGGATTTTAACCACGACTTTTAGTTTTTAGGATATAACGCGAAGCTAACTTTTTTCTTGGACCAACCTGTTTTTTATTTTATTTTTGTGATCAGAAATAAATTCTTATCAAAATGATGTATCATCTTTGATATTTTAGTTAAGTAGTTTTTGAGATATTCGACATTTTTTATTCACAACAAGGTGGCCACGGCCGGATATGGTTTTGAAAATAAAAATAAAGTTTTTTCTTTTCTTTCTTTCAAATATTTGGAGCAGGCGGAAATTAAGGCTTTAATGGTTTGAAATTAATTCTTCAACACTCATAGTTAGTTAGGTAGGTAGTTAGATTGGTATCCGGACATGACCCTCTTCGACTATTACTTATGGGGCACATTAACGGATAAAACGTTCAGAGATGGGTGACCTGACAACAAACAAGACCTGGGAAATAATTTTATGGATTGCGTTAATGCTTTAAGAAATGCTTCTTTATGCCGCTTTAAGTGCCTCCGCTTATGATTGGAGAAAATGGCGAATATTCTAAGAATCTTTTATAGCCTTGTTTTTATTTTATTTTTGGTGTAGGGTAGGGTAAAATAGGGATACTTTTTGTAATTAGTTATTATTATGAGATTAATTAGAGTCAAGAATTTTTTCATTTATTTAGTTGTGTTATTAATTAATTAATTAATTAATAGTCAAATAATATAAATATTTAAAAATAAGAGAAAATATAAATATAAACTTTAAATTGACATTGGTAGAAGCCTTCTTCAAAATGAAAAATATAGTAGGCCATGACATATTTGACATGACCTTATAAGTTCATCTGTTTGGTGCATATCCGACTAAATTTTTATTGTCATATCCATATCCGGCCATTGCCACCTTGTTGTGAAAAGAAAATTTTAAATATTTCAAAAACTGCTTAACCAAAATATCAGATATGATACACGATTTTGATTAGAATTTAATTCTGAACACAAAAATAAAATAAAAAACAGGGTGTTCCATAAGAAAAAAGTATAGTGATAGATTCCTGACCTTTTGGTTTAATAAAGCAGTGAAGTCGTGGGTTTCGGTCATTTGAATTATTTATTATTTTTTATACTACGTACGTTTCGGCTTACGCCATCATCAGGTAAAAATTATATGCTAAAAAATTTATAATAAAATTTAGTTAATGTATACAACATTGTACATAAGTAGTTAATTATAAGTGTTCATTCCAATATATTAACATTTAAAAAAGTTTCTATCAAATTTAGCAAATTTTTATAAAAACATAAATTAATATTATAAACAACGAGGACATTTAAACATGAAGAAAGACAAATTGAGTTTGGTCTATAAGGATTATTTGTGGTGATATTTTGTTATCAAGGAATTTTTTTAATAAAATGAGAAAACATTTTTAGCCATAGTATAATTAATTTTATTTCAAGATAGTAAGGATGAAAACAAATTGCAATTAATTATTTTAAAATATTGCAATAAATTTTAGAAAGGTTATTAATATCAGTTCTAAAGTTAATAGAATTTTTATCTTTCTGTATATTAATAATTCATAATTCATAAGAAAAAAAGTAACTTTGCGTTATATCTTGAAAACTAAAAGTGGCGGTTAAAATCCATTTTAAGATCAGGAATCTGCTCTTGAAGGTCTAGAAAAAAACAATTCATACCAAAAATAAATTTTCATAAATTAAAAAGTTACAGGCCCTACTCCAAAATGCAGACTATTCAAAAAGCCCACGTAGCTCAAAGATGGGTGGACATATCAAAATGCGGGTTTCACCAAAAATCTTGTCTTGAAATTTGAGCCTCGCAAAGGGGGGTTGGTTTTTCTCTATCTCCGCTAAAAGTACCCGTGCCCATATAAAAGTGCCCAATTTGAATCACCCTGTACCTGCGTACCGTCAACTTCAGCTGACGGGAATAATGCTAAAAATAGGTCAGGAGAGACTTTCGCAAATATCGTTTTTTTTTCATTGAAAATAAACTCATCCAAAGCTTCTCAGCGCATCCACGTTTTTATGATGGTGATTGACAAATTTGCATAAAGTGATTGAAGAACCGAATGACTTTAAAAATAGGGTAAGTTTTTAAAAATTGCTTTTGCAACACGATGTTCTTCCAATAAGTGCGAATATCAGAAACCATTGTCAACAATGTGGAACTAGGCACAATATCACTTTCCTTGTCAAAAATCCTTTTAAAGAAAATAATAAACTTTAGACCTAAATTTTAAGTTCTGGTTAGGTTATTTTACTGAATTATTAGACATTTACTAAGTAAGGCTGTAGCTTATCTTTTATTTCCCTTTTTTACTTCTTTTGTTTTTCACATCCATGCTCTGATACCGGCCAATTTTTTTGTTAGTTAAAAGCTGAAAATACCCTTGTTTTTTGTTATTTTACGTCTGCCAAATAGGAATGGTATACTCTGTACGTATGTCTGTGTATAAAGGAGGTCATGTCACTTATAATCGTAAAGGCGCCTTTCGCGACCGACGATTTCGAAAGCACATTTTGAAAACATACGTCAACGTTTCAACCGCAACATCACCGTTTCGAACCATCGCCACTGATTGCCAAAATGACAATTATTGAATGACAATAATCAGCTATGTGTGGGGCTTCTCGTTTTTTGAATTTGGAAGGTTTTTTTTGTGATTATTCGAAACGGATGTCCTAGATCCACAAGTGGGCCTTTTTTTTGTCGCCGCCAGATAACCTTGGCCTACTTTCATCATTGCTAAAAATTGACAAGTACCGCCATATTGAAGTGTGTTCGAAACGGCGGCCGAGGCGCTTTCGTAATCCTTTGAAATATTTTGAAATGGTGACGTCACCGTTTCGTCGCCCAAAAATAACATTTTACGCATGTTTTCACAATGGTTTCGAAATCATCGGTCAAGAAAAGACGACTTAAATTTGATAATCTTGTCAACTTGGCTTATAGAGAGATATAACTAAAAACACGAAATTTTCCTCCCACAATTTGTTGTCACTTAACATGGGACTTTGGTTGGCACAGGAATTAAACCAAATTTTGGTATGTTGTAGATGTTGAGATCGTGATTACACTTTAAATGGACCAAAAACAATCGTACGACGTACGACTAGTTTCAAAGATACAATAAATAAACCAAATTTCAAATTAGCACAAAAAATTAGTTATTGCTGCAATATTGCTTTCCACAAGAGTTTATGCGACTAAATAAAATATAGGAGAGCCATAAGTGCCCCAAAAAGTCATTTGGTATACCAGGGAGCCTTGAGAAGTACCAAAAAGTTATTAGTAAAGTATTAATTTGTATTTCTTTTTTGTATGGTACAAAATATAGATAAAATATCAAAATTCAACAAAAAATAATATTTGTACGGGGTACACCACAAGATTTTTTTTATTACGAGGGTATTAAAAGAAGTACATAAATCAATCAGAATTTTAATATTTCCACTAAAAAAGGTTTCTTGTGTCAATATTGGTGGTCAGGTGTGCTTATATTACTAACTAAAAATTAACAGTGTCAGTTTCTGTACCGGGGACACTCAAGATACAAGACAATACGTTACAAAATAGGAAAAAATGCGTGGGAAAATGTGAAAAACTAATAACTAAGACTATCAGTTACGCATCATAAGACTTTTATTACACAAATCAATCATTATTTTAAATATTGGAAAAAATTGTGCCTTGTGGCAATATTGCTGGCGAGAATAGTTTATCTGACTAAATAAAAATTAGTGGTGTCAATTGATATAATGGGGACACTAGCATGAAATAAAATTCTGATTGATTTACGTACCTGCTATAATACCCCCGTACTAAAAAATCTTGGGGTGTACCACAAATATTATTTTGACATTTTCTTTTTATTTCGTACCATTAAAAAATACAAAAACCAGTTAATATTTTACTACTAAGTTCTTGGTACTTTTCAAGGGTCCCCGGTATACCAAATGAATTTTTGGGGTACTTAGGGCCCTCTTAATTTTTATTCAGTTGCATAAACTCTTCTGGAAAGCTATAATGCAACCAAAACCAATTTTTTTGTTATAATATCCAAATTTTCCCTGTACCCTGTATCTTCAAAATTAGTCGTACGATCTTTTTTTGGTCAATCCAAAGTATAATCAGGACCTCAAAATCTACAACATACCAAAATTTGTTTCAATTCCTGTGCCAATCAAAGTCTCATATTAAGTGTGCCCCCTCATTTAAATCATCGTTTCAACATAAAGGTAAAATACACTACCTATACACACAGAGAGAGAGAGATGCAATTTTGGACCAAATCCTAAAATTTAAAAGACATGGTTTTTCAAAAAACTAAACTAAGTGATGTCAGTGGCGTTCCCAGGGAGAGGACAGGGGGGGCGATCGCCCCCCTCCCTTTGCTCTAGAAAATAGTAGACAACAAAGATGTTGGTGGTAACCCTAAAGTCTTTGGCACATCAAGAATAAGCAATATTGGAGATACAAAACAGTATTATAGAGTTTCTATTTATAAACAAGTTTTAGACAAAATCATTTCGAAAAAACAGGAGTTTTTTGTACTTTAGTCCAATTTTTGTTAGATTTAAAATGCACGCAACCACTACACGTTCGTTTTTAAAATCATTTCGGACATAAAATCAAGGTTCAATAACGAGACAAGTATTTTTGATCTGAACATATTCATACCAAGTTTTATATAACGTGAAGCCAAAATCAAGGCAAAATTAACTATAATGTCGTTTCCAAATACTATAAACTGTTTGATTAATCTAGAACACAAATGCTTGAACTTTTATTGGGAGAAGAAGAAGGAAAAAATATTGGTCAGAGGTAGGCAAAGGTTTAAATAATCAAACCATACCTGATAACGTTTTCGAGGCACCGAAAATGTGGCGATATTTTTCCGTTGGTAAAAACATTCTTGGATGTTTGCCAGTAAGTAAGGCTTCGTCAGAGAAAAGCTTCTCCTGACTCCAGAAGATTGAAAACATAAGTACTTAAAAACACGAAAATTCGTCTGACAAGCTTAGTTGCTGCATATCAACAGACATATTGAAATTGACATTGAGCGGGTTTTGCCCAAAAAATCTTATATTTGAGATATGCAATATAAAAGGTAAGGTTTCAATTTAAAAAGCTTCTAAAGGCGCAATTACACAGACGAACATGCTCCAACAAAAGCTCGTGCAAAAGATCTAAAATTTTTTACGTGAACATTTTTGTGAGCTTTTTTTTGAACATTTTGTTAGGGTAAATTTTTGAGCAAATTATTGCTATCTGTGGAAACATATTTTTAAAGATGAGAATAAATAAAATTTTACATCAGTGATCAGTGATCTCAATTCTTTAAAAAAATGGAACACCAACTTTTATTTTAAATTTTTGTAAAAAAAAAGCCGACGGCAAGCGAAACATTATATTATTAGGGTTACTTCTAATATTTTTTCCTTAGAGTTTTTCCCGAATTTTTTTTCCCGTAGGTTTTTTTGGGATTTTCTTGCGAGTTTTTTTTTATTTCCAAGGGTTTTTTCCTAAATTCAAAAAACAACCCAGGAAAATTTTTCTTTTCCAAAAAAATTTTGAGTTTTTCAAATATCGGCAAGAAACTCAAAAACTGCACATTTAAGCGGTAATCCGCGCCTCACGACTATGAAGACTGGTGGGGAGGGGTTTTTTTTTAAAACATATTTTTGTAACTTTACTTTACTCTTAGCTTTGATTCTTTTTTTTTCATTCCTCACACCAGATTTACCTAGTTAGTTTAAGGCCCCAACGGTTGCTTAAAAAAGCAAAAGGTTCATGAAAATGCTGAAGATAGATATTTACTGTCAATTTATTTACCTAGTTAGTTTAAGGCCCCAACGGTTGCTTAAAAAAGCAAAAGGTTCATGAAAATGCTGAAGATAGATATTTACTGTCAATTTATTTACCTAGTTAGTTTAAGGCCCCAACGGTTGCTTAAAAAAGCAAAAGGTTCATGAAAATGCTGAAGATAGATATTTACTGTCAATTTAATGTAATAATCAAGGTCGATTACTGACACTGAACAAACAATATGCAAAGGAGCAACATTCCCATTCAGAAGTCTAGTCCATTACTGCTAAATTATATTTTTTTAGGCAAGGGTCGGGATCGTAGGGTTGTAAAAGTGCGTAATAAACGGGTATTACGCGCTTTTGTTCATATATTTGAGATTTAATAAAATGTATATAGGTTTTTTTAATTTGACTTATTTATTATTGTATTGTGTTTTAAACTAGGAAGTAAAATAAGGAGATATTATTTTAAACGTAAATTTTTATCATTACATTTTACAGGCAACAGCAATAAATAAGTGCCAATTAATATTTTTTTATTATCGTTTTTTTACAACCCCAAAAAAGTTACAAGTATACTGGCATATCCCCTATAAAAATCAGGTCAATCGAAGTTGCTTATGAGGTAAAATGTCAATTTCGACATCAAATCGTTTTTCCGTCGGAAAGCATTTAATTAAAAATACCTTGTTTTAAAACTTATTCTTTCTATTTTCAGTTAAGTTCAATGAATTCCCATAAGAATATATATTTTGAATTTCTAAAGAAATTTTTATACCCCCAATTCTTCAAACAAATTTTGCTCAACATTCTCTCCAAAATTTACGTGTTTTTTTTTGTACAAGATTTTGCTCGAACATTTCTTTGAACATTTTGCTCAAGAGGCCCGTGTAAATGTTTGTCGGCATTTCCACATCAAAGGAAAGTTTGTCTGTGTAAATACGCCTTTAGACCTTTTTAGACAGAATATCCAAACGTACCTACTGCGAAAAGTATTATAGAGTTTCTATACCAAAAGTATATATCTATTAGGTTTTGTTTGTGGTTTGTTTTTTATCTATGTTCTTTATAACTGAAAAAATTATACGTAGCGCCGATTTCAGTGTAGTAGGGGGGTAATTACCCTCACCCTCACCCTCAATTTAATTTTTTTACGAAAACATTAACAAAATTAAAAGTAGGGCATAAATTGCGGCGCTATAACGCCTTTGATATTTACGGTATTATTTTAATTTTGTGTTAAAAATGGCATTTATAATGTAATTTTCTTAAAAATATTCGCCTGCTGCGCTTTGAAATCATTGATATATTTTCAATTTTAATTTAATTTTAAATCAAAAAATGCATTTTTAGTGCAATTTTTTTAAAAATTTTCGCCTGCGGCGCTACGATGCCGTCGATATTTACGATTTTAGTTTAATTTTACTCAAAAAAAATTTCGACGCATTAGAACATTTTTTTTAAAAATGTATCAAATAAACAACTTAAAATCTGAATAACTCCCCCCTAAATTTGAGGCCAAATCCGCGTTTTTACTAAGTTTTGTTTGCACATATTGATATATTCCTCATATAAGCTATGCTTTTATTCTAGTTTTTTTTTTCGTATCGAAACCGCCCCCCCCCCTTTTCAAATGGCTGGGACCGCCAATGTACAATCAAAAAAGTCCTTGTTTTTTCGGCCCACCCTTTTTATAAAACCAACCCCTAACGTAGGAAAACATTGAATTGAAATATATACAGTAAACTGCGCTTATAAGCTTAAAACTGACTCTCTGCAGTGCAAAAGTACTCATAAATTTTTATGTAGTTTGTTTGGTTCGTGAGGCGACTTCAAAAACACGACCATAAATCGACGTTAAAACTCGTGTTTTATCGAAATATATAGGAGAGCACTTTTAAACCGCATTTGTTAGTCGAATTTCGGGCATATATCAGGTGCTCGGTATGGCGACCAAGATAAAATGTAAATCGGATTAGTTATGACCTAAAGCATATAGCTTTGTGCACTAGAGATAGTTTTTGTCGTGCCCCTATGACTATACTATACCCTTGCATTTTGGAAAAAAAAGCCGTAGAGATAATAACTCTTCCAATCAAGTTAGTCGGGAAAAAATGCAAAGTAGATTTTTCGCTTTTGGCCTTGACCACAGCCAACAGTTAAGGCGCAATTACACAGACGAACATGCTCAAACAAAAGCTCGTGCAAAAGATCTAAAATTTTTTGCGTGAACATTTTTGTGAGCTTTTCTTCGAACATTTTGTTCGGGTAAATTTTTGAGCAAATTATTGCTATCCGTTTTGGAAACATATTTTTAAAGAGGAGAATAAATAAAATTTTACATCAGTGATCAGTGATCTCAATTCTTTAAAAAAATGGAACACCAACTTTGATTTTACATTTTTGTGAAAAAAAGCCGACGGCAAACGAAACATTATTCTTTACTATTAGTTTTGTCACATGGATTAGGGTTACTTATAATATTTTTTTTTCTTAGGGTTTTTCCCGGATTTTTTTGCCAGGGGGTTTTTTTGGGATATTCTTGCGAGTTTTTTTTATTTCCAAGGGTTTTTTCCTAAATTCAAAAAACAACCCAGGAAAATTTTTCTTTTCCAAAAAAATTTTGAGTTTTTCAAATATCGCCAAAAAACTCAAAAATTGCACTTTTAAGCGGTAATCCGCGCCTCACGACTATGAGGAGTGGTGGGGAGGGGATTTTTTTTAAACATATTTTTGTAACTTGACTTTACCCTTAGCTTCGATTGTTTTTTTTTCATTCCTCACACCAGATTTACCTAGTTAGTTTAAGGCCCCAACGGTTGCTTAAAAAAGCAAAAGGTTCATGAAAATGCTGAAGATAGATATTTACTGTCAATTTAATGTAACAATCAAGGTCGATTACTGACACTGAACAAACAATGTGCAAAGGAGCAACATTCCGATTCAGAAATCTAGTCTATTACTGCTAAATTATATTTTTTTAGACAAGGGTGTGGGATCGTAGGGTTGTAAAAGTGGGTAATAAACGGGTATTATTTAGACCGAACGTGCTTTTGTTCATATATTTGAGATTTAATAAAATGTATATAGGTTTTTGAATTTGACTTAATTATTATTGTATTGTGTTTTAAACTAGGAAGTAAAATAAAACGTAAATTTTTATCATTACATTTTACAGGCAACAGCAATAAATAATTGCCAAATATAATTTTTTTTATTGTCGTTTTTTTTACAACCTCAAAAAAGTTACAAGTATACTGGGATATCCCCTATAAAAATCAGATCAATCGAAGTTGCTTATGAGGTAAAACGTGAATTTCGACATCATATCGTTTTTCCGTCGAAAAGCACTTTATTAAAATACCTTGTTTTAAAACTTAGTCTTTCTATTTTCAGTTAAGTTCAATGAATTCCCATAAAACTATAAAATTTAAATTTGTAAAATTTTTATACCCCCAATTCTTCAAACAAATTTTGCTCAACATTCTCTCCAAAATTTACGCGTGTTTTTTTGTACGAGATTTTGCTCGAACATTTCTTTGAACATTTTGCTCAAGAGGCTTGTGTAAATGTTTGTCGGCATTTCAACATCAAAGGAAAGTTTGTCTGTGTAAATGCGCCTTTAGAATGCGCTCGCTGTACTTGATCGTACCAGACATCCCACTGGTTCACTGTATTCGGCAAAATATGAATGGACTAAATCAGCGGTCTTAAAACAAAATTATTTTAGAATTACGCATTTTTTCACTTACACCTTTGAAAAACTTTTTGCGTCAATAAGTTAAAGATTTTGACAGGTATTTATTCCGAGAATTTAATTATAGGTAAATCTTGAGCTGTCGTTAATGCTATTAATCAATAATTTCCAAGAAATAATTAAAATTTGCTCCAGTTAAATAAGTAGGTATGCTTTTATTTGCGTTTAGTTTGTTTCTTATTGTGTATGAATTACGAAATTTAAAGCAGTTATAAAGCAAAGTTATGGAAAATGTTCAGCAAATTGATACAACGCCTAGAAGATGTTTATGTCCAGGTGAACGCCATTTGGTATTACAAGTGGATGTATAAGTCAAAGAAATATGTTACCCTCGAAGCTGTTCTAGAAAAGATAAAGGAAAAACAACTTTGCGATATTGGAATTACCAGTTTGTCCAAAATTTTAAAAGAGATGGGCGTTAAATATAAAAAACGAACAACAGAAAAGTGCTTTGCGAGGAATCTAATATTGTGTCAAAAAGATAAAAGATAACATAAAAAACAAAAAATCGGAAATGCCAAAGCAAGATGTTTTTATTGACGAACCGTGGGTATTTGCGCACGGAATTTCAAGAAAATCATCTTGGGAGGATGAATCGAAACATTGCTCTTCCAGTACCCGTGCAAGTAATGGAAAAAGATATATATTGATACATGCAGGCAATGAAAAAGGGTTTATTTCAAATGCCAGTTTAATATTTTCGTCAACAAAAAAAACTGAAGATTATCACGCAATATCGATGCTAAAATTTTTGAGCATTGGTTTGAGGAAAAACTTTTAAAAAGTTTATAAAACCCTTCCTTAATTGTTTTGGTTTTTGGTCTTACCATACGAGACTCGAAGAGAAATTTCCTACAAGCAGCTGGAAAAAACAGGAAAAAAGAGGGTGTTTGTCAAAGACAAACATAAACCATGAAAATTTATTTTTTAAAAGTGATCTTCTAAGCAAGTGTAAAGAGCCACCATTTAAAAGCAAGCAAAGTGGGCAAAGAAGAATGGCGAAAATTGGACACATGGAAAAAATTATTTTTGAATCTTATGAGGCAGAAAAGGTTATAGACGAAGTAAAACCGTTAATTATTACGTATGATGATAATGATTCTGAAAGCATGGATGATATTTCAGATGCAGAGGAAGACTATTTTTAGTATGCATTTATAAGTAGGTGCTTTCTCTCGCAAGACTGCAATATCGGTTCTTTTTAGAACCAAATCTTTATTAAAAATAATTCGTAAAACTAATTTGCCTAAATACTACAAAAACTAAGAAATAATATTTTTTTTACCTAATTATTTTTTATTAACTTTAAACGATTTAAATATTATTTACAAATGTCCAAATCATGACTTTCCCAATTACTGATGTAAAAAAAATAATTTTGTCTACTTTTGTTATTTAAACCAACGCTTGTAAAAAAAGCACTATTTTAGCCACTAGATGTAAAAACTACTTTTATTTAGAAAATGTAATTCGTCATGTTCCAAAAATATAATTTATTGTTTGAGAACTACCGAGTTACCTGCTCAAGAGGTTTTATTGCTTAGCCGAGTTCTTACAACCCATGCACTTTAGTTTGGGTTGATAACAGAGGAGCTCACCAAGAAAAGATTTTTTATCAGTTTACCCCTGGAGGGGTAAAAATAGGGGTTGCAATTTTAAAAGGATTTTCTGTATTTCAAAAACGAAAAGCAACATAAGCTTCAAAATTGGTATGTAGACTATACTAATAAAATACGTAAACGTGCTTTGGCATTTTTTAAAATTCGGACAGGAGGTTGAGAAATAGGGGTGAGTCTGTTTTGAAGTGGGCACAAATAACTCACAATTACTTAGAGTTTAAAAAGGGATTTAGTGAGGGTGAATAAATAACAAAATCAATGAATAGCAAACTTTCCCTCAAAAAAGGTAATGGTAACCGTAGATCCGGATTTCGCACTTGTGGTGATCATCAGTACGGTGCTAGGAATTAGGAGATGAAATGATGATGAAAAAATTTGAAACAGGATTCATGTAAAAGACAACCATCTGTCAAATTGCAGAATCGGCAGATGTACCTTCAATTTGAAGGAAAATTAAGCGTCTCTACGGAGACAGATATAATTATCTCTACAGATATCCTAAACTCTGGAATTGATCAATTTAAAAAGGGATTTAGTGAGAGTGAATAAATAACAAAATCAATGAATAGCGAGCTTACCCTCAAAAAAGGTAATGGTAACCGTAGATCCGGATTTCGCACTTGTGATTCTCATCAGTATGGTGCTAGGAATTAGGAGATGAAATGATGATGAAAAAATCTGAAACAGGATTCATGTAAAAGACAACCATCTATCAAATTGCAGAATCGGCAGATGTACATTCAATTTGAAGGAAAATTAAGCGTCTCTACGGAGACAGATATAATTATTTTTACAGATATCCTAAACTCTGGAATTGATCAATTTAAAAAGGGATTAGTGAGAGTGAATAAATAACAAAATCAATGAATAGCGAGCTTTCCCTCAAAAAAGGTAATGGTAACCGTAGATCCGGATTTTGCACTTGTGATTCTCATCAGTACGGTGCTAGGAATTAGGAGATGATATGATGATGAAAAAATCTGAAACAGGATTCATGTAAAAGACAACCATCTGTCAAATTGCAGAATTTTTGGTTTGGTTGTCTTTTACATGAATCCTGTTTCAGATTTTTTCATCATCATTTCATCTCCTAATTCCTAGCACCATACTGATGAGCACCACAAGTGCGAAATCCGGATCTACGGTTACCATTACCTTTTTTGAGGGAAAACTCGCTATTCATTGATTTTGTTATTTATTCACCCCCACTAAATCCCTTTTTAAATTAAACAACTCCAGAGCTTAAGATATCTGTAAAGATAGTTATATATGTCTCCATAGAGACGCTTAATTTTCCTTCAAATTGAAGGTACATCTGCCGATTCTGCAATTTGACAGATGGTTGTCTTTTACATGAATCCTGTTTCAGATTTTTTCATCATCATTTCATCTCCTAATTCCTAGCACCGTACTGATGAGCACCACAAGTGCGAAATCCGGATCTACGGTTACCATTACCATTTTTGAGGGAAAGTTCGCTTTTGTCAAAACTGCTCCAACATCATAAGTCTGATTGTCGGTCCCCCAGGATGAAGTTCCTAGCAAAGGATGGGTATTAAAATGCTAAAATACCAATTAGTTTAAAATAATGAAAAATACTTACCTATAATATAAAAATGATTCGGCTAGATATGAGAGAAATGTTATTGTTGGTAATAAATAAGATAAAACCTGATCCATTGGATTTTGAAAACAGTTCGGACAAAAGACATATTTATTAATGTGCCAACTAGGCCAATCCCGATTGACATAGATTTTCTGATAAATATTCAATGTTTAGTCAATCACTTTTGTAGGGCACAAAATGGACGTCCGCCGGATATAGTTTATTTTTGGTCCGATGGACCAAGAAACATCGTTATCCATTAGATACTCAAAAAATAACTGAAAAAAAGCAGTCATTTATGGATCAAAATTGGAAGTTCTTTATGGACTCAGTTTTTTTGTCATTCACTGTATCAGGAAAAACTTTGGTCCAATGGATGTCAAAACGGCTGTCCGATAATGGATAATTTGTGCTGTCTGGGTAGCGGGTTAGAAATTAGTTTTTTATAAAAATCCAAAAACACATCTACAAAGATTTTTTAGCAGCTCAAATTTTTGGGAATGTGCCCTCGTAAAGGGGTCTATTCACATACAACTTTTTTTTTTAATTAGAAGGCCCCGCTGGTGGTATTTTGTTGGAAAGCTTTCCGAAAAGGAAAAGCAATCAAGTATTTTTTTTTGAAATTTATTGTGTAAGAGTTCAAATGAAATATTGGCCCACACAACCACAACGTTGCGATGTGACGTTATAGGAAACGTTTTGCCAACCCTATTTTACACCAATTTGGGAAATACTTTTCGAGTTGTCTCAACGTTGCTCGCAACCTTTGGTGGTGTTTATTATTGCCCAAAATATAACGTGTAGTCAACATTTTATATTTTTTCTCCACCAAAAATCATCTATCATAAGATTCAGAGGAATAATAATCAATATTTTCCAAATTAATAATCATGAACAAGATGTACGTTTTAAAGGCTTTCTGTACACTATAATCGGAAACGCAACCTAGTATACTGTCAAATATGATATTTTTAGGTCCAAAAAAAATGCGGGACTGAAATATATGGCAGATTTAGAAAAAGTTATTATTTTTATATTTCATATAAGACAAAAAATTGATGCAGAACCACTTTTAGGTCTGCATATAACTAAATCAGTGATTTAACAGTAACTACAGCTACGATTTGCTAGGAAAAACTAATAAAAGACTCCTAACGCGTTTGTTTACATTCTGTTTGGCAATATGGGTCCAAATTAAAAAGGTGATTGCAAAAAGCAACATGGCGCTTATCCGTCGTTCCGTACTTACCGTTTGCCAACCAAAAAACGTCCTTTGGTAACAGATTCGACAACTGCTTTACCAAAATGCGCCTAATGTCAACGTACCAAAATCTTTTCCTTGGGTGACAGCTGACAGACTGCCAAGTCAATTTCATCTGTCCGCGATTTAAAAAAAAAATGTTTTTTGCTGCTCGATGGTTTTTGCCAAATAAAAAAATAGACCGGAGCTAGTTTAAGGTGGTCCATATTTTGGAAATTGACAAAGTGGAGCCTGTTCTACATTCATGGGAAACGAGGGTCACCTCTATTCGCCGCCACCTTTGAGGTTGTTGAGAAGAATTCAGTCTGATGGTACCGGAGCTATGCTCATGACACCAGTACCTACCCGTGTGTTGTAAAGAAAGAGTTTTACTTACAGCTGTAAAACCTCAACAAAAAGGGCAGTTACAGAGGCTGTCGGTGTGAATAAAGTTATAAAATCCTAATCTGGAACATCAAAGCAATAGCTGCAAGAAAATCAGATTGATTCTCAGAAAAAGTTTGTAAAAACTGTTGCATTATGCAAATTTAATGGTCAACAAAGAGAAAGTTCAGAAACAATACATAATGAAGTCCCACGCGCACACCTGATGATCGTAAGAAGTCCAATGTTCTTGAGAAGCTTAACGAACTTTGCAACCTCATAGCTGCATGTAAGTACTACAACTTTACTGGTTTTCTTTTATTTTTAGTAAACACCCAGTATCCATACGTTTGATTTTTATTGAAAACTGTCAAGACTTACATGACAGATTTATATGAAAACAGTCACATTCAATTTTGTAGGTTAATTTGCTTTTACACAATAACTTCTCTTATGTCCATATCTCCCAACATGAAAATTCTCCGATAAAGCTTTAATCATGATTAACACTAATTGGGGTTTGAAATGGATCTTCAAAAATAAAGTTTCAATATAAAACATCACATTTTAAACCCCGATTAGTATATAATCATGATTAATACATAATCTCAGAATTTTTACTTTATGAGCATTAAAAGCATAGCTAAGCAGAGCTTGTTCAGTCATGGAAGTTTTAATTTTAATTAATTTGATTTAAAAATTCTCTGAGTACTGCTTTTTTGTTTAATTTTCCTTAACTTTTTTTATTTTCTTAGGTGCGAAGAAATTGACAATACGGATGTAAAACTGGACCACCTTAAAGACCTAAATAAAGAAAGTTACACCGAAGGCTAATGAAATATTGGATCTAAAGAGGAAAACAATACTTTGGATGAAGAACTTGAGAAAGGGGATAATCCTTTGATCATTTAAGAAGATACTAGTGTTTTTTACATACCTATTTGAGATTTTTAAATAATAAATAGGTACACAACCCAAATAAATACTTGCGTGCAGAGCTAAAATATTAATCCCAGGGCCGGCTCACAATGGGGGCTATCAGCCTCTTGGTGCTGAATATTGAAGCTATGTCAGTATTTAGGTATTTGTGTGAGTACCTACACTGTATGTACTAAAAAAGCTTGTAATATTTTTTCAAATTAACAAAAAAATATATTCTTTATTTTTGTTTAGGTTACTTTTATAATTCGAGCAAAAAAAAAGGTTTTTCTTTAAAGAAGCTACAATCTAAGTACCTACTTTATGTTTTGTATTATGTTTTGTAGGGTTTGTGAAATGTGCATTTTGTATTAAAATTAGTCAAAAGAAAGGTTTTATTTTTCTTTATTGTTCCAAAAAATCATAAGGAAATATAGTTTTTTTTAAGTATTCAAAGATACGTAAGTAAGGGCCCTTTACTCAAGTTTTAATGCCTATATAATGCTTAAATTTCTATTTCTGTCTATTTCACTTCAAAAAGTAGAGAGAGAAGAAAAAATTACGCGTTGAGGATTAGCCATTAAAACTTGAGTAAATAGGCCTTATGAAACAAATAAAATTTAGAATAAAAAATGAAATGAAAAATAAAAAATGTGAGGTTCTGTGTTGATAACAAAACTTGAAATACCAAACCAAAAGACTCCCACTCTCTGCACAGAACGATCAGAAATGGTTGGTGCATAAAATAGACCTATTTCCGTGCTCTTACCACATAACGAACAAAAAACGTAAATTTGACGAAGAATTACGTAGAATGCGCGACGTGTACCCTTTAACGTTTTGTGGTCGTTATTTTGACACCAAAATAATCACGCAATCTCATTAGTCATACGAAAACGTTAACAAAACGTTGCAGTTTAGCTAAAGGGTAAAATTAACGTTTAGGCGTCGGTAATTATTTCGTTAACGAAGGTGGTTCCGAAAATAACCAATTTCTCCACCAAATGCAACGTTAATATTGGTTAAGTTCTTAGTCATCAAAACCAGTAGGTCATACAATTGTTACTTGGGTACTGGGTTAGAAATTTATTTTTTTAGAAAAATGTACAACCACATCAACTAAGATTTTAAGCAGCTTTAATTTTCGGCAAATTTTTTTTTGGCATATAGCCTAGCAACTTGTGCACGTTAATATCCCATCCACAAAAATACTTCCATATATCATCCATTTTCTTGTCTTTTGAAAATCTGAAAAACTTAATGTCACGCGAAAAACCTTCTGTCTGTACACAGCATCTCATTTTATTAATTTTTTCCATTGAAAAATTATTAAAAATAATTTTAAACAAACGACCACCTCGTTTTCGAATGATGTC
This sequence comes from Oxystoma pomonae, assembly GCA_963921995.1. Taxonomy (NCBI): domain Eukaryota; kingdom Metazoa; phylum Arthropoda; class Insecta; order Coleoptera; family Brentidae; genus Oxystoma; species Oxystoma pomonae. Next base: position 121,661,758 of record OY998163.1, on the reverse strand, counting down.
CGCTTTTTTGAAGGGTGCGATGACAGAACTGCTGATTGAAATCGTTGCGTACGTTCGTGGGTCCGTAACGTTTCGTACATCCCTCCATACGCAACGAGTAGAATTAGCTGTTCTGTCGTCGCACCCGTCAAAGAAGCCACCATCGATCGTTCGAAACGTGGCATGAACAAGACAAATATGTAGTGTACTTTGACTTTGTTTCGAACACGTTAGGTATACCGATACCGATGCGTTGAAATATTTACTTTATGCGCTTTAGGGATTAAATAGGCACGTTTAAATCCATAAGGGATTAAAAAAAAATAATCCCTAAGGAATTAAAAATACATCTAATCCCTCAGCCTAGGGATCAGAATAAGATTTATTCCCTCAGGGATTAAAAGAAAAAAAATCTCTGGAAAATTATAATGAAATTTATCGCAAGTCAAGCTAAGCTAAAGTGCATAAAATAGTATGTAAACCTCGAGACTAAAGCGTCTTTTAATCCCTTAGCGCAAGTAGCACTTTAGTCCCTAGATTTTTAATGTACTATTAAGTATCTATTATCGCTACGGTATATACGACGCGGTATATTCAAAAAAGTAAGCATACATAGTATCTCCAAAGTACACACTTTGTCGTTTAATAATTTAGTAGTTCGAACGATGGGAACACATTATGTTATTTAAACAACAGTGTTAACAAGTATTTTCTGCTTTCCCGTCGATCCATAAATTGTAAATAAGGCCGTGAATTATTCAGCAATTTAAAGGGGAATGTATACTCGACGCCGGGAAATATTTGTTTTGGACAAGTTCTTTTAATGAGCTGTAATTCAGGAATTATTGGCAGCACTGAGAATCGTGCAAAATGAGTTTACATACCCTTTATCTATAGTGTATCGCATCACTGATAAATTAAGAGAATCATAAAATTAAACCCAGCCTCAATTTTTTTCCCTCCATTAACATAAAAATATATTTAAAAACATGATAACCCACTACGCGGAAGTCCAACTTTAAGTAATCCAACTCAAGATTTTTATCAAATTATATTTTTTTTTTTCAAAAATGAGCTCTGTGTAATCCTACGCGCGGCGTGCGCAGGAAGGGAAGCAATTTTAAAAACTATTTGTATTGTAATTTGATTTTTCCTTAACTTTTTGCAAAGTCGTCAATGACGTCATCATATAAACGTGGATGCTCTAACAAGCATTGGAGAAGTTTATTTTGAATGGACAAAAGCGATACTTACGAAAGTCTTCCATGACCTGTTCAATTTCTCACGAAAAGACTGTAGTCAACGATAGCACAGTGGCGGCTCCTCAATAAGTGCACATGTGCACCTGCACTCCCAAATTTAATGTGTTTCTACTTAAACACATATTGAAATTTTATAATTCTTCAAAGAACTTTATCACAAAATAATAATTCCAAAAAAATTACTTAAACCTACCCTGTCAATAAATTACTAACTAACTAGTTAACAAAACTTAATCGCTAGTTGTTAAATATGCGTGCAAATGTCCCTAATCTAAGTATTACCAATATACAAACGAGCTCCAGCGCGTCGCCTGGACCCCAATTTTTGAATTGTGAGAAAAGGAACGTTCTCCTAAGCGATGTGATCGATCCCGGGATAGATCAAATCGCATGCTATTCTGTCGCTGTATTTTTCAACCTGCCCTTGATCATGTGCATCATTGCCATGTTTACTTTGGTACAAACGAACTACTTAGGCCTAATCTAACTAACTAGGTATTACGTTTCCTCTGCCGCAGTACCGAATTAACCTCATTTTCGGGAAAAACTTCTTTGGTTTTTGCGGTTCACCTCTGTGGTTGGTTTTCTGGGTTTTTTTAATAAAAATGAGTGGGAAAGGAGGCTCGGGTGCTTCTTTAAAAAGGAAGGCCCCACTATTTTACCTACAAAATGAGTCAAAAATTGTGAAAGCATCTCGTTCATTTTCTTATTTTTAATTTCTAAATTTATCCTTTTAAAAAAATTCAACAGACACAAACTAAAAAAACGAAACGAGTAATAGAGGTTATAAAATCGTGTGTTCTACGCAGGCGTCTCTCGAAAAAAGCGGTGTTCTCTCACTTGAAACCCGCCGGATCAGATCTCCCACTTTTTGCGAGAATGTGAGTAGGTTTTCATCATTCAAAAATACATCACGGCATAGATCACTACCGACTGGTGATGATTCGCACAAAAAACCACACGTTCCCGTTTCAAAAATTGGGGTCCTAACGGCTTCGTTCACTGCTCATGTGAATACTCAATCTAATTGATCGAACCTTTTCTTCCGGCACCCATTTTTCTCCGCGAGAGTTCTGCGACGTAAGGTGGCCTATGTGCACATATAATACGTGCACTCAGAGCTAGCATGACGTGTATTCTTGAACAGGGAGCGGCATAGATCCATGGCGAATGATCACATGGGACGAAAATGTTCTATTTTTGAGCGATGATCCGATCTTACGGATCTCATGAAAATCATACGTTCCCGATCGTATGGTCCAAAACCTGGGAACCGCGTCGAATCTAGTGACGCCCGCGCAATAAAGAGGTTTTTTTTAAAATGTTTTGCTTCCCAAACTAGTTTTTATTCGTGGGAGGTGGTAGATCCCATGCGATAGATCCCATCGCACGAGAGAAAGATTGGATCGTATGACTTTCAAGAATAGACGTCCAGACGACTCAGACGAGACGGCTCGGGAAATTTTTATTTGTGAATAATGGCTGAATTGTCGATGTCTATCGTTAGTGTGCAATATTTAAAGACAATTAAATTTTATGCGCTACCTTTGGAAGAAAAAATAGTCCAGAAGTACAATGAGCTAGAAAAGACTAACTGCCCTCGCAATGATATCCATAGATCCAAGAAATTCCAAATTTTAATGAATTGGTCATTGAAGAATTTATCTCAAAAAAGGACAGACGTCTTTATTTATTTATAAATAACTAATTAAAAAAATATATATTTTTTTATTATACCACGTTTTTATATAATGAACTCAAAAGTATAAAATCATTTTTCCTAGTGCCCCCTCCCCCATACAGATTAATGATAAAGGAAAGAGTTGGTTCTCTAACGATTTTATTGCTATTTTTACTGATATGAATGAAACCTGTGCGTGAATTTTTCAACAACAATTATTTGGCGGGACCGAGGTACTCAGCTAGGTAAGTCACTTAATTTCTAATCTTGTTTTCATATATTAATCTCTAGAGGGATCATTCCTGTACATTGAATATTTTATTAAAATTTTAGTTGTTCGCTTCTAAACAGACCATATAGATAACAAATATCCAATTTTTTTAATTTTTGTCTGTCTGTTTGTTTGATCCAGCATCGCAACTACTCGACCGATTTTGATTTGATTACTACGGCTCCTGTGCGAGCGGTGCCACCAAAAAAATAATGTTTCGCCTTCGGTACTTTGCCAACGTCACTAGCTCCTTATTCGAAAGTTGTGCACCCCCAAAAATTTAGACCACGCGCCGCCAGTGCGCTAGCAGTTTAAACCTGCAAATAAACTCCCAATAAACATTTGGACGTGACAGCGACGTCGCCTCAGGCGACCCGACGTCGACTACCGACGTCGTGTGTCGTACCTAATGACCCAAATTTCTACCTTAATGGAGCAGACGAATTTGGGTCGTAACGACGTCGGCTGTCGACCAACTATAAGTGCAAGAGAGTTTTTTAAAACTGACGTTAAAACTTTTTTACTAGAAATGTAGTAGAGAAAAATTGGAGAAGTTGATAAAGTAACTTACCTTGTAGCAATATTTCCCAAAGTTGATACAATTGATAATAATTGGCTTTTAAGGAAGGTTGGGTGGAAAAAAATGCGTGGGCTCCAAAAATAATGCAAATTTGATGTTTTTTGTATTTTTTTGCAAAAAAAAGTTTTAAAACTAGGTTTTTCAAGTCATATTTTAATACTTATCATAGAAACTAGCATTAATATTACACAAAATATGTTATTTGATCATAAATAACCACTAAAATCTAAAAAAAGCGCAACTTTTTTTAATGGCGGCCAGCGTCACATCCTCCGTTTGGCGAAAAAATGGCGTAGTTACTCAATGCACTTAATTTGCCCGCGTCGGTTAACCAGAACCCCAAAAAATACGTCTCATCGACGTCTGCAGATAAGAATTAGACGAGAAAATTGCGACCTTGAGTCATTTGAACTACCAAAATTCTCCCACAGAAAGACGTTTGACTCTAACGTTTTTGGTAACGCCTAAAAGTATCTAAGGAAGAATTCAGATACTTGCACAAGAAGAATAATAATCGATCAACTTTCGTGGAAAACAATGAAGTAGATCCAAGATGGAGCGCTGACCCAGTCCTGAAATCTGTTTAACCTAATGTAAGTATCTATCTCAATAAGACACGCTGGCTGACGACACGTACACATTACCAGCAATAGGTAGGTGCCGAAAATGACTATATTTAAAATGAGTAAGTCAAGACTGGGCAAATATCAAGATAAATACATACTATAGCCCCTACCCCTCTTTGGCTTTACTTACCCCTGTGTTTTTATATCCATAAGTAGTTTATAGGCATTTTTTCAAAAGACGGTTTTTTTAACTTTCAAATTCATAATCTAAAAGTGAGGTTAGGTTCCCAAGAGACAACTTCCGTCATTTTTTTTTCGAAATTGGCCGTTGCGGCGTGACGTTGAACCGAGGTAGGAATCTGTTCAGAAAAATTGACCAACTGAACAAGGAAAGACATCAACGACGTTCAGACGTCGGAATTTTTTACTTAAAATTACTTTCCACTCGAAAGCGTCGCTACCAACAACACTGAAACGCCTGAAATTTTACTAGAAATCACTTCCAAGTTGGTGACCGTCGGATGACGTCTCCGGTGAAGAATTCCAATTGCCAACGAAAACAAGACGATAATTCGAGATCGTATGAAGAACTACAATATTTTTACCTAAAGTGACGTCGCGATTGGTGCAAATTTGGTCGAAAGTGAGAAAAATGTTTATTGGCCTACTCCAATGATAGCTTCCCCGACCGCTTAAAGTATGCGACCACGACTCTATGCATTCAGCAGGTTCAATGACCTCTCGACGCACACGAAAGTAGGCATTCTGCTGCTGCCTGCGTATTTCGTATTATAGCTGCAGGCTACAGAGAACCTAGTAGCGGGGATAGCTTCTATTTGATTTTTCTAGGGTAGTGCAACAACGCCGCGCACACAAAACATGCGCAATTTAAGAAGATGATGTTTTTCTAGGGAAAGCACCGCTTCCTTTGCTTTCATGGATAGCGCACCGCTGTTAAATATATTTAACTTTCTTATTGTCATTGATTAAGCTTACCGTATTGACAGCTGTCATGTCTTTCCAGGCGGTATCTGACTCTGATGCTACGCTGTCACCCTGAAACAAAATAAGATGATATTAGGACAATGAAAGTAATGGGCAAAGCCAGGGTACCAGAGTTCCTGAGTGTGACACATATCATTGAAAAACGGAGTCACGACAAGGTTATCAAAGTAAGATGGATATATCGGAAATACTCTACTGTCCGGGTTTGGAAAGAGAAACCTTCGCTTTTTTATGTCTGGCACTGAATGTAGAAAAAAGAAATTAAAAAAATACTGTTAGCCAACAGTGACAAATCAGTCAAATTTTGTTGTCCCAATTCCACAAATGAATACAGGTTTTTTTTAGTTTTCCAAAAGAGAAAATACTGCAAGAAAAATGGAAAAAAAGTTTGCTACGTCCATCGGAAAAAGTTGAAAATAATACAAAAATCTGCGAGCTAAGTTGATATTATAACTCTTTAAATAATAACTACCAGATTTGAAGAAGTTTTTATAGAACTTATGAAGAGCTTAGCTTCTTAAATATAAAAAAATATTGATGTTTTTTACGTTAGTTAAGTTTAACTAGTGTAAGAAGCCAAAATTTTAGAAAACGAAAAAGGCCATTTCGTTTTAATTAAGATTCGCATGAGATACCTTAATATATAGAAACATTTTTTTTAATACCTCTGCTCACGCCAATGGAATTGAAGTTAATTTTTTATAACCTGAAAACCTCATCGAAAATGTTACATACAGGAACTCTAGGTACAACCAAAGATACTTGCTGAATTTTTGGGAATAAAACCGTACGTAAAAAATTATTTGGTTAATTTTAAAGATAAAGTAGTATTTGGAGATTACTTCAGACATTAATCTAATTGATTTTTGTAAAAGAAATATACAGGGTGATTCAAAATCCCTAGAAAGATTTTAACGGTGGGTATAAGATATCGTTCATTCAAAGAAAAGTTAACCGAACCTTTTTTTAAAATATAATTTTTGTTTCCTTGTTTTTGGGTGTAAAATTTTCAAATTTTGAAATAATTACTTTTAAAAAATTTACCTTTTTTTTAAAAGTATTAAAATTAATTAACCAAACATCAAGGAAGACTGCATGTTTACTGACATGAGACTTTTTCTGGCTTTTGTCAAGAATTTTGAAGTTGTCAAGGTTTTGTACAATTCATGTTGCTAGTAATGAGATATGTAGAATTTTAAATGCAAATAGCGCAGAAACCAACGGGTTAAAAAAAAAATTTTCAGGGAAACAAAATCTACCTGCGGTTCTAGGGAATTTTGAATCTTCTTGTATGTGTATTATTGAATTAGGGGAACATACAGGCAGAGACCATTACTGTTTTTTTTACAGTAGCACTTAACTACAAATTCTATTTGAAATTGTATTTCTCTTTATACTTTTACTTCGTTCGTAGTTAGGGTGTCTTCGGTGTATTGCTAAAAAATGTTTACAAGACTCTCAACTATACTTTAAAAGTATTAAAAAATAGGCGAAGATACGAGGGGTATTTCGGTGGTATAATTTGGTGTTCAGGCAAGTTTTAATTAGGTGTAATCAAGTTTTAATTAGGTGTAATCAGGTGTAATCAAGTTGTAATCATGATGTAATCAGGATCAGGTGTAATCAGGCTTAATCAGGTGTAATCCGATGTATAATATGTTGTAATCATGTGTAATCTAGTTTAATTTTTGTAATCTTTAGCACCAAATTGTAACTTGGTGTACAAAAAATGAGTACCGAAACTCTCCTCGAGAAGATGGCAATCGGATTAGAAGATTTGACTGTTAATGTTGGCAAACATTTATCTAGAGGTTTTAATGCGCAAAGCCTTTTAAAATATTCTCTCAACGGTATAAAAAATGTTATGTTTTCGCCTCCATTATTCTGGATGCCTTCATTCGTGTTACAGGTGTGATCCCACCGGCTTATCGAGGTTTCACACGCTTCCAAGAGTTTGATTGGTTTTCTTTAGAGCTACCACAGCTCGTTGGTTTAAATCGTTTCAATAAGCTCCCGTAAAAAACTAAAGGTATCTCTTCTTTAGTTCTAAATGAGTTTTTTTAGATATATTGGGTAATAATTTATGCGCAATGTTTGTGTTTAATATGTTGTAGACTTTAATAATAATGTAAAGACACTCATATATTTTAAAAATCGTATTCTACCTGTTCAACGAAATGGAATCCCTGGGTTTGACATAGGGCTAGATATTCATGAGGGCATATTTGCAAAATGCCAACAGTATGTTAAAAAAAAGAGCAGAATGACTTTCACCACCTTTTTGTAGGTCCAAAATTCGAAGAATATACTATTTTGTATGACAATAGCTGTTGTAGGCGCTCTAATATTCCCTTAAGCAAGGCATTAGACTAACACCACGACGAAATTTATGGATGTCTGTTTGATAAGGGGAGAAAAGGGAAATTTATATTTTAGAATTTAATATTGCATTATATTGTTGGAGCCATATTTACTACCATTTTATATAGAACGACGAAAACACCTGAATATCTGCTTAATAAAATTAAATACAGGACCGACAGGGGTTTGATAACTCCGCCACAACATTGTACAGTAATGTTTGAAAAGAGTTTTACATACTACTATCTATAGCCTGTACAATAAAATATCATTTTAAATTCTTAAAATTAACTGTTAAAACAAAATTAAAGAGGTTAAAATTCTTCTAATTTAAAGTGTCTACACTTTTAATTCCTTCTTGTTTACTTCCTTCTTTTTGTCTTTTTTTGCGCTAATTTTAATATTTAATAATTTCTTTTTTAAAACAAATTTGGGTATAAAAACTTTTTTTGTTGGGTACGCCCCTGGTAAGTGTTCCAGGCAGTGTGTCGAAGTTAACAGTTTCGGCAAAATGCCATCCAACATAGCCGGATACTTGGGATTACAAAACCCCGAACTATACACTGGTCATTGCTTTCGTCAATCATCAGCAACTATGTTAGCAAATACAGGGAGCAATTTACCAAACATAAAACGCCAGGGTGAGTGGAAGTCGAACAGTGTAGCAGAATCGTACATAGAAGACTGCATATAAAATAAAAAAAAAGATAGCTCGAAACATCTTGGAGAAGCCATCAGCATCATCTAGTGACGGATTTAGTAGAAAAATTCCGCTATCGGCAGCAGCAGCGTCAGCATCGTCATCTCCGTTAGAATGCCTTCCAACAGCTCCGATTCCTGCTATGACCAGCATTCAGCAAGCTCCGATTTTAGTCATGACCAGCATTAAACAAGCCACCATCACTTTACTAAGCCCTGACTCGCAATCCGTCGCAACAATAAATGAAGTTTATTCCATTTCAGAAGCGCATGAGCGTCGAGTTTCGGCGGCTATGAACTTGCAATGTGAAGCAAATTGCCCTTTTAATTTTACATTTAATTAACTATAGTAGTGTATATTCATTTAAGTATAGGCAGGGTACTAGGTGTTTAATTAATGTTTATTTTTTCACTGTTGTCATTATTTTCATTAAATTTTTTTTTCTCTAAAGCTTTTCTTTTTTTACTAAAAAACATACAAATATTTTTGGAGTGCGGTAAAGTTTCTTTACCGCCCAAGCGCCGTACATAAAACTTTACCGCACTCTAAAATTTAAAAACAAATAAATTAATAGTTCTTTTTTTATTTTCTCTCTTTTCTCAAAAAAATCACATATTTATTCCCAAATTTAAAAGAACTCGAAATTTTGTCCTAACAAATAAAGTGCCTTCACCGCCCTTGACGACTTGCCCGAACTCCGCTACTCGTCGTTCGTGCAACTGCAGTCGCGTGCGGTAAAGTATCACTTTCCGTACTTGTTAGTAGATTAAAAAATCGGCCTGTAATTTTTTTGTTTTGCGGAAAAAGTAAACTATTTCATTGAATTTTAATGTTGTCTGCAGCATTACTTCGGCGTGGGTTCGAGATATTTTTCGTGTACAGCAAATGATTTTTGATGTGGGCAGTAAATAAGACTCTGGAAAGGCGGATTCACAGTTTCGTAAGGTAAGCGATAAGACGCAAGAAAAATAAACTCTAGCAAACGCCTGTTTGCATTTTTTTTTTAAGATAGAAAGAGAAAATGAGATTTGACGAGTACCTCCCTACCATTAAAGCTACATTTAAATTGAATTGGATCTCCAATTTTATGATGAATATTAACAGCTTACCATATGGCAAAAGCATTCTGATGTTACCATTTGCATTCAATTCAATTTAAAGTCAACTTCGAATGTAAATAATTCTCTGGGTTCCCATATTCTAAGCTGTCAAATTCTACAATCGAATTGGAGATCGAATTGAATGTAAGTATAGCTTAACAATTTTTTGGAATGCGGGATGTTTAATTTGTTAAATATAATAACGTTTTTTCGTTCACAGTAGCACAGACAGTTTTTGCCAACAAAGAGCAGCTGTTTTCCGGTACAATTTCCCTTTTCCAATTTAAAGTTTGCCTGAAACTTCTGAAAATCCTGACTGGATCTCTAATATCCAAAATATTAATTAATGGAATTCATAAATTTCAAACGGAGACCTCTCTGTTTACGTGTAATTTTCTAAGCATAAAATAGAAACCTCAAAGTTCAAAGCAAAGCACCGGAGAGCAAACTGAAGTATATCATTTACATCACCAACTTTTTCCCAACTTATAGTGTGTAATCTTTGGAACCCAAAACCTGATAAACACAAAAATAAAATTGCACTCAACCAAAATTAAAAAAAAAAGATGTAAAAAATAAAATATGACACTGCCTTGATTAAGAAAGATCCGTGCGGCAAAAGAAATAAACTCCAAGCGCTCGGAGGCCCACATTTCCGTCCGAGTTGACGTTCGGGGCACTCTCCGTTGTGTTCGAGATGACACCCGGTACGCTCTCGGGTCGCGCTCTGTTTCACCCAAGCTTGGAGACGGAGGACATCGGGGGGCTGATTCTTGAATTTCGTAGAAAAGATCGCACGGGAACGGTCCTCTGCTGATATCGACCAATAATAGGCTTTGAAGCGATCACGAGTTTTCCGAAACCTATCCGATCACGACCGAACCTCACGCGATTACCGTGTATCGAAGAAACTTTCCTATACTTTCATACACCTACCCCCGGACCAGGTGAACGAACGCTCTTAAAAAACGACAATCCGGTCAGCTTTGCCCGTGCACCATGCAAGCTCGGCAGCTTCTGAGTATTCTTATTGGTCGAAAGGAAGGATGTGAACGTCCCCGTGCGACCTTTCCTATGAAATTCAAGAATCAGCCCCCGGGAATCTTACAACTCACCCTTCTTTTTACAACCTTATATTTAGCTTGCAATGTTTCTATGTATGTTGGTTCAGGTGGAATTTTGCAACTTAATTTTGACTAACTTCCCGACATCCGATCGGATTCAAATTTGGCATGCTTATATAGTTGCGGTGAGAACACAAGAATATATTGTGATGAAATTGACAGGTCCCCTACTCGAAGAGGGTGGAGGGGGTACAGTTGAAGTACGCGCGATTTCGTTGTTGGGGGCACTTGGGGATGGAGATAATGTATTTCTAATCAGATTTTAAAAATTGAATATGGCGGATTCAAGATGGACGATTTTTGGTCATCTTTTGATAACTAATTTTAACTAACTTATGCACGTCCGATTGCCTTCAAATTTGGCAGGCATTTATAGTTCCGGTTACAATACAATACTGTGTTATTATCAGGCACCCCCCCCCCTCCTACGAGAAAAGTGGGCGCGAAGGAAAACCTCTAAGTTTGTTTTATTTCAACCAAAATTGGTATACGAATTTTTGATCAGAATTGGAAAATCAAGTATGGCGGATTCAAGATGGACGTTTTTCAGTCATTTTTTGCACATCCGAGTGTGTTCAAATTTGGTATGCGTTTATAGTTCCGGTGAAAATACAATAGTATGGTATTCTCAGGTACCCACCTCCCTCTAACGAGCGAAGTGGAGGGGGAAGAAGATTTAGTTTATTTTTTATTGTTTGACTGATTCAAAATGGACGATTAAGGATGTGTGAGTGTGTGTGTTCAAATTTGGTATGCGTTTATAGTTCCGGTAACAATACAATAATATGGTATTATTAGGTACACACTTCCCTCTAATGAGGGAAGTGGAGGGGGAAAAAGATTTAATTTGTTCGATTTAAATCAAAATTGGCATATAGGGGTTTTTCGGAAAGCGGATATGAATTTTTGATGAGATTTGAAAATTTCAATATGGCGGATTCAAAATGGCCGATTTAAGGTACAAATCTAAATATTAAAAATTACATTTTTATTAAAAAAACTTTTAAAGAACAAGCTTTTATTAAATGCTTATACATCTTTCATATACCATTAAAAAAAACGATGGCCGCAAATTCTAGGTTATAGAGTAATACAACTGTTTCTTAGGTGAATCGTCGATGTTACCTAAAGTTCAAATTTTTAATTTGCCCCCATCGCTTTTATTATGTTATAAGAAAGACAAAAAATTATTTTATACTTTTGAGTGCATTTAACAAAAGCTTATTCTTTAAAAGATTTAATAAAAATGTATTTTAAGACTCGGACGAAGGCAACGAATTACGTCTACCGGAGTAAAAAATTTGGAACTTTGTCGAAATATAACCGTTCTTGGCACTTTGCAAGCAGAAACTGACGAAAAACAAGAAATAAAATTGGCAAAAAAATTATTTCAATTGGCGAATGCCGTTTCCGTATGGGCAGAATTGCAAAAACCGGGGCATTCAGGGGTCCTATTTTCAAAACCATATACGAAATTATTCGCATACGACTACTTCCGTCTCTTTCTATACCGTATAGCAAAAAAGGCAAAACATATGCTGATTCAGTAGTAGGGTAGTACGTGAAAGAATAACCGGTTTTTCATGCGAAACAATACGAATGCCCTCCACCCACTCGTGCAATATTGCGTTAAACCAGTCGAATTTGAACGCGGTCCACACATACCGGCTTATCTTTCGCCTCGCATTTCATACGGTATAGAAAGAGACTGACATAAAAATTGTCGATTATTCAGTACACGTATGCGGATATTTTCGTATAGATTCGAAAATAAGACCCCTGGCCGTAACTTCACTACGATACGTTTGCTCGATCGAGTTTCTACACAAACGCACTTCTCTAGTGTGGACAGTAATTCTTTCGCATTATTTTGCCTATACTCCAATAGAACAGTCAGAAAATCGCGATTTATCTACAAAACTGACTTAACAGCCAAATTTTTTATAGTAGGTAAAAGGTCATATGAAACTCTTAAAACCACATTTTTCCAAAAAAAATTATCTCTAGGTTCGCCGCTATCTTGAATTGATGCGTAATTCGGGTTAATTCGGTTTTAGTCCGATATATCATTGACCATTGTTCCGATTTAAAAACAATTTGTTTTGTCTTATAAAAAAGTAGTGTTTCTACGATTTTTGATCCAATATTTTTTTTGCTATATATCTCGGATAAAAAATTAATTCACATCTACCGCCGAAAATAATGATTAATCAAGGTAGCATATATATATATATTAACATATAATTTGTTACCATTAAACTTTTAAGAAAAATGTTCCTATAAAACATTTAGTGGTTTAAACTTTCTTTAAATTTTGGTTATAAAAAATAACAGTTATGTTTAAAGTAACGGAGATAAAGGGCGCCACAAATGTGTATTGTTTTTGTAGAAAAAGAAAGAAATGTTAACCCAGTCAAGAATTTTTAATATACTCTTTTAATTTATAGGCACTAAAGCTCTCACCAAAGCCATCACAATCCCTGTTTAAATACGTTCCAATTAATACCTCACAATACATGCCATGTTCTGGATTAAACTGGGTTTTTTAATAAGTCCCTTTCGTTATCTCCGCCCCTGGGGGGCAATTTTAATGTTCTTGAAATGGGACCATCTGGAGCACAAACCAAGTCTACGTACCTACAAGTGGTTCTTGAGTTAGGGGCGTTGGTGACAGACAGACGGACATACAGACATTAAGGCCTAAAATATTTTTGAGCAAAAAATGACGGTTATTTAATAAAAATTTTTATTCAGATTTGAGTAGCACTGGGTCACCACAACCTCCCCTCTACCCTTGGGTACGTCACTGTATATCCGGCAAAACTCGAAGTTGCCAAAAATCATGTGATCTGCTATAGAAACGTCTAAAACATAGAAAAACCAAGTCTCGTTTTATTTCCATCTTAAAAACCGTAGAAAAGAAGAAGTAGGCTACCTTCTGGATCACTCTCTAAAAAGTGTCAAACATAATATTTCTAAAAAGCGCTGCAGGAAAAAATTTTCTGCATGAGATTTTTTATATCTTTATTCTTTAGGTAGGTTATTGGTAAATAAGTACTTAATTCCAGATACCTTTCTTTTTCACGATGTGATTTTCATTCTCGCGTAATGTTTTGTTGCAAAGCAGACAATTAATTTCCTCTTTGTCCTCGGAATCCATAAGGCCGAATATCGAATTATACTCAAAAAATTTAAATGTTAAATGTAGCTACGCAGAATATTACCCAATATTCCAAAATTGGAAAAAACTCACTAACGACAGTTGTGAATAATAGGTGAGTAGGTACCTTTGTTTTGTTTTGGCGGAGGGCCACGGTTTATCAGAATATGCAAAATCAAACGCGTTAAATAAAAGAAAGTTCTATTATAAAATTATTCACTCTAGAAACTGACATTCGTTAAACCAATTTTTTATCCGAACCTTATTTCTTCAAACCCATTCAATAATAAATTCGAATTTTATAAGACCCGTTTTTAATCGAAGCATTGTTCGTCAAACTCATTTAATAACAAACTCGTAATTTGTAATAGCCGTTTTTAATAAAACCCGAAATTTGTCAAACCATTATTTTTCAAAACCGGAATTCGTAAGAATCGTTATTTATCAAAAATTTCTGCTAAATTGATTGCGCATTCGCCAATAATACATAAACGGGAGCCGTACACGCAGATGGCGCGGAGGCGCGGTGTTTCGATGCATTTGTCGCTGCTACGCGCGCATACTTGTACAAGTAGCATTCAATAGTTTGTGTATAGGTGTCACTTGCATTCCAGTTAAAAACAAATTTCTGATAAACAACGGGTCTTACAAATTCCGGTTTTAAAAAGTAATGGTTTGACAAATTCTGGGTTTGAATAAAAATGGGTTTAATAAATTAGAAGTTTGATATTAAATGAGTTTGATAAACAATGGTTCAATTAAAAACGGATCTTATGAATTTCGAGTTTGTTATTAAGTGGGTTTAAAGACTATGTTGGGAATTTGGAACCTTTGGTTGCACTAAAACAAAATTATGATTGTTTTCCACAAACCAAAACTACACTTTTTTGCACTCGACGTTCGTTTCGCTAACAACGTTAGCATCATCAGGAGACTATAAACAATGAACTAAATTAATCTACGCTCTATCTTATATACAATCCTTTAGTGGGCGGAGATAAGACTAATAAATTGTGATTGATCACGATTTTTAATCCTATCTCCCCTCAACCAAAGAATAAAGTGTACTAAACGGGATGGGTCCTCTATCTTTATTTAAACTATTTCTGGATTTAATGATTTCCATACTTTCATATGCATTCAAAAGTCTTTTGTTTGGTACACTTTTTAGAAGTTTTATGTTATCTAATGTAAATCTATGATTGTTTTCAAAAGCATGCTCGGCCACACTTGACTTTTCTGTTCTTCTGTATTTTAAGTGTGCTAAGTGTTCTTTAAAACGTGTTTGAATAGAGCGTCTCGTTTGGCCAACATATTTTTTGTCACAATCCATGCAACTAATTTCGTAAATTCCACTTTTTTCTAGAACTGTAGTTTTATCCTTGGGATTTCCTAGTAAGCTTCTTATTGTGTTACCGGATTGATATACTAATATAAGACCGGTGTTATTAAATACTTTGTGTAATCCTTTCGTATAATTAGGATTATAAGGATTTAATACAAATTTTGATTCGCAGGTATCTTTTTGTCTGAAAAAGGTAGAAATCCGAAAGGTCTTTTAAAAAGAATGTCTATTTATCAGCTTATTTATTAAGCCTTCGTCGTAACAGACTTTAGAATACCTATCTTTAACAAAACTCTGCATGAATCAAAATTACTTTCAATATAAAAATAACTACTACCAGCAATTAGAAGGAACCACAATGGGTAATAGTTTATCACCTTTTATCGCAAACCTAGTTATGAACAAATTTGAATCAGATATAAGTAAAGAATTTGAGTATTTCCCCAGAGTATGGTTCAGGTATGTAGATGATGTGTTTGCAGTATTCAATACTAAAGTAACTAGTGTTGAAAATTTTATGGAAAAAATAAATAACAAATTTCCCACTATTAAATTTACTTATGAAACAGAGAACAACGGTACACTGCCATTTCTAGACAATTTAGTTATAAGAAATAAAAATAAATTGGACTTTGACCTATACAGAAAAGGCACGGCCACCAACAGGTATATTCCAAATGACTCTTTTCATTGCTTACAACATAAGCTTGCAAGTTTGCACTTTTTAACATATAGATTAGTAAATTTCCCCTTAAACAAAGACAGATTTGAAGCAGAAAAGAATAGGATTAGGAATATAGCTGGCGAAAACGGTTACGACGAAGGCTTAATAAATAAGCTGATAAATAGACATTCTTTTCAAAAGACCTTTCGGAATTCTACCTTTTTCAGACAAAAAGATACCTGCGAATCAAAATTTGTATCAATTCCTTATAATCCTAATTATACGAAAGGATTACACAAAGTATTTAATAACACCGGTCTTAAATTAGTATTTCAATCCGGTAACACAATAAAAAGCTTACTAGGAAATCCCAAGGATAAAACTACAGTTCTAGAAAAAAGTGGAATTTACGAAATTAGTTGCATGGATTGTGACAAAAAATATGTTGGCCAAACGAGACGCTCTATTCAAACACGTTTTAAAGAACACTTAGCACACTTAAAATACGGAAGAACAGAAAAGTCAAGTGCGGCCGAGCATGCTTTTGAAAACAATCATAGATTTACATTAGATAACCTAAAACTTCTAAAAAGTGTACCAAACAAAAGACTTTTGAATGCATATGAAAGTATGGAAATCATTAAATCCAGAAATAGTTTAAATAAAGATAGAGGACCCATCCCGTTTAGTACACTTTATTCTTTGGTTGAGGGGAGATAGGATTAAAAATCTTGATCAATCACAATTTATTAGTCTTATCTCCGCCCACTAAAGGATTGTATATAAGATAGAGCGTAGATTAATTTAGTTCATTGTTTATAGTCTCCTGATGATGCTAACGTTGTTAGCGAAACGCGCGTCGAGTGCAAAAAAGTGTAGTTTTGGTTTGTGGAAAACAATCATAATTTTGTTTTTTTTTGGGTTTAAAGAAATGAGGTTCGTATAAAAAATTGGTTTCTTGTTTCTTACGATGAAAATTTTTATTAAATACGTTCTGATAAATTTCTGGTTTGACAAACCATAGGCGTTCGTTATGTCCAACTTGACACAATAAGTCTACACAAAGAGAAATATTGGCTAGTAAGTAATCACATGTCACCATTTTCCGGAGTCTTTTAGGCATAACTTTTTCTTATGACACATAAAAAAAACAATTGTATAAAAGTTTTAAAATTGTAGTTTTAACAACTAGTGGCTAAAATAGTGCTTTTTTACAAGCGTTGATTTAAATAACGAGCTTAGCGAAGTATTTAAAAACACGAGTAAAAAAAGCACAGTTTAGCCGCGAGTTGTTAACACTATTTTTTTTAATACCTTTGTTTATCAAAAAATCCAAGAAAAACAGGAAAGTATTTTAAAAATCTCGAACGAAGAGCACTTCTCGCAACACACCATTTTTACACTATAAATTAAGGCGACTGGTAAATGAAATAACAATGATGGTTTCCATGGCGATGTGCCTTTTTATTCGGTGACGTTTATTGTTGCGACATTTTAATTGTTGACAGCTTCATATTTTGACGGTGTTTTTAATTGATTTTTTCGTAAATATTTAGTGAAAACTGGCAGAAATGGCTCAATTTTTAGGCAAGAATAATAAGATTTTTTCAATACTACTAGTTTCCGCTATTTCTCTATAATTTGGGTAAAAAACGGACTGAAATCTTTTTTTGCACGCGTGGTTACATCGGTAACCAAAAAAGCCATGCTTTAGTTATCTGAAAACAGTTACTAAAAACATGTTTTTGATGAAGGTATAAAAAAAATATTTATATATTAACCGAAATATTAAGTCCAACACAAAATCCAAGATGGCCGTGAACCTAGAGGGAAATTTTATTAGAAAAATGTGGTTTTAGGTTTCTGGTATGATCCCCTATTAGCCCTGAAATGTGTGACCGTGTAGTCAGTTTTGCCATTTTAAAGTACTATTCTATTTGGTTACTAGTGTTTACGCGGCTTTTAGAATATCCTTTTTGATAAATAATGGACGATTTTGATTTGTTACCATTTAGATTTTGCTTTTATTCCACATTGCGCCAGGTCTGACTCGATTTTATCCCATTGGGTTAATAAGAGCATCTATAACGTACGACGCTTTCAAGCAAGAGCGAGGGATCCGTAAGTAGCATCGCAAATATTATTTTAAGGAATTAGAGCTCCGCTATTCGTTAGTGGGCGAAGGACTCTCCACTTCCTAGTTTAATCTCTGGTTTTGCTTGATGGATAGAATATAACAAGGTTGTATTAACCTTAACAATCGGCAAGAAGTAGTCACAATGTTTTAAAGTTCTAAACGATTTTTATTAGCACTATGGGCTAGCCCGCCACCTCGTCTGGACGTGTATTCTAGAACAGGGATGGCGAACTATCACATGAGATGAAAATGTTATATTCTTGAGTGATGATCCGACCTTACGAATCTATGAATATCATACGTTCCCGAGAATATGAAAGGTGACAAATTCCATGAGATATATCCCATAGCAAAAAAAAGTGCTCAAAAGTAGTCCGAACTATCTTTTCACAGGTAAGTAAAACATCTAACTATCTTTTCACAGGTAAGTAAAACACAGGTAAGTAAAACATCTGGTTTTTATCATCAGTGGGTCTATTCTTGAACCGAGAGAAAATTCGCTCCCAGGGAGCCAAATTCTCTCGCTACTATGCATCTCATTTTGCAAATATTTTCATTAGAAAGGATTAAACCGACCCCCATGCACCTACAACACTGGAAATTCCAATATGGGAGTCTATTCTTGAATCGAGAGAAAATTAACTCCCAGGGAGTCAACCAATAAAAAACCTATCGATAAACACAATTCAAAAATATGAACTTCAATATTGGTCATCGCATTTGCTTGAATAATTTTTCTCTAAACGCCTTGGCATGGAATCTGCTAAATTTTCAAATAATTTTGGATTTTCTTCAATGATTTCTTTATAAGCTCTAACTATTATCTCCATCAAATGGTCAGCATTCTGTAGAAGAATATTAAATTTTGATAACTTTTTTGATTGTCATCGAAGGTCTTTGCTGGCCATGGCAAAAGTTCAATAATAGGCTCCCTAAACCACTGCTGAGAAATCCTGGCAGTGTGTACCGGGCAGTTGGCTTGTTGATATACAAAACCATCGGGATAAAGGTAAGTCTGATATTTCCGGACGCACAATATTTTGCATCGTATTCACGTAAACATTCGCTGTAAACCTTCCTTGAATTCTGAAAAGCGCATCATGCTCTCTTGCCGAAATCCAGCTCCACACGTTGACGGTACTATATAGTGGACTTGTCTCGTTCATAATGATCGGCGATCCGACGAACAGACCACTTTTGCTAAAATTTCGGATTTATCGAATTGACTGAGACAACAAAACATGACAATGAGTGGACTTTGACACTTTGTGACAGAAAAGGTTGCTAAATCGTAAAGGATATAATGCATATAAGATCGGCGAACACTTCCGGCTACATAAAATGCGTACGCCGATTTTATATAGTGTATTATGGGCCTCGCAACTCAGTAACCTTTTAGGTACTTCAAATTGACAAAAAATGTCACAGTCAGATTTTGTTGTTGTCATACGCTTATATTTAAAAATGCCTCAACTAAGCGAATACGAAAAAGCCCAAATTTTGGCAAAATTAAACGGTGGTTGGTCGGTTCGAAGAGTAGCAGCCCATTGTGGACGAAAGAAAGCTACAATTGTAAGAATAAGAAGAAAGTATCAAGAAGAAGGAACACTACCCATTTGCGATGGCCTCAGAAGCGAAAATTTAGGCACATTTTCTTGGATCCATAAGAACGACGCCCAGACGGATAAGCCGTTCTAGGCTTAGATGTCGCGTTCCTGCCAAGAAAATCTTGCTTAGTGCGGAAAAGAAGCAAGCCATGATAATTTTTGCACTAAACTATCCACTACAAGAAGAAGAATTTTGTGGTCTTCACAGATGAAAGAATTTGTCAATCCCATCCCAATTTTGGTATATCGCCCGCTACGCTATCTCGAAAAATATATTGCTGGAAGCAAAGACCGGACTGGAAGATTTTCCGTGATTGTGTGAAGTTGGATATCGGCGAGAGGACATGGGGCTCCTTTTAGAATCCATGGAAGATTAACGGCTGAGGTTTATGTTGATATGATGAGAAATATTATGCTTCCAGAAGCAACCATTCGTAGAAGGTTTTGTGTATCAACAGGATAACTGTCTTATCCATACCGCACGCATTTCTAAACAGTGGTTCCAGTAAAAAAACATCGAGGTTTTGCCATGGCCGGCAAAAATTCCTGACGCCAATCCCATGGAAAATGTGTGGGCCTTATAGCAAAAAAGTTTTCACGAATGAATATTGTTCCCAGAAATTCCAACAACTTAATGGAGCTCATAGTCAGAGGCTACGACGAAGTCATTGTTTCAAATCCAAATTTATTAAACACCGTACTCAACTAAAAAGCCTGTTAACTCCTACCGCTTCAGTGCCCTTTGGCCTATTGTGGCTGCAATTTTTATAACCAAATTGACAAGCAAAACATGAATTTCCTGTCAGTTTGGTGTCAATATGGCGGCGATCATAGGCTAAAGGATACTAAAACGAAAATGAGTTAACTGACTTTTTAGTTGAGAACGGTGTTGATTTATTTCAAAATTTAGCAATTACATGCCACCGTATCGCAGTGGGCCGCGTATCTGCCTGCCGCACGGAAGGTCCCGGGTTCGTAATGGATGAAAAGTCCCATTACAAAAAAAAAGAATGTTTGGCCAAAAAAATAAAGGTTTGATTAAAAACACATTTAGGTCTCTCAGAAGATGCGCCCAAAATGAAACGAATTGGAACAATCGCTTTGCTCAGGCTACACATTTTTTGCCACTTTATTCCCTTGTTAAATAATGTACTATTTTTAATACACTATTTCCCTTAAGTTGAACCCTGTTATGGTTAAGAATAATTTAGGTGACAGTTTTTGGATTTCTTATATATAAAACCTAGTATAATTTAGATCTTTGAATTTCTGTTACCATTTTAATTTCAATAATGCCCACACACAACAGCTTTTAAAAAATATATTTTTTTCAAATTATTTGTAAATAAAGCTTGCATTTTTCGAATAATTTGTACGGCACTGCAGTTTTAAATATTGCTTTAGAACGCGGGTCTACAATGTTGCCATTTAAATTCCTCCTCAATTTCCTTAGATAAAGTGCGCCTTCTAGTTTATTTTAATATCTTTGCCCGGTTTCCATTTACAAGTGTCGACCCTAACAAGAAAGTTGCAACAAACTCATCACGTGACCGCATTAAAAACTAAGTATTCCATGTTGCGGCCTATTTAACTACTAGTTTAAAATATACAGGGTGGATTCTTTAAGAACAGAAAAAAGGCATAGATTTGACAACGCTGCTTTGCTGTTTTTAGGCCAATCTTTACCGGGCAGAATATCGGAAACGAGAAAACGGAATCTGTTGAAATTTGGCAGGAATGTTTATTTTTGAATTCCCCACAACCGTATCCAGACAGTTTTTTGCTGGACTCCCTCATTTCCGAAATAAAATAAACACGGCTAACAATAGTCAAAAATCTTACCTGGCTGTTTCTTTAGCCTCGTCGATAATACAGAAATCTGTAAAAACTATTTATTGTTTTTTAAATTTTTTGAAAGAAATACACCAAATTTTGAAAAATTGGATACGGTTGTAGATTTTTATAAGTCCTATTATCTGATAACAAAACAGTTATGGTTTTTTTCTTTATAAGCGAGATTCTGCCAGAATTCTGAAACACCAAGGTCACGTAATTTGGTGGGCCCAGAGAAAATGAGTGAGTTCGACTGGAGTATTGGAATTCAGGTTCCACATAGCCACTGGCCACTTGTCTAAGGCTGGACTTCTATAAGCTTTTTTCCGCGCAGAGTTTGAAATTTGACCTTGTCTGTCAGTGAGTAAAACAGTGACAGAACTATTGGCACTTTCACCATAACTTGAAATCCGCACGGAAAATCTACTAATGGGAGGCTAGCCTCACATATGGTGTTCGCACCGTGTTCTGAACACTGCACGATTTCACTCGAAATGTCATTAGTGATCCCACCTATTGTTGATCTTTCAAAAAAATAGCAAAGCAGTGTTGTGAAATCTATGCCGTTTTTATGGCCTTAAGTGGAACGGTGCTTCTAGTGGCTTTAGGGAAGAGGTTTTAAAAAAAGGTAAAAGCGAATCTTTAATGATTTTTTACGGACTACCACCCATGAAAAAAAAAATTGTGGCCCCCCACTGGAGGCCTACCAACTATTTTTTTTTTCAATAAGAAGGTACCACTTGTGGCAACTTTTTAGAAAGTTTGTTTAAAAATAAATTTAACGCATTAGTTTTTTTTGACATCTGTCAACCATGTTGGAAATTTGGAAACCTTTGGTTGCACTAAAACAATATTATGATTGTTTTCCACAAACCAAAACTACACTTTTTTGCACTCGACGCGCGTTTCGCTAACAACGTTAGCATCATCAGGAGACGATAAACAATGAACTAAATTAATCTACGCCCTATCTTATATACAATCCTTTAGTGGGCGGAGATAAGACTAATAATTTGTGATTGATCACGATTTTTAATCCTATCTCCCCTCAACCAAAGAATAAAGTGTACTAAACGGGATGGGTCCTCTATCTTTATTTAAATTATTTCTGGATTTAATGATTTCCATACTTTCATATGCATTCAAACGTCTTTTGTTTGGTACACTTTTTAGAAGTTTTAGGTTATCTAATGTGAATCTATGATTGTTTTCAAAAGCATGCTCGGCCACACTTGACTTTTCTGTTCTTCCGTATTTTAAGTGTGCTAAGTGTTCTTTAAAACGTGTTTGAATAGAGCGTCTCGTTTGGCCAACATATTTTTTGACACAATCCATGCAACTAATTTCGTAAATTCCACTTTTTTCTAGAACTGTAGTTTTATCCTTGGGATTTCCTAGTAAGCTTCTTATTGTGTTACCGGATTGATATACTAATTTAAGACCGGTGTTATTAAATACTTTGTGTAACCCTTTCGTATAATTAGGATTATAAGGAATTGATACAAATTTTGAGTCGCAGGTATCTTTTTGTCTGAAAAAGGTAGAATTCCGAAAGGTCTTTTGAAAAGAATGTCTATTTATCAGCTTATTTATTAAGCCTTCGTCGTAACCGTTTTCGCCAGCTATATTCCTAATCCTATTCTTTTCTGCTTCAAATTTTTCTTTGTTTAAGGGGAAATTTACTAATCTATATGTTAAAAAGTGCAAACTTGCAAGCTTATGTTGTAAGCAATGAAAAGAGTCATTTGGAATATACCTGTTGCTGGCCGTGCCTTTTCTGTATAGGTCAAAGTCCAATTTATTTTTATTTCTTATAACTAAAGTGTCTAGAAATGGCAGTGTACCGTTGTTCTCTGTTTCATAAGTAAATTTAATAGTGGGAAATTTGTTATTTATTTTTTCCATAAAATTTTCAACACTAGTTACTTTAGTGTTGAATACTGCAAACACATCGTCTACATACCTGAACCATACTCTGGGGAAATACTCAAAAAGGTGATAAACTATTACCCATTGTGGTTCCTTCTAATTTCTGGTAGTAGTTATTTTTATATTGAAAGTAATTTTGATTCATGCAGAGTTTTGTTAAAGATAGGTATTCTAAAGTCTGTTTGTCTTCTAGATTGTTTTTTCTTAGTAGTTCCTCCAGGTATTGTAAGGTATTGGGGATCGGCACACTAAGGAACAACGAACTAACATCAAACAAGATTAAAATTTTACCTTCTTGGAGTGAAATATCTTTAACTTTGTTGATAAATTCAAGGGAATTTTGAACAGAAAAACCTTTTTCCTTTATCGGTAAAGGGGAGATAGATTTAAAAATCGTGAGCAATCACAAATTATTAGTCTTATCTCCGCCCACTAAAGGATTGTATATAAGATAGGGCGTAGATTAATTTAGTTAATTGTTTATCGTCTCCTGATGATGCTAACGTTGTTAGCGAAACGCGCGTCGAGTGCAAAAAAGTGTAGTTTTGGTTTGTGGAAAACAATCATAATTTTGTCAACCAATGTGTCAAAAATTTAATTTTTTTTTTTTTCAATTGTTTTAGCTTCAAATTAAACTACATATTTCTCTATTTACTAAGCGGAATAAAGAAAACGTCACACAAGGTCATCAATGGGGGCCCTCACTGAAGGCGCAGGGCCTACCAACATTTTTTTCATGAGAAGGTACCACATGTGGCACCTTTTTGGAAAATATTTTTAATTAAATAACTGTTTTTTAAATCTGCCAACCCATGTGTTAAAAATTTAAAAAAATTTTTTGTCAATTGTTTTAGCTTTAACATAAAATACATATTTCTTTATTAAGCAAGCATAATAAATAAAGTAGCACACAAAAATATTATTGGCGCCCTATTTGGGGGCGCAGCCTAATTACCTTTTTTAAATTTAATAGATATTAGATAAGAGGGAAATCGATTCAAAGCACATGTCGATTTTCTTTTTCACTCAACCAAAAAATAAATTTTTAAAAATGTTTAACACATGGGTTGACAGATGTAAAAAAAAGTTTTTTAGTCGAATTTATTTTTTAACAAGCTTTCTAAAAAGGTGCCACAAGTGGTACCCGCTCATGAAAAAAATGTTGGTAGGCCCTGGGCCTTCAGTGAGGACCTCCAAAGTAAATAAAGAAATATGTGATTTATTTTGAAGCTAAAACAATTGACAAAAAAAAAATTGACCCATTGGTTGACAGATGTCCAAAAAAACTAGTGCGTTAAATTTCTTTTTTAGCAATTTTTCCGAAAAGGTGCCACAAGTGGTACAGAACTTTTTATTAAAAAAAAAATAATTAGTGGGCCATGGGTCGCCAGTTGGGGGCCCCAAATTTTTTTTTTATCATGGACGGAAAGTCCGTAAAAAATCATCAGAGATTCGCTTTTACCTTTTTTCAAAACCTATTCCCTAAAGCCGTTAAAGGCACCATTCCATTTTAAGAATCCACCCTGCATATATAGGAAAAATAACAAATAATAGTAAGGGTCATCATCAAAGTTTTTTTCTTATATCACCCCATTTCTTTGTTAAAAGTATGTTAAACAATAAAAGCAATGGAAGTGAAAAAAAAAATAAAAAAGGTCAAAGGAATTCATCATGTTAATGGGGAAAAGGTCCTATAGAATATTATTGGAGCTTAAAAAACATTGTTCTGTAAGAGCCCAAATTCTATAAAACGTTTTTATTGAAATCTGTTTATTTCAGAGGAATAAAAGGAATGGTTTAACAAAATGCGCTTTATCAACATAACAGGTGCACAGACCAATACATTTCAAAGGTATGCGCCTAACAAAGAAATGAAAATAAACCAGAAACCGCCTAAAAATCTTGAAACAAATCACCACTTAAAATGAAAAAATAAAACCTCTTTACCAAAACTTGTTAAACAAATATACAGAGTATCCCATTTAAAAAAAAAAGTAACGTCACCACCCTATAGCTCCGCACCATGCCTCTTTTGGTTTTGGAGATATTGGGAAGGGCTCTAACTTTTGGAATACCCTAACCTAATACTGAAACCTGTCTAGATAATCTAACTAAATATTCACTGTGCTAAGTTTTTTTTTAAGTTTGTTGGACCTTTGTGTTGTTTTTCCTTAAATAAACAGCTATCGCTATGTGAAAAAATCAACACAAACAACAGAAGGAACATAGAGTCGAACAAAATAAAGGAAATTAATTAATTTTTTATACGGCATGTGGCGTGGCAGACTCCATTGTTATCGCATTCGACTTATCAAATCTTGGGGCCTTATGTTTTCACCTTCTTCGCTGCACAAAAGAATTTTCAAAAAAAGACGTGCTGTTGATGCTGCGCCATTGCGAAATAAATTGGACTTCTTTCAATAAAAGAGTTCATATGTTAGGTGCCTGAGGCTTATTGATTATATTTAAAGAAATACTAAAGCTGTGTACAGGGTCTATCAAGCACAGTTCTTTTGAATGAAAACCTAAATTCAAGCTCCTTGCCAAGCTTCAAATTTATGGAACCTACCTTTAATGAAATAAAAAATATAATAAACAAAATGAAAAATGTAACTAGCACTGATTATTACGACCTCAATATCTTATTAATAAAGAAAATAAAAAATATTGTGCTTTAACCTCTTACAAAATGAATCACTGAAGCTATTAAAGCTGAAACTTTTCCGGATTACCTAAAATTCCTAAAAACTACAAAAATTATACCCAAACCTGAAGAAAACAACACACGGGACATAAATAAATTGCGCCCAAGCTCTATTTTACCAATAACTTTTGAAGCAAATCTAAAATCGCAGTTATTAGAACAGGATGAACATAATATACTTGAGAACAAAAAAAAATGCAACACCAGAAAGGACAAACATTTTTAAAGTAATTTATTTATATAATAATACATTAAGATGCTCTTAGTAATTGATTACATTTCGAAGAAAAATCCTCTATGATAATCATCAAAAAATTAATAACGAGTGGCTCCTCCATGGTTATTTGTGCACTCGTGTGTTCTATTGGACATTAACAAAATAATATGGTCTACATCATATTGAGGAACACTCGTCCAAATCCTCCTTACGCCCTATCATATCCCATACGTGTTCGATAGGCGATAAGTCAGTCGATTTTGCTGGCCATTCCAAAGTCTCTATGCCAAGTTCATGTCAGAAGTCCATTGTTTCACGAGCAATATGCGGTCCGGCATTATCTTGTTGAAAGATCGAATTTGGGATAGTTTGTAGGTAGGGATGTAAAACTGACTGCAGAACTTCATCGATATATTGCCGGGCAGTCAGATTGCCGTTGATGAGGACTAGAGGTGATCTGCTTCCTATCATGATACTTTACTGTCTTGTTGTATCACGTTCAACAGCAAAGTCTACATTTTGTCTCTCACCTCTAAATCGCCTAAACAAAACCTGGATTCTTTAGGTAAAAGGTAGCACCAAAGCGAACGGTAAGCCCTCAGAACATCTCTTTCTTGGCGTATACTGTCCCGTCGATCAGTCTAAGAGCAACAAGTCTGAGATGCCGTAAATAATAACCTTGTTATAATCTAGGGCATCCAGAACTCGCACCAAACTTTTAACACTGTTGATGGATTGGCACTAACCCTTCTTGAAATTTCCCGTGAACTAGAACCAGCCTCTTTCATAGCCACGATGCGTCCTTTCTGGAAGTCGTTTAAATGGTGAAATTGTTAGCGACCGCGAGCTCTTGGTAGAAAAATGATTTAAAATTTTCAGAAAAGGTCTTTTATGTATTGGTTGTTTTTGAAAATTAATAGAAAAAAATCTGTGAAAAAAGGAAAGATTAGAAGACAAAAAATTTATCAAATATTCCTTTTGAGATAATTATGATAGCGGTCATATTGACAGCAAACTGATAGAAAAATCCATGTTTTACCTGTCAATTTGGTTATAAAAATGGCGGCAACAGTGGGCTAAAGGGCACTGAAGAGGTAGGAGTTAACTGACGTTTTACTTGAGGAAGGTGTTGATCAGAGCTAGGCCGATCAACTCCTAGACCGATTCATTACCCTTTTATCGACCTTCGAAGCCATATTTATAACAAAATGATTTTTTGTCACTTTTGGGAGAAAATGGCGGCGATGGTCGATAAAAGAACACAACGGTCGTAGTTAATCGGCCTTGGGGAAGTCAGTATTAATCAGGGAGTCATTGTGTAATAATAGAAAATACGTTTAATATAATAGACACTGACTTATCAGGTTTTTTATAATTGAGGAGATTTTGCACGAAGCGAGTGGGCATAAGAAAACATTTAAGAATTTATATTCTATGTACTTTACTTTAGTACGGTCTAATTTTCAATGGTTGGATAGTATTTGTCATCAGTATAAGCATAACAGACGCTAATATTTTATTTAGACTTGTACTGCTGCCACTAAATAAAGTTATAAAAATGTTTTCATTTCAGTATTTACCATTGAACTAATGATGAGTACACAGTTATGAATACTAGTACTTAAATATAGCAATAGTTTGTATTCCTCATAAAAATTGATGTCAGTAAATTATGTGAATTAGAGGAAATCAATAGAAAGAGTATCAATGCAGTTGTACTAATATTTAATATGCACGTACTAAAGATAAATTTATTTGTACTAATTTTCAACGGTTTTTTTATTATAAGTTTTTTTAACAGGATAATTTCAGTTATTCCATAATTTTTATAGGTGCATGTTGTACTATGGAACCATTGTTGCCAGGAGGTTCAAAAAAAAGTATCATTTGTAATTCGAAGAATTATCAAGTGTAGGAAAAAATTATCATAGGTTTTATTTTTGCATGACAGCTTAAAATATATTGTTATTGTTCAGTGGAAAAAAAACATAGCTACAGTTTTTGTGCTTTTTGTTTAGCAATAAAGGAGAAAGCGCATGAGAGAGAAGATCATCAGATGACCGACAAGTTTATAGATCGGGAGTTCATGTCAACTATTTTTAATATATAACTGTTTTAGTATGTATACACCTACTATTAATTCGAATTTTCAAAAATTAAAAAAAATATATAAATTTTTTTTTAACAATAAACAGCATTCTTTTTTAAATCTGTGGTTGGTGTTGGTAAAAAGTCACGAGCAGGACAATACTATGCAAGTATAAAAAACAGGATGACTGCCTGACTTCAATGCACCTGTTTTAAAATAGTGGATGGACCAGGCGCACCATAAAACCAGATTACTTATTATTTTTATTATACAGTTTTCTATATCAATTTAAAAAGTCTTCACTATGAAATAAGAATAAATGGCGTTTTGTGTGAGGATTTGTTAAATTATCATAGATTTAGTCCTTATTAATTATCATGTTTCACCCAAAATTATTATAGATTCTGATAATTATCATGTTCCTGGCAACACTGTGTGGAACCGTTTTGGCTTGCAAAATACGTGGTATTTGTTTTTGGTATTGAGCAGGATAAAACTTATTATTTTTAGGTAAGTTAACAACTAATTGCTTTTAATTATTACTCGTATGTAAATCTACGAAGAGCTTATGTGCAGTCCAAAAAATACTGTTACACAGTAAAAATAGTACTAAATATTTTTATTAAAACGAAATGCTAGTAAAATAAGTATACATTTTAATTCATAAGTAACTAAACATTATTATTAAAAGTACCTACTGACAAAGAGTTATTCCTATTACAGATGTTCTTAATATTAATTGTAGTACTAATGTTTACAACATATTTCTTTCCGTGAAGTTTCTTTTTGTTTTTTACATAATTTGAATTTTCATCTCAGATTCTGTAGTTTATACAAATTTTATGTAAACTTCTTATAAACGTTTGAAACCTAGGAGTTGGTCGAATATCCTTTACCTCAAATACTTTCCCTGGGTATGTAAGTTTAAAAGAGGAAATAGATAAAAAGTTATCGCCCAGTATAATTAAAAAAAAAAATTGTCCTAATTTTATTGTTATCGACCTTAAATAAGTCTAAAATTTTTCTAAAAATAGCTGTGCAGAAAAATTTTATTATAATTTTTTTTAATTTAAAATATATAGGCAACTACCTCCTATCCCTTTGGGTTTACTTAGATACATGAAGCGGCTATGTTAGAAACTTACAATATATTTTCTAAGAACAAAACTAAAAAAATTTAAATACCGCTCAAGTGATTTTTGTAAAAATTTAGGCTACTTTATCCTCTTTGCATTTCTCAAAATACAGAAAACTTTTCTCTAATAAGTACAACAATGGGTAGTTTACTATACACCCAAAGATAAAAAAAAAAATTTTATTACGAAGACTATAGGCTATTTTTCGTCACAAAACGTAAATTAATATGAAATGAACTCAACTCTACAATCTGTAGTTTTAGTCCACTTTGAGATAAAGAGCTGGATTTTGGGGCAGGCCATTATTCTGAGCGTAGTTTTCGCTCAAAATGTTTAAGGTTTCAAGTTGTTTGTCTGCCAAAATGACCGTGACAAATTTGTTTTGGGTATGTTTTGTTGACGTTTGAATTAATGTAGAGGGACAAAATACTTTCCTTCTTTACTATGTTGGGAATTTGGAACCTTTGGTTGCACTAAAACAAAATTATGATTGTTTTTCACAAACCAAAACTACACTTTTTTGCACTCGACGCGCGTTTCGCTAACAACGTTAGCATCATCAGGAGACTATAAACAATGAACTAAATTAATCTACGCTCTATCTTATATACAATCCTTTAGTGGGCGGAGATAAGACTAATAATTTGTGATTGATCATGATTTTTAATCCTATCTCCCCTCAACCAAAGAATAAAGTGTACTAAACGGGATGGGTCCTCTATCTTTATTTAAACTATTTCTGGATTTAATGATTTCCATACTTTCATATGCATTCAAAAGTCTTTTGTTTGGTACAGTTTTTAGAAGTTTTAGGTTATCTAATGTGAATCTATGATTGTTTTCAAAAGCATGCTCGGCCACACTTGACTTTTCTGTTCTTCCGTATTTTAAGTGTGCTAAGTGTTCTTTAAAACGTGTTTGAATAGAGCGTCTCGTTTGGCCAACATATTTTTTGTCACAATCCATGCAACTAATTTCGTAAATTCCACTTTTTTCTAGAACTGTAGTTTTATCTTTGGGATTTCCTAGTAAGCTTCTTATTGTGTTACCGGATTGATATACTAATTTAAGACCGGTGTTATTAAATACTTTGTGTAATCCTTTCGTATGATTAGGATTATAAGGAATTGATACAAATTTTGAGTCGCAGGTATCTTTTTGTCTGAAAAAGGTAGAATTCCGAAAGGTCTTTTGAAAAGAATGTCTATTTATCAGCTTATTTATTAAGCCTTCGTCGTAACCGTTTTCGCCAGCTATATTCCTAATCCTATTCTTTTCTGCTTCAAATCTTTCTTTGTTTAAGGGGAAATTTACTAATCTATATGTTAAAAAGTGCAAACTTGCAAGCTTATGTTGTAAGCAATGAAAGGAGTCATTTGGAATATACCTGTTGGTGGCCGTGCCTTTTCTGTATAGGTCAAAGTCCAATTTATTCATATTTCTTATAACTAAAGTGTCTAGAAATGGCAGTGTACCTTTGTTCTCTGTTTCATAAGTAAATTTAATAGTGGGAAATTTGTTATTTATTTTTTCCATAAAATTTTCAACACTAGTTACTTTAGTGTTGAATACTGCAAACACATCGTCTACATACCTGAACCATACTCTGGGGAAATACTCAAATTCTTTACTTATATCTGATTCAAATTTGCTCATAAATAGGTTTGCGATAAAAGGTGATAAACTATTACCCATTGTGGTTCCTTCTAATTGCTGGTAGTAGTTATTTTTATATTGAAAGTAATTTTGATTCATGCAGAGTTTTGTTAAAGATAGGTATTCTAAAGTCTGTTTGTCTTCTAGATTGTTTTTTCTTAGTAGTTCCTCCAGGTATTGTAAGGTATTGGGGATTGGCACACTAGGAAACAACGAACTAACATCAAACGAGATTAAAATTTCACCTTCTTGGAGTGAAATATCTTTAACTTTGTTGATAAATTTTGTTTTTTTGACCTTCCTTCTTGTTTGGGTTTCTTCTTGTTTGTAAAGAATATAATAAACAATAATAGTAAACAGAGATTACATATGCATACTTTTTTAACAGCTTCACTCAGGCATCTCTAAGTTAAAAAAAAAAAAGAAGTTGACTTTTAATAAAATTCAAAAGATTTATTAAAATTTGGTCCTACTGTAGGCGGATAAGGCGCGAAAGCGAGATCACCTTGCCTTCCTCCGCGCCCCTCCCCTAGATAAACTTATTATATCTGTTGTGTAATTATTTTATCAACGATCATATTCAAAAATGTTTATCATTTTCCGCCCTACTACTAAATTAGATCTGTCGAAGCATGGAATAAAAAACACGGTAGGTAATTAACTGTTTTTGTAAACTTCGCTAACAAGCGAGGATTTGAGGGAGTACAGACGCCACTGCACTCTGCACTAGACCAAAATATTTGACAATCAACTAAAAGCGATCAATATATCTCCATATGCAAAAATGTTTGTCTGCGGAGCTATAATATGATTAAAATAAATGAATTTCAGATTTATTTTTGGCAGTTTTTTTTGCAAAATTTTGAAAACCTTTTTTACATAAAGGTAGTACTATTTTTAACCTAAAAGAGCCGTAACTCTGCTATTTGTTTTTATTTTGTGATTTTTCTGTGTCAGAAAATGTGAACATAATTATGAGGTATTGGAGGTTGAAGGATAATAGCACAGTTTATAATGTGAAATCAAAACAAAGTAATTTTTGTTCAGTACTACCCTACCAAAAAAACCGCGTCAAATCTCTTAAAAAGTTTGACAAGATTTTGTAATATTTAATCAGGTTTTATATGTTTTCTATGCGGTATGTGAAACAAACTTGTAAAAAACAAGACAAATCTCATACAGTAAATATTTTCTCGTAACTATTTTTCGCATACCACACGGTAAAAAATTTTGTTTACAATGAAAACACGTTCTTTTCTTGAGCAAATTGTTTTACCTTAAACCAATTTGTTTTGAACTAAAATATTTTTTTTTAGTTCAACGCAGTGTTTAATCTTGAAATGAGACTTTATAGTTTTGTTTCGATTCACCACATTTTGCAACCAAACAAATTGTCTCTATATAAGTCATTCAGAATTCTTTGTCTTCTCCTAAGAAAAATTAAATCTTGAAAATTGAGTTTTCGCCCAAAAGAACCCAGTAAAAATTATCTCTAACGAAAACAAAAAATAGGCCGCGCGTTGAACCAAAACAACCTGAAGCATTTGTCTGGAAGTGAGAAAAAAGAGTTCCTATTGTCTTGTATCGATACATTTTCTCAAAATTTGTCTTGGACGATTTTTGACACGCGCTTAGTTATTAATGTAATGTGAAACAAGTAAGTGTATCGGAATGTTGATTTGATCTATAGAAATATGCAAAATATACGTGAACTTCTGGAAGAATGAGATACGTAAGCATTAAGCTCCTAACCAAAAAAATAAATTATGTATATATGATAATTAACTAACGATTGTATATTTTAGACCAAGGAGATAAAAGTGGCACTTTTTATTCTGAGACGTAAAGTTTGTACAATTCGTCGGGGGATAAAAAGACACTTTTATCACGAGGTTTATACGTTATTTTTCGCAACATTTGAAATTTTTTTCCGAGTTTTGCATTTTACGATGATTTGTCACTTTTTATCCCTGATAGGTCACTTTTCATTTCGATCCCTAGAGATAAAAAGTACAACTTTTATCTTCAAAATGCGAAAAAAACATAATAGTGACCAATATATCTTTAACAAAATAGGCTTATGTATTGAGAAACGAATATACCAATGAAAATAGCGTCCTCTCTTCTAGAAAATAAGCTCACCTTGTAAAAAGAGTCAGACAAATATTTTTTTTAACATTGTCACCCTTCCCAATGGGTACAGAGTGAGACACAGAAAAAGTCAATTTTAGACTATATTGAACCTCACTAATATAACAAGGATTTAGTGAGGTACACAATTTAACCTTATTTTTTGGCTCACCCTGTACCTATTGAGAGGAGTGGCAATAGTAAAAAAATATTTGTCTCACGCTTCCCTATAACATATTAAAATTTGAAAAAATTTAACTTTTTTTAAGAAAAAAAATATTTTAGAAGAAAATAATACAAATTTCCGGTTGTTTTGATTTTAAAGAAAGATTTGTCTTCAAAAAAATACTGCATTTCTACGTCTTAGTTTGAAAAAAAAAACTCATTTTACTTTAATAAAGGATATTGTCTTGAAAGAAAACTATAAATATTTTCATTATTCCATTTTAAGTCAAGAAAATTATTTGCCTTGGATGGTGAATCAAAAGGGTTTTGTTTTGAATAAGCAAATATTTTACTTCTAGACGAAAAGCTGTCTTAGATTGAAATTATGTCTTCATCTACCTCTAAAATTCTACTCTCTCTCTCTCTCTCTAAATATTTTTCATTTTAATAGAGAAAAAATGTTTTTTGGCAGTACTCTTTTTGAACGCCTAAAAAACAACCGAAATTTGAAAAAGGTAAGTGTTTTATTCTTGAAATCGAAAGTTTGGAAAGAGAGCTTTAAAATGTGAGCAATATCATGACGTAAAAATGTGAAAATTGTGTAATCAAAAACGTTACCCCTTAAATTATGCTAAAATATTTTAAGCCTTAAATTACCACCATGGCTTGACCATATACTAGTTTAACCAACATTTGATTTACCCTTTTTGAACCCCGGATCGAAATCGATCCCGTAAGGGCCTCTTTCTTACAGGGGCTCGATTCTGGGCGTAATAGAACGATCATACCCTGAGAAGTGATCCATCGCACAAAAGTCATGCGAACAACGCACGGTGGTCGATTTTCAAAAAAACGCGGAAATAACTTGAAAAATTAAAAAATTCAAAATGTGTCTGAATTTGCCCTTATATGGTTGTCAAGATACTAGGCGAATAGTTGGCCGAAGAATAAACTATGCTTTTTACGAGTTTGATATTCCGCATCAGTATTCAACATCAAATTTTAAATAGAAGACCCAGAGTATGACAGTATTCAATTGTTGATATCTCGAAAACAGGTGAAGATCGACATAAGGTATGTTATATAAAAATGCCTAGAATTTCAAAACAGATTGCAAAAATGCAATAATATACTAGGTGTTTCATTTGAAAGTTTCAGTTGGCATTCTTTTTAATATACCCTATATACATAAAAATATACTAGTATACTGTAACACTTATATATTGTGTGAATTACTTTAAAGTAAATTTGATTGTTCTAAACTAACATTTTTAGTTTAATTTAGCCAATTAATAAATATGTATCTTTTACCTTCTTAAAAATGTCTTAAGCTAAATGTGAAAATTCACACGATCATCCTGTGTATCAGCTAAAAAAGAACAAATGCTTACTTATTTAAATATTGTAAACTATTTATTTTTTTTTAATGTCCGCGTTTTTACAAAAATCGACCACTGTGCGACGTCGTACTTTACGAGACGGTCAAGTTGGCTGTAGCATGCGCATTAGGGAGATCTGTCACGTGATGGTTTCATCCAATAGCGTGTTTTGAAATCATACGAGTGACGTTTTTCACACGAGCTTTCCTTCAAGTCCATACTACTGGGTCTAGTCAAGAGAACGGCTTCGCTCAAAAATTGTTGTTCGAGGCAGCTTTGCGCGTGACCATAATAGATTACTGATTCTTCGATCATCTCGTCACTGCTTGTAAGCGCATTTATTGGTTGAAACTGCTTCCCTTCTCTCAAGCGAACGATCACTTTCTATGACTTCCAGAATCGGTACCCAGATAGAAAAAGAAAAGGAACGACAAGGCTAGCAAGAAATAAAAATGCTCGCAGGGCAGCGTGTTCGGCAAAACAAATATGTAAAGTCGTCGGTCAACGTGCCTCTGAGCGAGCTGTTTGCTATTCGTTTCACTTAGCCACTTCAAAACGTTACGTATTACGAGAATAGCGGTCCTGTAATCTGTGGCAAGTTAGGAAACGTAGTATAGTCCAATTTTTTGATGAGCGGACTGACGTCATTATTGTCTCTGAAAACGTATTTCTTTTTTGTCAACAGTTCGCATGTCAAATAATTTGTTGTTGTCAATTTGAAGAAACAGTTGAAACAATCAACGACTTGACTTTTTTTTACATATTTATTGTCGCTGTCTAAAATAATGTATCAAATAGAGATCCAAAAAAATGACGTCAGTACGCTCATCGAAAAATTGGACTATACAGACCGCTTCAAGCTACTGCGAACATAGGGGGAATCAAGTCCAATTTACTCTCCGTGCCGTACGACCGAGGTGGATTCGAAGCACGCTGCAGTTTATCTTTTGGAAATTCATTTTGTTTTTGTTATTTTGTTTTATTTCTGCCTTGCTCGAGAAACAGATGGGTAAGTTCTTAATTGAAATAATACATTTTTAAAACTAAAAATGGATGTCTACGAAGTTGCCGAAAAAGTGCAGATGGTCAAATGATCAAATCGTCATAACCCAACACACGTTCGATATTGGTCGAGGGAAAATTTGCATTTGTATTTTGACGTAAGAACACAGTATCCCCAAAAACTAAATGTTTGGGGGGGTATTGTAGGGGAACACGTAATTGGGCCATTTTTTATTAACGGCAATTGCAATCTGAATGGTCCTAGATACTTGGATCTACTGCAGCAGCACATTATTCCAACTGCTAGGCAGTTGTTAGGTGTAAGATTTGGTGAAACATGGTTTCAACAAGATGGTTGTTCCGCTCACAATGTTGGCCTTGTTAGGGAATATCTTGATAATGTATTTCCTAATCGGGTTATAAGTACACGGGGAACTATTTTATGGCCAGCTCGATCTCCCGATCTTGCTCCTAATGACTTCTATCTGTTTTTGAAGAAGCTTTTCAAATTATCACCCCTAACATGCTTGGAAACGTTGGAAGGGGTTTTTATAGTAGGCTCGGATATTGTCTAGCCGAGCAAGGAGGACTTTTCGAACATTTGCTTTAATTTTTTTTTGACTGGGAGAATCTTTTTGGTTTTTAGAATGTATTATTTTATTTTGAGAACTTACTTTTATTTTGTTTCTCCTTATTATTTTCATTGTAACACGTCGTCACTGATAAATCTGAGCAGTTGACAATAAAACGCTCTTATTTATCAGTGACAAAAAATAAGAAAATTACGTTATAAAAATTTGCGTATTTATTGACCAAATTCCGGTTTCATTGACTACGCTCCACACAGCACCGTGGTTAGAGGCGTACTAAATACAAGGCGAACGGCGGCGAACGGCAGCGAAAGGCGGTCGGAAGCCTGAGTGTTGGATGCTTCACTGATAGGCGTGCGGTGTCTCTGCATGTACGTACACTGGCAAATTAGACTTCTTTCGCCCTATGTTCGCAGTAGCTTGAAGCGGTCTGTATTTGGCTATGCATTAGCAAGGTTCCCGAAAGAGGGCTTCAACCGTCACAAAACGCCAACCTTATAACACTGGAGGCAGTGCAAAGCTTTATAGCGCGCTCAATAAGCCCTTAATACCTGGTCTATTATGAAAGTTTTCCCTCTAATTGATAGTCACTAGTGGACTGATTTTATTTATTATTTTGATGCCCTAAGCCAGATTTACAGATCAGTATTTCGTCAGTTATTCAATACTAAGCCAAAACTGACCCGCAAGCTAATCCTATGTATGGGAGATAATGGCCTCGCAACTGTATGTACCTTGGCTAAATTAATTCCCTGAGCTAATCGCGAACTGAACTTAATCCCGGGTTATATTCTGGTTAAACGGAAGCCTGCCATTGGCTATTTAACATTGGGATTCAACAGATACATTACGTCATGTATCTATATGCGAGAGTTGCCTCAAAGAGAGTTGTAGACAATTATTTTAATATGTTATTTAAAATATTTGAGTATTAATAGTAGTTTATTGTATATTAGGAGGTAAAGTAGAACTTTGTCTGCGAGGCAGCACATAGACAGCCAAGCTGAAAGCGAGGCTGGTTAGATGGCGAGCAAGACAAAATTTTTTACCTCCGAATGGAATGCGCTACTTTTTTTTAAACGAAAAGGTGCTCTGACATTTCTTTTTATTTATATAAGATTTTATGGAAGATACGAATAACATGTTTTACGATTTAAGTCATTTATAATGGGTTTTTAGAAGTTACACAGCTTGCTTTATTTTTTTTTGATTTTCTAAATCTAAATTACTTGAAAAAGCAGAACAGTATGCTATGAGTTTAAAAAAAAGCACATTTTTAGAATTTCATAGCCAAATTTATGTAATTTTAAAATGCATGCTTGCATTCTAAAACGATAAATTTTGTAAAATTGAGAGGTTTTAACATTTTTTAGAATTTTCTTACTTTGACGATATTTTCGTGATTTTATATGAAAACCAAGGGTAGCCGTGTGTTTTGCTGCTACTCAAGTAAATAATCAAGCTCTGGATAGGTATATTTAATTTTAAACATCTCTCCAACACCTACCATAACGTTTAAAATAAAACCGTTTGCCATTTGAAGCTGTAATTAATTTCAGAGACAACAATATCTTACGGAGACTAACCATAGAGAAAGTAATAGCTATCCGCGAGAGTAACCGATACTGCGTTATACTTGGGGAACATCATAGAGAAAGTAATAGCTACGCAAGAGTGACGGATACTGTGTTATACTTGTGGAACATTGTTTGACGGCGACACGAGCGCAGCCGGTGGCTACAGGAAGGAACTACTTGTACAGACAGACGCATAATAAATAGATATTAAAATTAAAAAAGCAATGCATTCGCAAAAGGTTTTAGCTCTATACAAACCCTTTGTATTGTTCCATGCAGCTAAAAAACTTTATTTAACTTGCAAAAAGTTTCTTGGACCCTTTAAAAGTCTAAAATAGGAGGAGCGGGTTATAACTATGTTGAGGAATATTATCAACATTTTATTATGTTATTTTATTTTATTAATTGGGAAAAAATCCCAGTTTAAAAGTATTACAGATTTTATAATTGGATTTGGGGATTTGGTTTACAAAAATCTGAACCCCAATTTTTGGCACTCTACAAATAGTCCCATGCCCTCTAGCTTTAATGGTAGTGATCCAGTCTGATTTGAATGGCATTTTAGACTTTAAAATAAGTTGTTAATCTACTATATAGCTAATCCCATAAACTCGCGCGATATTTAACCAAAACTGATCCATTAAAATAACTCACTTTTTAAAATCTAAAAACACGCTTGCCAAGCTTGACAGACTTTGACAAGCGGTGGCAAAAACCGACAGGTACAAAATTAAAATTGTATGAAATATATTTGGACATTGAAAAATGTTCTGCCTTCCTTTCATGTTCATATAGAAAGAGATGGACGGGGCAAGGTAGGTGTTTACTTAATACAAGCATTACTTTCACTCTCCGCTGAAATGCGCTATGCGCTACAGGAACGTAGTTTCTGCGTGGCCCTATCTTTCTGTTAGTCTCCGTAAGTTATAATGTTGTCTTTAAGACTAACAGAAAGATAGGGTCTCGCAGGAACTACGTTCCTGTAGCGCATACCGCATTGGGGCGGAAAGTGAAAGTAATGCTTGTATTAAGTATCAATATTTTCAAAATAGATATAAGCACCTACATTTTTCAACTTGAAAGTCATTTAGACAAAAATCTGTTGAGTTTTGCCCCATAAGTCATATGAACTTTTTGATTTGTTTTGGCCCCCCTTTTATCAGTTAATAGGATGACTATGGTCTTGTTTACACCCTGTAGTTTTATAGTCCCCAATAACTGACACGTCTAAGGGATGCTCTGCCAAATAGGTCCTGCAAACGTTCCCTTTAAGGAAAAAGATACCAGATACACGTTAGGGGAAACATGTCGAGAAATAGTCTTCTCTGTAACGTGCTGCGAAGATGGTTTCTTAATCATTTCCAATAAACCGTCCGCGGCCCGTATACTCCGGGTGACCAACGACTGTTGAGAGGGAATAAGGGATAGTGATGCGAATATAACGTGGCCTACACATCTGCTCAAACCATCTGAAAACCATGCTCGCAGCAAGCGTGGGACTAGAGGTTTTCCATCAATATGATTCGAATACATGTAGCCTCTCATATCGAAGTGCCAACCTCACCTTCTCGTGGTGCTCCCTGTCTAAAACAGATGAGGTTCTGGCGACCGAACATCGGCGGTATAATTATTTATTTATTTATTAACGGATATACCATTTCGAAATTTGACAAAAATTTTTTCTTAAACTAAATTACAATTTTCCGATATTCTGCACGATAAAGACTGGCCCGAAAACAGCAAAGCAGGGTTGTCAAATCTATGCCGTTTTTGTGGCTTTAAGGACCTGTACAAACTCGTACAGGGGATAAATCTAATGAAGTGGTTGCACAATAAGCCAATAATGGCTGCAGTGCAGTGACTCCATTAGGCTGGTCGCAGCCATAATCGGGGGAGTTTTAGTCGGTAAGAATACGACACTCCCCGGGATGGTTGATTGGTCGATTTTGGACCGGGTGTCTCATGCAAGATTTTCCCGCGATACCCTTAAGAAAAACGGCTAATGAGGACGTTCGCAAACATTTTTGGGACTACTTTTAAAAGAAGTCCCAGACTAGTTTTAGTGGGACGCTTGTGTAAAGTCCTCAAAAGATGGCTTTAAAAAATCTTCCAATAAAACATCCCTAAGATGTTCTATGTAGTTACAGATAATAACTACTTATAGAACTGATCACCGTTCTAGTAATTTTGATAATAATACTAGAGAACAACTTTTAACTTTTTTTTTGTTTCCTGAACAAACACACAAGTAACGAAAAAATGTCAAAAGTTGGCTCGCAAAACAAAACTATATTGTTGCATTTTTAATTTAACAAGAGAAATTTTATTGTTGAATCCAGGAGTTAGATACTCATTTAGCGCTTCTTAGATCCTGCAATTAGAAAGTAGCCTCTGGGGCATCTCTGGTAGTAGTCGAGCAGACGTCGGCAAAAATCTCACAGTTCCACTTTCCTCTGATACCTTCTTCCAATGTTTAAAATATCTTGATGGAACCCCTTACCGTGCTCGTCACTTACAGTACTACAATTTGCCTGAGAGTAATTCAGATGATCATCCAGAAAATTAGTTTTCTGTTTTAATGTTTCCCAAAAAATTTGTTACAATCATTTTAAAAAGCATTCGAAGAGACTTTTTCCTTGCCTTGAAGTATGAAATCGAATTGCTCGCCTCCGAAAAGTTTCCTAATCTATAAACCGACAAATATTCCCTCTTCAATTTTAGGGTCACTGATTCTAAGGAATTTTTCTTTTAAATAACAAAAAGCATTACTTTGTTTGTCCATGGCCCTCATAAAATTTTTCATAGGTCCTAATTTTATATGAAGTAATAAATTTTTTTCTGGGATTATAATTTTTTCCCTGACTCAATACTCATCAATAAAAATAAATAAGTAAAAATAAATAAAATATTTATTTCCATTCGGTTATTCAATACTCATCAGACTAATTCTTAACAGTATTACATAAAAATGTAACTAACTATTTAAGATTTATATTATAAGTATTTAAACAGTACAAGTACAAGTACAATTGGTATAATAAATCCAGGTATTTCTCATTTAACGGTCGAATTTTTACATAAATTATTAATTATCATATTTAGCATGGATCTATAAAACCGGAGCTAACTGAGAATTTTGCAAAACAGATTGTTAATTAGTTGGCTTAGGAGCATAATCCTGCTGGAAATATTAACACACCAGGACGAATTCGTATCAGGTAACTTGAATAAGTACCAATGCGGAACGATGCCTATTTGTGAGTGGTTCAACGTTGGAAATCAAGGTGTATGATGGTGTTTAATGGTTTATAGTGGAGGGTGACCAGTGAAACTACTGATGAGCCCACGCTGGTTACTCAAGGCAAAACATCATTTAATCATTTCTCTTTTCGCTTTGTTCTTTTGTGTGTTCCTTGTGGGATGCTCATCCAAGTTTGAATTTTGGTTATTTCCACCCAAGATCTTTTGATCTTTTGTTTTTTAGTTTCTTTTCGGTTGAAGTAACTGATTTGAAGGTTTTTGAACTTTTTTTTTGTTTTAGTTGTCTTAGGAGCATAATCTTACTGAAAATATTAACACGCCAGGACGAATTCGTATTAGGTAACTTGGATAAGTACCAGTGCGGAACGATGCCTATTTGTGAGTGGTTCAAGATTGGAAATCAAAGTGTATGATGGTGTTTAATGATGTATAGTGGAGGGTGATCAGTGAAACTACTGATGAGCCCATGCTGGTTACCCAGAGCGAAACATCGTTTAATCATTTCTCTTTTCGCTTCGATCTTTTGTGTGTTCCTTGTGGGATGCTCATCCAAGTTTGAGTTTTCGTTATTTCCACCAAAGATCTTTTGATCTTTTGTTTTGTAGTTTCTTTTCGGTTGAAGTAACTGATTTGGAGGTTTTTAAACTTCTTTTTTGTTTTAATTGCCTTAGGAGCATAATCCTACTGGAAATATTAACACGTTAGAACGAATTCGTATTAGGTAACTTGGATAAATACCAGTGCGGAACGATGTCTATTTGTGAGTGGTTGAAGATTGGAAATCAAAGTATATGATGGTATTTAATGATGTGTAGTGGAGGGTGACCAGTGAAACTACTGATGAGCCCACGCTGGTTACCCAGGTCGAAAAATCGTTTAATCATTTCTCTTTTCGCTTTGATCTTTTGGGTGTTCCTTATGGGATGCCCATCCAAGTTTGAATTTTCTTTATTTCTTTTTTTAGTTTCTTTTCGGTTGAAGTAACTGACTTGGAGCTTTTTTAACTTCTTTTTTGTTTTAATTGCCTTAGAATCATAATCCTACTGGAAATATTAACACGCCAGGATGAATTCGTATCAGGTAACTTGGATAAGTACCAGTGCGGAACGATGCCTATTTGTGAGTGGTTCAAGGTTGGAAATCAAAGTGTATGACGGTGTTTAATGATGTATAGTAGAGGGTGACCAGTGAAACTACTGATGAGCCCACGCTGGTTACCCAATGCCGGCCGCTATCTTCTACTCCTCTCTTTATCGAAAAGAGTGAGGGACAGTAGAAAATATATTTCCGTTTTGCTAAATACGACAATAAGGGAGATAGAGGGCAGCACCAAGAAGTTTGGCCATACTTACCTCTTCTTTAGGTGTCTACTTTATATAATTTTTTTATAACGTTTGCAAAAGTCCAATTTTAAAGTTACTCCACAGACCGAATCTAAATTCAAGCTTTCCGAAAATTTAATCATTTATCTGTAACAGCATGCCCTAACTTTAGTTAAACAACATTGAACGCCAATTAGCAAGTACAGTTTTGCATTTGACACGCCATGCGGAGTTGCCAATTAAATTAGAGTAGAGTAAACAACTCTTTTCTTCGAAAGACCGGTTACCCTTCGAACTTTAGGCTTCGCTAGTTAATAACACACGGTATGCTTGAACGGAATATAGGTTTTTGATTGATTTGATTTGATTTGTCCCAACAGCAAGTTTAGATCTGCAGCTTCTTAGCTTATTGTATCTCTTGCTGTGCGCCTTCCTAATCTAAGAGGTTTGAAGACCTCGCAGCAGCAGCCCCTTTATTAGGTTTCTCTGGCAGTTAGCTTCTCTGGAGGGTTCGTCCTGCAGAAGGTTTTGTGTTCTGCAGAAGGTTAGTGCTGGGCACTCAAATATGATGTGAGCGGCTGATTCGCCATCCTTATAACATAGTCTGCAGGTGTGTTCGTCTCTATAGATTCCCATCCTATGCAGGTGTTTTCTCAGTGCGCAGTGACCGCTTAATAGCCCCGTTACTTGTCTAATTTATTTTGCATTTAGTTTAAGGATTTCAGAGGTGAGTGGTGTTGAAGGGAATGCAACCATCCTTTTGCTGTGGTTTTGTCCCGATATTGAATTCCAAATACAGTTTCAGGTCCTACAAATGGTCTTTCTGATCCTCTTCTTGCTAGAGAATCCGTATGCCTCGGCACCCACGCAAGGGTGAATCTATTGTGTTTCGCTAGGGTTAGGAGGGTTTGAAGGTAGTTCCATACTAATTTTAAGTGAATTTGTTTGCATTTCAGAGCTTTAATAGCTGCTTGACTGTCTGAGAAGATAGTTATATCTTTGTTGAGATATCTTCTTCTCAGGTTTTCCCACAGACAAGTCTCTATGGCATGTATTTCAGCTTAGAATACTGTGGTATGTTTCCCCAGAGATGCAAACCAATATGATCTTGGGGTTAGGCCATATACTCCCGCTTCTGATCCACTGTCCATCTTGGATCCGTCGGTATAACATACCAATTTTCCTGACTGGGCTAGTGATTTCTCCGTCTTGTTTTCCCAGGATAGCTCGGTCTTAAATGACTTGTTCGTGTCGATTTTCGGAATCATGATGTCACTCCTCATCTTTAGCAGCGAGTTGGTGACAATACTCGCAATCTTGGTATGTCCCAAATGGTTATCATACTAGTTGTCATTGCATTTTAGTCTGTATGCTCTCATTCCTGCCTCCGCTTTGATGAAAATGTCAAGTGGTGGGAGGTTTAGAATGGTATCCATAGCAGCGGTGTGTTGTGCTCCC
This sequence comes from Oxystoma pomonae, assembly GCA_963921995.1. NCBI lineage: Eukaryota > Metazoa > Arthropoda > Insecta > Coleoptera > Brentidae > Oxystoma > Oxystoma pomonae. The sequence goes on along the minus strand of OY998163.1, from coordinate 121,617,768 downwards.
ATTTGGTTTGGAGAGCTCCAGTTTGGAGTATAGGTTACATGAAAATGTACTAAACTAATTTTATTAGATGTAAGATATATTCTATTGAAAATTCCAACTATGGTAAAAATTTAAAAAAGGCTATTGCAGATTTTTCTTCAAAAAATTTGTACCTTTTTTCTGACAGGATTGTAGTTGTTTTGAAAATATTAAAAGGTAAAGAGCTAGTTAATAGCATTTTAAACTGTCAAAGTTTTAAGTATTATAAGAAGTCACATGCCGAATAGTCCATTTATTACTTTCTTATAAGATGTAGCTTTTAAACTTCATTAAAAAATAACGCTTTCTATATGGAATATCGTAGTTGATTTTACAAGAAGTTTCTAAAAGTTTGTCTTAAATGTAGTATATTTAAGTGAAATAAATTAGAAATTGATTGCAAAGCAAGGAGAATCCCCATTTAAAACGTTATTTTTGGCTCACCCTTTCCATATAGGTTGTGTCTACTGCCCAAATTTTGTTCCTGTTGCCCCGTCAGTAAGATAAAAATATTTCACACAAATCCAATCATAACTTTTTTTGCTAAAGGAAAAACTAAATAAATATATAAATACTTATAAAAACTCACTTTGATAAAATTTTCGAAATTCGAAACGATTTTAATGAACACTGTTATTAAGTCAGGGAAGAGTCTTTATTCAAAAAGTACAATTATTTTTTCTGTCCATTTTTATGTAACCTATGCTCCGTCCAGGTATACCGTGAAGTGAACCGTAGCCGCACGCATCTGACTGATTAAAAAAGCATTTTGTTAAATTTTTGCAGTTAATTCCTGGTTTTTTGAGAATAGTGGTGTTTTTTTAAGCAGGTTATTTTCTTATTATATTTAAAAAACATTTATCGTTGGTACTGAAAAATTTCGAGTGCAAACCAGCCGTCCAAAATGACTCCTTTCGAGGTTTTATTTGTGGGTTCTAAGACGTGCAAGTAAACAAGAATGTTAAGTGCCTATTTTTGTTTTGCTCAGATTTTTTATAAAAAAATACACGTGTGCTTATTGTTAGGCACCACAATAAAAACCTTCTCAGGGAACCAGGCGCACCCTGTTGTATATAGCCGCCTCCCCAAAGTGCTGCGGAGGTGATTCTAGTCGGATACTCGTCTGTGAGGGAACTCCAGAAGGACCCTCCGACAACCAGGAAGTAACACAGGGAACCGAACAGGTACCCAGTAAAATCTCTAGAGATAGGGATCAACAGGGAACTGTTCAAGGATCCAGTAGATCTTCTTTAACACAAGAGGCCCGACAGGGAACTGCACAAGTACCCATACAAACGCATCGGGGGCGCCTACGGACGCCACTGATGTAAACAAATTAGCCAAGAAGCTCAGGAACCTCCAAGCTTCTTATTGTGTTACCGGATTGATATACTAATTTAAGACCGGTGTTATTAAATACTTTTTGTAATCCTTTCGTATAATTAGGATTATAAGGAATTGATACAAATTTTGAGTCGCAGGTATCTTTTTGTCTGAAAAAAGTGGAATTCGGAAAGCTCTTTTGCAAAGAATGTCTATTTATCAGTTTATTTATTAAGCCTTCGTCGTAACAGTTTTCGCCAGCTATATTACTAATCCTATTCTTTTCTGCTTCAAATCTTTCTTTGTTTAAGGGGAAATTTACTAATCTATATGTTAAAAAAAGTAAACTTGCAAGCTTATGTTGTAAGCAATGAAAAGAGTCATTTGGAATATACCTGTTGGTGGCCGTTCCTTTTCTGTATAGGTCAAAGTCCAATTTGTTTTTATTTCTTATAACTAAATTGTCTAGAAATGGTTGTTGTTCTCTATTTCATAAGTAAATTTAATTGGGCGAAATTTGTTATTTACTTTTTCCATAAAATTTTCAATACTAGTTACTTTAGTGTTGAATACTGCACACACATCGTCTACATACCTAAACCATACTCTGGGGAAATACTCAAATTCTTTACTTATATCTGATTCAAATTTGCTCATAAAGAGGTTTGCGATAAAAGGTGATAAACTATTACCCATTGTGGTTCCTTCTAATTGCTGGTAGTAGTTATTTTTATATTGAAAGTAATTTTGATTCATGCAGAGTTTTGTTAAAGATAGGTATTCTAAAGTCTGTTTGTCTTCTAGATTGTTTTTTCTTAGTAGTTCCTCCAGGTATTGTAAGGTATTGGGGATCGGCACACTAGGGAACAACGAACTAACATCAAACGAGATTAAAATTTCACCTTCTTGGAGTGAAATATCTTTAACTTTGTTGATAAATTCAAGGGAATTTTGAACAGAAAAACCTTTTTCCTTTATAGGTAAATTTTCAAACTCGTTTGCTAGCCATTTCAAAATGTGATCCTAACTATAGGTCTAACCAATTTTCCAGGCTTGTGGATTTTCGGAAGACAATACAGTTTCGGCATAGTGGGATTGCTGACTTGTAGCTTATATTTAATATTGTCAGTAATAATATTGTTACATTTTTTAATTGTGTTTTTTACTTCGTTAATCATTTTTGGTAAGGGGTTCTTTGAGACTTGTTTGTAGGGTCCATTTTTTATTAGGTTATCTACCTTTTCGAAATAATCTGTTTTATCTAATATAACAACTTTATTACCCTTGTCAGCTTTTAGATAGAAAACATCTTTTTCTCTCAAAGTTTTAATTATTTTATTGTGATTCAATGTACTATTTTTATTGTTTTTAATGATGTTTTGAGAGATCTGATATCGGCAAGCATCTCGCACATAGCCATTTGTGCCTTCTGAAAGATTGTAGATTGAACTTTCAATATTTGCAAATATTGAAAGTTCAATCTACAATCTTTCTGCGGAGGTGATTCTAGTCGGTTTACTCGTCTGTGAGGGAACTCCAGAAGGACCCTCTGACAACCAGGAAGTAACACAGGCAACCGAACAGGTACCCAGTGAAACCTCTAGAGATAGGGATCAACAAGGAACTGTTCAAGGATCCAGTAGATCTTCTTTAACACAAGAGGCTCGACAAGCACCCATACAAACGCATCAGGGGCGCCTACGGACGCCGCTGATGTAAACAAATTAGCCAAGAAGCTCAGGAACCTCCAGGTAAAAATCGTGGTCCAGTCCAACCGAAACAGAGCTGACTGAAGAGCACCTGCTCGAAGTCCTTGCTCCACTTAGGCAGGACACTGTTGCCTCAACAAGCACCTAGAGATGCTAGGAATCGCCGGAGACTCAGAGAGTCGATCGTGCATGGAGGACGAAGAATCATCCTTGCGTGTCCTACTGGAGTGTCCGGCTCTGGCCAGGTCAAGAGAGTCGTACCTTGGGAACTATCTGTTGGTCCGAGGCGATGTAAGAAGGCTGCAGGCCAGAAAAATCTGTTCTTTTGCGAAAGAGGCGTACTTCCAGGGCTAAACCATGGAAAGAGGGCGTGCAACGGGCCCAGCAAGGTGGCCTAAGCACGGCCATCATAAAATGGCAGATTTTGGCCAATGGACATATAGCATCGAAATCAGAGACCCCGTCTTTAGGATCGTTAAACACCAAATTCCTAAAGATCCATTAAAATCCTGAGGTGTGTGGTTTAATAAAGACTGTAAAATTATATTAGGTACCTGCATGGAAAATACCATTCATAGCTAGCATTACGCATACTTTCAAAAGATCCAAAGTTACCTTTCAAATTTTCAAAAGCATCCTGGATTTACTTTGTCGCGTAAATTTTCAACCTACTAAAGCACTCTAATTAATTAAGCTAGTTTTTGAACCGTAAAGGCGCAGTGTATATTTTTGGAACAGAATACTATTTTTTTAATTTAACAAAGTCTAAATACACTTGTGAAAGCTTTGGTTCCAGTCAATCTAAATATTTTCGTATCTCAGTCTCTTACTACGTTTATTGCGACGGTCCGATCCAGATTGAAAGTCAATGCGCTTGGAAAATTCCTAATCTCGAGTGTTTTTTCTAACCTCAAAATGTAATTTGTTTTCGTTTTGTAAAAAAATTAAATTGAAATCAAGATGGAAAAAAGAAACACTTGGACAAAGAAGGAAACCATATATTAATAAATGAAATAATACAGAACCCCGCACGAAATACATTGAAAAATTATTTCGGTGAAATTTGATAAAACTAAAAAATAATTTTTTGACAATTTTTTATTTTCCCCGATATAAGAATAAAAAAATTATTTTTTAGCAAACATTAATGTTTTGGTATTTTCTAGATAAACTGAACAAGTTTTTCTTCCCAGTAACAGTTACTTTGTGTTACATGTTTTTTTTATTTTTTTAAAATATATAAAACTTGACGAAAATTGTTTTTTATTACTTTTATAATTATGTTGGAATATTGCAAATATTCTTTTGTATTCACTTAAAATGATAAATAAATAAACTCTAAATAAAATTAATTTAATTTTTTTCTTTTTTTGTTAGCTACGAGGAACATGCAAATAGTTTTTTAGATGTATCCTTGTTCTGTCTTTTCTGATTGCCAACCTTTTTTTTTGCGTAGTATTTAATAGAGTACCTATATAGGTATGAGGGAGAGCAATTATCCATAATCATAATTTATAGCATATTGTTTGTTTGATAGTTCAGCCCCACCTAAAGTGTTATTATTTAGTTTAGAGAACCTTGAGAAGCCTTTAAAAAATCATCATCCTAGATGCAAAACATAAAGAAGTGATAAAAAATTGCACCCTGTATTAAATAAAAGTATGGTAAAATTAAAAAAATATTAATAATATAAAATTTTTTGCATGTACTCCGTAGCTAGGAAAAAAAAATAAAATTTATTTTATTTAGAGTTTACCTACTTATCACTTCAACTGAATGCAAAAGAATATTTAGATTCTCAACAATTTTCGTCAAGTTTTTATGGTAAAAAAAAAATTAAAAAAAAAACATGTATCACAAAGTAACTGTTAATGGGAAGAAAAATTTGTTTAGTTTGTTTAGAAAATACTAAAATATTTATGTTTGCTCAAAAATCATTTTTTTATTTTTATATTGGGGAAAATAAAAAATTGGCAAAAAATAATATTTTGACTAGGCCCTGTATATAACCTCTTAAAATTTTGCCGACATAATAATAAGGAAGTCCATGTGCGGTTCCTCAGTAACGCATATTCGTCGAAAAATTATTTTATTTTGGTCAAGAAATGTCTTTTTGAGTGTGCCCAATATACCCCAAATCGACGATATTAAAATTTTATCAAATTTCACCAAAATAATTTTTCAATGTATTTCGTGTGGAGGTCTTAAAAAAAAGAGACCATAACCAACAAATTCTCCGGTGGAAAGTTAGCAATTTCTTCTTCTTCTTGAGAAATTTCGTATCCCAAAGCCAGAATCAAGGTTGACGGCAAGGGTAATCTGTCGAGCGCGTTTATTTCGGCGGATTGCCTTGACTTGACTGAATCCATACCAAAAAATTTCAGGATTTGATCGAAGTTTTAAATCCCTTAATCCCATGTGTTTATAGCGGAGATTTAAGCGAGATTTATGAAGCCAATCCGGTTCTGATTCGGATAGAGTGTCGAAATAAACGTATTATCTATTAACCATTTTGAATATGGTCAGGAATTAGCAGTATTGCCAATTTTAAGAATTTTTCTTTAAAAAAAGGAAGACAAACTCTGTCGCCTTAAGATAAAGAGATATTTTTTTAAAATAATTTCTTTTCCGAGACACTACTTATTCTTCTAAGCAAAATCTATTTTGTGATGTTTCGTATAGCTTAACAAATAGTTCACTTGATCTTAATTTTTCTCTTTTGCTGGCTTCTTTTACATGAAAAATATTAAGTACTAAAGGCTCTAAAATAGAATTTTACCTTTCTTTGCTGATTTTAAACAAGGTTTATAGTTTGCAAAAATATCAAAGTACAATTATAATAATAATATAATTATAGAAATGTTTTTAATAAAAATTCAGGTTATTTTCATATTACTTCACTTATTGTTAAATACCTTTAACGAAGGTTAAAATATAGTATTTTAGAAACAAAGCGAGTTCACTTTGCCAAGAATGTTTGCTCATTGTACCAACTACACTCTCGGGTCGCTAAATTTAGCACTTAACGAACTAAGTTGCCCCTAAACACCTAAAGGGCTGCTTTTGTGCTAATTTCTTACTACATGGCAGGACATGCTTTAAATTTTATCTTAATTGTATAGGAGTTTAGATTGTTTGGTTTTCATAAAAAAAACGTAGCGTAGATAAACGAATAATATATTTGGGTACACACAGGCACAAACTGCGAATATAATCAAAAAACACAGTGGGATTTACTTAGATCTAAAATAGTACTCCCCACAGATCTAAATATTTACATCTGAGGGGGTACTACATTTTAAAACCAGTTTTCAAGAAACACTTACCCATACAAAAACTACACAAAGTTATTGATTATTTTTTATTATTTTTGCAAAATACCTCAAAATATATCATATTTTAGGAGAAAATGCCCTAAAACTAATTTTTTTTGACAGGTTTCAAAATGGCAAATGGTGAATACGCCAAAAATTTGGCACATAATAACTTTTCATTATCTGTGTTTGAGGTTATAAAGTTGACGATTTTTTGGACCACCTCTGGTAGGTGGTTTAAATTTATAGCCTCCAGAAAGGATTGTTTTGTGGCAATTGTTAATAAGTTCGTTTATAATTTTCCTAAGTAACCCTTTTTAAAAGGATTAATTTACCTTATTTTATATCTCAAGTTTTTCACTAACCAATAAAACACCTCCAATTTTGTCCAGAAAAACGCCATATTTTAAACCCGTTTTCAGCACAAAAAATATATTTATGAGGGCACTACGAGGCAAAACAAACGTAAGTGATGGTCACTGATTATGCACGAAAAATATACCAAACAAAAAAACCCAAAACAATTATATTAATTTATTTACAAAGCTGTAGCCTTCATCAGTAGAGGTTGGTGCAAGCCAAGGTACAAGCAGAGGTAAGAAATCCGAACTCGCTGTTTGTGATTTGAAGGCAGCTAATATTCTGAAACTGACATTTCTACAGTGACAGAAATGTAAACAAAACTTGCATTTAAGTTTGTTAATACATTCCATAGATAAAAACACCTTTGTGTTGTGCGCCATCAAGTATTAATTGGAAAAATTAATTAACAAGGATAAGTTTTAACAGAGTGTTTAAATTTTTTAATTTTCTTTTCTTCTAAATTAAAACTTTCTTCTTAAATCAATTATTCAATAAACAAATTTATTCAAATTCTTCTTATAAATCAAACTATGTCTAAAATTCAAGGAGGGTTGGTTTAAAATGCTTAAACTTAGAACCGTTCTAAAATAAACTAAACTCTTTTAGTAAATCCCACCGCTAAAGTAAATATTTCAACGCATCGGTATCGGTATACCCTACGCGTTCAAAACAAAGCCAAAAGACACTACATTTTTTTAATGTGACGTTTTTCGACCCATTTTATTTTTACTGATGTTGATTCGTTGGAGAGGGGTCAATAAAACACAGAAATCTAAATTTTTTCTATGCCGACGTTTCGGCTCTTTATTGGGATATCCTCAGGGCACTAATATTCATTTGTTTCAAATTAAATTCTAATTAACTTTTTTTCCTTAATGTTTTAAAATATATAAATAAATAAAAACGTACATAAAGTAAATAGTATAAAAAATCACAAACACTATTACGATACTGACACTTTAAAATAATTAAAAAGAAAACATAATGTTTAATGTTACAAGTATAATAAGTTTTGTTTTTTTAAGAGCAGACCAGGATCCCAAAATTCAGATTAATTGTTGTTTTAACATTAGCATAATAAAAAGCATGTTTAAAAAACGTTTCTTTGAAAAGAGAAAACCTGTAAGAACCTATTTAATAAAAAGCACAAAGAAAACACACGTAACAAAATTATGTAGCAATAGCTTTGTAATTTAATTTTTTTTAAATATGTGTATAATAATAAACCGTAGTTTTTTGGAATAAACACAAAAAAAAATGCTTTATACACAACACCGGTATTATAGCCATTAAATATAAAAATAAATGAAATAGTAAATGTATTAGATGTACTTGCTGAAAATGCTAGATTCCCTCTGTCAAAATTATTTTTTTATAAGATTCTGATTTTTGAAACATTTTTCGCCTTCTAGACTTTTAATACATACATTTATTATGAGAGAACAGCTGACTCCACTCGTTGCGTACGGAGTGATGTACGTATTTGTACGTACCGTTACGGACCTACCAACGCAACGTACGAAACGATTTCTATACATTACCAGGACAGGACCCGTATTCTCGTAATCAAAAGCGTATAGCGTTTTTGAGTTGCTCACCGTTTTGTGACATCAAATTCGCTAAGCACGTGACCATAAAAGCCAAAATGGTAGTCACGTTTGTTTGCGAAGAGCATTTTTTAACAACGGTAACCGTATTTAAAAATAACCTAAAAAACACAGATCAAATTGCTAAAAAAGTTATTTGGAATGGCTCTTCCATATATTGGAGGGCTATTATTGGATTTGGAAGTCGGATGGTCCCTTTGTCTTTTCCAATTACAATTTTATACAACCATTTCAGCTTCAAAAAAATTATGTGGAGTTGATAGAAGAACTACTAGAACCATTTCTTCCAATAAGGCATAGAGTGAATGCCATAACAAATAGAGTCAAGGCTTAAGTTGGATTTATATAAGTATATCATAAAAGCACATATTTAACTTAATACCCATTAAGGCGGATTCAGAGGTCTGAAAGGTAAGCAGTATGAGGTATGCGGTAAGACGCAAGGAAAATGAATAACAGCATATGCATGCTGTTCTTACCGCTTGCGGCCTAACACTATGAACAGCAGTATGCATACATATCTCACACCGCTTACCTTACGGAACTCTGAATCCACCTTTATATATGTGTGTCTCTTGTCTCGATAAGGAAACAGCAGTAAAATAAAGTAAATTTTATTCTCTATATATATAAATAGGAAAACAAATAACATGATACAAGGCTGTCAGTAAGAAATAAATTGTTGGTGTAAGCACAACAATTTTTCTTTTCAGCTGCCTCCTCCGGTGTGACGACGGGTTTTTTTGTAGGCGCTTCCGGCGTTGCGACTGCAGTTTCTTTTTTATTTGAAACATTACAACAACTTGAAGTTTTTCCACACAAAATATAAAACTTATATAACCTTAAAAAAGTATAGTCCAATTTTTTAATGAGCGGACGGAGGTAATTTTTTCCTCTGAAAACGTATTTCTTTGTTGTTGTCAATTTGAAGTAACAGTTGAAACAATCAACGACATGACATATTTTTAAATATTTAATGACGTCAGTCCGCTCATCAAAAAATTGTACTATATACAGGGTGTTTCAGGAAGAAATGTACATAGTGAAATCGTAAGTAGTATGGACCAAGGCCTTTTCATATTTATAGTTAGAAAAATTGTAACTCCATTTTTAACGGATATACAGGGTGATTTATCAAAATTTCGAAAAATTTAAAACTACTGCACCGATTTTGATGAAATTTGACACAAAGATGTCAAATGCCAATTTAACCCTATAAAAAAAATTGAAAAATCATATCCGGACTTTTTTTTTTAATTTTTTTCAATTTTCGTAAATTCAACACCGTGTAACTTACATTTTTTTTACTTTTTTCGAGAATTTTTTTTTTTTTATACCGGTGATATCAATGGCCAAAAATTTACAAATGACAGCTTGTATTGAAAAGTTCCAGGATCTTACAACCTCATACATACTTAATAAAATGTTAAGAATATTATTTAAAAAAAAGCAGGTCCGGACTTTTTTTATACTCATAATATCAATGCTCAAGTATTTACAAATTACAGCTTGTATTTAAAAGCTGTAGGCTCCTAAAACCTCATACTTATTTAATCACCAGCATTGATATCATGGGTATAAAAACAAATAAATAATAAGTTTATCAGGATGAGTCGATTAAAAAAATACCGGACCTGATTTTTTTTTTAAATGATATTCTTAACACTTTAATAAGTATGTATGAGGTTGTAAGAACCTGAAGCTTTTAAATACAAGCTGTCATTTGTAAATATTTTGGCATTGATATCACAAGTATAAAAAAAAAAGTTTAATTTTTTTTCTCGAAAAAAGTAAACAAGGCATATTGAATTGATTCTACTTTTTATAAAGTACCATTTATTGGCTTTTTTGTGCAGTGTTAAAAATTTTAAAATGTAAGTTACAGGGTGTTGCATATACGAAAATGGAAAAAAAATAAAAAGAAACAAGTCCGGATCCGATTTTTCCATTTTTTTTATAGGATTAAATTGGCATTTGACACCTTTATCTTTGTGTCTATAAACATGAAAAGGCCTTGGTCTATACTACTTACCATTTCACTATGTACATTTCTTCCTGAAACACCCTGTATAGCAAAGACCTCTTAAGATGGATTTATATAAGTACATTATAAAAGCACAATTTAACTTAACATATTATATGTCTGTCTTTTTTTTCAATAAGGAAAAGTAAAGCAGTAAAGTAAAGTAAATTTTACTGTCAATAAATAGGATAAATAACAAGATAAAAGACATTTTCAGTAAGAACTATATTGCTGGTGTAAACAGAACAATTTTTTTTTTAGCTGCCTCCTCCGGTATGACGACAGTTTCTTTTTTGTAGGCTTTTCCCGCGTTGCGACGGACGGCAATTTTTTTATTTGAAACATCACTGCAACCAGAAAAGGTTTTCCGCAATATAACCGCCGCAACAAAACATAACCTTAAAAAACTTTGTGACCAAGGAAACAAAACTTGAGAAAGAGAGAATTTGCGACGTGAATCCTTACATAGTACGATGTAAGCACAACTTTAACTCTTTTTTTTAAGGACGCTTACACAAACGCATCAAAGATACGCTAACAACAAGGAATCAAAAATAGTTTGCCAACTTTAACAGTGGGATTTACTATAAGATCTAAAGTAGTACCCCCCAGAGGTCTAAATATTTACACGTGTGGGGAGTACTAAATTTTAAAACCTATTTTCATTAAACACTTAGCCGCACAGAAAAGACACAAATTTATTCATTATTTTGTATTGTTATTGCCCTGAAAAACTATTTTTTTTCTCAAAATGTACCGTATTTTAGGAGAAAATGCCCTAAAACTAACTTTTTTTGACAGGACAAAATTTGGTACATAATAGCTACATTATCTGTGTTTGAGGTTATAAATTTGGTGTAAAGTTCGTTTACAATTTCCCTAAGTAACCGTTTTTACAAGAATTAATTTAACTTATTTAATATCCCAATTTGTTCATTAACCAATAAAACACCTCTAATTTTGTCCAGAAAAAACACCATATTTTGAACCTATTTTCAGGTCAAAAAATATATTTATCAGGGCACTACGAGGCAAAACAAACATAAGTGAAGGTCACTGATTATGCACGAAATATATAGCTATATTAATTTATTTACAAACTGAAATTAAAACATTGAGGTTTTCTAAAAGTCAAGAAAACTTTCCTTACTCAAAGCCCACTCATTTCAAAGCGGTAGCTTTCATCAGTAGAGGTTGGTGCAAGCCAAGGTACAAACAGAAGTAAAAGATTCGAGCTCAACATTTCATAAATAAAAATACCTTTAAATAAATACAAAATGAATCTACTCCTTATTTTATTTATAACCCATCTAAATCGTTGTGCGACATCAGTTATTAGGGTAAGTTTTAATTGGAGTGACATATAACCCCACTTTTAATTTATTCTACAGAGTGTTTACTATGTAAACCCCGCGTGTGTTTAAATTTTTGAATTTTCTTTTCTTCTAAATTGAAACTTTCTTCTTAAATCCAAGAAAAGATTGTGTTATGAAAACTATGTCCAAAACTTAAGGAGAGCTGGTTTAAAATGCTTAAAACCAAAAATTGCACTAAAACTTAGGACCATTCTAAAATAGACTAAACCCTTTTAGTAAATCCCACTGTAAGTGTCTAATGGTTTGGCCTATCCGGAAGCAGCTGATCGTTATGGAAGAAGCAAGTATACGATAGTAAGCATAAAAAACCGATTTCAAGAAAAAGTTACTGTCCGTCGGGAGGTACCGGTTTGCCGAAAGTTTCTAGCTCCAATTTTCGGAAAAATCGTGCGGTTGTCAAAGTAATCGAACCAGAAGTTAAATCGAATTTGTTAAGATTAGTAACAACACTTCGCAGGCTATTAAAAATGGGAGATTTTTACCGCCTGTTATACAATTCATTTTTAAACGAAGTTTAACTTTAAACGACAGTTAAATGGTCAATTCCCGTTGCCCTATTTTTAAATGGGAGTTTAAGCGGTCTTAACCGACGTTTAACTTAAACTCCTAATTTCGACCATTTAACTTGGAGAGTCAACTAGAATTTCGAACTTCCATTGCCTTTATTTTTTACTTTTTCAGAACGTTTCGAATACTTATGTATCTGCAGTCGTCATCAGGTGAATACTAACAAAAACCAAGTATGTATGAGTATGTTTATGTTGAGTTTTCAAATATCGTTGATGGTTTCGCTTTATTGAGAAAATTCTGATTTCTTAGGATAAATGATGTTTTTTTTTTGAATTTCCGCTTCAATAGATTTTCCTCCTTGACAACGAATTTTGCGTCTTTCTATTTTATGTGATGTTAATTTACCCGAGCAATATTACGTATACGAATACTTATGTATCTGCAATCGTCATCAGGTGAATACTAACGAAAACCAAGTATGTATGAGTATGTTTTTGTTGAGTTTTCAAATATCGTTGATGGTTCCGCTTTATTGAGAAAATTCTGATTTCCTAGGTTAAATGATGTTTTTTTGAATTTCCGCTTCAATAGATTTTCCTCCTTGACAACGATTTTTGCGTCTTTCCATTCTATGTGATGTTAATTTGCCCAGCAATGTTGACTTATTTTTGATTCACTAGTTTCCTCTTGTGGAGTTTTGCGTTTGTGCTTTGTAAGGCGAACTTCTATAATAAGGGTCGGCTGGCTTCTCCGATGTAGATATCCCCACACCTTCATGGTACCTGGTAGATACAGTTGTTATGTCGTGACGTTGTGGTTTAGTTTCTGTTAATTGACCTCTTATTTTTGTGGTCGTTCTCAAGAAAGTTCAAAGACGGTATTGGTTGACTATTCTTCTTAGGGCTTAAAAGATGCTTTACTCCCGAGGTTTATATACTATTTATTTATTTCGTCGACTACAAGAAAGAGTGCTAAGAATAAAATATTAGCCAAAAGCAAGTGCTGTTTGGCTTGTCTTGCGATCAATTTAATTATAATTTTCCAGGGATTATTTTGTTCTATCCCTGAGGAAAATTTAATTTTAATCACCTAGAAATTAATATTTTAATTACTTAGAGATTAAAAGTGCTACTTTATTCCCTAAAAAGAGGGAGTAAACGTGTATTTTCCAATCGGATTACTAATTGTAACGCCAGGGGTTATCCTTTTTGCATAGATTTTATTTACACTACTATAGTTTGATTTTGTTTTCCAATCTTAATCAAGTCGTGTCGAAAGTTTTTCTTTTTTACACGGAAACTTGAGGAAAGAACAACGTAAATAATTTTAGATGCCAAACCTCAACATCTGGGCTACGGAAACCCTAAAACTCAACATCTGTGCCACGGCAGCCCAACTATCAGATTGCTTGAGTTTTCATAGTCCGAAGATAGCGTTGTCTTTCCCAAATGTCGAGCTTTGGGGTTGACGTAGCTCAGATGTTGAGTTGTGGCAGCCAAAATTTTCTTGCGTTGTCTCAATTTTTTCTCTCAGTTTATCGAGTTTTCTATCAAATCAAGAATAAGTGCCCTAATTAAGCAAGTTGTAACTTATAGTACTTATAAAAAAAAGAAGTTGAAAAACCTCCAAAGCTACCTACTTCAACCAAAAAACTAAAGATCAAAAGATCTTGGGTGGAAATAACGAAAATTCAAACTTGGATGAGCATCCCACAAGGAACACACAAAGGACCAAAAAGAGAAAAGAGAAATAATTAAATGATCTTGGTAACCAGTGTAAGCTCATCAGTGGTTTTACTGGTCAACCTCCCCATACATCATTAAACACCATCATACACTTTGATTTCCAACCTTGAATTACTCACAAGTAGGCATCGTTCCGCTCTGGTACTTATCCAAGTTAACTGATACGGATTCGTCCTGGAGTGTTAATATATGCAATAGGATGATGCTCATAAATCAATTAAAACAAAAAAAGAGATTAAAAAATCTCCAAATCAGTTACATCAACCGAAAAGAACCAAAAAAACAAAAGATCAAAAGATCTTGGGAGAAAATAATGAAAATTCAAACTTGAATGAGCATCCCACAAAGAACACACAAAGGACCAAAGCGAAAAGAGAAATTATTAAATGAAGTTTCGCTCTGTGTGTGGTTTCACTGGTCACCCTCCCCATACATTATTAAACATCATCATACACTTTGATTTCCAACCTTGAATTACTCACAAGTAGGCATCGTTCCGCATTGGTACTTATCCAAGTTACCTTATAGTACTTATATCTCGATGTTTGTTTGGATTGTTTATGCATACAGAAGTGCGAAGAAATGGGAATCCCATCAAACTCTGGTTATGTTGTTTCTTTGTGTTTGTGGATGTTAGTTTTTTTACTTTTTCATAATCGGCACCCAAGTAGCACAAGTTTTCGACTTTTAAAAGGCTTAAAATCATATGGCCTTTTCTCCTTTTTAGCCATGTGTCAAAGAATAAACCAAATAGTTATTCAAATAAAACAAATGCCTTAGCGCGAGCATAAAATAATCGCCTAGAGGTTTGCCTATGGTAATATTTTCCTGCTCACTGTTTTTGCAGTTTTTGGAAATGATTTCTTTCAGTTTAGATTTCATAAATCAGAAAAATATAACTTGAAAATACAAAAGTACTCAGTTTTGAACTAATTTACATCCAATAAAGTCCAAAATTTGAAGTGATTACCAAAATATTTACGAATTTTGATATCCATATAATCTATTTTACCAACAGCCTACAAAAAGTCATGGCATCTCAAGAAACTGACCAAACCCGACTCTCTTATTAAACGTTCTCTTAACCTTTGGTTAGCTGCAAAAACCAAAATATACGATCTGCGCTACTTGTAGGTATTAAAAGAAGGTGTACAAAAAACAAAATAAAAATTAAAGTTTAAGCCACCCCAAGGCGATGTTTTTCTGTATCTGCCTAATATTTTTCCTCTTGATTTTACCTTACAGTCGCCTTCTTTATCTTAACAAAAAAACATAATTTCTTTCTTTAAAAGAAAACTTTAGTTGAACTTTCCACAAAAAGAAAACAGACAAAGAAACGAAACAATTTTCCGACTCTGCGGCTTAAGGCATCTTCTCAGAGAACACAAAGACTGTTTTAAATTTCAATTGTTTTTCTATACACGATGCCTCGATTTTACAACAGCCAACAATGTGGTTTTCTCATATACACGTTCCGTTATGTAGATGATATATATGGCGAATTGGCCTATTCGTAGAAAAAAAGTCCCTAGTTATCACAAGTTAACCAAATGTTTGGTTATTGGGCAATTCTATGATAAATAAATTTTTTATTCTCATTTTTCCCTCTTTTAAAGATATTCCAAAATGACCACACCTTAAGGCATTATGTAGACGGTATATCAAAATAATTTAAAAGTAAAGCAAATTAAGATTTGAGCATATTTGTGTAAAAAAGATTATTTTTTCACAAATTTTTGAGAGGTTATATTTCGCCGGTCCTGGCAACTAAGCAACTTTGCATTTTTTTAAACAATAAATCTAAAACAAAAGCAAATCTTGGCGTTATTGCTGTGGGCACTCTAGCGGTAGAGGGCGCCTATTCTCAAATGCTAAATAGCATTGAAAGCAGCTGCATTTTAATAAAAATTGCACTAGGATACAAGAAATAACTGCCGTTGCTATCTTGCCATTTTTTTCAGTTGTATTTTAAGAAAAAAGTTAAGATTGCAACTATTTTTTTGATTAAGTTTTAGCGTATTTTTAGGTATAAGTTTTACCTTTAAAAATTGATTGCTAGACGATATAATATCAAATATATAATATTTTGAATGTAAATGTAGTAGTCAAACAATTTTAACAGCCAAAATTACAAATTAAATGAAGCTATTTTAATGCAAATGGTGGCTATACTAACTTTTATGCAGCACTGACTTGGCTTTGAAGTCTATATTGTCGAAGCTGTGTTACTTGGGCATTTATACAGAATTGAAGTTAGACCGCGTTTTTCTTTTGTTACTAAGGCTATCCGAAACCTACGTTCGGGCTATCCGGCCAGAGCTTTTTGGGCGCGGTGCTGTCAAAATAATGTCGAGTTTTATAATGTTTGTGCCGACTTTTAATAAAGGACAGCATTAACTTTAATTATGTCAACTTTGCAGGTGGCACGATATGGGCATGTTTACATGACAACAATGTCAGAAACAGTAGCAAGAACGTAACATAGGTCGTAGTTACAATCTGGGGAATTGTTTTTAGCAACACTGTACGGGAAATCAATTTAACTATGTCGACCTGATTTTTTTGCAAAATTTTACGCCATTGAATTTGCTTTTCATGACAACGCGGAGACTTTATTTATGTTTATCCACAGTGGGACATCAGAGACGTTTTAGCACCGGGTCAAAAATTTGCCGTTAGGTCACTTATTTTGACTTTTCGCGTTCTGTGCCGCTAAAAAACCAAGTAAAATACTAAAATAAAAGAAAACTATTTATTGCAGAATTACCTGCTAAAAAAACGCTACCCAACTACATATTGAAGTAACTGGGTGTAATGTTAAATGAAGCTTTACTGACCTGTTTTGTTGGTACTCAAGTATCCGTGTGTTTTTCAAACTGAGGTTCTAAAATCTATCCTTTGCACTCGAAGCTTACTGGTACAATTTAACAATTTAACAAATTTAAATTAAAAAAAAATGGTTGAATCAAAATAAAAACAAAATTTTGTGGGGTTATCCGCGCCGAATGTTTCTCTGAAAATTCCTAGTAATCCCAACGAGCCAGTAAAGTTCTCTTGGTCCTTTGATTGACTCGGGGTAATGCCCGCGCAGCGCTAGGCCTTTTTCGGCGGGCGACCGCACACGCGGAGTGGTTTTATATTTGTTTTAGAACAATGTTTTTGAAAACAGATTTTTGAAAGATAAACATAACCTCGAATGGTTTTTTGTCAGAAAACGTAAAAATACTCTTCTGTCCCACTGCGGCTTGATTTAAAGTTTGTTGACAAAACACCTGCAGTTACCACGGACTCGTATAAATTTTGCGGTCTATCGGCCAATACTTGAACTGCGTGTGTCTCCCAGATTCAATGAAGTGTGATTGATTGATCGGTTTTTTTTTCCGGAGTGCACAGGCTTTTAGAAAAAAGGAAACTTAGTTTTTATTTTCGCTAAAGCAAGGAAATATAAAAAGGAAAAATGTAATCCAGAGGAAATTGTGAGTACTTCTCTATTTCTTTTTGCAAATCGGGTTTTTTCTAAACCGCAATTATTTTGAGGCTTTTGGGATAGATGACAGCACCAGAGCTTTTATTTCGAATAAAAAATAATTGATAATACTGAAAGATCCTTCGGATATTTTTGTTAAGCATTTAAAAATGATCACCCCTGCAAAATTTCAGCTAATTCCGATGTTTAGTTTTCCCTGTGCACTCTGGGAAAAGATTAAAAAATTAAAGAACAAAGCGTTGCCAGTTGTACTTTTTTTTACTTAAAATCTGGGGAGAAACTATAGCCTTAAGGGCAATCCATAAATTGCGTTACGCAGCAAGGTGTGGTAAAAAATGCGAGGATTTGTTTTATTAACTTTGTAGTGATGGGTAAAGCGACTAAAGTCCCTAAAAGTATGTAGTAGTTGCACAATGAACTTTCAAAAATAGTCAGGGTATGCCGACTTTATGTACCGAAAGGTCCCCATTATATTTAAAACTATGAGATACTAAAGTCTGTTCATAAAGAAGAGAGAGTAATAAAAATGCAAATTTGGATAAATGTTTTACTGAATGATCAATCACTTTTTCTTCCCTTTTAAAAATTTTCTAATGTACTCAGGTACCTCATCCTGTTCGACCGGAGAATACAATAGAACCTAAAACCGAGAACAATAGAAGGCAAGCGATAAACTATTCTCATTGGCGCCGCAATTGGGGGAAACATTTTAAGTACCGTGGTGAGGGTAGAAAATAGTAAACATGTGAAAAGTTCTATGAAATTTAATAAAACAAATTACTTTATTAGAATAAAAATAATATTTAATATATATATAAAGACGGATTGGCATTTTAACTATAATTAATAAGCACACCTAAAAATTAAATTAAGGCTAAACAAATGTTTGGTACATAAAAAAAATGTTACGGTTGTCAATTATTTCGTTAAAACCAGTCAAAACTAAAATAGGAATAAATTACTCAGATTCAGAAGAACAGTAGATGCTCTCACTCTCACCCACATCATCACTCTCATTTTCTTCCAAACAAATAATTAACGGTTATACAGTTTCTTCGATTAAACAATCAAGTTTCCACATTTTTTCTTCTACTTTTAAAAACTACACATTTATGCCAATTATCTGGAGTTATTTTTTTAACTGATTCTTGAAAAAGCACCTCCACATCCTTTAATTTATAGATAGTATTATTCCTTGCTACGGCGGCAGTCTTAATACTGTTATGTTTCGTTTTACAGCCATATCATCGACAACTCTCTTATTGAATTTTTCTTTGTGTCTATATACCAATGATAGTATTTCTTTTTTTACCATATCTGCCTCAAAATTTATGTTTTTTTATGTAAGCCACTTACAAATATCAGCTTTTCTCCATACTGTGGTTTGTACTTTTTCAAGGTTTATGGAATAGTAACTGACGTTGTCCATTACTATTACTGAACCAGGAGGTATTAAGTCTAACATTTTCTGAAAGTATTTTTCAAATGTATCGCTATTCATGTCCTCGTAATAATCCGACAAAAAGTTCCAGTGATAATTACTCGCCTGAACAAGTTGGCCTCGAAAAAAAGCTAAAAACTATTCTAGACGCGAGCATACTGATAGATTTTTGTTAACCTTGCTCAGAGCCAACCCTGATTTTTATAATATTTTCTTTGTTTTCCAAAAAACACATTTTTCGAATTTATAACTTTTCACCCAAACTCACACCCAAAGCAGCTACGAATATGTAGTTCTCAGATTGAGAAGTGCCGGTGGTTAAGGGGGGTAAATCTTGAACTTAACAGCCACCATCTCTTCGAAGAGGGCTGGAGGTAGTTGCAACATCTAAGTATCTCCGATTTCATTCAAAATTGGAAGACCGCGTACAGAAGACAAACTCATGGATGCGCTTTCGCTGAAGTGCGAGACAGAGTCGGCAGCCGCACATACCTGACAAGGATAGCCCGAGGGCTTGAGCGAATGCTTTGTTCGCCTTCCCAGTGTTCGCTAGTGTGAGGGTCCAGGGGTTTTTGAGGAAGAGGATTAAAAGTTTGTGATTAAATTAGAAAATTATGCAATTAACGGCTCCTACCTAGTCAAAGGCGGAGTTGGCGGGGTGAAACATCTAAGGCCGATTTGGTTTAAAATTGGTGTATTGTGGATTCCATTTAGAGTTTAAAAATACCAAATTATCCAATTAATGGTATAACTAAAAATATCACAATTAGTTTAAGTAAAATCTGGTTTTTTAATAACAAGCTTTTAAAAAAGCCACTAAAAAGCTAAAAATAATTTTTTTGCATTCTGATACAATTATAACAGGTAAATAATATTAAAAAGGCACATATCACAAGTTTGCTGCTTACCTATATTCTATCTTGAACTGTAAACTAAAAAGACTAAAAAAAAAGTAAACAATTTGTTTTCAACTCTTTAGTAGTGCCTTTTAGAAATGCTTGTTATTAAAAAATATTTTTAACTTTAATTTATTTTGTTATAAAAAAACCCTTTAAACAAAAATATTTAAAATTTTACCATTAACCTGGGCGTGCAGACACTGATACATATGTGGTTTTTCGCGTCATAGACAATTAGTTCACATCGAAAAAAGTATTTTAGATTAAAAAAATTATTATTATATGTTGAAAGGAAATGAAAAAAAAATGTAGCTTTGAAAGATTTGAACCTTAAAACAAAATTTTTGGGTAAAATTTACAAAATCCAAAATCTGAAAACCGCATATCAATAGCTGATTAACTTCTAAAGTTATAATATTTTTAAAGTTTTTTCAAATAACTCGGAAACTAAAGACAACAGACAACACACAACAGACAACTTTTTTTTTGGTCGATTAAGGGCTTTTGGAACCTTAGTAACTCATTTTTAATAAAATTAAGAAAAGTCAAAATTTCACGATATTAATAGTCCCCAATACCATTGGTATGGTGGACTAAAAATTTGTGCTAGAAAGCACGGATAGTCCACCATACAATCAATTATTTTATGTTAAAAGGAAATGAAAATATTTCGAAAACTGTAGCTTTAAAATATTTGAACCTTTTAACAAAATTTTTGGGTAATATTTACGAAAACCAAAATCTGAAAAGCGCATATCAATACCTGCTTTACTTCTAAAGTTATTATTTTTTTATATATTTTGACGTTTTATTCATATAACTCAGAAACGAAAGCTCCCACGAATTTGGACTTTATAACAAAATTTGTAGTCCATATTCATGGATACTTAAATCTGAAGACCGTATATCGCTACTCGCTTTTGTTTCAAAGTTACAGTTTTTTAAAAGGTTTTATTCCCCTTTTCCCCCATCAACTCCCAACCACCCTACCCAAATATCAGTAAAAGGCGCCATAACATTAATAATTTAATATACTTAGCTTTCAACATTTTCTTATTTAACGACTTGTTGTTATTGATTTAAATGGAATGGTATTAAGACAATTCCTAATTGGATTACATATTGATATTACCGCACTGTTTCTTCTTTGGGCCAAATCGTGAACCAAATTGTTTTATTTTGAATCAAGTCGCAAATTATCTACACTCAATTCTAGGTTATCTTTGACCTAACGGCAGCGTTTAGAATCTCATGATTGCCTTTCTTCATCCTTCCAGTTTTAAAACTACTAAACTTTTATATGGTTATAGCCCTTGGCGCAGTCACAGTATACGGGAAATAACCAGTTTAGTTGAAGCATTTATTTAGTTGTATTGTTTTGCTCCTTCGACCTTATTCTACTTTTTTAATGCAATTTGGGCCATGAAAGTTTTATGTAAACCTTATAAATTGACATACTTCTAATTTTGCCTATAGTTCTCGCATTTCTGGATATGGATAACTTTATAGACCTATATTAACTAGGCGGTCCCACCTTAATAAAATCAAATTAAATTTTTATTAAAAAAAAAACTTTTAAAAAACCATCTTTTATTAAATGCACTCAAAAGTAGAAAATAATTTTTTATCTTTTTTATACCATAATAAAAGCGATGGGCGCAAATTAAAAATTTTAACTTTAGGTATCGTATATTGGTCACATCGACGATTCACCTAAGAAACAGTTTGGCAAGCATGGCAATCTTACCTGTTCTCAGCTTCTTTAGATGAAAGCATTATGTTTATCATTCGAATAGAAGAAGAATTTAGTTCTTCTTTTTGTAGTTGTCTCTTTGTCACCGCAAAGATAAAAAATTATTTTCTACTTTTGACTGCATTTAATAAAAGCTTGTACTTTGCTTTTTTAATAAAAATTAATTTTTTAATTTTTAGATTTGTACTGTAAAAATATTGAAATATCCTCTTCCCGAAAAACCCCTGTATGCCAATTTTGATTGAAATCGAACAAACTAAATCTATTTCCCCTTTCACTTCTTTCGTTAGAGGTAGGTGGGTACCTGGGAATACCATATTATTGTATTTTCACCGGAACTATAAACGCATACCAAATTTGAGCACAATCGGATGTAGATAATTCAGTTAAGATTGGTTACCAAAACATGATCGAAAATCGTCTATATTGAATTTTCAAAATTTGATCAAAAATTCGTATTCCCTATCCCCAAAAGCCCCCGTATACCAATTTTGGTTGAAATCGGACAAACTTAGGTGTTTTCCCCGCTCCACTCCCCTCGTAGGCGTAAAAGGTGCCTAATATTGACATATTATTGTATTGTCACCAGAACTATGGCAAATTTGAAGGCAATCGGATGTGTATAAGTTAGTTAAAATTCATTAGCAAGAGATGATAAAAAATCGTCCACCTTGAATCCGCCATATCAAATTTTCAAAATTTCGTTTTCTCTATCCCCAAGTGCTCTAACACACCATATTTCAACGAAATCGGGCGTACTTCAACTATACCCTTCTCCACCTCCTTCGGGTAGGGGAGAGCTGTCAATTTCATCACACTATATTCTTGTGTTGTCACCGCATCTAAGCATGCCAAATTTGAAGCCGATCGGATGTCGGGAAGTTGGTCAAAATTAAGTTGCAAGATTCCACCCGAAAAAACATACATATTTACATACATAGGTACATTGCAAAAAACGATAGTGCCAGAATTAGGTGCTGATTTGGTCCACATGCTAAAAATTAAGTGCTCCTCTATTTAAGCAGAAAATTAAAAAAAAACGATAGAACCGCTAGGTTAACGTCAAGCTAGCGGTCCCATCCATAATTTTTGGAAAAAATTTATTGTTTCTATTTTTCAAATTAGGTCCTATTTAAGTGCTCCCCGAATATTAAATGAAAACTTTAAAATATTTTTTTTGGCATTTTCGCAAAAAATAAGCAGGGACCGCTAGCTTAACATAAACCTAGCGGTCCCACAGGTACTCCTTCAGATAACCCCAATTTTAATTATTTTAAAATAAAGAGCAATTTAAGTGCTAATTTGGTCCATCTTTCGAAGATTAAGTGCTCTTTTCGTTGTGTCGAAAAATGGAAAAAATGCGATTTCATTGGTAATTTCACACAAATTCGAGATAATAAGCATAAAATGATTGATATCTTCAATTTAAGAGTTCAATCAAAATGCGAAAACCCTGAGTTGGTTATGTTGGGTTGGGTTGGTTATACTGGGATGAGTTAGGTTGGTTATATGGGGTTGACTGGATTGGTTATGTTTTTTTTTTGTACTGGGAATTTCCATCCTTTACAGTGTTAGCGAAGTTTTTGCAAAGTTAAGGACAAACACAAAATATCCATGCACCTAGCCGGGATTCGAACCCGAGACCTTCCGCGCGGTAGGCAGATACGCTGCCCACTGCGCTACAGCGGCCCGCGGATTGGTTATGTTGGTTGGTACAAGGGTCAGTATTGGGTCATGATTGAGGCTTAGTTTTTAAAAAAATACGATCGAAAACCAGGGTTTTCGCATTTTTATTGATCTCCTAATTTGAAGATATTATGATTATTATCTCGGATTTGTGTGAAATTAATTATCAAAGAAATTACTTTTCCACTTAATTTTCGAAAGATAGACAAAATTAGCACTTAAATTGCTCTTTATTTCAAAATAATTAAAACTTGGGTTATCTGAAGGAGTACATGTAGGACCGCTAGGTTTATGTTAAGCTAGCGGTCCCTACTTTTAAGTTTTGATTTAATACTGGGGCACTTAATTTGAAAATAGTAACATTAAATTTTTCTCGAAGAATTATGGATGGGACCGCTAGCTTAACGTTAACCTAGCGGTCCCACCGTTATTTTAATGTTCCGCTAAAACTAAAGGGGCACTTAATTTTTAGTTTGGTGACCAAATTAGCACCTAAAGAGCATCTAATTCTGACACTATCGTTTTTTGATTTTATTGACGTGGGAGCGCCTAGTTTATATAGGTACTTTATAGGAAAGAAAAATCAGCATTTCTAGGAGTGAACAGACTGGTAGATTTTTTTCCAAGCTGTGGCGCAGTTTCATCACAGAGCAATTTCTCTGAGCTTCATTCCTTTACTTTTTAACATTTAATCCCCGTCTCGTCTAGGTACAAATTGCGGTTCAATTTTATATTTGCACTTTTATTGCTACAAGGATAATGCTAAGGTTTTACCGATTCTTTCAAACTGACCGTTAAAAAAAGCGCACACAAAAAATTATGTGAACCCTCGGACTGTAATAAGCTAACTTTAATTTTTCAATGAGAGGTTTCTACATGACTTTTTTACTGGTTATGAGCAAGAGAAAGTCTTCTTCTAAAAAGCGGCGTTCGCGTTCGTTTCGGGTGAAGTCCGGCTCAGGGGTCCTATTTTCGAAACCATACAAAATTATTCGCATGCGACTACTTCCGTCTTTTACTATACCGCATAGAAAAGGAGGCAAAAGACATGCCGATATGCTGATTCATGGGTAGTACGTGAAAGAATAACCGGTTTTTCATGCGAAACAACACGAATGCCCTCCACCTACTCGTGCAATATTGCGTTAAACCAGTCGAATTCGAACGCGATCCACACATACCGGCTTATCTTTCGTGTCTCATTTCACACGGTACAGAAAGAGACTGACATAAAAATTGTCGATTATTCAGTCCACGTATGCGGATATTTTCGTATGGATTCGAAAATCACACCCCAGAGCGTTACCTGATAGAGAGTGCACTCCGAGTGTGCCCGGCGATTCGTCCAATCTGAACGGACAAGACGCATTATTATAACCTCACTCTCAAGATTTAAATTTTTTTTGAAGCAATAATAGTAGATGCGTTTATAAATGAAGAACCAATCGTTGAGGATGATTCACCTTCGCCACTTTTTCACTCACTTCACCACTCTTGATTGTTCCATCTAGAACAAAATTGCCTTCTTCCTCCAAAACAAAATTATAGGAATGTTTACTGATTCTTTCCATTGCCAAAAACTAGATTTCAAATTTCGTCACCCTATGCTTAAATTTTATGTTGACAAAAGCTCTAACCTTCGTTTACTTTTTTACTTATTACTTTTTTTATGATAGCGAAATAAAAGATAACCATTCTTATGCTACAAAAAATGTTTAAACTGATTTTACTCAAAAGTAGTGTTGTGTGGATTAGTTCTATACACCAAATATTCAATTTTGATTTAATGATAGCTACTAGTACTAATACTTTAAAAATGTGCAAATTTTGCGTTCACAAAAGCCCTATCCTTCGTTTACTTTTTTACTTATTACTGTTTTTATGCTACAAAAAACTAATCTTAACAAATTTTACCCAAAAGTAGTGTTATGTAGATTAGTTCCATTCACATCTAGGGCCATCTAGGTTTCACTACACCAAAGTTATGATTATTTTCTACAAACCAAAAATATATTTTTTTGCCCTCGACGCGCGTTTCGCTAACAACGTTAGCATCATTAGGAGACGCTAAACAATAAATTAAATTAACCTACACTCTATCTTATATACTATCTTTTAGTGGGCTGAGAAAAGACTAATAATTTGTGATTGGTCACAAAGAATCAAGTGTACTAAACGGAATGGGGCCTCTATCTTTATTTAAACTATTTCTGGATTTAATGACTTCCATACTTTCATATGCATTCAAAAGTCTTTTGTTTGGTACGCTTCTGGTCTTCTGTATTTTAAGTGTGCACTTTTTTCTAGAACTGTAGTTTTATCCTTGGGATTTCCTAGTAAACTTCTTACTTTGTTTTCGGATTGATATACTAATTTAAGACCGGTGTTATTAAATACTTTTTGTAATCCTTTCGTATAATTAGGATTATAAGGAATTGATACAAATTTAGAGTGGGAGGTATCTTTTTGTCTGATCTTTTGTCTGAAATAAGGTTAAAAATGGTTGTGCATTTTATCTGCGCATGAGGGACAAATTTTATCAACCTATTTCATGGGGTGCGAAAGTGTGCGTTTGCGTAGCGTCCGGTAAAAATCTACCGACAATCTGAACAGTCGAGTAAATTTTAACCAAAGTAATCTGAACGGCCAGGGCGTGCCCGGGCATCACCCGACGTTCAATCTTTACGCACCCCTGTAGTAGAGTAGTAGTAGAATGGGGTGGCTCGTTGCTTGGCAACTACCTGGAAAAAATTTTAGGAATTTTTTACATGATTGCAAATAGATTTCTACTGGTCACAAAATTGTGTACTTAACAAAATTGTATTTAATTTTATATTTTAAAAACACTTGTGTTTATTTTATGATCAATTGTGTAATAAGTCTACAAAATTTTTAGTTACATACTGGCGCACCGAGGAGGGGTTTCGGGTTAAAATTCCCCCCTGACAAGCCTGGTTATGATCACATTTTTACTTCAAATTGAGTTTTTTTTAAATTATTTATCCTAAAACCCTCCCGCGAAGTCAATCCCTGGGTGCGCCAGTGAGTTACACAACTCAATTGAAAAAATTACAAAAGTATTTTTTTCCGTGTAGGCCTCCATGGGCCCTTTTTAACCCACCCTGTTGGTGCTCTATTAGAGTCAGTTGCCTGACTGCTTTTGAGCGTGTTTATTGATTAAAACCACTTCACTTCTCTCAATCGATCGAACCAACACCGAAAAAATAACTGCGTAATTTTTTAATTGAATTGTGTAACTAAAAATTGTCTGGACTTATTACACAGTTGTGTATAAAATATACACAACCGCGTGTAAAATATACAAAAAAATGTAATTTTGTTACACAATTTTGTAACCAGTATACATCCACTTAAAATTTGTGTGAAAAAATTCCGAAAATGTTTCTCCGTGCATGCTACAAAACCGAGAATCAGGACTTATCAATCAATCAGATTTTTATATATATTGTTTTAAATTGTAGCTTCCGCCTCCACCTACTCCTTTTTTTCCCTAACCTGCTCCCTTCCCCCTCACGACTCCCCCTCCCGCCCGTCAAACTCTTTCATCCAGTCTAATAGCCGTTTTGCCTGTGCTGTGTTATCCCGTTTTTATTTTATTTGAATGATCATAACTTTTGTTTGCCTGAACCGATTTTGATGAAGTTAAACCTATTTCTGACTCACGAGTCACAACAAAATCTGGTAGTTTTTGTATGATGTGATTCTTGTGATGGGAAGCTCCGTTGTTATTGAAGATAGAGACATGCGGTTTTTGCATTACTATCTGACCTTTTTGAGCCTCAAAAAATGGAATTAAAAGATTTATTCTGTCCCTTGTAGTTTTTGAGCTACAGGGGAAAGTTTAAAAATGGTCGAAATTACCAATTGATGATATCTCCCTTTTTTTCAATTCAATAGTTTATTGTTTATAAAGAAAACATACATTTCTTGAGATTTAAGAGATAATTGAGTTCTGTAAAAAAACGTCAGTGGCAATCATTTTAGAAAAACACATTGGTTTTATCGATATTTTAATCCGAAGTTTCGTTTCGTAGATACCATCATCAGGATCAAAAAGTTAAATACGAACCAAAATATTTTACTTCGTATTTTAGTTTCTTTTTAAGTTTGTTTCCTAATAAAATATCATTCTCTTTTATTTTTCGATCCCGAAAAAGATTTTTTTTCTGGTACTGCCTGTCCCATTTTTTTTAAGACCATTTATATTTACTACGGGTGCGCATTTGATTTTATGCGACATTTTGGATTTAAATATAGCGGCAATGCGAAAGTTTTTTTTTAAAGCCTTATTTGTCTTATCAATATGGTTTTTGTTTTATTGAAATTAAGAAAATTAGAGCAAAAAATAATTTGTCCGGTTTTTTTCGGTCTAGGTCTACTACATTGGGAAATCAATTTAACAGTGGCGACCTGATTTTTTTGCAAAATTTTACGCCATTGCATTTGTTTTCCATGGCCACGCGGAGAGTTTATTTATATTTGTCCACAGTGGGACACCAGAGTTTTTTTAGTACCGGGTCAAAAATTTGGGGTTAGGTTACTTATTTTGACTTCGCATTCCGCGCCGCTAAAGCATATAAGTTTTCTTACATTCGCTTTTTTAGTAAAGTGTGTGCGGTCTGGCACGCGTCCGTGTAAGTCATGATGCGTTGCTGTAGCCCGAACTTGCCTTACTATCAATACCGCCGATGTACCATACCACGGCCCAAATAACCCTCTAGGTTCATGTGACCGCGTGTTTTTTTTTTTGATTTTTCAGACAAAAGCAATAACTTTTTCTAGTGTGTTTATGCCTCGGTTTCTGCTAATGCAGTACTTGTGCTAAATACTAATATTAATACTGATAATACTAAAATAAAAGAAAACCATTTACTGCAGAATTATTTGCTAAAAAAACGTCACCCAACTACATATTAAAGTAACTGGGTGTAATGTTTCAAGTTGCATTTACAAGTGTATTTATAATTGAATTGGAAACACTCCTGGTAGCTGCTACCACTGGTTTTAGGACAACTGGTTAACTTAAAAAGCATTTAGATTTAAAAATCGGCTGCTGACGCTAGACGAAATAATCATATTCTATTTTAAACAGGAGCGTCAACGACTAGCAAGAGTCTCTCCAACCTCTAAGTATCCGTGTGTATTTTGAAATTGAGGTTGGGATCTAAAATCTATCCTTTGCTCTCCAAGATTTCATTAGTAAACTTGTACATTACTATGCCGCAATAATTTAAATTGTAAAAAAATTATTGCATCAAAATAAAAACCAAATTATGTGAGGTTATAGGCGTGTTTTGTTGTTTGCGAATTCCTAATAATTCCAGTTCTCTTGGTTCTTTGATAAAC
This sequence comes from Oxystoma pomonae, assembly GCA_963921995.1. NCBI lineage: Eukaryota > Metazoa > Arthropoda > Insecta > Coleoptera > Brentidae > Oxystoma > Oxystoma pomonae. The sequence goes on along the minus strand of OY998163.1, from coordinate 121,589,147 downwards.
TCGGGGTAATGCCCGCGCAGCGCTAGGTCATTTTCGGAAGGCGAACGCACACGCGGAGTGGTTTCATATTCGTTTTAGGACAATGTTTTCGAAAACATATTTTTGAAAGATAAACATAACCTCGAATGATTTTCTGTCAGAAAACGTAAAAATACTCCTCTGTCCCGCTGCGACCCTTGTTGACAAAACACTTGCAGTTGCCATGGTATCGGGGGCCTTAGGATAGTTGGGGGCTTTAGGTTAGAGGGCGCTTTACTTATTTTGATTTCCCGATAGTAGTTAAATATAAATGGCCTAAAAAAGAATTAAAAAAGGACAGGGCCGTACCAGAAAAAAAGTGCGCTGAAGATGATTTTTCGATCGAAAAAAGAACTTTAAAATAAACTAAAACCTGAACTAAAACATTTTGGTTCGTATTTAACTTTTTCATCCTGATCCTGAAGGAAACGTCGGATTAAAGTTTCAAAAAGATCATTGTGTTTTTCTAAAAAGGTTGCCACAGACACGTTATTACAGAACTGAATTATCTCTTAAATTAAGGGAGATATCATCAATTGTTAATATCATCATTTTTCAACTTTCCCCTGTAGCTCGAAAACTACAAGGGACAGAATAAATCTGTTAATACTATTTTTTAAAGCTCAAGACAGTAAGACAGTATTGCGAAAACTGTTTGTTTAAGTAGATAATCAAATTAAACATTAGTGTATCGGAACCATAATTCACAATGTAAAAGATGTATGATTTTGGGAACTGAAAGGAAAAATATATATTTTTTTCAGCTTAATGAATAATGGAAAAGTCGCATTTTAGAATTCGTTCACAGAAGTTTCCAAACAAGAGAAATGTTTGCAAAGTAGTTGGAAAACTTACGAGGAAACTATAAAGGACATACTTACTATACCTAAGGCTTACGGCAAATAATGGGCCCCAAGTCTAGAACTCTGGATAAAAGAAACTTCGGTAGGTAGCTACGTCGTTAATTTCAAATTAATAGTATCGAGTAGGTATCTGCAAAACTTCGAAGAAAGCTAGGGAAAAGTAGTAAATCTTGACTGGTTAATATGGAAATGAATACATCAGGGATGCCTGCTAATCTCTAAAGTAGGTCTTAGCGACATTTCTAATTTAATATAAAGGGTGTTTCACAACTTAGACGACGTTTTCAAAAGCCTCTTACACACTAAGTGATGAAAACGTCTAATCGCTGAATATAAAACGAAATAAAAAGGTCAAACAATGACATACCTCTGATACAAAAAAAAAACAAAATTATGATTGTTTTTCACAAACCAAAACTACACTTTTTTGCACTCGACGCGCGTTTCGCTAACAATGTTAGCATCATCAGGAGACGATAAACAATGATTGTTTATCGTCTCCTGATGATGCTAACATTGTTAGCGAAACGCGCGTCGAGTGCAAAAAAGTGTAGTTTTGGTTTGTGGAAAACAATCATAATTTTGTTTTAGTGCAACCAAAGGTTCCAAATTTCCAACATACCTCTGATAATGTAAGGGGACACAGGAAAAACTTCGGTAAGTTTCTGCATCGGGCTGTTGTGCTTCGTTATAAATTAAAAAAATATCCAGTATTTTGCTGTTTAATTTTCCAAGAAATAAATAGTTGTATGATAGTTTTTACAACAGAACAAAAAACAAAATCACTAAAAAAACTAATACTCCGCACCACAACGCGAAGTGACTTTCAAAACTAAAATAGCTAATATTGCATAGTTTGTTTACTTTCTGGGGCTCGATTCTGGGCGTAATAGAACTATCATACCCTGGGAAGTAATCCATCGCACAAAAGTCATGCGAACAACGCACGGTGGTCAATTTTCATAAAAACGCGGACATAACTTGAAAAATTGAAAAATTCAAAATGTGTCTAAATTTGCCCTTATATGGTTGTCAAGATACTAGGCGAATAGTTGGCCAAAGAATAAACTATGCTTTTTACGAGTTTGATATTACGCATCAGTATTCAAAATTAAATTTCAAATAAAAGACCCAGAGTATGAAAGTATTCAACTGTTGATATCTCGAAAACAGGTGAAGATCGACATAGAAAAATGCTTTGAATTTTAAAACAATATACACATAAAAAATATACTAGTATACTGTAACACTTATATATTGTGTCAATTACTTTAAAGTAAATTTGATTCTAAACTATCATTGTTAGTTTAATTTAGCCAATTAATTAATATGTATCTTTTACTTTCTTAAAAATGTCTTAAGGTAAATGTGAAAATTCACACGATCATCCTGTGTATCAGCTAAAAAATATATAAATGCTTACTTATTTAAATATTGTAAACTATTTATTTTTTTATTAAAACTAAATATTTTGTACGATTAAATTACAATGTGGAAGTTTTTTTTTAATATCCGCGTTTTTACGAAAATCGACCACTGTGCGACGTCGTACTTTACGAGACGGTCAAGTTGGCCGTAGCATGCGCATAAGCGAGATCTGTCACGTGATGGTTTCATCCAATAGCGTGCTCTGAAATCATACGAGTGTCGTTTTTCAGACGAGCTTTCCTACAAGTCCATACTACTGGGTCTAGTCAAGAGAACGGCTTCGCTCAAAAATTGTTGTTCTAGGCAGCACTGCGCGTGCCCATAATAGATTTGTGATTCTTCGATCGTCCCGTCACTGCTTTTAAGTGCGTTTATTGGTTGACACTGCTTCCCTTCTCTCAGGCGAACGATCACTTCCTATGACTTCCAGAATCGGTACCTTGGGGCTCTATTCTGGGCGTAATAGAACGATCATACCCTGAGAAGTGATCAATCGCACAAAAGTCATGCGAACAACGCACGGTGGTCGATTTTCAAAAAAACGCGGACATAACTTAAAAAATTAAAAAATTCAAAATGTGTCTAAATTTGCCCTTATATGGTTGTCAAGATGCTATGCGAATAGTTGGCCAAAGAATAAACTATGCTTTTTAAGTGTTTGATATTACGCATCATTAAATTTCAAATAAAAGACCCAGAATATGACAGTATTCAGGTGTTGATATCTCGTAAACAGGTGAAGATAGACATAGGCTATGTTACATAAAAATGCTTAGAATTTCAAAACACTATATACATAAAAAATATACTAGTATACTGTAACACTTATATATTGTGTCAATTACTTTAAAGTAAATTTGATTGTTCTAAATTAACATTTTTAGTTTAATTTAGCCAATTAATAAATATGTATCTTTTACCTTCTTAAAAATGTCTTAAGGTGAATGTGAAAATTCAGACGATCATCCTGTGTATCGGCTAAAAAAGAATATACTAGTATACTGTAACACTTATATATTGTGTCAATTACTTTAAAGTAAACTTGATTATTCTAAACTAACATTTTTAGTTTAATTAAGCCAATTAATAAATATGTATCTTTTACCTTCTTAAAAATGTCTTAAGGTAAATGTGAAAATTCACACGATCATTCTGTGTATCAGCTAAAAAAGAATAAAAGCTTACTTATTTAAATATTGTAAACTATTTATTTTTTATTAAAACTAAATATTTTGTACGATTAAATTACAATGTGGAAGTTTTTTTTTAATATCCGCGTTTTTACAAAAATCGACCACTGTGCGACGTCGTACTTTACGAGACGGTCAAGTTGGCCGTAGCATGCGCATTAGCGAGATCTGTCACGTGATGGTTTCATCCAATAGCGTGCTCTGAAATCATACGAGTGTCGTTTTTCAGACGAGCTTTCCTACAAGTCCATATTACTGGGTTTAGTCAAGAAAACGGCTTCGCTCAAAAATTGTTGTTCGAGGCAGCTCTGTGCGTGCCCATAATAGATTGGTGATTCTTCGATCGTCCCGTCACTGCTTTTAAGCGCGTTTATTGGTTGACACTGCTTCCCTTCTCTCAGGCGAACGATCACTTCCTATGACTTCCAGAATCGGTACTTTGGGGCTCTATTCTGGGCGTAATAGAACGATCATACCCTGAGAAGTGATCAATCGCACAAAAGTCATGCGAACAACGCAGATTTTCAAAAAAACGCGGACATAACTTAAAAAATTAAAAAATTCAAAATGTGTCTAAATTTGCCCTTATATGGTTGTCAAGATGCTATGCGAATAGTTGGCCAAAGAATAAACTATGCTTTTTAAGTGTTTGATATTACGCATCATTAAATTTCAAATAAAAGACCCAGAGTATGACAGTATTCAGGTGTTGATATCTCGAAAACAGGTGAAGATCGACATAGGCTATGTTACATAAAAATGCTTAGAATTTCAAAACACTATATACATAAAAAATATACTAGTATACTGTAACACTTATATATTGTGTCAATTACTTTAAAGTAAATTTGATTGTTCTAAATTAACATTTTTAGTTTAATTTAGCCAATTAATAAATATGTATCTTTTACCTTCTTAAAAATGTCTTAAGGTGAATGTGAAAATTCAGACGATCATCCTGTGTATCGGCTAAAAACTAATATACTAGTATACTGTAACACTTATATATTGTGTCAATTACTTTAAAGTAAATTTGATTATTCTAAACTAACATTTTTAGTTTAATTAAGCCAATTAATAAATATGTATCTTTTACCTTCTTAAAAATGTCTTAAGGTAAATGTGAAAATTCACACGATCATTCTGTGTATCAGCTAAAAAAGAATAAAAGCTTACTTATTTAAATATTGTAAACTATTTATTTTTTATTAAAACTAAATATTTTGTACGATTAAATTACAATGTGGAAGTTTTTTTTTAATATCCGCGTTTTTGCAAAAATCGACCACTGTGCGACGTCGTACTTTACGAGACGGTCAAGTTGGCCGTAGCATGCGCATTAGCGAGATCTGTCACGTGATGGTTTTATCCAATAGCGTGCTCTGAAATCATACGAGTGTCGTTTTTCAGACGAGCTTTCCTACAAGTCCATATTACTGGGTCTAGTCAAGAAAACAGCTTCGCTCAAAAATTGTTGTTCGAGGCAGCTCTGTGCGTGCCCATAATAGATTGGTGATTCTTCGATCGTCCCGTCACTGCTTTTAAGCGCGTTTATTGGTTGACACTGCTTCCCTTCTCTCAGGCGAACGATCACTTCCTATGACTTCCAGAATCGGTACCTTGGGGCTCTATTCTGGGCGTAATAGAACGATCATACCCTGAGAAGTGATCAATCGCACAAAAGTCATGCGAACAACGCAGATTTTCAAAAAAACGCGGACATAACTTAAAAAATTAAAAAATTCAAAATGTGTCTAAATTTGCCCTTATATGGTTGTCAAGATGCTATGCGAATAGTTGGCCAAAGAATAAACTATGCTTTTTAAGTGTTTGATATTACGCATCATTAAATTTCAAATAAAAGACCCAGAGTATGACAGTATTCAGGTGTTGGTATCTCGAAAACAGGTGAAGATCGACATAGGCTATGTTACATAAAAATGCTTAGAATTTCAAAACACTATATACATAAAAAATATACTAGTATACTGTAACACTTATATATTGTGTCAATTACTTTAAAGTAAATTTGATTGTTCTAAATTAACATTTTTAGTTTAATTTAGCCAATTAATAAATATGTATCTTTTACCTTCTTAAAAATGTCTTAAGGTGAATGTGAAAATTCAGACGATCATCCTGTGTATCGGCTAAAAAAGAATATACTAGTATACTGTAACACTTATATATTGTGTCAATTACTTTAAAGTAAATTTGATTATTCTAAACTAACATTTTTAGTTTAATTAAGCCAATTAATAAATATGTATCTTTTACCTTCTTAAAAATGTCTTAAGGTAAATGTGAAAATTCACACGATCATTCTGTGTATCAGCTAAAAAAGAATAAAAGCTTACTTATTTAAATATTGTAAACTATTTATTTTTTATTAAAACTAAATATTTTGTACGATTAAATTACAATGTGGAAGTTTTTTTTTAATATCCGCGTTTTTGCAAAAATCGACCACTGTGCGACGTCGTACTTTACGAGACGGTCAAGTTGGCCGTAGCATGCGCATTAGCGAGATCTGTCACGTGATGGTTTCGTCCAATAGCGTGCTCTGAAATCATACGAGTGTCGTTTTTCAGACGAGCTTTCCTACAAGTCCATATTACTGGGTCTAGTCAAGAAAACGGCTTCGCTCAAAAATTGTTGTTCGAGGCAGCTCTGTGCGTGCCCATAATAGATTGGTGATTCTTCGATCGTCCCGTCACTGCTTTTAAGCGCGTTTATTGGTTGACACTGCTTCCCTTCTCTCAGGCGAACGATCACTTCCTATGACTTCCAGAATCGGTACCCTGGGGCTCTATTCTGGGCTTAATAGAACGATCATACCCTGAGAAGTGATCAATCGCACAAAAGTCATTCGAACGACGCACGGTGGTCGATTTTCCGGAAAACGCGGCAAAAATGGAAAAATTAAAAAAATTCAAAATATATCTAAATTTCCCCTATATGGTTGTCAAGATACTAGGCGAATAGTTGGTCAAAGAATAAACTATGCTTTTTACGAGTTTGATATTACGTATTCAATTGTTAATATCTCGAAAACAGTTGAAGATTGACATTGGGTACGTTATATAAAAATGCTTAGAATTTCAAAACAGAATGCAAAAATGCAATAATATCCTGGGTGTTTCATTTGAAAGTTTCGGTTGGCATTCTTTTTAATATACCCTATATACATAAAAATATTCTAGTATACTGTAACATTTATATATTGTGTCAATTACTTTAAAGTAAATTTGATTGTCTAAACTAAAATTTTAAGTTTAATTTTGTGAAGTGAGCTTAAAATGAAAATATTATGTGACTTTAACTGTAACGTGACCATCAGTGCTATATTCAAACTGTATTTGAGATCCCAACATTTTTGGCTAAATAAAACCCATTCAAGCTCCAATCGTCTTTCAATCTACATGTCCTTCGTAGATCCCTCCTCACACCACCATCACAAACTTAGCTAATTATAATAAATATATATATTTTACCTCTTAAAAATGTCTTAAGATAAATGTGAAAATTCACACGATCATCCTGAGTATCAGCTAAATAAGAGTAAATTTATCTTTTTATTAAAACTAAATATTTTGTACGATTAAATTACAATGTGGAAATTTTTTTTAATATCCGCGTTTTTACAAAAGTCGACCACTGTGCTAGTCCTACTCTAAAAGACGGCCAAGTTTGCCGTAGCATGCGCATTACCGAGTTCGGTCACGTGATGGTTTCGTCCAATAGCGTGCTCTGCGGCTTCGCTCAAAAATTGTTGTTCGAGGCAGCTCTGCGCGTGCCATAATAGTTTGGTGATTATTCGATCGTCTCGTCACGGCTTTTAAGCGCGTTTATTGGTTGAAACTACTTTTCGTCTCTCATCGAACGATCACTTACTATGACTTCCAGAATCGGTACCCTGTGATACGATACAGACTTGGTTGATAAACTTGAATGTACAGTCGAAGGCGAAGAAAATTTTTAAGCGCATTTTTAATTATTTTTTTGAGAAAACCTTTAAACAAACTTAAGCTATGCATGCAATAAATGCAACTCAGTATTTAAATTACAGTCTAGTTAGTAGTTTTTCGAAAAAAAAAGTTTTTTTTGTGCTTCCTTTATTTTAATTTGAATATCTAAATGGAGTAAATTGCACTGGGGAACAGTGAAATGTTTCCTAGAACAAAATAGCAAAACGTTACGTATTTTATTATACTAATTAGACATTTACAGTGGGATTTACTAAGATCTAAAATAGTACACCCCACAGGTTTAAATATTTACACCTACGGGCGGTACTGAATCTTAAAACCAATTTTAAAAAAGCACTTACCAAAAAAAAAGTTATTGATTATTTTGTTTTGCAAAATACCACTAAAAATTGCTTTTTTTCTCAAAATATACCATATTTTAGGAGAAAATGCCCTAAAAATATTTTTTTTTTGACAGGTTTCAAATTGGCAAATGATGAATACGCAAAATATTAGGCACATATTAGACACTTACAGTAAATATTTCAACGCATCGCTATACCGAACGCGTTCGAAATCTAGCCAAAAAAGAACACACTGCATTTATGACTTGTTTATGCGATGTTTGGAACGATGCCCGCTTTTTGAAGGGTGCGATGGCAGAACTGCTGATTGAAATCGTACGCAACGAGTGGAATCAGCTAAACTGTCATCCATAGGTTAAGGCGCTACAGTAGATACGACAGTTACGTGTTAAACGGTTCGGAACTATTTCGAGTTTGGTGAGTCTGCGCAGATATGCACGCGACCAATAACCATACTTTTATATTGATTTTTCTTTTTTAATTTGTAATACGACGAATCTATGGTAAACCCACACATTAGAAAAAGTCTTCGTGTAAATAATATTAATACCCCTGGTTTGGAATACACAAGTGTCGCATTTTCTAACTTATTATTACCAAAAATTAGCCATACTAAACTTGATGAAATAAGGAAAGGGTGTTTTAACACTATATATAAATAGTTAAATGGAGTCCAAATGCAAGTGTGGGACATCACTCTCTAAGACCTCTGCGTCCAGTCTGCAAAATGTCCTCTGGAGTAAAATATTTATCACACACGTAAAATTTGTTATATATTTCATCAGCACTTAGTTTATTCGCGTTTAACGGCTTCAGTATACTTCTGAAAAATTACAGGATTGCCTTTGGAGAAACAATGTCTCCCCGTTTTTTTATTGGGATCATGGCACGGTCTCCGCAGCTTTGAATACAACACACTCTAACTCTTTGTTTCTCAGCCATTGTAATCGACGGATAAAATCACAATTTTTTGAACAGGAATAATCACAGAATCACTTTTTAAAAACCTTGGCAAACCTCAGTTTTCAAAATGGAACTCATAAGTTATGAGTCATAACCGACATTCTGTCACTTTTGCCATAATGTGCCCTCTGACGGACAACCCTAGAAGGGGTAAGAGGAGGAGCTGCAGATTTCTAGAAAGAATATTGCCAACCTAAATATTATTATGTTGGCAGTTCCTTTGCACGCGGAAACATAACCTCACTTTTCGCGAAAAATAATTATTGGCGGGAAGGGTGAAGTGACGGATCTTAGTTCCTTAATCTATGCTGTCATCGCACCTGTCAAAAAAACGGGCATTGTTCGGACATGGCATAAACAAGTAAAAAATGTAGTGTATTTTGGCTTTGTTCAGAACGCGTTAGGTATACGAATACCGATGCGTTGAAATATTTACTTTAAGTGTCTATTAGCTTCATCTGTGTTTGAGGTTATAAAGTTGATTATTTTTTAGGACAAATTTACAGCCACCAGAAAGGATTTTTTTGTGGCAATTGCTAATAAGTTCGTTTATGATTTCCATAAGTAATCGTTTTTACAAGAATTAATTTACCTTATATAATATCCCAAGTTGTTTATTAATTAATAAAATACCTCCAATTTTGTCCAGAAAAACCCATATTTTGAACCCGTTTTCAGCATAAAAAATATATTTATGAGGGCACTACGAGGCAAAACAAACATAATGAAAACTGTTTCCAATGAAAAAAATCGAAAACAACTATTGATTTATTTACTTATTTATTTCAATATTGAGTTTAGCTGAGAGCTTAATATTCAACCAAAACTTTCCACTGAAAGATCACACTCAAAAGTGTTTAAGCTGCAGTTTTCATCGGTACTTCAATAATGGCCACTTTCTTATGTCCCACTAGAAAACCGACGTTGAAAAAGGATTTTTGCTGAGATGGTCAATAAGTCTCTCATCTTGCACTTCAGAACTTACTTTTGGTCGTCCTGATCCATCTTTCCTATCCGTAGAATTATTTTCAATCCAGCGCTTTTTCCATCGCATTATCGTCATTTTATCAACTTCAAAATGGGTGGCCGCTCTTCTTATAGACCAACCGTCTTCTATAACTCGAGTGATAATTTTAACTTTTGTAAATGTTGATATCTGTGGCAATTTTAAGGATGTCACACTGAATTTTAAGCTGTCAGGCATACTCATAATAGTATACACTAATGGAAAGCTAAATTTTGTGGCATAGGTTTATCTGAAATTAACTGTACTTTATAAGGTGTTTAAAACTTGTAACATAAATCCTAAATTGTTAGTTTCGTTTTTATATAATGTTTTTAGGAATTGGTCTAAGAGAGTAAATTTTGTGAGTGCGAAAAGATTTTACTACCACCAATATCGTGAAGGTCGTGGACAAAGAAGGCTATGCTTTTTGATATTTAAAGGAAAGATTCCCTAGAATCAGCGACGCTAAAATTAGAGGCCCTGTATACGATTTTTGACAGTTATTGTTTTACCAGAGGTGAGCAACTGGATTTCATAGTTGCTAGGGAATGTATAAAAATAAATTGTGTGTTGGCAATGATAGTTGGTAACCTCTGACAATAAATAATTTTGTCACTGTCACATTTTTGATTAAGAAACGTACGATTTAAAAATGGAATTTTGCTGTATCAAAAACGGTAAAAACACGTGCCTCGACGAATTTGTATTGTTCCGTTCTCTAACGCCAAAAAAGGAAAATTAATAAAAATTGCCGAATTTGCGAGGTAAGTGTTACTTTGTTAATAAGTAGCACATTATTTTCCTTGTTTTATTGTAAGAAAAATATGAGTCTTTATATTTTACCTATTATTTACATTTTAAATATCTGCGCGTGTATATTCACTGTTTGTTTTTTTTTTTTTTTGTCAAAACTTGATATATTTTACTAACCAAACAAAAATCCATCTTTTAAAAACTGTCTGGGGAAATTATAAAAAGAGACAACAAAACAACAGTCCATTTCATAAAATCGCTTTTACATGCAAATATGAAAAAACTAGAAAGAGAGCGCAATATGAGTTGCCCACCTCTGGTAAAACAATAACTGTCAAAGGGCCTCTAGCTAAAATTAAAGAAGGAATATTTGTGGGTCCCTAGATAAGGAAACTTTTCGCATATGGGCAATTCGATTTCATATTTCAAGGCAAGGAAAATGAAGTTTGAAATGCATTTAAAATTCTTGTAACAAACTTTGTGTGAAACACTCGAGGAGAAAATTATACCCAACTTCTCTTGAGCTACCAAATGTCATTTTTTGGGCTCTCATCTAGATTACTTACCGGAAAATTGTGGTGCTGTAAGTAACGAGCATGGTGAGAGGTTCCAACAAGATATTTTAAACATGGAGAGAAGGTACCAGGGAAAATGGAACTGTGAGGTGTTAGCCGACTACTGCTGGACCATTACGAGAGATCCCGTAGAGGCTATTTTCAAAAGGCAGGCAGAGAAGCGCAAAATAAGTTTCTAAACTCCAGATTCAATACAGGTGTGCTAATTAATTGCTTTATTAAAAATTAAAAATATATGCTTATATATATGTTATATAAATTCTGTAAAAAATAATATAGTTTTATTTAGAAGCCAACTTAAATCTTTAATTGGTATTTTTTCGTTAATTGGGTGTAGTTAAACCAAAAAAAATATTTTTTGTTTAGGAAACAAAAACAGGGATTGTTCCCTGGTGTTACTATAAATCCCTGTTTTTGGCTGAAAACGGTTTCACAATTTTTTTTTGAGTACGATATGAAGTTCAACAAACGCAAAAATATAGAATCCAATTTTTTGACAATAGATACCATTAGCGCTCAAGCACTTTTAGTTTTGTCCATCAGTTTGATTAACAGACCCCATTCAGGTTAGACATAACACTTCAGTCCTTTTAGCTAAGATAATAAAATGTCTCGGCGACAATGGCTAAAACATATCCTTTTAAAAGTGGTTGACATATAGTTATGTCTAACCTCTAGGAGAGCGATTCTCTAAGGTCAATAGATTTTATACTAAATAAAAACATTACTTAGATAACAACCTATTTTGTCCACTCTTTTTTGCTCTTCTTGGTCTTACCCTTTCGAGTATTCAAATTGTTTATTGTCTTGTAAAACTTTTTTGACAGCTTTGACTAGGCCTGATGTAGAGCAACAAGAATGTTTTTCTTCAAATGAAGATCCTATATATCTTTTTATTTTTAAGCTCTACAAAATATTACCTTAATTTTCTTACCACACCAAGGTCTTCCATTACAAGCTTCTTATATAATTGCACATGACATAAGGATTGTATTTTTAATATTAGTTTGTAAATGTGCCATCTCGAAAACTCTTAATAGCAGATCTAAAATGTATTGTGTTGTTAGAATAGTAATTTTTTATTATACCGAAAAACGATTAATGTATGGGGTATCACCCTCTAATTAGGCAAAAAGTGTGTGTTCCACTTTAACGAAAGTCAATTTTATTTCGATTCTTGCGGACAATCTTTAGGAAAGTGGAAAATACAAAAATCTATTTTAGCAATTTTATACCGACGACGCGACGCGGCGCCATATTAATAGAACAATAACTTTTGTTTTATTTTTGAGTGCTTAAAAACTGACAAAAGCTATTGAAAAACCTATTAAATGCCAGAAAATATAATAAAAAACATAATTTTTTTAAAAGAAAGTAAATGTAAAAGTGAAAGTAAATACTAGAGAAATTCTAGTAACATATATTTTCTATTAAACCCTTAAGGTCGTAGTTACAATCTGGGGAATTGTTTTTAGCAACATTGTACGGGAAATCAATTTAACTATGTCGACCTGATTTTTTTGCAAAATTTTGCGTCATTGTTTATGTTTATCCACAGTGGGACACCAGATATTTTTTAGCACCGGGTCAAAAATTTGGTTACCTATTTTGACTTTCCGCGTTCTGCGCCGCTAAAAAACCAAGTAAAATACTAAAATAAAAGAAAACCATATATTGCAGAATTACCAGCTAAAAAAACGCTACCCAACTACGTATTAAAGTAACTGGGTGTAATGTTTAAGGTTGCATTTACACGTGCATTTATAATTGAATTGGAAACACTCCCGTTAGCTGATACCGACAACAGGTTAATTTAAAAGTGCAGATTTAAAAATCGGCTACTGGCGCTAGATGAAATAATCGTATTTTATTTTAAACAGGAGCGTCAACGACTAGCAAGAGTCTTTCCAACCTCTAAATGGAGCTTTACTGACCTGTTTTGTTAGTACTCAAGTATCCGTATGTTTTTGAAACTGAGGTTGGGATTTAAAAAGTATCATTTGCACTCCAAGATTTCACTAGTACACTTGCATATAACTATGCCGCAATAATTTAAATGTAAAATAAATGGTTAAATCAAAATAAAAACCAAATAATGTGGGGTTGTGGGCGCCGAATATTTCTATGCGAATTTCTAGTAATCCCACCGAGCCAGTAAAGTTCTTTTGGTTCTTTGATACACTCGGGGTAATGCCCGCGAAGCGCTAGGCCTTTTTCGGCGGGCGACCGCACACGCGGAGTGTTTTCATATTTGTTTTAGAACAATGTTTTTGAAAACACATTTTTGAAAGAAAAACATAACCTTGAATGGTCAGAAAACGTAAAAATACTCTTGTGTCCCACTGCGGCCCGATTTAAAGTTTGTTTGCAAAACACCTGCAGTTACCATTGAATCTCATAAATTCTGCGATCTATCGGCCAACACTTGAACTGCGTATGTCTCCCAAATTCAATGAAGTCTGATTGATTGATCGGTTTTCTTTTCCGGAGTGCACAGGCTTTTAGAAAAAAAGAAACTTAGTTTTTATTTTCGCTAAAGCAAGGAAATATAAAAAGGAAAAATTTCATCCAGAGGAAATTGTAAGTATTTGTCTATTTTTTTTTGTAAATCGGGTTTGTTATAAATGGCAATTATTTTGAGGCTTTTGGGGTAGATGATATCACCAGATCTTTTATTTTAAAGAAAAAATAATTGAGAATTTTTAAAAATCCTTCAGAAATTTTTGCAGAGCATTTAAAAATGATCACCCCTGCAAAATTTCAGCTAAATCTGATGTTTAGTTTTCCCTGTGCACTCTGGCAAAAGATTAAAAAATTAAAGAACAAGGCGTTGCCAGTCGTACCTTTTTTTACTTAAAATCTGGAGAGAAACTATAGCCTTGCCATACCAAGATCTCGCTCTGCTCAGTCAAACTTCAAATTATTTATTAACCATAATTTTTTAATATTATACTAACCATTTTTTTTAGTTTGATCTCACCAACACATTAAAAAAAAAGTCGCAAAAAAAATTAAAACTTTTTAGGATAAAACCGCACAGCGGAGTTTGCAAACTTTTTTTAATAACACGATTTTTCGTCAAAGCCACATAAACACGACAAAAAGTCAAAAGCCATTAAATTGCGAAGTACATACGATATTTTTTGTAAAGTTTCGTTGTTTACTTTTTTGCTTTATCTGCGATTTAATTTAAAGTATCAACTTCAAATTATTTATTAGATATTCTTTATATATAAGAGGTAGTTTTCACAAATAGTGCGCTCGTTATTTAAGCATACGCTTGTCAAAAGTATTTTGTTCATACCTTTATCAAGAAATCCTAAAGACAGGACAAAAACTCGAACACAGCATTCACTGAAAAATCATCATTTCTATACGATAAATTAAGGGCGACTGTTGGATAAACCAAAAATGGTTTTCAGTCGGTGACTTTGCATTGTAAGTTCTTTTAATTTCTGACTTATTTTGACGTATTTTTGAAATTAAGTACTTTTACGATTACTTGAAGAGAACTGAGGGAAGAGGATTAATAATTTTTATTGAAAAAACTGAATGAATCATCAGTTTTTAATGAATGTATAAAAAAATGTGGTTTGGTGATGAAAAGTCACTAAATCAGAATAAAGTGCATGTATAAGCCAGTTGTTTCAAACAATTTTTTTGTAATTTACCAGAAAACTTACCTCAAACAATAAAAGAGATGACATCTCCAACAAACCCGAATTTCCATATTTTTTCCACATTATCCAAGTATATGATTTACAACCGCAATAACAACACAATAACTGAACCAGACATTCTTAAAATGTACCGTATTAAGAAACTTTTTTTATTTAAAAAAAAAACACCCTAGAAAAAGTCTCACAATTCACAAACTCAAAAGAAAATACAAACTTTTTTAAGTAAAAAGATTTTCAGCACAAGGCGAGGCAGTTATAAACTTTTCTTAATTCCCCGAATTCGCGCACTACAAAAAGCCCTTAAAACCGCGAAATCACACGTCCCAGGATTTTTTGCGACTTTTGTTGTTTGCTTGTTTGGTCCATCCACATACAATTAAAATACGAAACGCCAAATTCATTACCACGTTTTTCAGAATCCGTCTTTGTCTAATTCAGAGCGAAAAAGGAGAAGTAGAGAGTATGACAGAGGTGTAATGGAATAATTCACTACATAGACGAGACGTCACATTTTCCGCAATAAAAAAATCACTACTCGAGTTCCGAGTACCACGATTTCTCACCACTCTTTATTTATTTATATGCATTAGAGAGGGCAATAAATAAAGCGATACAAGCTCGGAATCCCCTGGAAGAAGAGCGTCAGGACGCCCGTCTCCATCGCGACGCGCGGATTTGACTGATATTACATCGAATTCCTTAACTATTTATTCGACCACGGTGTTGTTTCGGTGGTCTATTTTTAAAATCGTACAGAGCCACGCGTTTTGTGTGTAAATAAGATTTGAATATAAAAATCAAAATTTGAATTTTTAGAACATGATACTTAAGATTAAGGAATTTTAATTCTCTACGTAGTAGTAGTAGTAGTCACGATCACACGTTCATCCTCTTTGGATTTAAGCGTCAAGAGGTTTTCCAGCTCCTACTTCTCTATAGGCTGTTCATCTTGCTTGCAAGTTCTCCTTTCAGCATTCTATGCAAGTTGCTTTCGAAAGAATTTTTGAATTTCGAAAGAATGATCGGAACGTTCATATTCTTCATTTTGAGCAATAAGAATGCTCAAAAGCTGGCAAACTTTTACCAGCGTGCATGCTGATTTGATTATTATTTTTTAAGAGAACACCTTGGCCAAAGCCAGTGAATACAATACAATAAATATTTATTTTCCTTCGATAAATTAGAATAGCATGAAAGACTTCAAATAACATAGTTAAAGTAATTTTCTCTTAAATGTGTTAAAATAGAACATTCAATTAAATGTTTCGTATTTTTTTACACTAACTGGTTAAACCTACTTAATATTATTGGATTATAGGTTATATGTTTTGGAAAAATATTCATTTATATTATAAAAGGAATTCGTAATAAAAAACGGATTAACTACAGTTTTAAAATGATTTGATGTTGTAATCTCTTGTAAAGTTTTAGGTAAACGTTTGAAGACCTTTATGTCAATAATAAGCAAATGCTCTCCAAGTTTGCTTGTTTTTATGAAGGAAGGAACTCTTAATTGATTTTGTTGTCCATATTAAATGTAAGAACATCCTTATTAGAGATAATAGTTTTTTTTTGCAATTGTAATTTTAAATCGAACAAAACTGTATTACGACAAGTGTGTCTTTGAGGCTTCTTTGTATGCTGAAACCAACGACTAATAATAAAAAGTATTTTATTCCACTTAGATTCTAATTCTTACCACTTATAATAACCGTAGAATCATCGCAATGACACACCAAATTACTGTCTCCAATTGCAGCGTTTAGGTCCTCTATACAATAGGGTGAATCAAGTCCAATTTACTCTCCATTCCGTACGACCGAGGTGGGGTTGAAACCCGCTGCAGTGTTATCTTTTTGAAATTTATTTTGTTTTTATTATTTTGTTTTATTTCTGCCTTGCTCGAGAAACAGACTGGTAAGTTCTTAAGTAAAATAATACATTTTTAAAACTAAAAATTGATGTCTACGAAGTTGCCGAAAAAGTGCAGAGGGTCAAATGGTACTATCAAGGCAGACCATTGAGACTTTTTTTTGAACAATTTTGTAAATCGCCCAGAACCTAGTTTATCAAAAATTCATAGGTTTGTGCAGAACTTTGAAAGGTTTAGTTATGTAGCGTCAAGAAACCATAAAAAATCCATTGTTTTGAATGACGAGCAGGAAGTACGAGATGTGATGATTTGCGCTATAGTGAAGTTAACTAGCCACCAAATTGCCGAAGCAGTTGATACGTCTTCAGCCACTGTCTTACGTTTTCTCAAAAAGAATGGTTATCATTCTTACAAAGCGTCAAAAACGCATCAAATTTTTGCGGAGGACAACTATCGTCGTATGAAATTTTGCGAAACAATGATGGAAAGGGCTAATCGTGATGAAAACTTTCTAAGATCTATTCTTTTCACAGATGAAAGCACTTTTCCATTATTGAATCGTCATAACACACGTTCGATATTGTTCGATGGAAAATTTGCATTTGTATTTTGACGTAAGAACACAGTATCCCCAAAACCTAAATATTTGGGGGGGGGGGGGGTATTGTAGGGGAACACGTAATTGGGCCATTTTTTATTGACGGAAATTTGAATGGTGCTAGATACTTGTATCTACTGCAGCAGCATATTACTCCAACTGCTAAGCAGTTGTTAGGTGTGAGATTTGGTAAAACATGGTTTCAACAAGATGGTTGTCCCGCTCACAATGTTGGCCTTGTTAGGGAATATCTTGATAATGTAATGTACGATCTTACTCCTAATGACTTCTATCTGTGGAGTTATATCAAAAATAAAGTTTAGGGGCATGAAAGGGCTAATAATTTGGAAGAACTTCGTATTAAAATTGAAGAAGCTTTTCAAACCACCCATAACATGCTTAGAAACATTGGAAGGAGTTTTTATAATAGGCTTGGATATTGTCTAGCCCAGCAAGGAGGACTTTTCGAACATTGCTCTAATTTTTTTTTTGACTGGGAAAATCTTTTTGGTTTTTAGAATTTATTATTTCGTTTTGAGAACTTGCTGTTTTATTTTGTTTCTCCTTATTATTTTTATTGTAATATGTTGCTAGTGATAAATCTGAGCAGTTAAAAATAAAGCGCTCTAATTTATCAGTAAAAAAACAAGAAAATTACGTTATCAAAATTTGCGTATTTATTGACCAAATTCCGGTTTCATAGACTACACTTCACTGGTTAGAGGCGTACTAAACTAAAAAAATACTACCTTTTTTGATAATTAGTTGAGAAATCATTGACTGACACACACTGTTTTTTTGGATTCAAAAATGAGACAAAAAAATGGTTTTCCCTAATCTTTAATTCCAAAGCACTTTAATCTGTTAATTAAAATGTCGTGATCAACGCAATCAAATGCCCTACTAAGATCACAAAAAATACTAGTAGGCAAATATCCTGCTTCCATGTAATCTAATATGTTTCTTATATAAACATTCATTTCGTCGATCGTGAAGACACCTGTTCTATAACCAAATTGATTGGACGAAATTGTTTCGTTTCTTTCTCAAAATGGTTTCAGTCTACACAAATATTCAATAATTTAGGAAAAGACTGAAGTAAGTGGCACAGGTCTATAATTCCTTCCTTTTTGGTATTGGTACTATTTTAATTACTTTGAGTATTGCTGGGAAAGTGCCTGAATCGAAAGCTTTGTTAATTAAATACGTAAGTGGATTAATAACTCTATCAAATCAAATCAAACAATGTTTATTAAAATATTTTAACTGTACAAAACATCTTGAAGCTATTTCCTATCTCTGTGCCTGTTTACCCTAATTTTATTTACAAATAATTATGTTTTCTATTGTTCTAGTTACTTAGAGACACTTTAAATTAAATAGCTTGGAACCTCATCAAAACCGTAGGAAAATTTGGATTTCAGTTTATTCTTTATTTAATTGGAAAAACTCACTTTCTGTGTAATGAATCAAAGTGAAAACGTTTCTATAGTTTTTTGTGAGTATGTTCGTCTGTCTGTTTATTGCTCTTGATTGATTTTCTTTATTATCTGAAGTGGAGCTTCTTTAGAAAATAAATTAAAGTGAGTAAAAAGACAGTGTAGCTTTAGCCGTGGTTCAAGAATGTGAGCATTCCCAGATGACCATTCACTCGAAATTTAAGGATCAACCCCCATCATCAATGTGTTTCCTAGTCAGCAACCAGTTCTTGGCAGCTAGGGCTAAGCGAAACCTATACGTTCGAGCCATCCGGCCACAGTTTTTTTGGACCTTAATTTTGTCAACTTTATAGGTGGCAAGAATAGTAGCAAGAAATTTAATTATGTTACCTAGCAAAGTGAGGGGCGACGGATAGCTGAAAGTGTTTCTAAGTGTTAAAAGAGAGGGGGAGGGAGGATTCATACGAAAAATGCGAGGATTTGTTTCAGTAATTTTATGTCTGGTGGGTAAAGTGCCTTTGTGAGGAGCTGTCAAAAATAGTGCCGATAAGTTATTAGTTATTTCTGAGCGCAACAGCCAAGTTCAAATCATTTTCAAAGTTAACGAACTTGAATTACGTAAAAAACAAATTTTTTTGTTATTGTTGTGCTTTATTAAACTGCACGTGTGTAAAATACACAAATTTCATTATCCTGGGAAAAGATTGGCTCACGACTTAAGGTTACATTCATACAGTAAATTACGCGCATCTACGACACTACATAGCAGTTTTAAAACCTGGCCAGCAGCCTAAAGTCGTGGCCATATACCTATGATACCATAACGGCCCTGCCCTTGCATTCTCAGAAAAATAAACCAGTAGCGATAATAACTCTCGGAATCAAGTTAGCCTGAAAAAAATGCAGGTCAGAAACTCTTCTGGGCGCAAGTAGACTTTTGCAAAGTTATTATTGTTACAAATTTTGCGACACTATTAATAGAGTATCTCACTGTTATACAGGGTGTTTCAAATTCGATGCTCACCATGGGGATCTCCTAAACGGAGATACGAAAAGATTTAAATTAGGGCAAAGTTGCGCAATTTGATGCTTTACCCAAAAATAAAAATAAAGTTTACAAAATCCGAGTAGTTCCGGAAAAGGATATTTCCGGAACTACTTGGATTTTGTAAACTTTATTTTTGGTTTTGGATATAGCATCAAATTGCGCAACTTTACCCTAATTTAAACCTTTTTGTATCTCCTACCATTTAGGAGATCCTCATGGTAAGCATCGAATTTGAAACACCCTGTATACTCACGGCAAATGCTTCATATAAGTGAAATGTTTTTGTAGAGGAAATAAAGTCAGTACAAATAATTCTAGTGTACAATATATGCATACGAACGACTTTATCTTTTTTTTTTCTCATTTCTCACTGTCACTATAAGGTAACAAGTAACAAGTAACAAGAAGTAACAAGTTACCAGGTAACGCGGTTACTCGTTTTCAATTTTTCGTTACCAGACTATATTACCAGCCTAGAGAAAAATGTGTTTTTTATTATTTTTTTTTTACAAATCTCACGCTTTTGTATGATATGTCATAACTACGATCACTGAAAGTAACCGTGACGTCATGACAAGTAACCCAAACGAGTTACTACTGTCCTCGAGGAAAAAGCCTTTTAACCTAGAAACTACTCGAAATATTAAGCAACATATTTTTAACTTTTTTTTGTTTGGGGGGGGTTTCAAGCATAAACAATAAAATAACCTAATTTGAAGTAAAAATGTGACCATAATTAATACAAGGAAACAGGTGCTCAAATGTAGAGAGAGGAGGGGTAAACTAAATTAAAAATTATTTGTATACCCAAAATCATGGTTCAATGCGCTAAAATCGTAAATATTGATCGGGTCTTGGGAATCTGAGTTCTTTATTTACCCAGAATTTGTTTGTAAAAATGCTAAAATGCGCTGCAGGCAAATGTTTTTGCGAAAACCAGAGGCAAAATGTTTTGATAAAATTACCTTAAAAAGACCATTTTGATGATGATCCAAATCACACATTTTTATTGCGGTCATGAGCAAACGAAATCGTAAAAATGAAAGGCAGGCGAAACATTTTGTAATTCATAATTTTTTAAAGATTTTTATTTAAAAAAAAGTCCAGACTCTTGTATTTTATTTCCTATGGGAGGGGGGGTTTAGAGACGAAAATGAATGACAGCAAACCATCTAAACAATGTAGTTATCGAGTAGGATATGATTTGTAGAAGCGTCGGAAATAGACCGATACCATTTTCGTCCCTAGAAAAGAAAATACTTTCTTCTCTTGAGATGAAAATGAAAAAAATTTAATAATAATAAAATATACCGATCGTTTTGTTCTTCAATAAATAATTGTTTATATTTAGATGTGTATATAATCATCTTTAAATCCAAAAATTGTTAGCGCTATTTATTCGCTAAATTCATGAAAATATATTTAGCAACATATAAGTCAGAGATGCTAAAAATTCTAGGTTAGTCTTTGGCCCCGGCGCAACTTCTATTATTTGACATATTTTTACTTATTTTATTTCTATAGAAACAACTGCGTTCTATAACTTTTAGACATTCGCGAGTAAAAATAGATATACTTAGACCATCATCATAGTTGTTCGATTCGGATATTTTAAAATGTCCCATTTACTTGTGCTTTTTAAAATTAAATGTGTCACAGCTTACGAGGTTATTGTAATGCTCCAAATTAAAAATTTATCTATAACATTTGCACTAAGATTGATTTAGTGTCTTACGTCGACCTATAAACTATCAAACATTTTCGGTAGAATTTACTAAAAGGGTTTAGTGAAATTTAAAACTATTCTAATTTTAAGTGAATTTTTTGGTTTTAAGCATTTTAAATTAACCCTCCTTGAGTTTTAGACATAGTTTGATTTATAAGAAGAATTTGAATAAATTTGTCTATTAAATAATCATCTTAACAAATCTTTCGTTGCATTTAAGAAGAAAGTTTCAATTTCGAAGAAAAGAAAATTAAAAAATTTAAACCCACGCGGGGTAAGTAAACACTATGTAGAACAAATTAAAATTGGGGTTATACTTATGTCACTCTAATTAAAACTTACCCTTGTTAATTAGTTTTTTCAATTAAAACTTAATGTCACGCAACGATTTAGATGGGTAATAATAAAATAAGGAGTAGATTAATTTTGGTTTTTTTTTTTAAACGTGTTTTTATTTATTTTTTACATTTCTGTCACTGTCGAAATGTCAGTTTCAATATAAACCTGTTAAAAAAAAAAAAGTTTTAGGGTATTTTCTCCTAAAATATGGTATATTTTGAAAAAAGCAGTTTTTTAGTGGTATTTTGTAATAACAATACAAAATAATCAATAACTTTGTGTCTTTTCTGCATGGGTAAGTGTTTTTTAAAAATTGGTTTTAAAATTCAGTACGCACTCAAGTGTAAATATTTAGACCTGTGGTGGTACTATATTAGATCTTAGTAAATCTCACTGTTTTTTTTCGTCGGTTTAATTCGTGTCACAAATGTAAATCGCATGGTTTAATTTTTGTTAGATTAGATTAGATTATAATGGGGTGGTGTAGCCATCTGTCTACCTTGATCTTCTCAGATCTATTATGGTTGTTGCAGTAACGTCATGAAACCCAGAAGCTTTGCCAGTGTGTCCTCTATATAGCTTTCTGGCCGCGGAAATTCTAGGTCTCCCAGTAAGGCCCTGGTTCTAACTAGGCCTTCACATTGACATACGATATGTAATGAGATTTGTTTCTCTTTCTTGCAGAAGCAGCATGTTGCATCTTCTTTCAATCCCATTGCATACAAGTGCTTATTGAGGTTGTAGTGAACTGTTAGGAGCCCTACTATTTGTCTGACAAGCTTCTTTTCCTTACTAAGAAGTTCTGCAGTCATCTTCGGTAAACGTTCTGTAATGAACTGTTTGGCCTGTCTTGGTCCAGGCGTTTGCTTCCACAGATCGTTCGTCTTTTTGTTAAGCCACTCTTTAATAGATTGCTTGACTCTGACCTTAGCGACCCCACAAAATGGTTCAGACCCTGTGAACTTTATTGCCGAGCCTTGTCTGGCAAATTCATCGGCTTTTTGTTTCCAGCGTGTCCCCGATGTTCTAGGATCCAGTCTAGTGTCACTCTTTTGGTGCTTGCCAGCTTATTTAGAGCTTTATTTTTGTGAACAAAATAAGGAATAAATTCCTAAAATATCCATAATGAAGTTAAAATATAAAAAAGGTGAGGGAGGAAAGTGTTGGCTTTTTTGCCTATGCTACACAGTAAAAAAACAATGCGGTAGCATCAATAGAAGTTCCTATTGATATTCCTGAAAGACAAGTAGGAATTGTGTCAATGACAATCCCTTTACATCAATAACAACAAGTTATTGAATACAAATTAATAAAGCTGTTTCTTTTTAAGACAATCCTACTTGTCGTTCTAATATTAAATATTGTTTTATCTGTCCAGTTTTACCCCTAACTAATTTCTAAGACAGTAGATAGGTTACATATTTACATCGCGGAGCAGACGAATTTTTGATCACGAATCTGATTGGTTGAATTACGCCACGTGGTACACGCGCCTACAAATCAAAATCCGTCAGCTTCGCGATGTAAATCCCGAACTTAGCAAGTGTGTCAACCCATCAGTCTTTCCACTACACCTGAGAAGAAATTGGCTGCTACAACCTGCGACAAACAAAATATTTTTTTTTTTAAAGAAATGTTCTTCATTTGGGTTTGCTTTGGTTTGCTAGATCTTTTCTGAAGGTGTGCCTCATATGTTAAAATGAGTTTAGCTAGTGCTTAATATACGGTTAGTTTTGGGCAGAGATATAGATTGTTGGAACATAAACGTAAGCGGGGTTAGTTTCTCGATTAGTTTTCGATGAGCCCAAGCTAGTTGCTCAGGGCGAAACATCGTTTAATAATTTCTCTTTTCGCTTTGGTCCTTTGTGTGTTCCTTGTGGGATGCTCATCCAAGTTTGAATTTTCGTTATTTCCACCCAAGACCTTTTTGATTTTTTGATCTTTTGTTTTTAGATTCTTTTCGGTTGAAGTAATTGATTTGGAGGTTTTTTTAACTTCTTTTTCACCAGAAATTAGCAGCGAGATGGAGGACTTATTAATTTGGGTTAAATATAAAATTTTGTGAAAATATATTTAATTAGAAATTATAAAATATAATAATCCATAATTTAAAGTTTGTATAAGGGCACAAGATCACAATCGTCTGTACTTGAATTTTTAATATTGTGCAGATTTTCAAAATCTTTTATAAAATTTGAATTGTTCTCTAATTGTAAACACCAATATTTTTGGGAATAAGAACACTTGAATCGTTACATAAACCTTTAATTCATTTGCAACGTTTCGACGTTGAATTACGTCTTTTTCAAGCTTTGAATTTAGTCGGTGTAGGTTACCAATATGCTAGATCTATTGTACAAGCTGTTTCCATGAAAAGATACCATTAAGTTTTTCTTTTAATTAATTGCTATTTATAATTCTTGATGTTTCTTTTTAAGAAAACGTTTTTGACTTCTGAGGAAATGCCGTTATTTTTGTATTTTTTCTGTAACGCCCAAGGACGAAAAAAAAATTAGCCTACTAATATTTTGGTTACTTTTGACCTCTGCACAACTGAGAAATGAGAAAAAGTTGAGGGGGAGGGAGTTGCGTTTGGTGGGGGGTAGTCATAATAATTTGAAAACATTTTGATAGCATATAAAATATTTTTCTTTTGAATCTAACAAATATCCTCACGGTAATATCATATCCTGGACCAGTGCGCTGCAGATAGCAAAAAACAAACTTATGCATATACAACGGGTACATATACAGGAAAAAAATAATTTGCTAATTTTAATAAAATTCTATGATAGATGTTAGGAAGCTGTAGTTTTCTAAATTCAATAGCAATATGATTAAAGACAGCCTGTACGGGTTTAATTTTAGTACTTATTTACTGATATTTATAAAAGGCTTAAGTTAAAATGAGCAAAATATATAATATAATATTTCTTCTTTGATTAATAGTAGTACATTTTTGAATAAATTTTATAACATCGACTAAGATTTTAAGAAGATAAAAAGTTAAGAAACAATTGGTTCATGACTATTCTAAATTTAATTGATTTTAACTAATTATTTTTCTTAATTTCATCAAACTTTTATTAAAAAGGTTTCCTGAAGGGTTTTCTAACAGCAGTTAATCTTATAGGGTAGAAAAAATAAATTTGTGTCCTATTCTTAACTAATAAAAACGGTTTTTGATTTTTTTTTAAAGATAGAAAGTGGAAAAAAAATGATCTCTTATATATTTTAATAGGTATTTGCCAGTTTGAAGGCAAGGTTTGCGACTGTCATGTCGAGTTATGGATTGTTGTGTACCTATAGGATTTGTTCAGTTTGTGGATTCAAGAGAACGTGAAACTCATTCTGTTTTAATAAATTTTCTTAAGAATTCGCTATTTGGGTTCCATACATGCTAAAAAAGAGGTTTTCAAATTGTTTATCCATGGAAAACTATCTTAGGTCCAAAAAAGCATATTCTACAAGACAAACAAAAACGAACTGGTATAATGAAATTTTAAGAAAATTTCTGGACGAGTAATATTTTCATGAACAGGACTGTTTAGTTATAAAAAAAACTCATATTTAAATACTTCCATTATTAAATTTCTATATTAAAAAAAAATACGCTGTATAGCATCTTTTTGCAAACCTGACTATATAGAATGGAACTTTTGGAAGGTCTAGATTATTTTGAGCTTTAAGGATAAATTTGAATAAAAATGCGCTTCTTCACAAATTTTGCACGGTGAAAGTTTAAAGCATTATCCCGGAACCATAACAATGTTTAATTTATAGTAAAAATTATCGATTATTTTAAAAAACTAAATAAAAACAAGATCTATATTTTCTTTTTAAACTACGCGATTGGTCCGTGGGTGATACCAGAAGCCTACGCTGTGCAAAATTTTGTTAAGTTTATCTGTTTAACTAAACCAACTGTTTTTAGGATTCAAATCCATTCTTAAGTATTCAGATTGACAATAACAAGTTGCTTTGGCAGGACGACTTTGCTGTAATTTTGCTATTTTTTTTAAGTACATTTTTACTTTACCATACTTTAAACAGTAGTTTTAACAACTAGTGGCTAAAAAAGTCCTTTTTTTTACAAGCGTTGGTTTAAATAACGAGCGCAGCAGTAACCTAAAAAAAGCTTTACTTATCTGCAGACAGTTAGTAAAATCATAAGTTTGATGAAGGTATAAAAAAATGGTTTTTGAACGTAGTACCAATAAAATCACCATATTTTATTTTTGGGACACTCTGTGTAGGTAAAGACGCCCATACGTTATGCATTAGCCGTACGTATCCATTATGTTAGGATGAACTCATTATTCCTACATGTATTTGTAATAAAAGCTTTTTGGCAATGACTCTAGAAATTTTCGTTTTAAATTTATTTCGTAACAACACTGACATGATATGGCCTTGACGTCATCAACCAAATTGCTCATTTTTTCTTTTTTTTTAATTCAACATAAAAATAACTAATTATTTTAAATTTAAATTTTTCAAGCAACTGGACTTCACAAAAGCGTCAGTTCTAGTTCCCGTAAACCAGTTAACTAGCTCAGCGCATCAGTAATTGAAAGTTTAAGTTAGTCAAGATGCGCAAGCGTACATTTACGTTAACGTATGGTGTCTATTCCAAAGTTGAATAGATTCAATAAATCCTGAATAAAATTTAGTCGGAAGCTTTCTGCATTGACGGAGTTTTTTTGGTTGTTCTTGTTCAAAACATTTGTTCAATTCTGTGTTTGTTTTACAAAAAAGGGTGCTTAGAAATTTATATGGGATGAAAAGATGCCATTCTTCCAGACCATTGTTTTTGCAACACAAGATTTTAACTTTGTGTTGTATTTTTGTTCTTGAAAGTGTAAGTATGATTTAAAAAAAGTATAATGATGAACTTGTCAATTTTCTCAAAGAGACTTGAATTTCAAATGCTTCAACTTGTGAAACTCAAAGTCATAAAGTCACAAAATACAAAATTTATTCACAATTTGGAGATTAAACGTGTACATCTTCAGACCTGCTATATAAATCGTCACGGTAGAGATTAACATTTAAAGAACATTATACTTCGATTGAGCACATCCTATTAGATACACCAGGTAGTGATACTTCGTATCACGTCATACGCAAGTTTTAGAGATAAGAAAAACATACCGCCATGGCAGCCTGCCTGATCTCTGCTAGGTATTTCAGTATACTTCTTGCGCTGTCATGCGACTAGTGAAGACGGTATCGCGCGCGCAAATTGTGAAAATACGCTTTAAAAAAAAAATCTAACAAAAAGAAAACGTAAAAAGCAAATGGATTGCCTAAAGAAGAAAATGAGGAACCTGAAAGAGTGTTCAAGATATAGGCAAACTGTCAGTTTTTAAACAATGGAGTGAGACAAATATTATGCTTTTGACTAATATTTTTTGGCATGGGTTTGTTTATTCTGTAAACACACATTTGTTTTTATTACGCATAAAAACTTAAACCCTGCATAGTTTCTGACTTATACCCGCTAAATTAGTCTCAATAAAAAATTCCATATGTTTACTTACTAGCACGTCGTTTTTCATATATTATATGTGACGACGAATCTGACAGAACGAAAAATGCCAAAAAAACCTAACAAAAGAAAACGTGAAAAGCAAATGGATTACCCAAAGAAGAAAATGAGGAAACCGGGAAAGGAAAGGAAAAAGAAGCGTCCTGATTTAAGTAAGTAAGGCGCATTGTCAGTTTTAAACAGTGGAGTGAGACAAATATTAGGGTTTGGCTAATATTCTGTAAACACACTTTTGTTTTTAGGACTCATAAAAATTTAAACCCTGCATAGTTTTTGACTTATGCGCGCTATATTAGTCTCAATAAAAGACTCCATAATGTTAATAAAATCCCTTTCCAAAATATCACATTTTAATTTCCAGAATAATTATTATAACAGAAACAATTCTTAACCGATTTTTTCTTGTAGCCGGAGTATGACTCAGAATTTTTTTTGCCTGGAGCGCTATATCCGCATGCTATATGGCATGCTCCCGATGCATGCTCTACTCTACCGGGTGTCCAACTTTATAAGTAGATTATAATATGTTTACTTAAAAAAGTATTATTAGCACATCGTCTTTCATATTATTATATGTGACGACGAATCTGACAGTTCCTCAACTCGTCAGACACTATTAGTTCCTCGAACTCTAGCATAGAGAGGCACCCCTTAGAAATTGAGTCCAGATATATCAGCAGAGCTAGCTTGCAGATGGAAGAAGCATCTTTCTATGGGAATATATAGATAAGGAAACTAAAAATAATCTCCTCGAAAAATACAAAATTCACGGAAAAATTGCAAAATTCTTCAAGAACCCAAATTAAATTCAGGATGCTAGTATCCACATAGTAAAAAAGAGATACGTAATTCTTGAAATTGTAAACCATTTTGGGAAAAGGTTTGACAGCCTTAGAACGGGTTTTCTCTAATTTGGCCTAAACAAAAAAGGGAGAGACGAAGCACTTGATGAAGATCTTTTGGGTCTTGCCGAATGAGCGCAGTTGTTTTGCATTGTCCACAATATGCATGCAAAAATATAAAATACTGCTACTGCGCAAAATCCAGATCTTTTCTTTTTTAGCCGAAAATTGCAAAAATATAAAAAAGGCGCCGAGAGGAAATATTAGAGCTAAACAGTGAAAGAACGTATTCCCGTGGAATATTTTTTTTAGAAGAGTGGAATCAAATAACTCAAAATAAATTAGCTTTGAGTTGGACAAAAGGTTACAAAATTCCCTTTGTGGACAAACCTTTTTAAGTTTTCACCCCCAAAACATCAAAATTAACCATTAATTTATAAGTTGGAGCAGTTAAAACTGTAAATAACTGTCAAGATCAGTTTTTGTTAAGCTATTTTTTATGACAGAACAATAACAGGAGATTTTAGGTTCATCTTTAATCCTAGAAACCTACATAAATTTCTTTCGCCCACCTCATTTTCAACTGGATGGTATTAGAGAACTTTTCAAATCAAAAGTTGAATTCCAATGTTTACCATTCGGTCTAACCACTGCACTTTTTTGTTCCACCCTTTCAGGCCTATTTCTCTTATCTGAAAGATTAGGTTTTTTATTAACAATTAAAAAACCATACACGACCGACTCAAGAAATACAATTTTTAGCATTTATCCTTAATGCAAAAAAGATGTGGATATATATCGCACAAAAAAGAATAACAAAAATAAAAACAGCCATTCACTTTATTCAAAGGAAAAAATAAAATAACAATTAAAGATGTTTCGCAAATTATAGGAAGCCTAGCCTCGGTTTGTACAGAGTACGGTTGTTGTACCTAAAAACCTCTGAGCGAGAAAAATATCGTGCCTTAAATGCTAACAGGAACAACTATAACAAAAAGATGCTTGATAGGTTGTTAGTTAAAAATGAGCTTGAGTGGTGGTTAAAGCACATACTATTTTACAGCCTAATTATAATATTAAAATTTTCTCTCATGCACACAAATCGGGATGGGGGCGTGTTGCAATGAAAAGCAAGCAAAATAAAAGGGGGTTTTTTGGCAACAAGGTGAACAGGAGAAATACATAAACATTCTTGAAATGAAGGCAGGTTTTGCTGGCTTAACAAGCTTTGTAAAAGATTTTAAAAAATTGTCATATTTTACTAAGAATTGATTGCTATTGGGAGAGTGATGTGGCAGTGAGCTTAGGTATATTTTTTGTATTTGCCACGTATATAAATACGTTGAATAATCATATAATGGACAAGAAATCTGGTATAAAAATTGTATATTTATTTGCAAGCTATCTGAACAAAAAATGCTACCGGTTTGTGTCGTGGCTTCCAGTGGATGCATTCATAATGAATTTGAAAAACCTTAATTCTTATATGTGTTTCCAAAAATGTAAAAAAAAAAGAAAAAATTGAAAACGATAATGCGATATATCTGATGGTTTATTATATCTGGAGAACTCAAGCATGGTATCCAAAATCAGAATCCGTGATTCGCTTAAAAGTTATCGGTTTAAATCCGAAAGGTGATTTACTCTTATCCTCGTTTAGGGAACCCCGCCCACTATGAAAGAATTTTGCCCTGGAGATAGCAATCTTATCAAGTTGGCCTATAATAAAAGGGGCGTTTGGGAGGATGCAATTTATTTTTTCCAAATGATGGAAGTTTTGCGACAATAATATTGAGACATTCTTGCAACCTAATTTAAATCAAGTTGTATCCATTTTAGAAACAGAATCTCCAAATACCTAATAAACTTGGTATCCGGAACCAGTGTTACCTTATATAGGTAAATTGTACCCTTTGGTAAATTTAACATTCGGGTTATTAAGTATCAAAATGGTACTTCTTTTGACTCTTTGTTCTGCTCAAAGAATTCAGACATTTTCTATAAGTTAAGTAACATCAAGAAAGGAAAGGGCATAGAAATAATTCTTAAAGATATTTTAAAAATATCTGGACCCCGAAGAATTCAGCCTTGGCTTAGTTCTATTTGTGTTTTACCATTATATATCGCATACAGAAAATAAAACTATTTTGAGGAACAGAGGGTACACTTATTTTAACAATTAAAAAGCCTTATAAGTCCGTTACATCCCAAAATATTAGCAGGTGGATTTGAAAAGTTCTAAAAAACGCAGAAATGGAATCAAATTTTAAAGGACATAGCACAGAACATGGGGTGTCTTCCGCAGCATTAAGGGTTGGTGCATCAATCAAAAGTATTAGAAAGGCTGCGGGATGTTCGGAAAAAAGGAAAACGTTCAATCGATTTTATAACAAACCTTTATTTCAAAAGATTTCTTAGCTAATTATATTTTAAACACATTTAAATTTTAAACCTTGTGGTTTCCTTATTCTTATTTAATCTTTTAACTAATATCGCCATATTCTCTAAACAACTACTTGGTGTATTTAATAGGATGTGCCCAATCGAAGTATAATTAAGGATTAAACGACTTACCTGTTCGGAAGTTCAATCCAAATTGTACGGGATTGGTCACATCCTGTTGGATGCCCTCCCATTTATATATTCATGTATTTTTCATGCAATTCATTTAAGTATTAGTCAACCCGCTCTTGGCGATCTTAGTATTTCAGGAAAGCTTTGGAAATATACTGAAGTACCTAGCAGATTTTTTTTTCAAAGCTTATTTTCACAATTCGTGCGCACGATACCGTCTTCACTAGTCGCATGACAGCGCAAGAAGTATACTGAAGTACCTAGCAGAGATCAGGCAAGATGCCATGGCGGTATGCTTTTCTTATCTCTAAAACTTGCGTATGACGTGCTACGTGCTGGTGTTTCTAATAGGATGTGACCAATCGCGTATAATTTGGATTACAGGTAAGTCGTTTAATCCTTAATTACACAAGTCTAAAAAATAAAAATAAAAAACATTTAAACGAAGGAGACTCGTTCTACATTTTTTAATAAATTTTGTATTTTGAGACTTTATGACTTTCAGTTTCCCAAGTTCAAGCTTGATAATGAACTGGTAATCTCTGGTTACTATGGTATGCGTCGAGCTCACCCTCTACAACTACCTATCCCGCATTCAACATTAATAGAAAATTCGTTTGTCTACAATGGAAAAAAAAATGTTTAACCATTTATCTTTTGAAATCAGAAAAACAGAACATGTCAAAAAATTTAGAAACAAGCTAAAAGATTTTTTTGTCAAAGGCATG
The DNA here is from genome assembly GCA_963921995.1 of Oxystoma pomonae. Taxonomy (NCBI): domain Eukaryota; kingdom Metazoa; phylum Arthropoda; class Insecta; order Coleoptera; family Brentidae; genus Oxystoma; species Oxystoma pomonae. The sequence continues at coordinate 121,557,620 of OY998163.1, read as the reverse complement.
TTACACATTAGAAGAGTTCTTCTTAAACTAGTCATAATTTTAAATGTGCGGTTTTAACTTCCAATTTTGTATATTTTTTGACGTTTATTGATACGCTTAGTAGCAATTTAGCTCTGCCGTAAAACTAGCTTTGCAGAATTTCTTTAAAACATTAAATTTACAAAATGAAAAAAAGATGAGGCAGTTTTTCTTATATGTAAAGTTAGAATAAATATTATGGAGGCGGTGTTTTTATTTTAAAGGAGGCAATAAGTAAAAATCGCCAATTTCTAGATTTGTGACGGGTGAGGTTTTCTGTCGTTTCTGAAGAATCACGACCTTTATGTCACGAATTGTGTTGGCGTTAGACAACCAATGTTTTTTATGTTTAGTGGAATTAAGGTGTGTTCACACGAGAGTAGATAACGTATTTTTTAACAGTTTTTATGTTGATTCTTGAAATTATTTGTGAGACTTTGAAAGAATTGTAACTTTAATTTATTCTGATCGTTTTTGTGTGTTAAATGTTAAACGTTAAATTGTAAATAATGTTTCTTTTTTGTCATGCTATTGGTAAAGGAAAGAAGCATTTGCCGACCAAAACTTTAAATTTACGGACATACTCTAGCTTTGATTATTTACACCAGCTCTCAAAGTCGTTGGAATTGCGGTGGATGGTAAATTTTTTGGTTATAATTTTTTGTTTTTAATTTTACGTATGTGGCCAAAATGGTTCAAGACTCATCGTCGTCTTGCTCTTTCGCAGAATTTTATTCTTACGGGACATTGACGGTGGGATTTACTGAAAGGGTTAGTCTCTTTTGGAACGTTCCGAAGATTAAAAGATATTTTTGGTTTTAAGAATTTTAAACCAACCGTCCTTGAGTTTCGGCCATAGTTTGATTTATAAGAAGAATTTTAATAAATTTGTTTATTGAATAATCATCTTAACACAATCTTTTGTTGGATTTAAGAAGAAAGTTTCAATTTTGAAGAATAAAAAATTAAAAAATTTAAACCCACGGGGGGTGTAAATAGTAAACACTCTGTAGAACAAATTCAAATTAGGGTTACATTTCACTCTAATTCAAACTTACCCTTGTTAATTATTTTTTCCAATCAATACTTAATCTCACACAACGATTTAAATGGGTAATAATAAAATAAGAAATAGATTAATTTTGTATTTATTTAAAAGGTATTTTTATTTATGGAATGTATTAGAAAACTTAAAAGCAACTTTTGTTTACATTTCTGTCACTGTCGAAATTTCAGTTTCAAGATATTAGGTGCGTTCAAATGACAAACAACGAGTTTAGATCTCTTACCTCTGCTTGTAGCTTGACTTGCACCAAGCTGTTGAAAGCTACAGCTTTGAGTAAGGAAAGTTTTCTTGACTGAGCATTTAGATAACCTCAATGTTTTAATTTCATTTTGTAAGTAAATTAATATAGTCTTTTTTGTTTGGTATATTTTTCATGCATAATCAGTGACCTTCACTTATGTTTGTTTTGCCTCATAGTGCCCTCATAAATATAGTTTTTGTGCTGAAAACGTGTTTAAAATATGGCGTTTTTCTGGAGAAAATTAAAGGTGTTTTATTGGTTAATGAACAACTTGGAATATTAAATAAGGTAAATTAGTCCTTGTAAAAACGGTTAATTAGGGAAATTATAAACGAATTTATTACCAATTGCCACAAAACAATTCTTTCTGGGGGCTATAAATTTAGACCACCCCCCAGAGGTGATCCAAAAGATTTCCAACTTTATAACCTCAAACTCAGATATTGAAGCTACTATGGTCGCGATTCTTTAAAAACCGTCAGAAAATGTCGCCCTTACAAAAAATCTGACGTTTATTGGTACGCGTAGTAACAATTTAGCTCCGCCATAAACTAGTCCTGCAGAATATCTTTAAAATATTAAATTTACAAAATGTTAAAAAAATTAGGCAGTTTCTCTTACAACGTTAGGATAAATATGAAGGTTGCTGTGTTTTTATTTTAAATGAGGCGATAAGTAAAAATGGCCACTTTCCAGAATTCTGACGGGTGAGATTTTCTGTCGTTTCTTAAGAATCGCGACCTATGTGCCAAATTTCTGGCATATTCACCACTTGCCATATTAAAACCTTCATAAAAAATTAGTTTTAGGGCATTTTCTCATAATAATAACAATATAAAATAATGAATAACTTTGTGTCTTTTCTGTATGGCTAAGTGTTTTTTGAAAATTGTTTTTAAAACCCCCCACAGGTGTAAATATTTAGACCTGTGGGGTGTACTATTTTAGATCTTAGTAAATCCCACTGTGAATTTTTACTAAAGGAGCCCAATAACCAGTGGTGTAGCCAGGGGGGAGGTTGAAGGTTACCCCCCCCCCCAAGAGCTCGAACCCTATCTACAATAAATTAATCATGATCAAGGGCCCCAGGGAGAGCTATAGCTCCTCCACGTTTTTGACCCTGTACTCCGGTTAGTTGTTACAATTTTAGTTTAATTCTAAGGAATTTTTATCACTAGCATTCAAAAAATTAAAATATTTAGAGAGTTTTTTGTTTTTTTTTCAAAATTTTCATCTGCGGCGCTTTTCCAATATTATATATTGATACAATTTTTTGTTAACAACATTTGAAACGCGCAAAAATAGCATTTTAGTTTAATTTTTTCAAAATTTTGGCGAGGCGCATTTAAAGGTTAATTTTGAAAAAAATCTGCAATTGAGATAAGATGAGACTTGCTTTTAGACATAAGTATTTTTGATTTGTATACAGTAGCTCAACACCTATTAAAGCGCCCCTCTAATTTTTAAAAATTTGCCATAGGTAGGTAGTTGATATCTATTAAATAATGAAACCCCTCCCCAGAGTGAATTTCTAACTACGCTAGTGCAATAAGAACATTTAAAAAGTGAAAGAAGGAGCAGTAAAATTGCACCTCACAAATGGGCTTTTTAAATATTAGACCTTAATCCTAACTAAATACAACTCGTCCTAACTAATTCCATATTATGACATAAATATTATATCATAAATAGCAAGTCAAAAAAAGATAGCCATATCTTTATTTCTGAATCCTACAATACAACAACCAACATACTTACTTACTTACTTACTTAATTTTTTTATTGTTTTTTAGAAATTTACAATTTCCATGACAAGGATTCTTATAGCTAAATAAATGCTAAATAACATTTTAACAGTATTTTAATTTTATAGAGAAAAATAAGAAAACAATTATTTTTGTCATTTTACCTACCTACCTAATAAAATACACAAAAGATTATACAATATTATTCATTTAATAAAAATGAGCGGAGTTTTAAAATTTGAGAAAGTCACAGACAGACAGCTTTTAGGGCTTGGGGAGTTGGGATGGGAAAAAAAAAGCAGTCGATACCAAACAGAAAATATTCAGACCTTACCGTCTTATAGAGCGGGCAGATGAATAGGATGTGATTTATGGACTCTAGCTCTTGGAGACAACAACAAGCATATCAACTTGCATATGCATTCGTGTCGATCACAACTACGTTTACCTTTGAACGCATAAAAAGTTCCTTTTGCGGTTTCGAGGCCGCAACAACAAAAGCAAAAAACCATAATTCGAATCTATTTATAACTTGCTGAAGCTGCATACTAAATAAACGTATTTTTGGTTTGGTACAGGGTGTTTGTTTATAATTGGAACACTCAGTATCTTTTTTATTAATGAAAATAAAGGGTAGGTTTGAATTCAAAAATTTCGTGGCAAATTGCAACGAACTTAAGCGCTATAACAACTTTTTTTTGTTCCCTTTGGTATACAGGGTGTGCCAATAAAGCTAATTAAGCTAATTTTTTTAAATAGAATACCCAGTATTTTTTAAAAAATTAGCTTTACAAAAATACCAAACACTATTGAAATATCTTTTGTAGTTTCTGAGATATTTGCGTTTAAAATTTTAATAAAATACATTAGAAACGACCATCCAATCAAGCTACATTGCCTTTAATCGTTTTTTCTTTCAAGGCCACTAGATTTTTAAGTATAAATTGTTAAAATAAAGAAATACATTCATGGCCCACTTGGTAGCTTCATCAGTTGGTAATTTCCAATATATTTTCATTTTGACAATTATCAAAACTTAAACGCAAATATCTCAGGAACTACAAAAGATATTGAAATAGTGTTTTATATTTTTGTAAAGCTATTTTTTTTTAAATTCTAAAATGCAAAAATATACAGGGTGCTCTATTTTAAAAAAATTGTCTTTATTGCCATACACTGCATACCAAGGGCAACAAAAAAAAGTTGTTATTGCGCTTAAGTTTGTTGTAATTTGCCAAGAAATTTTTGAATTTAGACCTACCCTTTATTTTCAATAGGTAATAAAAAAGATACTGAGTGTTCCAGTTATAAACAAACACCCTGCCCAATGAGCATTTTCAGAAACTTCTGGTGACAGACATTTATATAATTATTATAACGAGGGTTCCATTGATACCCTAGGGTATTTAGAAGTTTCCTACAACAATTGAGTTTGTATTTTTGTTTTATTAAAGGCTCTAAATTGATGGTACCCTAAAGTAACATAAAACTGGCGTTAAAAATATTTCCACGGACATCTTTATAAAAATTAAAGTCATCGGTAAAAAATGGTATATAAATTGGTGTTAACAATGTTTCCACCAACACATTTATAAAAATATAAGTCATCAGTGACAAAAGTTATATAAATTGGTGTTTGAAATCTTTTTGTCAACCCACCTCTAAAACCGTAAGTTACTATCAATTAAAGATATATAATAGATTGGTTTTTAAAATGTTGCTATCAACCCACTTATAAAACTTAATTAACCAACAACAAATTTATATAAGATAAGATTAAAAATATTTCGAGAGACACTTATAAAAATTTGGGAACTCATACAATAGTTATATAAATTGGTGTCTGTAATATTCTTATGAACTGATTCATAAACCTTTTTTGCCCATAAGGTTTTTTCTATAATGTTGTTATTAATTTCTTTATATAGTGATTATAATACAACTGTTTTTAGAACAAAAAAATCAATTTTAATTTATTTTGGCAATTATAATAACAAAACAAACAAGATTTTTTAAGGTTAATTTTGTGACACCAAAAGGCGCGTTTTTGCGATATCAAAAGGAGCGTTTTTGCGACATCAAAAGGCGCGTTTTTGCGAGATACCATACCATTATTATCTTGTTTTAATTACATCAATCTGAGAGAGATAAGAGATCCAAATCTTCTTGAGATCGTTGCCGATGACAGATATCGGGATCGAATGCATTTTACACCCGATTCCCACCAGCGTTTCCCATGCGCAGTCACCCTGACTCAAAAAACTCATCACGTGGTCCGACATGAACTTGTATAGGCAAATCTCGCTTAGACCACCTGATACGTGTTTTGATTCGGGGGACCCACGAATGAGAAAGGCATAGATGGAAACCGTGTTTTAGAAAAAGAGAACAATATAGTAACCGTGTTAAGGACGCAAAAACGCACCGTGAAACGTCGAGCGCATATGCTGATACTACTGGTCGGCGGCAAATGGGAGCACCCCGGAAAATACTCGCCTGTACACCCTTCGACCCCGCAATCGAACTATATTCTTGAGATAGTTACCTCTGACAGTTATGCGGGCTTGAAGTGTGTGGAGGCGGGTATTTTTCCTGGTATGTGTAGTATGCTGGATCTCTCGAGGAATGCATTTAGGAAAAGAGAACAATGTTAGCTATGTTAAGCTCGCAAAAACGGACCATCAGTGTTCAACACTGCGCCATCTGCAGCCCTTTGTTCCAAGTAGCATCATTTTTTAAAAGGGTCATAAAATAGTGTTGACGAGGTAAACAGTGGTATAGTTGTATTGTTTTTTTTATAGAATTGTCGGAAATTTTCGCCATTTTAGATTACAAAAATAGGTTTTTGGCCTAAATAAAAACGTTATTTATGGGGTTTCAACATGTGTTTCAATCGAAATATTGCTTGTTAGGGTTAAGAACAACATATAAAATTCAATATTTGTCCAAGAAAGTAAAAAACGCGTATGAAAAAAAAAAACTGATAATTAAATGAATATTTTTTTCCCGTTTTCTCAAGTATTTTTGGAGCCCATGAAATTTACGTGAGTGTATTCGAAAACTATACAGTACACACGGGACCGCAGCTGATTTTCAGAGTAGGATGACTTGAAAAACAGCTTTTATTTGACTATAGTATATAAATATTCATATTCCTGCTTCAGCTTATCTCACTTTCATTTTTATTTATTTTAGAAGATTCCTTAACACCATTTTATAAATTTTTTTATTGTAAAAAGAAAAAGAATAATACATAACAAGCAAAGGGAAGAAAGATGGAAAATTTATATTTCTAAATCCATAACAACCTTTAATTTGTTATGTAGTGTTGTTAGAACAGTTCTAAAACCTTTTTATAATAATCTCTATACTTGAAGGCTCATAAGGAAGTTTTATAAAATCTATATGTTGTTTTTCTATCCATTACTATGTACCACAAATTTTTATAAGCTGGTGTTGAGCAGTTGTTTTTCAAGTCTTTTTTACTCATTTAAGAGATATATTAGAGTTATAAAATTATCACCAACACTAAGTAATATAACTTTTGGTTATTTTATGAAGGTTTTATATTATTTGCTGTAACTTTTATATAGACAAAAATGCTCATTGGGTGTACAATAATGTCAAATTTTTCACCGTAACGTTGCTGAAAAACACGCAACTATTCTAAATTTGTTTTTAAAGGAAAAGTGGGGAAAACCTTAAAAAACCGAAACAAGTAATGGAGATGTAAAGTGTCGTTAAGATTGGTGCAAGAAATTTTGAGATACAGCGGAAACAAAATAAGCGATCCCTTTCTCTTGAACAATAAAAATAGTCAAAAGGTGAAAATTAATTTGATAGGGACGAATTCAATCCTCTAATGTAATATATACCGTAAAATGTTAAAATGTCGTTGATAACTCCCCAGAGCGCGTGTAGTCGTTTTTGGATAACTCCCTTGCCATCAACTCGGTTGCATTTCGCCGCAACGAAATCTGCAAGCATGGAATAAATTGCTCCGATGTTTCACTTGGCCTCGTATAGGCGGCGCTATTAAATTAGCCCATTCCTCCTGCAGTGCATATCTTAGAAAATAGAAACGCAACGCCATTATTAAAATTTGGTGGGAGCTGAATCGTATATCGTTGAAATTAACCTTTCATAACGCCTGCGTACTTTCGAATTAGCCTAGTACTACCTACTGATTGCGGTCTTTCGCAGTTACTCGGCAAAATGAAATTTTTGGTTTCCATATTTTAAGCAAGGTACTTGGGGGGCACCAGGGTTTATATCGAGTGGAAGTACAACAGACTATTATCTCTTCCACTTATCAGGTACCCATCTTAGGTATTCTCTATGCTGTCTTGCTTTATCACGTTGAACAGCAAAGTCTACATTTCGTCTTTCACCTCGAAATCGCCTAACCCTCATGTGTCCATCATGGCCGCCCAAACAAAACCTGGATTCGTAGCTGAAGCTGATGGTATTCCATTCGTCATTCCAGTTCTTCCGAGCTCTGTACCACTCCAAGCGGCGAGCCTTATGTTACGGGGTCAAAGGTAGCACCAAAAGCGGACGGTAAACCCTCAGCCCCATATCAAACAATCTTCGATTAACTCTCATCCTTGAAAACAATCGTCATGTAGCTGCAACTGGAAAATCTCTTACTTGGCGTATACTGTCCTGTCGATTTCTGAGAGCAAGAAGTCTGAGATGCCGTAAATCTTTAATAATCCAGGGGGTCCAGAACCCGCATGATGTATATAAGTCTCATCATTGGACCACGTTCTCCAATCTCTTAATACTGTTGATGGATTGGGATTAACCCTTCTTGTAATTTCCCGTAAACCAAAACCAGCCCCTTTCATGCCCACGATGCGTCCTTTCTCGAAGTAGTTTAAATGATGAAATTGTTGGCGACCGTGAACTCTTGGCATATTTATTTTTTAAGTAAACTGTAAGCAATCCAAGAAGACCAAAAACTATGAGAAAAATGATTTTCAGTTTCCAGAAATGGTCTTTTATGTGTTGGTTGGTTTTGAAAATGAATGATCTGTGAAAAAAGGAAAGGTTAGAAGAGAAAAAATGTATCGAATATTTATTTTGAAATAAGGTATATATACAAGTAATTTTCATTCAAATAATTATCCATATACATGGTGTTGCATTTGTTTTGTTCTCCAGTATATTAAGAAAACGCAGAAGGTTTGGTCGACACTTGGGGCAGGGAATCTTGCTGCGTACAGGCGTGAGGCTTGCTCTAAGGATCGATATAAGAGAAAAATAAGAGTATTTCTTGCGGCGTTTTTCAAGATATAATATTTAAACTAGTATTTGAAAAGTGAAAGATATTTTTGTGCTATTTAATCTAATTAAAATAAAACAAAGCCATTAATATTATCTTGGTTAAATGTTAAAAAAAAATGTTTTTGGCTGAGCAGGAAATTCTTGGCAAATACACAATAGGGGCAGACACCTGAAATAATAGCTTTTTCAAGCATAATTAATAGTGGGCTATTGTTGTCTAAAGTGGACGAGGGATTTCTTAAAATAAAAGTCCGAGAAACCCCTTTTAAATAAGGATGGCATTTGGGTCAGAAAAAAATATTCGAAACAGCTCTAAAGACAAGGTGTGACGGATTTCTGACGGTTCTTTATTGGTTTGATGACTAAATGACTTTTGAGTCACTGAGACTGAAATTATTTAGTGGGCCTCTAACTAACATCAGTTAATTTGCCAAAAAAGTTGTTACTATAATAGAGAGCATATAAATCTAAACAGAGAGGACACGTAATGGTAATATCCAACCAGCAAGCGATTCACAGCGAGTTTTTGATTATTAGCTGAATTCGCCAGGATGAACCCGGGTAATATTTATTTAAAATTAAAACGCCAATTATCCCGCTCGTTGATTGTATATCGATTTATCACTGAACAACAATGAACTTGTTGCTAAGTGAGCAGGCAGAAATTTTTTATTGTATATATTTTTCAAACCCTTATTACTTGTAGTAATTAAGGAAAAATCAGAGAGCATATAGTTTAGATTTTCTCCGGTAAAAAAATAATTTTTTTTTCTTAACTTTTTAAATATTTTTCTATCTAGAGTTACTTTAATTTTGCTATAAAAAACAAACATTTGCATCAAACCACCCAAACTATGCTTCTGTACAAAATTTTAATAACCCCGTCATTTCCGAATGTTTCAAAAATACATGATTAGGAGATCAAAATGGCTAAGAAGGTATGTAGTCTTCTTCAAAAGGGAGAGACAAATACATTTTTTTCAGAAACTTGACACCTGATTATGATTTTTTTTTTAAATTTGACCGCCGAAAGTTGCAAAAGAGTAATGTTTAATATAAAATAAAAGGAAAAAACTGGCGCCGCAGGGAAACATGTTTGGGGAAGTTGCTACGTAGTTTCGTCGGAGAGGGGGTTGATCGCCTCTCTCTGTATTCAACACCTGTGACTGTATCGGCACGGGTCTGTTGTCTGCAGCGGATAGTTCCCAACGCGGAACTCGTCCAAAAGAATACGATTTTCCTGTGCGCCGCCACTGCTTTGGATCGATAAAAATAAGCAAAATCGAAAGCGAAAGTGGCGCACCAAGTTTACAAGCCAAGAACTAAAAAAAACGATAGCTGCGCGACTTGGTTTTCAAGTCAGACGAGCGGGTTCGCAAATTTACCATTAGGTGCACTCTCTATTTAGATTTATATGCTCTCTGACTATAATAAATAAATATAAAAACTGCCTTTCTTCGATTTTGGAGCATACATTATTGGCTCACTGACTAAGTTCAGTTAGTGGACCAACACAGTTGTTTCGCCAACTCTAATACGATGCTTAATAGACGCAGAAGGATCTTCATCTTAAACACACCGGCCATTGAAGAATAAACTACATCTCCCCGATAATGGACCATACATTATTGGCAACGATCTTCAGCCAAAACGTTAATATACGGAAAAAATTAAAATTTTTCTATAGTCCAGTGGTTATAGCATTGGCTTGGTGATCTGGAGGTTAACGGCTCGAAATCTGTCTGCTTTATAGTCCACCATACCAATATGGTATGGGGGACTATTAAAATCGTGAAATTTTGACTTTTCTTAATTTCATCAAAAAAGACTTGTTAAGGTTCCAAAACACCTTAATCGATGAAAAAAAAAGTTGTCTCTCGGCCGTTGTCTTTCTGTATACACGATAACCCAAGAACGCCTTAATCGATTTTAACGAAATTTGGTGCAAAAATCTTCTATCGGCTGGCCATAAACTGATTAACTTTTGGGTAGGGTGGTGGGGGGGTTGAACGAGGAAAAAAGAAAATAAAAGGGAATAAAATATTTAAAAAAATTGTACCTTTGGAACAAAAGCAAGTAGCGATATACGGTTTTCAGATTTAAGTTTCCATAAATATGGACCAAAAATTTTGCTATAAAGTCAAAATTTATGGGAGCTTTGGTTTCCGAGATATTTGAAAAAACGTTAATATATATATATATATATATATATATATAAAATATCCAATCTTTTAAAACTACAGTTTTCGAGATATTTTCATTTCTTTTCAATATAAAATAATTGATTTTATGGTAGACTTTCCGTGCTTTCTAGCACCATTTTTTTTTTGTTGATTTATTTTGAGTCCACCATACCAATATGATATGGAGGACTATTAAAATCGTATATCAAAAATGAGTTATAATTCTAAAGTTCCAAAACACCTTAATCGACAAAAAAAAAAGTTATCTGTCGGTCTGTAGGTCTCTTGTCTGTTGTCTGTATATATACACGATAACTTAATCGCCTTAATCGATTTTAACGAAATGTGCTTCAAAAATCCTCTATCGGCTCACCATGAACTGATTAACTTTTGGGTAAGGAGATGTGGGGTTAAAGGGGATAAAATACTATAGTTATAATATAATATTAATTAAGATTACTTTGAAACAAAATCAAGTAGCGATATACGGTTTTCAGATATATGGACTACAAATTTTGTCATAATGTCCAACTTTGTGGGAGCTTTAGTTTTCGACTTATTTGAAAAAACGTTAAAATATATTTAAAAAATCATAACTTTAGAAGTAAAGCAGCTATTGATTCGCGGTTTTCAGATTTTGGTTTTCGCGCTACAGTTTTCGAGATATTTTCATTTCCTTTCAACATAAAATAATTAATTGTAAAGTGGACTGTCCGTGCTTTCTACTATTAAAATCGTAAAATTTTGACTTTTGTTAATTTTATCAAAAATAAGTTAGTAAGGTTCCAAAACACCTTAATCGACGAAAAAAAAGTTATCTGTCGATCTGTTGTCTGTCGTCTGTTGTCTGTTGTCTGTGGTCTGTGGTCGGTGGTCTGTTGTCTGTTGTCTGTTGTCTGTTTTCTGTTGTCTGTTGTTTGTTGTCTGTTGTCTGTCTGTATACACACGATAACTCAAGAACGCCTTAATCGATTTTAATGAAATTTGATTAACTTTTGTCATGTTAAATCTCAATTAACGTGTTACGTTATATCTGAAAATTTCTGGTTAGATGGAGACCACCTACATTGGACCAACGACTTTGTGACAAAAATCCTTCATTATGCCAATATTTTTTTTGTTACTGATCCACATGATATGGTGTATCGGTTAAGTGACTGATGGGCAAGTATTCCTAAGTTAGACCAAAAGTTACCGGCTAGACGTCTACTAACTTCAGTGGTCCATTGAACGAATAACTGAAAATGTATATTGGGCCAATATTGGCCCGTCACAAACGGTTTATATGGAGGATCCACAAATGGAAAAAATATAATTTGCTTAAATCTGCATGGAGCTCTTTAGACAATTTTGGCATCCTTTTCAAAGTTAGATAAGCCTTTAGTGCATTAGACATGCATGTATAAAAACTTAAAGGCCGACTGTAAGATATGGCCCAAATCTATACTTAATTTTTCTTGCATGAAAACATCATCAACATTAATATGGCGGCGCACGTATCAGAAAGTTGCGCAAATTGAAGGTTCTCTATTTGTTCTCATTTCTCTGAGAATTGATCATAATTTTTTCGAATTTCGCAGCTTTCCCGGGCTTTCAATTATATCGTTAAAACAATACTTTATTGTGCTAATTGCGAGAATTCATTAAAATTTCGATAACAGTGAAAATGTTTCAAACTTTTTAAAAGCATTAACAAGCCAACTTTCGACCGCAACTATTTTATCACACAATAGAAATTTCAAGAGAATATATTTGTATTGAACATAATGTATTCAAACAAATTTTGTACAAAACTTTTTGGATATTTGTGCTTTTAATTAAGAACAAAAAAAACTAACCCCGAAAAGTTAAATTCAAGTCCTTTTCACGTAAACACTGCACTATTAGGTACGAACTGCTAATTTTTGTTTGTGAAAGATGCAGCACCGCGGCCCCAGGGTGGCCAAACTCACTGAACACAACCCAATAAGAGTAAAAAAAGAAGTTAAAAAACCTCCAAATCAGTTACTTCAACCGAAAAGAAACTAAAAACCAAAAGATCAAAAGATCTTGGGTAGAAATAACGAAAATTCAAAGTTAGATGAGCATCCCACAAGGAACACACAAAGGACCAAAGCGAAGAGAGAAATGATTAAACGATGTTTCGCCCTGGGTAACCAGCGTGGTCTCATCAATGGTTTCACTGGCACACCATACATCATTAAACACCATCATACGCTTTGATTTCCAACTTTGAATCACTTACAAATATTATGCTCCTAAGGCAATTAAAACAAAAAAGAAGTTAAAAAACCTCACTCAGTTACTTCAACCAGTACTTCTTTTCGGTTGAAGTAACTGATTTGCAGGTTTTTTTAACTTTTTTTTTGGTTTAATTGCCTAATGGGGCATAATCCTACCGGAAATATTAACACGCCAGGACGAATCCTTATCAGGTAACTTGGATAAGTACCAGTTCGGAACGATGCCTATTTGTGAGTGATTCAAAGTTGGAAATCAAAGCGTACCAATAAGATTCCATAAAATTTCTCAAAAAAAAAACATTTTTAACAAAATTTTCCCAAAATTTTTGCTTGCATTACTTTAACAGTTACTACGTTTATACGCGCCTAAAACCGGTTTTATATAAGGACGGTTTTAAACGAAGGGAAAACCACTCATGGCATTAGTTGGCATTACTTATATAAACTAACATTGCATTACTGGCAATACGTGTATAAATTCTCTGGCATTACCACCAAATTTACAAGGCATTACTGGCAATACATATACAAATTTTGGGTTGGTTTTAAATAAAGTCGCTTTCTCCGAGGGTTTATTCGTTCTTAATTAATTGACATTAAGGCCGCGATTCTTCAAAATCTTTCAAAAAATCTCGCCCTTACAAAAAATCTGACGATTTTTAAACAGAATTTTACATTAGCTGCTTTTTTGTCAAGCCTTATTTGCTAATATTCCTTAAAATTTAGTTTCTTAATACTGTTCCAGTAAATAAAAAATATGTCAATTTTAATTTTTGTAGGCTGTTTTTGTGAAAACACCTTTTTTTTATTTAAAAATGTGTTTTATTAAGCTTATTTTTGTATGTAAACAAACATTTAAAGCTTTTAACATACAAAACCATGAATAGCTATGGAAAATTTCGCTGTCACTGTTCAGAAAAGTCACACAAATTCGGTCTTTCCTTTTAGATGGTGAGTATTTTCGACACTTTTTGACGTCTTTTGGTAAACGTAGTAGCAAGTTAGCTCCGCCGTAAACTATTCCTGCAGAATATCTCTAAAATATGAAATTTACAAAATGTTATTTAAAAAAATTATGCAGTTTCTCTTACAACGTTAGGATAAATATTAAAGACGCTTCGTTTTTATTTTAAATGAGGCAATAAGTAAAAATCGCCATTTTCCAAATTTGTGACTGGTGAGATTTTCTGTCGTTTCTAAAGAATCGCGACCATTATGTCAATTTTAAAAAGAAAACAAATAAAACAACTAAGTTATAATCCGGTTTTTCGATAAAACCAGAGTAGCCAAACTCACTAAAAACAATCCAATGAGGCAACAAAATTTCTCAAAAAAAAGAACGCGCCTAAAACCGGTTTTATATAAGGACGGTTTTAAATAAAATCGCTTTTTCCCAGAGTTTATGCGTCTTTAATTAATTGTCATTAAATGGCAATTTTAAAAACAAACTTAAACAATTAAGATAAAAACAGATTTTCTGATAAAACCAGAGTTGATATTTCTTTACGCTGGAAGAAATGAGCTAAAGCGTTTCGAAAGTGTTTATAACGATCTTAAAATCTGTTTTAAAGTAATAAACTTTGCAACTTTGCCCTAATTTAAACCTAGCGTTTAGGAGCTCCACATAGTGAGCATCGAATTTAGAACGCTCTGTATATTATATTTTCTGTTGGGCACGATGGCTAAGATTTAATAAATTATTGAAAAAAGCGTTGCCAATTTTACTTTTTTATTTAATATCTTGGGGAAACTAAGTATGACCTTAAGCTTTCTCTTCCAAAGCCCCTTCTATACCGGATACGCCCATGTGACATCATTAAATTTTGATAACTCTAATGAGAAACCCACACAGACAAACAAATTTACAGACAGGCATTCGTGCCGTCCGTACAATCATTACCGATGTCGCAATCAAATACGTTTCTGATGCTGATTCCGATGCCCGATTGTCACTGATGTCCATTAGTGAATGGAATTTAGTTGTTAGCTGATTTAGCTAATGACAAAATATAAAAAAACTGCATAAATAATAAACATGTTGGAGAGGCGTATTGAGCCCTCATTTTCTTGTTCAGTCCAATACCAGCAAGTTTTCAGTATCTTGTGAAGGGTCGAGACACATACAGACATATCTCATTTTTATCATGAATCATTAAGGATTGTATACCTAGTAAATGAAGCAATTTAAGCAATCACATCCATTTAATTTAACGATAATTTTTGTAATTCAAAGGCAACGTAACGTCCTTGATTAAAGAAAAGTAAACCTATAATGGTAATGCAATGCGCGACCCCTGTATAATAAACTGAAAAATAAAATATGATGGGAAATCCGCGGAAAAAGAAATAGTCAAACATTACACCCGGTTCCCACCTACGACTTTCTCGTGAGTACCCTCTCGCGCGTTACCTGATGTCAATATAAAATGTTATGACAGTCATATGACGCGTGCGCGGGCACTCACGAACATGTCGTAGGTGGGAACCGAGTTTTACGGTTTTTTACTTATCATTTTTAATAGTTTCTGCCAAAATACTCGCTTTTCTCGTTTTAGGCACGACCACGGATATCTTTTAAAAATCCCTGGATTGCTAATACCTATAAGAAATTTTCAGAAAAATCACTGTGAATATTTATGTTGGTGACATTGGTTTCCTTAATTTTAAGAAATGACATTGAATTTGACGTTTGTTTAAAAAGTTATTCTTTTTTGTTGCTTTTTAATACAAAAAAAAAGTGATGAAACTAAAGTACTAAAAACCATCTAAAAGACATACAAATGACTCTTAGTTGGTCTGGAGTATGTGCATGTTTCGAACAAATAAATCACAACATGAAAACATTACCCCCAATTTATAAACTCAAACGGTACTGTTAAGCCTCACGTTATAAATTTTTAACGCTCAGGTCAATCATTCCTGCTGGCGCTCCCGCTTAAGACAAGCCTTGATTAAGTTGATCTGGATCTGCAGCAGGAACCGAAACGACTAGGGACAGATTACGCCAACGTCAAACATTAACATCGAATTTACAAATCTGGGGTTATTATAGGTAAGAAAGCAATAAAAATAAAAGCTAGTTTTTCATGAGGTAGAGATCAGTATATACTTCCTGAGTTACCTATATATATATATATATATACATGTACTTTCTCTAAATGCGACTCTGTGCCCATTTCCTGAACTCGTAAATCCTAAAAGGGAACACAAACCGAGTTGGACGGCGATTTCGTCTGATTATCTTCAACTTGCATAATATAAAGCCGAATCGAATTGATTTGGAATTAGACAGTCAGTCAGCACGTTTACAATGCTTTAAAAATTTCAGGATTCGGATCGAGTTGATCAAAGCTGGTTATAAAAACTTTTAAAAAATTGATCCGCGTTTAAGAAAAGGTATAAAATAGAGTGATTTCAGTTTTAGTTTACTTTAATAGTTTTTAAATATACGTATATATGGGTCGTCCTTGAAAAAAGGTAACATTGCATGTAATTGGTTTGTAAATTTAAAACGACTTATCCCTTTGAAAACAAAGTAGGAGGATAGTTAGTATACTCAATATCCAGCAGTAATGAACTCTCCAAGAAATGTCCTCATGAAAGATAAGTTGTTCACACCATGTGACATGTCACGTGGTGTGATCTGTAATTTTCAAAGTTAATAGATTCAGATAAAACAAAAAGATACTTTAGGATCATTAAATTTATTTAGATAATGATTTAGATAGATAAAAACCCAAAAATTTAAATCCTAAAAAAAATACCTCGATACAAGTTTTGTCTTCAAAAAAAAAACCCGTGTAATTCATTTTGGTGTCACTCGTGACGTGATTTTCTTTTTAATTTGTCATCACTGCATACAACACCCAACTCATTTACCTGAAAATGGAGAAGCATGGGAGGCACAGTTTTGGAGTGTAACCTGAAATGTGTTGCACAATTCACTTTTTGTGAAATTTTGGGGGTTTTAAAACAGTATTAACGTTGTGGCCGAGACAATTGTCACACGTGTTTCTATATAAATAAGGAGTAAATGGTAAGATATTTACTTTCAAAAATTTGATTTAAGTATGAAAAGTAGGCATTTTACTAACATTAAAATACAAAAGTAGTAAATTTTTAATTTTTTTTTGTTATTTAGACATTTTGCTAAATATTTCACTAGTGTGAACGTCACTGGTGTGATCTTTCAGAATATTTTATTGATAACACCTGTGAAATTTTTCGCTTGTGATTAAAAATCTCAATAATTTTTAGAAAAAAAATGGCAAAAACTATAAAGTTTTTGGCAAAATCAGAAAAAAAGAAATCTAGTAAAAGCATATTATATACCTATATAGCAATATATTATATTTACTTAAAAAGTGGTAAATAACTTTTTTTTAAAACTATTATACCTAATGTTACCATTTTTCAAGAACAACCCAGCTATAAAGATTCTTGATTTTGGTAAAATAATTATAACTGCTGTTAGCTGGCTATCACCTGTATTAGCATTTAAATTGGCAAACTCAAAAATAAGTCAGGAATTAGTGAATTGTTATCGCAGCCGTATAGCACTTTTTAGTCCAACCAACTACAGCAACATTTAATATTTACCAGAATTCAAAGAACACTAATTTATTTTTTTTTCTGAACGCCTATGGTTTATCAAAGCAGGAATTTAGCAGACCGTATTTAATAAAAAAATTCATCATAAGAACGATTCACCATAGAAACTGCAATTCGCTAAACCAATTTTTTATCCAAACCTTATTTCATCAAAACCATTCAGTAACAAATTCGAAATTTAACAGACCCGTTTTAAATCGAACCATTGTTCATCTCATTCATTATCAAACCCGTAATTTGTATCTGAAACCCATTTTTATTAAAACCAGGAATTTGTCAAACCATTATCTATCAAAACCGGATTTCGTCAAACTCGTTGTTTATCAGAAAATATTTGCTAAATTGAAGTGCATTCGCCAATAATACTTACATGAACTGGAGGCGTGTACGAGGGGGCGCGGCGTCACGGCGTTTCCATGCATTTGTCGTATGTCGTATTGTATAGTAGTATAATAAAAGTATTCATAGTTAGTGTTCAATACCTTGTGTATAGATGGCGCCACCTGCGTGTACGTCTCCGGTTTATGAAAGTATTATTATCAAATATTTTCTGATAAACAACGAGTTTGACAAAATCCGGTTGAGATTATGCCTTAATGGTTTGACAAATTCCGTGTTGTATTAAAAATAAGTTTTAAAAATTACGAGTTTGATATTGAATGAGTTTGATAAACAATGATTCGACTAAAAACGGGTCTGTTAAATTTCGAATTTGTTCTTGGATGGGTTTGATGAAATAAGGTTCGGCAAAAAAATTGGTTTGACGAATTTCAGGTTCTATAGTAAATGA
Source organism: Oxystoma pomonae (assembly GCA_963921995.1). NCBI lineage: Eukaryota > Metazoa > Arthropoda > Insecta > Coleoptera > Brentidae > Oxystoma > Oxystoma pomonae. The sequence goes on along the minus strand of OY998163.1, from coordinate 121,539,434 downwards.
TTTTATGATTGAACTTTATTTTATTTAACGGGTTTGATTTTGCACATTATAATAAACCGTGGGTGTCCGACCAGCTTAATGAAGGTAACTTTTCGGCTTTCCTAATATACCTTATATATATTATAGTACAGTAAAACTGTCTGAAATTTTTGTAACCAACTTTTCTCCATTTCTGTTGGTCGGAGGCGAAAAAGTCTGAGACAAGAATATTCGGCAAAAATTTTCAACATTTTTGTCCACGTACCCAACTCTCTGTAGTTAGTTTTCAAAAAGATAGAGGGCGCCAAAAGTACAAAATTTTTTTAACGTATTTGGACCAACAAAAGAGATATTTAAGAAAACTTTAAATAAGAAAGTTGTAGATTTCAAAAAAATCCTATAATATATATAATCCTATATAAAGTATCTGACAGACAGACTATTTTTTGTTCTCAGACTTTCTCGCCTCCGACCAATAGAAATGGAGAAAAGTAAATTACAACAAAGTTTTTTCAAACGAGGAGGGGGGGAAACACACACTTGGGGATCTTACTTACCCCCAACAACAAAAATTTGAGCCTCCCTGGATTTTTTTTTGAGGTACCCCCCTTATTTATGACAATGTTACTGTCCGTACTATCATGGTAAAATGGTATGAATAGAATGTTTTTGTAGAAGAACAGAAAATGAAAAAAATATAAAGAAAGAAATACAAAAATAAATATGAAAATTGCGTGAGATTATGCCCTAACAAGGGTACTTATCTGTTTATATACATATACCAAAATCTATAGCAAATTAATATTTGGATTTTTTAGTTTTAATTAGCTAATGGATATATAATTTGTCTCTCTGTGTGGCTAATATCTCTACAAGACGAAAGAACAAGGGTAGAAAAATTTTTTAGTAGGTAACAAGTTTTCAGATATGCCACTTATAATATTAAAAAATGTGCAAAAATAAAATTTTATACAATTTTGAGAAAAACTTCGAAAAAATCCGTACTCAGTAATCTTATTCGAAAATTTGGCCTATACCTATGTAGAAAACAAGGAAAGAAATCAAATTTGCATGTTGGTAAAAGGTAATTAAATGAAGAGCTGTGATGTGCCAAAGTGGGCTAGCAAGTCAGCGAAAAATCAGTTTTTTTTTTAATTCCAACGTTTTGAATAGTTCTTTTAGTAATATGACATTTAAAGGTCGCTATTCTTTAGAAGCGACAGAAAATCTCACCTGTCACAATTCTGAAAAGTGGCGATTTTTACTTATTGCCTTATTTAAAATAAAAACGCAGCGTCCCAATATTTGTTCTAACGTTGTAAGAGAAACTGCATCATTTTTTTAATAACATTGTGTAAATTTAATATTTTAAATATATTCTGCAGGGCTAGTTTTATGGCGGAGCTAAATTGCTACTATACGCGTGCCAATAAACGTCAAAAAGTGTCGAAAATTCTTACTATATAAAAGACAGAATTTCTGTTAATTTTTAGAACAATTACAGCGAAATATTCCATGGCCAGCTATGGTTTTGTGAGTTTTGTATGTTTTATATGTTAGTTTACACACAAAAATAAGCTTAATAAAATAAATTTTTACATAAAAAAAGGATTTTTCACAAAAACTGCATACAACAAACTAAATTTTAAGGAATATTATCAAATAAGTCCTGACGAAAAAGCAGTTAGTGTAAACTTGCGTTTAAAAATCGTGATTTTTATTTTTTTAATGGCAAATTTTCTGGCAAAACACGCATTCCTGCCAAAATGCCGCTAAAATGTGCTATCTGTCTGCCTCCCTGTTCTTTGTAGCACATTAAAAGCACGCCTGTCGATGAATGTCTTGGTTTAAATGCCGTTAAGTTTCAAAAAGTTTTAATAAAAGTGACAGGTTCTTACTACAGAAAGTTGTTTTCTATTTATATGTATAACAATTCAGTCGTTCTGGGAATGGATTGATTTAATTCAGAAGTTAAATATTTGAATTAGTATGTTCTCCAGGTTTCTCTCTTTACGGCGGGAGAAAGGAAAGTTAAAAGTAAAGTTTTGCCTTTTGCAGAGAAATATTGCACTAAGGGTAAAATTTATGATCGAGACTTGAGTAGGTACTCAAGAAGTGCTCGTTATTGGCGTTTATTTTCTTGCTATTTTATATTGCTCCTCTCTGCTTTCTTCTTTTTAAGGATATGGGCCCTTCGGTCCAATTAGTAAGTTGATAAAAAGAGAGTACTTTCTCGCTTACTTCGACCAATAGGAAAAACCAGCCAGTTAAACACATCCTGACTCTCCCAAGTGCAACATGTATAATATTTATAATTACTTAAACAGTCTGTAAGTGACAGCGACTGAAAATTGGTAAAAATTTTTGAGAACCGCTCTCTGGGCATGAATGAAGTCAGGTGTTGTGAATTATACATAAATTATTATTTATAGTAAGAGCAGAACACATGAGGTATCAAATTAAAGCTTGTACAAATTAAGTATCTGTCAGTCGCTGTAGCTTGAAGATTGTTGAATCAATTATAAATATACATGTTTTGTTAAGTATTTTTTTCGATGTATAACTTTCTCTTTTAAAGTTTCAGAAAAAAGTCACGTTTTGTGGGTCAAAATACGTTAAAACTGATTTTTCGTAACTCTTTTTAAAAATTAAATACAGGGTTCAACCTGTAACAAAAAATATTGCCTCCGACCAACAGAAATGGAGAAAATCGGTTCCAATGTTTTTTCGAAATGGCGGATAGTTCCCGAGGAGTAGGGGAAACTCAAACTTGGGAATTTCACTTTCAGACCAACCAAAGAATACACAAAACTCAGCCTGTCCGGTTTTTTTTTACTTCAAACGACAATTTTACTGTCCTACTATCAATTATGTAATTATTTCCAAATTTTGACCCCTACACCCCTGCAACACCTTACAAAAATTTTTGCAATCCCTTCCCCCTCCTTTTTAGTACTCAATAATACTTCTAGCTACCCCTTCAAGCTCTCTTGTTTATGTAAGCGATGGATGGCCCGTTACCCAAAAAAAGAACTCGACTATCGGTACAAACAAAATTATAAATGTCAGTCAAAATGTCAGTGTCAGGGTCATTTGTGTAGCGTACGTTTTACTATAAATAATAATAAATATAATTCACAACACGCGACTTCATGTTTAAGTAATTATAAATAATATAAATATTTTTATAGGATTTTTCCGAAATCTGCAACCTTCTTGTTTAAAGTTTTTTAGAAAAATCTTTTTTGTTGGTCAAAATACGTTCAAACTGATTTTTTGTAACTTTGGCGCTCTCTATCTTTTTAGAAACTAAATACAGAAAGTTGAGCAAGTGGGCAAAAAAAAGGAAAATTTTTTGCCGGACATTTTTGTTTTAGTTTTTGTCGCCTCCGACTAATGGAAATGGAGAAAAGTCGAGTGAATGAAACACAAACTTGGGAGGTTTACTTTACACCCCCCGAAAGAACATACCAAAAACTCAGCCTTCCCGTATTTTTTCGACCTCAGGGTCACGATTCTTCAAAAACCGTCAGAAAATTTCGCCCTGACAAAAAATCTAACGATTTTTAAACACAAGTTTACCCTTAATGCTTTTTTATCAGGACTATTTTGCTACTATTCCTTAAAATTTAGTTTCTTAATACTGTTCTAGTAAATAAACAATAGGCCAGTTTAAAATTTTTTAGGCTGTTTTTCTGAAAACCCTGTTTTTATTAAAAAATGTATTTTATTAGGCTTATTTTTTTGTGTAAACAAACCTTTAAAACTTTTAACATACAAAACCATAGATAGCCATGGAATATTTCGCTGTCACTGTTCAGAAAAGTCACACAAATTCTGTGATTCCTTTTACATGGTGAGAATTTTCGACACTTTTTTGACGTATTTTGGTACAATTTAGCTTCGCCATAAACTAGTTTAGTTTCCTTTACAACGTTAGGAAAAATTTGAAGGACGCTGTGGTTTTATTTTAAACGAGGCAATAAGTAAAAATCGAAACTTTCCAGTATTTTGACGGGTGAGATTTTCTGTCGTTTCTGAAGAATCGCAACCCAGATGACAATTTTACTGTACTATCTACTATAACACAATCGCAAAGCCAGGCGCTTTCACGAGCTCGTGAATCGAAAGGTAGTGAGTTGGTTCTGTTTATTGTTTTTTGCGGAACTCGTCAGGGCTTCTAGCTATAGTTGCATTTTTTTCCATAACATTGTGGTGGACATTTTGACGTCATTCCACCAAATCTGCAGTACCAAACGTTGCAAATATATTATAATATATATGCAGTTTTAACAAGTAGAAAATATATATAAATTTTTAAATAAAAACACAATGATCGATTTGCTTTTTTTGTAATGATGAATTTTGACTTTAGTGGTTGTGCCCTCGAAACCACAAAAGACAGTTAGGTCATGATCAAACATTTTACTCGAACGGATCCAAGAAGTTTATGCGTTCAAATATAAACGTAGTTGTGATTGAGAAGAATGGATATGCAATTTGTAGTACTTATTTGTATATTTTTAGGTTTCAGAAATAAAGATATTGCTATATTAGTTTGTCTTGTTGTTTATTACGTATAGCTTCGTCATATAGGATTAGTTAGGACGAGTTGTACTTAGTTAGTTTCAATATTTAAAAAAAAATGAATAAAAAGTGTTTGTTTGTAGATATATAAGTCTGTTTTATTAAAAAAAAAACAAAAAAAAAGGTGATTTATTTAAATAAAAACAAAATCAACACACAAAGCCCATTTGTGAGATGCAATTTTACCGCTTCCTTTTCTCTTTGTTATATGTTTATTTTTCCACTTTTTAAATATCGGCGATTCTTATCTGAATAAAAACTTCAAAAGAGCAAAATAGCGTCGAGTCTTAAATCACTTTGGCCACATAAGGCACTGTTTTGTTAAATTAAATTCAAAAAATTCTATCTATTTAAAGTTTTTGTAATAATAATTGTTCCATCACAGTCTCACAAATGATTTAAGAAATAACTTGACTGTTCAAAAATACGTCTTTTTGTCGCGTGCGAACACATCTTAATTTTGCCAAACAAAAAAAAAAACATTGGCGTTGTCCAACGCCAACGCAATGTTGCGGACCAAACGCAACTTTCGCGACTTATGAAAATCCGCCAGAGTTTTTTCTATCGAAATTTCTATCAAATCAAAAATGAGGTCTGAGGTCTCTGAGATATGTTTGTTTGTTCGTTGATTTCGTCAAATATGTAAACAATGAGCAACAAGAACTGCACTTCTAAAAAGTACATAGAAAAAAATATGATTTCAAACAATTTGTACTTTACGTTCTAATCGAAAGATACGTTACTGTCTTAATACTTCCTTAATTTGTACTAGTGTTTCAGCACGTACAATTTCAATTGGAAGTAAGTGACGAAGTCCACAAGGATTTTGAAATTTAAGGCTATAGTTTCTCCCCAGATTTTAAGTAAAAAAAGTACAACTTGTTCTTTAATTTTTTAATCTTTTGCCAAAGTGCACAAGGAAAACTAAACGTCAGAATTAGCTGAAATTTTGCAGAGGTGATCATTTTTAAATGCTTACCAAAATTATCTGAAGGATTTTTCAAAATTCTCAATTAATTTTTCTTCAAAATAAAAGCTCTGGTGCTGTGATCTATCCCAAAAGCCTTAAAATAATTGCGGTTTAAAACCAACCCGATTTACAAAAAATATAGAGAAATACTCACAATTTCCTCTGGATTACATTTTTCCTTTTTATATTTTCTTGCTTTAGCGAAAATAAAAACTAAGTTTCCTTTTTTTCTAAAAGCCTGTGCACTCCGGAAAAGAAAACCGATCAATCAATCTCACTTCATTGAATTTGAGAGACACACGCAGTTCAAGTGTTGACCGATAAACCGCAGAATTTATACGATTCCATGGTAACTGCAGGTGTTTTGTCAACAAACTTTAAATCGGGCCGCATTGGGACAGAAGACTATTTTTACGTTTTCTGACAGAAAGCCATTCGAGGTTATGTTTATCTTTCAAAAATGTGTTTTCGAAAACATTGTTCTAAAACAAATATGAAACTACTCCGCCTGTGCGGTCGCCTGCCGAAAAAGGACTAGGGGCTGCGCGGGCATTAGCCCGAGTCTATCAAAGAACCAAGAGAACTTTACTGGTTCGCTGGGATTACTAGAAATTCACATAGAAACATTCGGCACCCATAACCCCACCTAATTTTGTTTTTATTTTCATTCAACCATTTTTTTTTAATTTAAATTATTGCGACATAGTTATGTGCAATTTTACTAGTGAAATCTAGGAGTGCAAAGGATAGATTTTAGAACCTCAGTTTCAAAAACACACGGATACTTAATTACTAACAAAACAGGTCAGTAAAGCTCCATTTAGATGTTGGAAAGACTCTTGCTAGTCATTGACGCTCCTGTTTAAAATAGACTACGATTATTTCGTCTAGCGCCGATTTTTAAATCCGCATGCTTTTAAGTTAACCTGTTGTCGGTATCAGCTATAGCGGGAGTGTTTCCAATTCAATTATAAATGCACCTGTAAATGCAACCTTAAACATTACACCCAGTTTTTTTAGCAGAAAATTCTGCAATAAATGGTTTTCTTTAATTTTAGTATTTTAATTAATAACTTTTAAACTTTTTAACGTAATTTTTACTATAAATTAATATTTAAAAGATAAAATAAACATAAATATTCGTAAAAAGTAATAAAAATACAAAAAAAATTCATAAATGTAAAAAAATACAAAAAATAAAACACAAAGTGTAATACATAATTGTAAAGGAAATTTTACGCCGATTTTAAAAATCAAATAAATAAAGGGTCATTTTATAAGAAAACTTTGGGTTATACCTCAAAAACTAGTTGTGTTAGGAAAAATACAGTTAGAAGGTTAAATTCTTTGTTAAAATGTCTTCAAAAAAGCTACATACATGAAATCAATATTCCTATAAGTAACGAAGTTATGGACCCCATCCCAAAATGCAGAGCCCCCGTAGCTCGGAAATGGTAAGACATATCAAGATGCAGTTTTCGTATTTAAGCTTGTCTCAAAAATTGAGCCCAGGACATACATACTATTTTTTGACTATCTTGCCTAGAAGTACCCAAAACCCCCAAATTCCAGCGAATTTAGCCCACCCTGTACCACGCCTGAGGCGGCTACTTGCAGTTGTTTTTTTTTACAGTGGCACAGTGAGTGAAGAGCAATTCGCAATCATTGCATTTTTTCTTCTATGGTATATATTCCTACGAAGAGTCAAATTTACGTGCACTATTTGAGTTTATTTTGAAAATTAATATCTCAAAAACGAATAGAAAGATTTTACTCGGCTGTAAAGACATTTTAGAGACCTTCAAAGTATCAGTCGACACACTTTTCTTATTCAAAGCTTAGTAATATTTAAAATAATGAAAATGTGTCTCCCTGGAACAAACATTTGACGTATACGTAAATCTTCGATGCGGAAAGTTTCCAAATAAACACCCTGTATAACATAAAAACCCTTATGGAAAATTATCGTATTTATCAAAAAGTTTTCGGAATGTGCAAATTCCTCCAAAACTACGATTTTAATACCACTTTTATAGACTATTGTAACAGCTGGTCTTTGCACATAAATCTTTTAAAATCCCTCATATAGGCCAGTTGCCAAAGGCTTTTGATAATATATTTCAAATATTCCTACTTATATTTATTTATTTTCTTGCATACTTTGCCAAAAATAGGAAATAAGCGTTCGTTAAGCATATGCCAAAAGACCTTATGTTTTAAACACTGTTAATATATTTTATTGTTTTAAACGGGATAGTTTAATTATTTTCAGATTTTCTACATTTATAAAAATAAAATATCACCCGTTTTGTGATCATTTAAGACATATACACTGAATATTTGGTTGGCTACTTTTGCAATTTTTAAAATGGGAAGCTAGTGACAGATAATCTGTCGACTAAAATAGTGTTTTTTTTACAAACAACGCGAGTAAAAAAAGTATAGTTTAGCCGCAAGATGTAAACACTATTTTTTATACCTTTACAACAAAAACTCCTAAAAAACAGGAAAAAAGTTACAAAATAAAACTTGGACCCAACATCCACTACGAGCTCGCCATTTTTATACTAAAACTCAAGGCGGTTATGGATCACATAAAAAGGGTTTCTACGTGGTGATCTTACATTGTTGGCTATTTTAATTTACGATTATTATAAAGAGGTATCTGGTTTCAGAAGAATTTCCAGCGAAACTAGAACCGTCCGGTATTTGTAGGAGTGACGGAAAACGGGCAGACGGGATCACTTTGATTCCTTGGAAGAAGGGAAAAACTTTAGTTTGGGATGCCACCTGCAGAGACACGCTTTGCAGCTCCTATCTTGGTAAAACTTCTCATAAATCGGGGGAAGCGGCTAAGATAGGAGAAATACAAAAAAGGACAAAATATAAAGAGCTAGAAGACAGAGGGTTTTTGTTTTATACTTTTGCAGTGGAAACCCTAGGTCCATGGGGTGATGAAGCTAAAAAATTAATTTCCGAAATAGCAAAAAAAAATGAAACAAAAAATGCTAGAAGTTTCACCACCCAGCGGATCAGTATCGCCATTCAAAGGGGGAATGCGGCCTCAGTGCTGGGGACTTTACCCAAAGAACAAGGATTGGAAGAAGTTTTTTATTTATAGTTTTTTTTATGATTAATTTTAATTTTGATTTTTTTTTTTAGTTTTAAACCAATTTTTACAATTTTATAGCTATATATTTATTATTACGATGGTTTGTTATTTTGTCTTATTTTCAAAATGAGTTTTTGTGAATAATTGAAAAAACTTTGGAAAATGCCTTAATTTTTAGGTAATAATGATTCGATTTTCTTAATATTAAAATATTACGAATCACACAAAAACAGCTGGACCGATTTGGAAGAAATTTGATAAAAACACAGCTGTCACATGACATTCTTTCTTTTTCTTCGCAGTAGGTCGACCGCTAGCAATAGAATGAAAATTGGTATAGAGCTGAAAATTTGAATTAAGCTTCCTCTATAGAAGTTAGTCGATGGGTGTTTATGGATTTTCCTAAAATTTAAACAGAGAGGGTTATACAAGCCCCCTATATTCTATAGGTATTTAATCCATCAAAATATGGGTTGTGGGGTATTAAACCAAAGGAAATATATTCTCGAATAGGGTGACAGTTATTGTTCCCATTAAATTCTTCGTCGCCCGCCAGTGGATATTGCTATTTCCTAGAAAGATTAGAAAATACAATGACTGTAGCGTCTGCCTCCACGTGGCACACTTGGATATGGCGATGCCATAGTTTGTCTTCTTGTGACATCTGTGTTAACACCTAACTTTTTTTAGAGTAATAATTTAGGGTGGAGGAATGGGGTTGGAGGTATGTCTGTCAAAAATATGATTTCTGGCGTATCAAACCAAAGGAAATGGTACCTGAAATTTAATAAAATAAGGTGGGGGAAGAAGGATTGGAGATGTGTACGTCAAAATACGGTTGTGGGGTATCGAACCAAAGAAGATAGAGTTTGGAATAGGAAACAGTTTTTTTTAATCGTTTGAAAAGTAGTGATTTAGGGTAGGGGAAGACGGGTTGGCGGTATGTCCGTCAAAATATAGGTTTTGGGGTATCAAACCAAAGGAAATAGAGACTTAATCTGAAACAGTGTTTGTTTTAAATTTTTAAAAAAGTAATAATTTAGGGTGGGTGAACGAGGTTGGAGGTATGTCTGTAAAAATATGGGTTGTGTGGTATCACACTAAAGTAAATAAAGTCTAAAATTGAAAACAATGTTTTTTTAACTTCTTACATTATATAATTATTTATTAATTTATTATTTTCACCGCTAGCAACGCAGCGAGTAAACTGTTCGTATTTAATAAATCTTTTAATTGCAGCTTAGAGCTTTTGCACTTTTCGATCATTCTTTATTCCCAGTGCTGTCAACCAGAAAAATATGAACTTTTGTGTGGCAGTACTGGTTTATAAACGGTCTAAGTGTTTACAAGTGAAGTGAATATTTACTTGCCGCCTTTGCACAGCAAACTTGGATTGATCAAACAGTTTGTAAAAGCAATGGATAAGAAAGGTGGACGCATTTCAATTTTTAAAAACTAAATTTCCTCCTCTAAGTGACAACGAAGATTGACGTTTATTGAACACCTGAATTGAAAAAAAAAACTTAGTTTGCATTCCAAAAGGTGTACAAGAACTTTTTGAGTAACCACACACGGGATCATTATGTCGATCAGGTCGAGAAATTGTTAGGGTACAGAGCCATCGGATGTAAAATGTCACTTAAAGTCGAGCTTAAAGTACACTTCCTTCACTCGTAACTGCACTTCTTCCCTGAAACTTTAGGAGCAGTCTCGGATGAATACGGGGAACGGTTCCATCAAGACATCGCTAAGGAATATTTAAGTATAAAAGGAAAGCAAGCACCAAATAGAGGTAAATATCATTTTGTTTATTATTGTTTGCTGCTAAATAATTCCTTTTGCTCCAATTATTATAATTATCGAGAAGTGATAAAAATAGGGAGGGGAGCTTCTTCACAAATGGTGGGTGGGAGCTACATTTGGACTCAGAATGTCATTGTACATAAGAATCAGCCGGAATTATACAAGGGCTCGAGAACTTTTTTTTGCAAACCAGTGTTATAGGCACTTTAATACTGGTCTAGTGGCCCAAAAAGGTAGATGCGTGCAAAGCAGGTCCCTCCAGACGTGATAAACGATGCTTTTACCCCCGCAAATATTATTATTTACAGCAGACTGATAAGAACGTGTACTGGGGATGGATGTTCGTTGTCTATTTTATTTAAATGTATGCATATCAGGATAAGATCATTAGGGTATATATTTAATTTTCTAGATATTCCTTGGAACGTGCACGTGTGTGTCTACTTTAACTGCAAATAAAAAATGGAGTTGTCCAAAATGATCGTTCCGATCAATGTTTTCTTACTCGGTTGTGTGTGTGTGTGATTCCGCAGGAGGAGTGAAATTGGCCAAGAGAAATTATTTGTTTAATTTTGAAGCTCGAGTGGTATTTATAGTGGATTATTTCACGAACGAAAACACACAAAAAATCATCAAATAAATAATAAATTTTTTAACCGGTTTACTTTTAATAATATTTCGTTGATTTATTTCTCTGTAACATCTCCAAACTGATTGATTTTACAAAATTTGAATAAACTGTCAGAATGTTGACACATACACAATTCAATAAAAATCCGGTTGCCAACTCAGTTTTTGTTCGACAAACGGAAACCATTTGTTTGTATACAAAATTAGAAAAGCAGCCAAGGAAAAAATTATCGATTTAACTCCTATCAAAAGAATTATCGCTGTACTTCTCCAAAATCACGCACACTTGTCCCGTGGGAATTTTAACAGATGAGTGGAATAATTAGATATATCACACATTCCTAATATTTAGTCTATATCAAAGTTTTTAGTCTCCTATATTTGTAAGGTATCTGATAACTTGCTTTTTGTTTGGACTTTGGAGTACCACAGCTTGCCTAATTACTCTGCTTAAACGCGGGCATTATTGAAATCTAAACCGGGAGAATAGACAAGTTCCCCGTACAAAGAGCTGCACTTATTTCAACCAATAGAAAGCTGCCACGAGACGCTGCTCATAATAACATAACCTTACTTTGTTATTTTTTGTTTCTTTTATTTTTAATCGTTTTTAAAAACATTACATCTTTACTGTGCCTGAATGAATTTTGTGTAAAAAATGATGCTCAAGTACAAAAAGTGGTAAAGTAAAGCTTTCTGTTGAATTACACTGCATGAACCACCTAAGGAACCCACCGAAAATATATCCAGAATTTCAGAGCGTAACCTCGTTCGATTTACGCTCGTATTCGGATTCAGAGTCGCCCTGGGATCACTTCCAGACAGATTTGTGATGCCACTGCTCTAGCTGAGGGTGATCTTAAAGCAGTGAAGAACAAAAACTTCATTAATTGCCTCTTTTTTAGCACTCTCATAGGTTCATTTCTTAGCTTCGAAACTAAATATCTATGAGAGCAGCATTAAGTCAAACATGCTAAAAAATCTGGATAGTATAGAGAAAACTCGTCCTTGATTTTATTTTGCTGCTTATTGAATTACATATTATACGCTGTGTAATATATGGAGGGATCCGCTTTGTTTGGCTATATTTTCCTTTTGAAAGCTTTGTGCGTGTTTTTGTTCACAACGCGCGTATATTATCTTTTCTCGTACACCTGGAAGACGATGACGCGGTTTTGTTATTACCTGCTTGTATTTTTAGCTCAACCAAACAACACCGAAGAAGGTAGAGGAGAATAATATCTTTAAGATTGGTTAAAAAAATTCTCAAAAATGTGTATCAATAAAGTTATTTTTCATAAGGTTATTACATCCAGAGCTTTTGAATATCGAGATAGAGAAGTGGGAGACTTTCGGTCTTTTAAGGAATACATCAAAATGCCAAAAAATACAGATAATAACAACAAAGCTGTCGCCCATTATCCAATAACATCCGAGTAACTACCCCAATATCATTTGTTTTAACAAGAGTCACATGCAAAACTTTTTTTGCTGTTTCGGCTAGGGCATCCAGCAGATTACCTCAGCCAAAGCTCTCGAATTATTTCCAAATTTTTTACAGGTAATACCCCAAGCAACAATATTACGTCGGATTACGTCGGGCCTACGTAAAAATAATTGACCCTGACGTTGGTTGCCAACTACCAGTCCACGTTATTACTACTTACTAATATCGTCAAACATTTTCGTGTCGTACCGACGCGACGTCGTAACTCCTATTATTAACGTCAACCGACGTTTGCTTGTACTTTTCAGGTCGTAGGGAATCCCGACGCAAAAATACCGGCTTTGTAAAGGAGCATACGCGAACCAGATACAGATATATTTAGATTCTGACAGTTCCGTTCTGGTAACTTCTTTATGACGTATTGTTTACTAATATTAGTAAAAGAATGGTAAACATTAATCCCCAAAACCCCCGTCAGGAGAAATTCGTAAAACCCGTTGTTTATCAGAAAATGTTTGCTAAATTGATTGCGCCTTCGCCAATAATACATGAACGGGACACGTACACGCAGGTGGCGCAGCGCGCGGCGTTTCGATGGATTTGTCGTTCTATGTGCGCATGCACTTGGCTAAAAGTATTCACAAGTAGTATTCAATACTTTGTGTATAGATGTCACTCTATTGTTCTTAACACTGCTTGTACGCCTCCGGTTCATGTATCATTGGCGAAAAGGCAATCAATTTAGCAAAAATTTTCTGATAAACAACGGAAATTCCGGTTTTGAAAAACAATGGTTTGACAAATTTCGGGTTTTATTAAAAATGGGTTTTACAAATTACGAGTTTGATTTTAAATGAGTTTTGGTGAACAATGGTTCGATTAAAAACGGTTCTTATAAATTTCGAATTTTTTATTGAATGGGTTTGAAGAAATAAGGTTCGGATAAAAAATTGGTTTAACGAATTCCAGTTGCTATAGTGAATGATTTTATGATTCTTTTATTTACCGGGTTTGATTTTGCACATTGTGAATACCCGGCGTCCTCTAAAATTAGGATGGCTAATAATTTATCTTGTTTACCCTAATTATGTAGGGAAAACGGCAAACACTCGCAAAAACATAAAAACAAAAAACTTTTTGTTTTTAAGGTAGCAGCAACGGAAAAAGCAGGGGAAGTAAGTCGTAAAAGCGAAATGAACGTGTCTGTTTTCAAAAGAATGGCACCCAACACTCCCTTTTGTACTTTATCATTTAAATTTATTTCAAACGGCTTCCTCGCAATGAAAACAAAGCTACGAAAAAGTTCCATAATAATGATTGTGTAAAATGTTAAAAATAATCTTTTGCTGACAGTTGTCGCGGTAGTAGAAGTGTAAACCTAAGTAGAGTGATTTATAAGCCATTGACCGATAATGACTGGTCAAATATGGTCAAGACCAATGCATCTAAGCGACCCCAGTTTAAATCAAAATAGAGGAAATTGTGACGTCATTGATCAGCTGTTTTATTTTGGTCTTGACCAAAGATGACCGTGCTCGGGAGATGAGTTATGGTTCCGGTCATTAATTTCGGAGAGGTTAGGTATATTTTCAAATATCGATTTTTAAATTTATTTTGGTGTTTTGCCCCATGCACGAACTTCGATGAGTATCTTGATCTAAAGGTGAGTTAAGTCTTTGGAGATCAGATTTAAAGGTGATTCAAGGTTTTCTATAGACAAATATCTGAGGCGAACAACTCCGGGATTATAGGGCTGCGCCCCATTTATAGACTACTCTGTGTGTCCGTTGAAATTAAGAGGTTGGGTAGGTCCTAAGCCAAAAATTATTGCCTTTGGCGCTATTAGTTAAATTTTTCAACCAGTCAGGTTGACCGTATCATCCAATCCTAAGCTCAAAATCAATAACCAAAAGAATAACCGCGGCAAAACCGCTCCTCACTGGTACCGCTACAATGGCTTATAAAATATTTACATGACCGGGTCTAACGATAAGTGTACACACTATCGGCAAGCAGATTCTCCTGTGAGCTGCATTTTTGCATTTATACTTGAATAAAGAAACTTATTATGGTTTTATTTACAAAATTTACGACAAATAATAAGAACAAGAATGCAGCAGACGTCTGTCTTTGATCAATCTTTGATTGCGCGTACGAAAAAATGCCACATTTACTTCCGCCTATTCCCCAACTACTTCTACCTACTTTTTGGAGCTTTAAAACCAAGTTTCTAACCATAGAAATTCAACTAAAATGGACCCATCAGCCTTAAATCGCTTTAAAATGCGATCAATTGTTAGATTTAGGGAAAACCATTGTGTTCTATCCACTGGCAACGATACATCAGGCAATACGCATGCTTCATCTCACACATGCACCATCCACGTTACGTGAACCAGCTCGATTCTACTAAAGCGCCAACTCCGACTACAAATAGTGAATGAGGCATTGTAGTATACGGTTATCAGATTGTGTTGGTTTTATTTCCAATATACATTGGAAAATTATTTTATTTTATTTTTTTGATATTTAATATTTCGATCGAAAAAATGAGGGATGTACACTTCCCGACACATAAAACGCATACAGCAGAAGTTAGGCATATATTGTAAAAATTTTACTTGCTTATTGTTATCGACTTTTGTAGGTTAACACTTTTAGACAACATAAACCAATTTTGTTAGTTTTGATATTTACTTGTTCTTTGGTTTTACGGTTGCTATTACGAAATATAAGAAAAAAAGATAAAACACTTAAAACAACATTTTTATTATAAAAAAAGCAATTCAATTAAATTTTGGGAAAACTAGAAGAAGGTTGGTCTCTTCATCAATTCAAATCAATAGCATCAGTTCTATAAACAACAATATATTAAAAACCAAATAAAAATAAAAAAAAAACTATCGATAAACAAAAATCAAAAATATTAACTTCAGTATCTGGCATTTGCTTGAATATTCTTTTTAAACGCCTTGGCATTTAGTCTGAAAATTTTCAAATAAATTTCGATTTTCTTCAACGATCTCTTCATAAGCTCTAACTAGTATCTCCATCAAATAGTCAGCATTTCGTGGAAGAATATTACATTTTGATAGCTTTTTTGCAATGAGCCACCATACGTTCTCGATGGGATGGGCATCGGGAATCTTTCCTGGTCATGGCAAAAGTTCAATAGTACGCTCCCTTGACCACTGCTGAGAAATACTGGAAATAATGCAGTGTGTACCGGGCAGTTGTCTTGTTGATACACAAAACCATCGGGATATAAAGCGGATATTTCCAAGAGCATAACATTTTGTATCATGTTCACATAAATCTTCCTTGAATCCTGAAAAGCGCACCATGCCCCCTTGCCGAAATCCAGTTGACCGTTGGGTTGGGTTGGCAAATGGGTGTTCTTCCAGGAAATTAGTAACTTGCTGATCCTGTTGGGGTGTGCTGGGGGTTCCTTCCTTTCGTCGAGCAGTTCTCCGTATTTTCTTTTTAGTCATATAATGATCGGCGACCCGACGAATAGACCAACCTCCATCTAATTTTGCTAAAAATTGGGAAATATCGAATTCCGATCGCTATCGTGGCATTTTTAAGTTGAACACTACTGTGAAAACAAAACATAACAATAAGCGGACATTGACACTTTATGACGGAAAAGGTTGCTAAATCGTAAAAACATATTGCATATGTCGCGAAGTGTATATGTATCATCACATAATCATAACTTATGTTAAAAAAAGTCAAGCCACACCCCCCTCCCCCGTAAGATATTCAAGTTTTGATGTGCTTATAATTTCGAACTAATATTGAACCACTTTTAAAAATTTTGAACCGCACTCCTTCCTGGTTTTTTATATTCAAAATGGGGGGTGCAGCCAGACGTCAAGCTAACTATTCCAAAATTAAGAACTAGTTTCGATCTTTTAATCACCAAATAGAATTTCAAAAAATCCACTATTGATTTGGATCAAATCAGGTGCTTTAAACATGCACATATTAGGTACAAATTTTTTTGAGGGGGGTGTGGTTTGACGTCAACCTGCACCTCCCACCATATTTAAAAAAAGACAGGGTTACCAATGGATTTTTTGAAATTCGTTTTGGTGATATTACGAGTCCGAAATTAGTTCTTAATTTTGGGATGGTTGGTTTTCATTTTTCTCTACGTTTTAATTGAGGGGGGTGTAGCTTATCGTCCGACTGCACCTTTCATCATGAATATAAAAAAAAACATGAAGGAGTGTGGTTCAAAATTTCTAAAAGTGGTTCCAAATTAGTTCGAAATTGGTTCTAAATTATAAGCATATCAAAACTCAAATATCTTTCGGGAGGGGGGTGTAGCTTGACTGATCTGAATATAGGTGCCTTGGATACAAAATAAGGTGTTTCTCCATATTTTAAAAAGCAAACCAGCGAATTTGCATAATTGCAGGTAAATGATAAAACAGTTATAAAAATAATATGTTGGGAATACAACTTTCAGAGCAATCTGGCATTGTCTTCTTATGCCTGATCGCAACCATGGTAAACATCATGTCGCTATTTTAGTTATACCTTTATACTCTAAACAGGTTTCTAACCAGCATTTTAAACTATGGTTTAAAATCTCTAAAATTCTCTCTCCGTGCGGCTTTTTCTATAAAGCTCATACCCCCGTCACACTCAATGTCGTTCCGCTCATGTTGCTATCTCTTTTTTTATACAGGGTTCATAAGATTTTTCTTAGGGATAGGATTTCAATAAATCAAACAGAAATGGCATAGAAAGTTCTGCGCGCACAAAAGAAACAGGTATATTGAGCAATGATGCCAGTTTGTTATTATCTCCGGAATGCTTTCATGAGAAAAAATTGTCGCCACCCTTTAACCGTTGACAAGATGTCTGCAAATTCCGCTAGATGGCGGTCACACCATGAGATGATGATGAGAGAAATTAAATGTTTTCAGGTCCAAACCACAGCTTTTTCTTGCTTAAAGGAGGCGGCAGGGTCCATTATTTACGATACTGAGCGATAAACTCGTAAGGTTGTTAACATTAGAAAGAAATATATTCGCTTTTAATTAAATTTCTTTCCATTCTGTTCTACTAGTGACATCTATCCGGAAACGGCCAAACCATGCAGCTAGCACTAGCAGCTAAAGAAATCTATAAACGGCGCTGTTTTTCCTGCAGAGCTTTTTGCTTGAGATATTATTGATTTTAAATAAAGCTGGCCCTACACTACATTTGATATTTTCGAGGTGTTTTATGACATGATCTCGAAACATGTAGCGAACCAATTCTTCAAAACTAGCGGGAGGGTAAAAGCGAAAAATAAGGGGCTGCCAATATTTGTAACACCCAAAAAGGGGTGAAAAGATTTATTTTGCTCTGTTTCTTTACAAAAAACGTTTTTTTTACGAAAAACTTGAGCTCTGCCAATTTTTTTTTTTTTTTCAACTTTTTTGAAATTTTCGTCATACCGTACAAAAAAATTATTTTCCCCATGGTCATACTCTACTTTCATTCGAAAAAATTTAGAAACAGAGACGGAATCAGTTTTCCCAAAACGGGGATCTTGGTTTCGAGTGAGAAGATAAAGCCAAAAATTTTTCAATTAAATTAGCCGAACGCAAAAATTTTAGAAAAACAAAGCACGAAATAAAATTACGTAATTTCGGGAACGAAAATAAATAGGTCTAAAGAGTATAATTTTTAAGAAAAAAATATCAATTTTCTCGCTCTCCTCCACTGGGAATACAGGGGACGTGCACAATATACGTAATGGTCATAGGGGGGAGGGGGGTTACAAAACGTTACGTAGGGGGAGGGGGTTTTCGACAGCGTTTGCATTTGTGTTAAACTAAGAAAATTTGGAATGAAAATAAGTTAAAAGTTTTTTTTTTACGTTTCGGCAGTAGAATTTCTGCCGAAACGTCAGATAAGTACTTAGATTCTAGTAAGGATTTGCGTGTGTGTACCCAAATTTTTTATCTTATTTAAAAACCACGGACAAACGAACAAATTTTTTTCTTTAGGAATTTTTTCTTTAGTAGTTTATTCTTTTCAAAAACTTCTTTGATAACGGCAGTAGAATTTCTGCCGAAACGTCAGATAAGTACTTAGATTCTAGTAAGGATTTGCGTGTGTGTAGGCAAATTTTTTATCTTATTTAACAAACGAACAAATTTTTTTCTTTAGGAATTTACGCAGCGGGTTTTAACATATTTTTGAAAAAATTTCATTAATTTAGTGGCGAAAAACCCAAAAAAAAGTAGTTTCGACAAGACCAATAGAATTAATTTCGATAAACATCGGGCAACATTTTTGCCCAATTTATTAAATTTAATAATACAAAAATCTATGGAATTGAATTGGCAGATGTTTTCTTTTGATCCTCCTTCTGCAAAATAAATTCCACGCATTAAAAGTAACGACCACAAAGAACAATAGAAAAAGGGGCGAAAATGCAGCAAAAAGAGGCTAAGAAAAGAAATCTGCAACTCAAATCTTCCCGATATTCACGCTCATGTCGGGGAAAAACAGCTGTGACCCCATCTTGGAAAGAGAGAATATCGTAAATTTAGCACACATTTCAAATGCTGGCTAGAGTAAAAAAACTTTTAGAAATATATTGTTAAGGGACTGGGTATTTAGATAATAGGGAAATTTTGAAACACTTAAAATTTTGACAACTTTGACAGCCGCTGTGGTAGTGTTTACAGTGGCGTAGCCAGGGGGGGGAGGGTTTTGGAGGTTAACCCCCCCCCCAAAAGGTCCAACCCAATATACAATAAATTAATCATGATCAAGGGCCCCAGAGAGAGCTAGAGCTCCGCCACTCTTTTAACCCTTTACATGACGTCATTAGTTGTTATAATTTTAGTTTATTTCTAAGGTATTTTTATCAGCATTCAAAACGTGTAATAATGGTATTCCTAGTATAATTTTTCTTAAAATTTTGATCTGCGATGCATTTATGATTTGGCAACAAATTTGTGTGTACCACCGCAACCCACCCCTTCTTGGCATCTAACCCAATCTACTTTTTCAAAAAATATTTTACAAAAAACCTAAGACATCAAAATTTTTAAAGAATTTTGTTTCTTTCGTAAATTTTCGCCTGCGGCGATTTTTTTTGTGAGCAATATATGCGACGCGTAAAAGCATTTTAGTGTAATTTTTTCAAAATTTTTGCCTGCGGCGCAGGGTTAGTTCCAAAAAAATCTGCAAATAAGACTAGATGAGACCTGTTTTTAGTATTTTTCTTTCGTATACATTAACTTAACACCTATTAAACCGCCCTTCTACCATCCCTTGAGTTCAAGAGCTCATTAGGCTCCTACCTAATTTTTAAACATTTGCCATAGGTAGGTAGTTGATTTTTATTAAATGATGAAACCCCTCCCCAGAGTCAATTTCTGGCTACGCCACTGGTGTTTAAAAACCACTACCACTACCACTACTCATTTCACCACTACTACTCATTTTACCAGAGTTTTTGGACCACATTAAAAGTGACAGTTACTTGTAAAAAAATTTAGAGATGAGAAAAAATAAAAGAAATGGCTCAATTTTACAAAATAAGAGTTTATATAAAAGAGAAAAGATCAAAAGATCTTGGGAGGAAAGAACGAAATTTCAAAATTGGACGAGTGTCCCACAAGGAACACACAAAAGTCCAAAGCGAAAAGAGAAACAATTAAACGATGTTTCGCCCGGGGTGACTAGCGTGGGCTCGTCAGTGAATTCACTAGTCACCCTCAATCCAGATATCATCCAACACCATCGCACACTCTGACTTCCAACTCTGAAACACTCACAAATAGGCATCGTTCCGCATGGTACTTATTATAAGTCGCCTGATACGGGTTCGTCGTGGCGTGTTAATCTTTCCAATAGGAATGTGCTCCTAAGACAATTAAAACAAGAAGTTAAAACTTCCAAATCAGTTACATCAACCGAAAAGAATCTAAAAATGAAAAAATCAAAAGATCTTGGGAGGAAATAACGAAATTTCAAAATTGGACGAGTGTCCCACAAGGAACACACAAAAGTCCAAAGCGAAAAGAGAAACAATTAAACGATGTTTCGCCTCCGAAATTTCGTTCTTTTCTCCCAAGATCTTTTGATCTTTTCTTTTTTAGA
The DNA here is from genome assembly GCA_963921995.1 of Oxystoma pomonae. Lineage (NCBI taxonomy): Eukaryota > Metazoa > Arthropoda > Insecta > Coleoptera > Brentidae > Oxystoma > Oxystoma pomonae. The sequence goes on along the minus strand of OY998163.1, from coordinate 121,518,785 downwards.
TTCTTTTCGGTTCATGTAACTGATTTGGAAGTTTTAACTTCTTGTTTTAATTGTCTTAGGAGCATATTCCTATTGGAAAGATTAACACGCCAGGACGAACACGTATCAGGCGACTTATAATAAGTACCATGCGGAACGATGCCTATTTGTGAGCGTTTCAGAGTTGGAAGTCAGAGTGTGCGATGGTGTTGGATGATATCTGGATTGAGGGTGACTAGTGAATCCACTGACGAGCCCACGCTAGTCACCCCGGGCGAAACATCGTTTAATTGTTTCTCTTTTCGCTTTGGACTTTTGTGTGTTCCTTGTGGGACACTCGTCCAATTTTGAAATTTCGTTCTTTCCTCCCAAGATCTTTTGATCTTTTCTTTTTTAGATTCTTTTCGGTTGATTTAAAAGTTTTAAGAGTTTATATGTTGAAAACAGGTTTATTATTTTAAAAATTAATTGCGCCAAAATTCTCTAAAAGTAGCTTACGGCAGTAGTAGTGGTTAATTACCACAAGGGAATGACGTTTAGCTATTGCGCAGTAATAAGCGTTCCAAAATATCCCTAAGATATATAATTATAGTTAAATTTTAATTTTTTCAAGAAAGCTAGAGGCCCTCTATACATTTGACAGTTGTTGTTTTACCAGAGGTGGGCAACTCATATTGCCCTCTCTTTCTATTTTTTTTCACATTTTCATGTAAAATCGATTTTATAAAATGGATTGATCTTTTGTTGTCTCTTTTTATAATTCCCCCAGACAATTTTTTAATAAAGATAATTTTTTGGTTAGTAAAATATGCCACCAAAAAACACGAGCTAGATACAAAGATATTAAAAATATTGGGAGTAGGGAAAATATAAAAATTTTGTTGATCTATCTTTTTGTTACTGATTTTCTTAAAATAATAATAATATAAATTATTTAAATATAACCTACCTCGCATATTCGAATATTTTTATTAGTGTTCCAGTTAGTTAAATGAATGTTCTCTTTCCATTTTTCTTACGTGCCTTTTTCCATTGGACAATGGAACAATACAAAGTCGTAGGCGTGAGTATTTTTACAGTTTCTTATACCGCAATATTCGATTTTTAATCCGCATGTATATAATCAAACTTAAAATTTGATGTACTTACGTTTGGGCGACTTTGTAAATTCAACATTATTTTGACAGCGTTGGAACATCGGTGCCAACATTCGGTTGACAGATGGGTTTGACATCCATCTGAGATCAAGCAGTGATGAAATGTCGTTGTTCCATCGAATACAAAAAGAACGCGTTGCGGTGTAAACAGCTGAGTGTCAATAACCACACTTAAAATAATCAAATCATACCTCAACTTCGGCTCGAGAAAATCGAAAATGTGACTTATAAGGGCCGTATTCATAGTCGCTCCCAAGTCTCCCTTCTTCCTTGGGAAATGTAAATTTTTTATGGCCTTGAGGAACGACTATGAATACCATCCTGTATTTCTGGACAGTTTTTTCCAAATAGTCTTCAATGCAAGTACGTTTTTTGCTCAAATTTAGTATGATGTCTAGCTAATCATCAGAGTCTTCAGCAAAATCCATCGAGAAATTTAGGAACTCTATTGTTGGACTGGTGAAATCCATCTAAAATTTATGAACTCTTTTGTTCGCACCGGTGTACCACCGGTGGATTTACAAACTCGCCCTTTATTGATAAAAAATGTGACACTCATAATAAGTAATAGCTCCGCGAGAGTGACCGATACTGTGTTATGCTTGGAGAACACTGTTTGACGGCGACACGAGCGCAGCCGGTGGCTACAGGAAAGAACTACTTGTACAGCCAGACGCATAATAAAATGCTTGTGTTCTTTTGGTAAATTTTTGAGAGACACTTACTTACTTAATAATAAAAATATATGAAAAAACTTAACAAGCACCGCTTTTCTATACTTTACTAAAAGAAATGTATTGGCAAAAGGTTTTAGCTCTATTCAAACCTTAACCAACTTTGTACTGTTCCATGCTGCTAAAAAACTTTCTTTAGCTTACAAAAAGATTTTTGGACCCTTTAGAAATCTAAAATAGAAGGAGGGGGTTATAACTATGTTGAGGAATATTATCAAATATTAAAAGTAACAACATTTTATTATGTTAATATCCTTTATTAATTGGGAAAAAATCCCAGTATAAAAGTCTTACAGATTTTGTAAATGATTTAACCTATATCTCTTTTTTTTTGTGTATTTTAACCTATTATCTTCTTGCTTAACTCACAATACTTTCTTTAGGGATTTGGTTCGCAAAAATCTGAACGCCAACTTTCGGTACTCTTCAAATAGTCCCATGCTCTCTAGCTTTAAGGGTAGTGATCCCGCTTGATTTTAATGGCATTTTCGACTTTACAATAAGTTGTTAATCCACTATATACCTAATTCCATAAACGCGATTTTCAACCAAAACTGACTAAAATAACTCACTTTTAGAAATCTAAAAAATACCGCTTGACGGACTTTGACAAGCGGTGGCAAGAACCGGCAGTTACAAAATTAAAATCGTGTGAAATATATTTCGACATTGAAAAATGTTCTGTCTTTCTTTCATGATCATATAGAAAGAGATGGACGGGGCAAGGTAGGCGTTTTTACTTGATACAAGCATTACTTTGCTATGCGCTACAGGAACGTAGTTTCTGCGCGGCCCTATCTTATTGTTGTCTCTGGTGACACTGAAAAAGTTATTTATTTTCAGTGGTTGCCAACAAACAAAAAAAAAATTATAAAGATTTCCCTAACAACTGCCAAATCGAGTTGCTTACCTCTGATAAAACAATAACAGTCAAAAATTATATACAGGGCCTCCAGGTTGAGTCAGTAAAAAACGGTTTTATGGAAAATTACAGAAGGATTTGCGCAGCTTTATTTAAAGAGAAGGGCGGTATGATAAATGTTTGGTTGTGCGAAGTTATGAAAAAAATATTTATTTATATGAAAAAGCAAATTTTGAGAAAATTATTCACGTTGAGCCCAAAAACGCGAGCGTTAAAGTTAACGTTTAACGCTCGTTGTTAGCCTTTTTTCCTATTTAATGTTTTCCTAATATTTTACTGATTGACTGAAAGCCCAAATTATTCATGAATTTTAGATGGGCTCAAATACACTTTAGTAGGACACGTTTTTGGTAAATTTAAAGAACTTTGATTGAAAGAAATTAATACTACCTTATGTTGAAAAATAAAAATCATATGCACGACACCACTCAAGATAACATACAAATGACATAACAAACATTTTTGCAATCAATTGCCTTAAATTAAGTTCACCTTTCTCTGAAATACCTTTTTATAGATTGCTGTCTCTCTTCAACAACCTCACTACATTATCTCTCCATCTACCACTAAAATTCTGCCCTCTCTCTCTAAATATTTTTCATTTTAACAGAGAAAAAAATGTTTTTTGGTAGTACTTTTTCGAACGCCTAAAAAAACAATCGAAACTTGCAAAATTAGACTGTTTTATTCTAGAAATCGAAAGATTGCAAAGAAGGCTTTAAAATCTAAGCAATATCATGGCATAAAAATATGAAAAACATAGTAAAAAATTGCTTCATCAAAAGATTTCCCTAACAACTGCGAAAAACGTTACCCATTAAATTATGGTAAAATATTTTAAGCCTTAAATTACCATCATGGATTGACCATAAGAAATAAACAAAAATTGGTTATAGAAACATATATAAAACAATTTTGTTCTGGTTTTTTAAGAGACTGGTATAGTGTTTTCTAAAATGACTATTATCTGATCTACGTTTTCAACATTTTTCCGAAAACCCCATAATAAATTTCCCGAATCCATGACCCAAATATTGCAGAAAAATGCGAGTTGTTTCAGCTGACAAACGATCCTGTTTCACCCCTGTAAATTCTGCAAATATTGTTTACTACACAGCAGCAGCGTGAAAAACATCGCGTCGCATCGTACTATAAGAAACAAGAAATATTTTACCGTTTTTGCCCTTTCACTTTTTTATCTTAGAGGCCGAATGAGTTATCATATACTAAACATATACTGGAGAACAAAAAAAAATGCAACACCAGAAAGGAAGAATATTTTTAAAATAATTTATATATTAATACATTAGAATGCTCTTAGGAATTGATTACATTTCCAAGAAGATTCCTCTATGATAATCATCAAAAAATTAATAACGAGTGGCTCCTCCATGGTTATTCATGCACTCGTTTGTTCTATTGAGCATTGACAAAATAAGATGGTCTATATCATGTTGAGGAATACTCATTCAAATCGTCCTTACGGCATGCCAGAGCTTACAGTGGGACGTGGTAATCGACTAAGATTGCGTGTTCGATAGGTGACAAGTCAGACGATCTTGCTGGCCATTCCAAAGTCTCTATGCCAAGTTCATGTAAGAAGTCGATTGTTTTGAATTTTAGATGGACGTTCGTGTGGTGCATGATCACTTAAAGGATGTGAACACTCCCAGGGAACAATCCCATCCCCGTCGCTGGCTGTTCGTATTCTTGAATGCATCCAAAACATGTCTAATGCTGCCAGTTTGCTTTTTGAGCGATTGAACTAATTTCAAACTAACCAAAATATTTTTGGTGATTTTTTCCTTATTTTTTTGACAGTTATCCAAAAACAGTCGTTGAATTGAAGGTGCAAAATAAACGTATGACAAACTACTAAAAAAATTACTTTTTTTTGTAAATGTAGATTCTAAATTTCTAGTGTGGTAGTTTATGTTATGCTTCATACGTCAGGTACAGTCCTATGTTACCCTGATGATTCCCAACAGGGATGAAACAGGTATGTAGGTTTCTGGACTATCCACTAGATCTTGGAGGCCTGGTCGTAATGAATTGAAAAGCAAAATGTGTGTCCGATATGCCAAGAACCTTTCTTTTTATTTATTTTTCGCGGACAACAAATTCGTTTTTTTTTTAAATTTTACTTATCTTTGTTTTGCGCAACAAGCCTCCTCCGGAGTGATTGTTGCTAAGTTTTAATATAAGGCGACGTAGTATAAACTCCAATTGGGGGTGGAGTTGCTGCGAACGTTGTATTTTGAACGGTCTTCTTTCAGTAACCGGTACCGTTTCCCAGGTTTCTTTTTTTTGTCCTGCTCTCAAATTTCATTCTTCTTGATATTTGCATCCTTTAACGTTTTGCTTTTCGCTTTATTCCGATAGGCGGCGCGCTGCATATAGCCATCCAACATCCCGCGTTGTTTGACGACGAAAGTTATAAATTCGCTGGGTGTGGTTGTTTATGTTATGCTTCATACGCCAGGTACAGTCCTAGTTTACCCTGATGATTCCCACAAAGCAAATACCTACGGACTTAGAGAAAACTCTTACTAAGAGCATCGCAAAAAACAAGTTACAGCGCCTCTGGGGACTCGGTCCCGAAGCTCACGCGACAAATCGCCGCCGATGACATCTATGTCCATTAATGTCATCGTCATTTCGTTCTTTTCATGAGGTTTTTTTTGTTGAAGTTTTTTAGTTTTATATGTTTTTGGGCTTTTTTAAACTGTTAGAGTAATTTGTTGGATTTTTGTAATAAGTACAATTGAAAAACTATGCCCAAGTGTTGTGTCCGAGAGTGTCCCAGTGATCCTCTGCTCCATCGGTTTTCACACCCTAGAGATCAAGCTTGCCAAAGACAATGGTTTGCCATGTGAAACGCTTTATAGGTTTAGAGTATGCACTCGACGTTTTAAACCAGAAAACTATTTAAAAAACTGTGGACGAAGCCTTCTAATGTAATTCCATCCTTACATTTACGGCCAGAGTCTGAAACAGACTTTAATGGTAAGTACCGGGCAAGGTTTCTACATACCAGAGGAAAAACAACATATTCAATAATAGAGAGTTAATAGACCGCTAATTTATCGCCACCTTATTTGCTTACCGTAACTGAGATGCTAAAAAGAGTTTTAAAACCACAAACATAAATTACCGTAACTGTATTTTTTTGCCCATATACAAACTGCCAATATAAATAGAATAGAAAAGAAAACAACAATTCCTGTGTTTGCAAATTCACTTTCACCAAAAAATTTAAAACCTATAACTAAACAAAAAAAACGAATTATCATTTACCAGCTGCAGCTTATGGTCAGAAATAAATATGGTTGGTTAGAAAAAATAATCAAGCGAGCCCCGTTAAGCTTCCGTAAGTAACGCATTTCGGTTCGTTTATTTTTGGGTACGGGAGAAAATTAACCGATTTTGCCTACGGTATCACCAATTTTGATGTCTGTTAACGCTCTAATAAGACTGATAGGGCATTTATTTAGCCTCTTTGTTAATTAGGTACATTTTTTTTAGCCCATTCCATTTAAAAATGCTTATGGGTAACCAGTTACATCAAATTTTTTGAAAACGAAGAAAAGTCGCAAGTCTTAAAAGAAACTGCTGCTATTGGGGCCGGCATGGGAAGCAGAATAAATAGTTTATTAATAAATACAATAGTTTCGATATGTATATACTATTATATTTTCTTAAAAGCATAATTTAATATATTAAATACGACGCACTTGGTTTATTTCTTAAATTTACAGTCATTAGAATCAACAATACCTTGGAAAATAAAATTAATTATTGATAAAATAAGTTTTCCAAAATATTATTGTTTCTAATGAACTAAAATACTTTAAAAAATACCCGAATTCAAATTTCCCGGCGCCGGCACCGCTACCCTAATTTAAGCTTCGGGACCGAGTCACTAGAGGCACAACAGTAGCACAAAACTTATAACAGGGCCCTAAGTCGTCAGATCGCCTTCTACACCCGTAGGTACATATTTTGTGATAATTCCTAACAAGGATGAAACTGGCCTCTAGGCTTCTGGACTATCCATTAGATCTTGGAAGCCTGGTCGTTATGAATTGAAAAGCAAAATGTGTGTCCGATGTGCCACGAACCGTTCTTTTTAATTATTTTCAATAATTGCAAATATTAACAATAATAATTCTCCTTTTTTTATTAAAATATTTTAGCCAAAATTTAAAGTAAGTAGGTAGGAGTTAAGATTCTCTCTGATTTTTCCTCAAAATTAGTTCCGTATAATTCAGCTTCTTTTTTATAATAACCACATCACTTCAACAAGGGGTTGCTAAAACCGCCTCTCAACCGCAGTTTTCTTCAATTACAATTTGGAAATTCTGCAATAGAACCCTTTTTTGATTAGTGCGGCTCATGCTGTACAAATTGTCCTATGAAATTTCATGTTACCGCTTTCGAAAAATCTGGAATAAGGTTACTAAATCAGTGGAATGAAATTTTAGGGGCATGTTAGTGAATATCAAAGCTTATTTAGAATATGTCCCTTACTGAAATTAGGGACTTATCGGTACGTAAAGTCGGCATAGCCTGACTCGGCACTATTTCTGACAGTTCCGCACGAAGGTTGAAAGGTGTCTGTCATTATTGTCATGTAAACATCTCATCTAAACATTCTCATATTGTGCCATTCGTAAAGTTGAGAAATTAAAGTTAATGCCGTCCTTTATTAAAGGCAGGCACAAACATTATGAAAGTCGTCATATTTAGACAACAACAATGTCAGAATCCCATTAAACTTCGTATATAAGTCCCTAGTAACTCTGTGTTTTGGACTTTAGGTTGATCGTCTTCAGGTGCAAACTAAAATCTATTTCTAGGGCTACTTATATACTATGGGAAATCACTTAACCGCGAAGTTTAAGAAGTTTGGCTCTGCCCAAGGAGGGGCTTCTAAATATTTGGAATTTCAACACTTGGTTTTACTCAAAACACCCTAATTCTGCCCAATAAAGACAGCTTCAAGGAATTTTCGTTCCTTTTAGTGTGACTCCTTGTGCAAAACCTTTGCTTTTGTCCACTTCATTCAGTGTTGTTTTGACCATGCATGTTCGGCGTTTCCTGATTTCGTTGTTTCACCTCTTTGATTCTTCTGATGTTCGTTAAGCCTTACAGATAGTGGTCTTTTTGTTTCGCCTATGTATGATTTACCACATTAACAAGGAACTTGGTAAAAGCATTCCTTATTTTGTTTGTTCTCCGGTTTTGTTTTACTAAGAAGTCTTCGAATTGTATTATGAGATTTAAAAGCTGTTTTAATATGAAAGTTGTTCGCTACTCTTCGAATTTTCTCTAATACTCCTTTAATGTATGGAATTGTAAGGAATGCATTTGCCTGGTTTTGGTCTTGTAATGTCTGTCCTGTTTGCTGAAATTTAGAAATAGTATCTGTTATAAGTTTAAGGCTGTAACCATTCTAATTTTGATTTCCAAGTCATGAGAATTTTTACAAATTTGAACGGCTTTGCTATACAACGTTCTTATTATGCTTCGTTTGGTTGTAGCAGAATGATTTGACCCTTAATTTCTTTGACAATTTTGCTCCAACTCCCTTGTGAATTTAATGGTAGGTCTTATGTTATATAAAAATTCTTTTGGGCTGCCTTTATTGGGCAGAATCAGGGTTTTTTCAGTAAACCAAGTGTTGATATTCCAAATATTTCGAAGCCGCTTGGGCGGAGCCAACTTCTTTAACTTTATGGTTGAGTAATTTCCCATGGTGTATAAGTACGTAGCCTTAGGAATAGATTGTAGTTTCCGCCTGAACCTGGTCAGAGATTGTACTGATCGAAACGTCGTGTATAAATAAAATATAGGCAATGGAAGTCCAAAACACGGAGTTAATGTCAAACACATCATTGTCTCAAACATGTCCCTTGTTCTAAAACAAAAGATAAAAAGATTTTGGGTGGAAATAACCCACAAAAAAACAAAGCAAAAAGAGAAATTATTAAACAATATTTCGCCTTGGGTAACCAGGGTAGGCTCGTCAGTGTTTCCACTGGTCACTTTCCCCATACATCATTAAAACGTGAAATGATTCCTATTTGTGAGTTATTCAAAGATGGAAATCGAAGTGTATGATGGTGTTTAATGATGTATGGGGAGGGTGACCAGTGGAACCACTGATGAGCCTACGCTGGTTGCCCAAGGACGAATCCGTATCAGGTAACTTGGATAAGTATCAGTGCGGAACGATGCCTATTTGTGAGTGATTCAAAGTTGGAAATCAAAGTGTATGATAGTATTTAATGATCTATGATTTAAATGATCTTTGATGATTTAAAATCTATAGCAAACTCCTCTTAAACAGTTTTTGTTGTATCTGTTATTACCTATCTTAAAATAATTTGTTTTTTTAGATTAGTACCTACCAAGTAGAAGATGGACTCAGCCCAACCCAACCCACTTAAAAGGCTAAGTTATAACAAGACTTTTAAGCCGGTATCCCCAGAAACAGGTAAAAACTTATTTTATTGCAACGTAAAATTTATTCGCAGTTACCTAATTCCAAAAATTATCTGAAAACTGATTTGTCAAAATTGCTGTTAAGAGAGGTTTTTGTTCAACAAGATATCAGCTTTTTTTGTATTTTATGGATTTCTAAATAAAACATACTAGTGCCACAAAAAACTTAAATTTCTGAAAACCCTGATAACCAGTATGTAAAAAAGCTCATATCACAAGATTTTTTTTTTATGGTAATTATTTTTTCAAGGATTACAAATCCCACAGGAGACGCCCTCCGATTTTTATGAAACCACTATTTGAACTGAATTTCGACTATACTATTAAACAAATATATTTTTAAATTGCTTTAATATAATAATTTTTTTAGTTAGGAATCAACTCAGATTAAAACCATTGGTATTGGACCTCGCATTGGGAGAAACTATCTTGTAAGTAAAACAATTAAAAATTTATCAATGAGACAATTAAAAAATATGCATATTTGAGCCAATTATACATGAAATATTTTACACATGACCCACAAAAAGTTTCAGTTTTGTCAAGAGAATTAATTTTTTTCTTAGGGTATCACCTGTACCTTCCCCATTGCCAAGCCTATGCAAAAACCCATGCAAAGCTTATGTAAAACTCAAAACATTGAATTGTATGTTATCTGGTTAATTTTTTTATTTATAAATTGCAGGGTAACAAACGCAAAAGGAAGAATAATTTAATGTGGGGCAAAACAAAAAACATGGTTTCTCTATCTATATAATTTTGTTTTTAATGAAAACATTTTGAATTAAGCAACTTTTTCAAGCTAAAAAGGAACAAATTGATTTTAAAATACATGCTGTAGGAGTTGGCTAGACTTTAATTCCACTTTTTTTTTTAAAAACATTTTCGCGAACTTGCAACTTTGCACATGAAATGTTGTTCTTATAGTATTTTTAAAAACAATCAAGTGCCAAAACAAATCCCTAGTTTTCGCCAACAAAGACCAATTTCTGGCCCAAATGTCTTCAAGAGTAATGACAGGTATATATAAGGTACAGATTACTCCCGTGTAACTAATGTGTGGATCCTTGAAAAATATCTCTCTTAAGATTGATGTTTGTTTACTTCTTTAAAATGAATATAAATCTCCTATACCTAATATTTCTTGTACTTTTACTTTTAGGAACATTCAAAATGTATCCCGATGACGTGGGCATAACCCATGTATAAATCGCAGGAAATATGAAACTTAAAGTCAAAACAATTACACAAAGGCAGGCGAGACGCTCCAAGCTTGATGTGGCCGAGCTCTAAATGGACAAGGCTCTTTAAGGAAGTCAAGAACAGTTGATCTTCAAACTAAACTAACAGGTGGGTGTTTTGTCAAGTGCGAACCTGTCTTAAATTTAGGGGGGTAATCAGATTTTTGGCGAAGGCAAAAATTTTTGAGAATATTGCACTAAGAATGGCATTTTCGACACAAAGTCGTAAAAATTCATGGTGTTATAGCGCCACTGGCGAAATTTTTTTTCAACTTTGGCAGAGAATTCTTGATTTTTAAATGTTTTTGTGAAAAATGTAAGTCCAGAGGGGTGCCATACCCCCACTCCGCAACCCGCGCTTGTGTTTGTCAACTGACGACAAAGGTAGTGCAGTCAATATTATTTGGTTTGTGATAAACTTGCTTTTGTTATTTTTAGGAAATATAAGGAGTCCTCAAGCCCTACATGAATAGATTTAAGACCAATCATTCATAGAGGCCATACAACTTCAAGCATTAACGGTGACAGGAACTTAAAAACTTCCACAACTGACAATTAGTTTCTTGTAAGTAGATAAGAAAGTCTCTATGTAATATTAATATTATCATAGACGACGATAAACGCGAATGTGCTCGAGTGCTGAGGTAAAAATTATGATAATTTGCTGCATGAGGCATATTCTGCGGACTGTTTCCTGAAATTCCTAATCTTTACAACTTGCGTTTCACTGAGCTGTTTTGTTCAGTCCTCATAAACAATACTCCACCTGATAGTAATAGGTAAAATATGTGTTAAAATGGGCTGTTACGTGCAAATTATCGCTGTAATTCGTTTGCTATTGATCCAAATCTGCAATGGCCCATCGATTTTATTGGTCAACATTTTCAGAGATATTTTCTAAGGGAAATAGTCTACTTTATTTTTCTGTTTTAAGTAGTTGACAGGACTAAGTCTAAATAAAAAAGACTTTAATATTTTAACTTAATAAATATTGCAGATTTGAAATTTGTGCTAGGATGACCGATTGGGTCTTGGTTAAGTTGTTTTTATTTTGTTTCAGGTTACTGCAAAGGCCAGAGCAACCTTTTTGTGGAGTCTGTGAACAAGTTTACAATTGAATACATTTTCACATGACGTAGACAAGATATAATTAGTTAATAAATATAAGAAAAAGTTTGACTTATTATGATTATATTTGTAATAAGAACATTTGATTTAATATAGTAATTAAATCTAGTTGTTTATAAGGGGGGTTTCAATGTGGTTTTACTTGAAATATTTAAGTTTATTTAAAAACCCACCAGAGTAAAATGCATCCATTTATTATTTATTTATTTAGTTCAACCTAAATAACAGGGAGATATTTTTACCAGCGCATTCACCATGATCTATAGAAAAGAAGTACACAGTGAATAACATGCTCTTCGTAACTGCAATTAAAATATAATAAAAAGGAATCGCTTTTAAAGCCTAATTATTTTCAAATTCTAAGGAATATTTTTAGAGAAATAGTGTTTAATTCAGTTTTTTAAGCCTTCACAAGCTTGTTTCTTTTAACAAGATTCAAAAATGACATCTTTTGGTTTGGAAAAGAAAATAGAAATATAATATGCTATTGCACCAGTAAAAACACCGTTTATGTTTAAATCAAATAAGTAAATAAGCAGACAGACCTTGGTCACATGCAAACGAAGTTCGAATAGAATTCACCTTTTAAATTATTCTTAATTTTATTTACGTTCCAATGTAAACAGTGTAATTCGGAAATAAGCCAAACAACTATTTTTTTGTCGGTGTAGTTGCAAATAGCTTGTTGGTCCTGTTGCGCAGGCTTAACCCCATTTTTTAAACTATTCTGTTTCTTTGGGAGACATCAAAAAATTTTGCACCCATAAGTATCCTTAACTAACTACAAACTTTCATATCCTCATAAGATTTTGTGCGCTTAAAACTTTTTGTCATATATCACACCCTAAATAGAAAAAAAAACAAAAAATTTTAAGATCTGGCTCTGCTTTTTTGATTGCCAACAACGTTTAGTAAGCAAATAAAAGGTTCTAGGTTTTGACATTTGGAATGTCACAAACTGTCAGCGTCGGCGAGAAATACGGTGACCGGACTATATTATTCAATACTTTGTGTACAGATGTCACGCTATTGTTCTTGACCCTGCGTGTAGGCCTCCGGTTCATTTATTATTGGTGCATGCGCAATCAATTTATCAAAAATTTTCTGATAAACAACGGGTTTTACGAATCACGGTTTTGAAAAATATTTGTTTGGCAAATTATTAAAAATGGGTTTTACAAATTACGAGTTTGATATTGATCCAATTGCAATTTTTATGGTGAATCATTCTTACGATGAAATTTTTTATTAAATACGGTCTGAGAAATTCCTGGCTTGATAAACCATAGTAGTTCACAAAATGCACAGCTTTAACCGACGGGTCTAGGAATAAAATTTTTTACAAAAGTTTCTTATATAACATAGGTCATCAAGAAAAATTTAAGGATGGGGGATGAAAGTTATTATACGAGTTACTTATTTTTAAAAAGGAAATAGATGTTGCCGATGGGAAATTTCTTCGGGCACACGGCTAAAACTAATATAAAACCTTATCGATCGCCCGTTTTACCATTTCCCCATTCCTTGTTTTTGAATGACACTGTTACAAGACCTTTAGGGGGCTGGTAGAAAACTTTCAGAAGTTGTTGGACGCTAAGTTAAACTAACGACAGTTTATTTACCCTATTTTCATCCACAACAAATACCCCTGTGGCTAATGCGTTAGGGTAACAGTTTGGATCGCAGTAACATAAGTATTTACAATATAACTTTATAAAGAGATACAGAAAAGTTCATTGTTTATCTAAAAAGCTTTGAAAAATCTACAGATGTGTAAGTTTCTGTATAATTTGTTTTTTATGTTTGTAAGAAGGTGTTTTTCCCGAGGTTTCCCATTTTCTTTCCTTTTTATAAGACCAACCTACTAACTACCATGAACCAGTAATTTTACGGTTTTCTTGCAACAGACCAGAAAAGTATTATTTACAACAGAAAAGATTTGGCTTGAAAGTTTGGGACAATAATGTGTTTGAAATTAGCTCTGTGATCTATATTTTATTTATACACGACGGGCCCATCAGTAAAATCTCTGATCGTCTTCTGGTGCAAACTATAATCTATTCCTAAGGCTACTTGCAGGCATGACCGCTTCATTTGTCGAAAAATCTTTTGTTTTAGGACCCAGGATGTCGAAAGTCTATACATCAATGTCCCGATAAAGGAATCGCTATATTAGACAAAGACCGGTGGATGACGAATCCCTTTATGAACGTACCAGCCTGCCACTGAAGGAAGTGATGGAGTTGTTGGAGTGTTGTCTACATAACTCTTACTTTCAGGTGAAAGAAAGGTTTTATGCTCAGGATGACGGTCTGTCAATGGGTTTATCGCTTTCGCCAGTGATGGACAATATTTACATGGAGTGGTTCGAATCACACGCGGTTGATACTGCAGCATATAAACCTAAGCTATTGCTGAGGTATGTTGATAATACTTTTATTGTCTGGACCGGGAATGACCAACAACTTTCAGAATTTCTTTAGCACCTAAATAACATAAGACCCACCATTAAATTCACAATGGAGTTCGAGCGAAATTGTCAAATTCCTTTTCTTGATGTACTTGCCGAACAAGAAGAAAGCGACATCAGAACAACAGTCTATCATAAACCCACTCACATAGGACAAGGACAACCAAACGAGGCATGATAAGAACTTTGTATAACATAGCCGTTCAAATTTGTAACAATTCTCATGACTTGGAAATTGAAATAAGAAACATTAAGAAGGATCTGCAGCAAAATGGTTACAGCCTTAAACTTCTAACAGATACTATTTCTAAATTTAAACAAACAGGACAGAGATTGCAAGACCAAAACCAAGCAAGTGCATTCCTTACAATTCCATATGTGAAAGGAGTATCAGACAAAATTCGAAGAGTAGCGAACAACTTTAATATTTAAACAGCTTTTAAAACTAGTAATACAATTCGAAGCCTTCTTAGTAAAACAAAACCGAAGAACAAACAAAATAAGGAATGCATTTACCAAGTTCCTTGTGGTGAATCATACATACAGGTGAAACAACGAAATCAGGAATCGCCGAACATGCATGGTCAAAACAACACCGAATGAAGTGGACAGAAGCAAAGGTTTTGTACAAGGGGTCACGCTGGAAGAAACTAAAATTTATTGAAGCTGCCTTTATGCGGCAGAATCAGGGTATTTTCAGTAAACCAAGTGTTGAAATTCCAAATATTTGAAAGCCCCTTCTTGGCGGAGCCAACCTCTTAAACTTCACGATTGAGTGATTCCATACAGTAAATATATAAGTAGGAATAGGAATTGTTTGTAGTTTGCACCTGAAGACGATCAGAGATTGTACTGATCAAAACTTCGTGTATAAATAAAATATACATAATGGAAGTCCGAAACACAAAGTTATTTTCAAATAAAAACCGTATTTGTAATGACATGATCACATTTGACCAAACACAAATTCTTATTTTATTTTATTTACTGTATAAACCCAGCACTAGCTAAAATCAGTCAAGGTCATCCAGGGCATGTAGGCATTTTATATTACCTAGTAGGAAAAGTATAAATCATCGTCAAGTAATAGGTCTTCCACCTCCATATTTTTAATATTTCTCACACACTATTTTTTTAGTTTTTTTGATAAATATTTAATATTATATATATAAATATTTTTAAACCAAACATAACCTCACTAATTAACTAGCCGCGGTTATATGGTCCTTAATTCTCGGCCATCGGGCGATTAAAGTTAATTGCCGATTGGGAGAAAAAACGCTTGGCGCATAAGAAAAATATTATTTAATCACGGCTAAAGTCTTAATCAGAGAAATTGTACAATGGTGCATACCAGCATAAATAGTTTTATCATCAAATGTCTACTATTTAAAATTGCTACCTTTCGCTATGCAGTTTGCAGCAATTTTTTCTTATATGTCTATTAAGTAAAACTCATATTAACAAAGAGGTGGGCCGAGGTTTTATTTTTTTTTGCTGTGCATTATTATTAATGGTAGTTTTAGTAAATTGACACATAAAAAAAATTGCTGCAAGTAGTGGTTAAATCATAAAAAAACTAATTTGAGGTGACTAACTAAAAAATAAAAGAAAAACAAGGGTAACGTCAGAAAGTACCGAACATAGGTGCAAAGCAGACCGATTGGATGCAGGTGCCTAGTGCCTGTACAAAGCTCTCGCCAAGCTTTTTTACACTCACGCCTGCATCCATTTCGGCCCGTTATGCACCTCTCTTCTAATATTCTTTGCACTAACATTGAAATCAAAATTTGCTCTATAAAAAAACAAAACGAAAAATATACATTTTATAATAATTTTAACCTAAAAATGTCAAAGTGGCAAAGCCTAAATTTTGGTAAGTTAAAAAGTAGATCATTTGCAACAATATAAATATGGCAACACTCCAAATGATCAAAGCGTATTCAAGAATACGGTAACCATTCCCCGGAGAACAAGATGCGGGCAACACTCTCCTGGGAACGTTCACATCTCTTAAGAGAGCGTTCATTCTTTCGATATTCAAGAATTGGGCCCCAGGTCATTTGGACCTAACATGGCAAAACATGCCGGGACAACTAAATAACTTTTTTGCCCTGGTTGTCAGATTGTAGGCAGAAAATGTCTTAATCCTGATTTCAATAATTGTTTCAGAAAGTAAAACAAAACATTATGTTAAATAAACCTCCGCGTGCATTTTAGACTAAACTTTTCGGCACTGTACCTATTTTATTAGAATTATGTATTGTATTACGTAATTGAAGGGAATAAAATAAGGGATAATTAAGAAAATTCGACAAATTTCTGAAATTTTAGCCTAGAGAGGTGAAGGATTTTTATGCGGTTTCTATGTTATTTGGTTTCCAATAACGTTAGTGACCTTAATTCATAACGGTAAATTGTTCTTCCGCAAAATAGACACAGTCTCGTTTAATTATTGCATCCCAAATGGAAAAGTGCTGTTACAAAATGACTGCGGCAGGCACTTATTATCATACGTGCGAAATGGAGTTAATTGTGGGATTTTCAAGAGAGAGACCTTTTGCACCTCCAATTTTGTTGCCACTTCACTTAATTGCTTATTTCAGGCATGCGTCGGTACTAAGACGATACGACACTTGTCAATTCGAACAACGTTTCTCTTTAATATACTGTGTGAGTTAAAAATTGCAACACCCACTATAACATATTTTTTTAAAATAAAGGTAACTAATTTTATCAAGGTTTACTTATAAAATATTAATAATGAGTAGCACCGCAATTCCAATTTGAACACTCCCGTGTTCTTCTTGAACTGCTTCTAATAAGATGGTCTATGTCTTCTCAAGCAATCTATAAGTCATGGCGCAACCGTTGTAAGCCCATAATAACATACGGCAATTGACTTAGCTATCTGCCTATCATAACTCATGTTCTATTGGTGACAGATCAGGAGATCTTGCCGGTATTAACAAGGTATTAACGTTTTCTTGCTGAAGGAAGTCTCTAGAAATGGCCGCTGTATGAGGTCTGGCATTAACTTGCTGGAAAATGGGATTTTTCAGCTGTTGTAAATAAGGTATTGTGACAGGTCTTAGCGTAGTTTTTATGTATACCTGAGTGGTCATTCTGCGGTTTAAGAACACTAGAGGTAACCTACTTCCTATTGCTATGGCACTCCAAAACGTAATTCCTCTGGTTAAAGCAGTCTCTCTTTCTACGCAAAATTGGACTAGACACCGCTCTCCACAAAGACTAGACCCCGCTCTCCACGTCACGCACAGTGGAACGAGGTATAGGGAAAACCCGGATATTTCAAAATAAAATTTGATAATGATTTTAATATTTTATACTTTTTTGGAAAGCCTAAGCAATAGCCGTTACTGTATTTTATTGAAATATTAATTATTTTGGATTATAAGAGGGCGAGTCGTTGCTAAATAATATGTCTTACCGGCCAGAATTAATTAAAATATAGATATATTTATAAAGTTTAACTACAATTTTTGGACTCGGTATTTTGATTGGAATGTACCTAAATATGCTTTTCCTAATTAAAAAACCGTACAAAATAATTCTTTAAATAAGTTTTGAAATTCTAAACCAATTTTAGTAAAATAATCTACGTTGTGTAGGTAATCGATGAGGATTTTATCTTTGTGTATTTTTTGACCCGCCATTATGAAATCCAAGATGGCGGACAAAATCAAAAACTACCCAGCTTTCATGCTTCTTGCTTTAATTTTACAAAATTTCACAATCAAATAATTACTGGAAAAAAGCCTTGTTTTTTTTTTGGTAAAAAAGTTTATAATCATCAAAATCGGTTTAGTAGTTTTTAAAATAAACCGATTTTAATAATCAACGATTCTTTTAAATTTAGGAATTTTTACATACACAAAAATACTCTTCAAAAGATGGCTGACATATCCCAAGTGTCAGAATGAGACAGCTAACTCACTATTGAAAAATCGGGCCCAATACCCGGTTTATCAATAGCAAGTTAACCCTGTGTTAGGATAACTCTTGAGTGAAACTGGTCTTGAAAAACTTTGTGTTTGACTTTGTTTTATAAGTTTTGAGTATTCCTGACAAACTGTTGATTTTTAGAAGAGTTCATTAAAAATAAACTCTAGTATCTTTTTTAAATACTGTATTTATTTGTATTTTTGCTTGACCAAAGGTGCTAGCGTTACATAGTTTTTGAGGAGAATCTGACGTTTCGTTACATGCGTAGGAGACCAATATCGAACAAGTTCTAAGAAAATCAATTGCACCACCTGTCGAATAAACCGAGAAACAAAAACATGTTTTATAACATGTTATAAAACATGTTTTTGTTTAACACTGGTAATACTCACTGAAATATATATATTTTATAACATGTTTTTGTTTAAAAAAGAGAAGATCAAAAGATCTTGGGAGGAAAGAACGAAAATTCAAAATTGGAGGAGTGTCAGGTGACTTATAATAAGTACCATGCGGAACGATGCCTATTTGTGAGTGATTCAGAGTTGGAAGTCAGAGTGTGCGATGGTGTTAAATGATATCTGGATCGAGGATGACTAGTGAATCCACTGACGAGCCCACGCTGGTCACCCCGGGCGAAACATCGTTTAATTGTTTCTCCTTTCGCTTTGGTCTTTTGTGTGTTCCTTGTGGGACACTCATCCAATTTTAAATTTTCGTTCTTTCCTCCCAAGATCTTTTGATCTTCTCTTTTTTAGATTCTTTTCGGTTGATGTAACTAATTTGGAAGTTCAACTTCATGTTTTTGTTCCTCGGTTTATTCGACAGGTGGCGCACACAGGTACTATGTCTCCGCGAATTCCAAACTTTTTGTTTTAAATTCGAGAGGTGTGCATGGTTGCCTGTGTAGCTTCAACTGACAGGTATAATCCTATGACTCCCTGATGATTTCTAATAAGGATGAAACAGGTCTGTAGGTGTCTGGATTCTTCATTAGACATTGGAGGCCTGGTCGTAATGAAGTGAGAATTAAAAACGCTTTGTCCGATATGCCACGAGTGTTACTTTAATTTTTATTTGCGGAGACGACATTCACTTTATTGTTTTTTAAATATTTTATTTATTCCGAAATATCCGGGCTTTTAAATAAGAGTAATGATTTAGGCCAGTGGCGTTGCCAAACGTAACTCAAATTCTACCTTATCAGGAGCGCCTGGCACATTTTTTTTTTACATGGGGTCGTTCCACAGTGCGACGCTCGGCGCACCGTTCTACAACCATCATGCATCCATTAACAAAATCAGGATTTGTCACTTAAAACAACTTGATCCCGGTCACGGTCTCAGTTTGCTTGTGTCTATTTGTTAAAGGTAGGATAAGACTGTTTCTGTTGCAACCATCCATTGCTAATTCTTAAGTGCCGTTTTTCATGGTTATTGGTTCTTTGAAGCAGAATTCTGATTAACAGTTCTGGCGATTTCCCTGAACGACAATTCTGCGTCTCGCAAGCCTACAACTCTACCCCGCTCAAACTCACTTAACTACCTGTAACTCGTAAATTTTTATTTAATGTTTTAACCAGAACGTGAACAACAAAACCATATTTCTTTAAGTAAATTTTTAAAATAAAGAAGTTTAATTAAATTTAAAAAACCGATCGAAGGAAAAAAGGTTTACGACCCAAATTGTGGTCATTTGCTAAAATTGTCAAGACCTACAAAAAGAAAATTAAAATTAAGAGAAATTTTGCTATATACGGGGTGATGCAATTTTTATATCACGCAATTTTTTTATATCACGCAATATCTTATACATGTCCCGAAAGTTCGAGTCCACCCTAATATCTCCAAAGCAAAAAACGCAGAGAAGTAAAATTTCACAAAATTAGATGGTTTACAAAAAAGTATTTTTTGGGATTGTTAATCATGAGCAGCGACGATATTTTTTTTTAATGAGGCCATCTATATATTTTGGAAAATGTAAATAGAGCTTTTTCTTTTGTTTTTAAAAACACCTAATATGTTATTTTTTCTCTAACGGTTTTTAAATAAAATGGAAAAATCATCTCCATAAGACCAATGAGTTAAACAGAAAAACAGATATTCGGTGATTCTTTGCCTAAATCAGTGGTTCCCAAAGTATGCGCCGCGGCGCCCTGGGGCGCCACCAGGCGCTCCTGATAAGGTAGAATTTGAGTTACATTTGGCAATGCCACTGGCCTAAATCATTACTCATATTTTAAAGTTTTTGTCATTTTATTCGATATTTTTGGAAACAGAACGAAAAGCTCTATTCAAATTGCGGCACAATTAGCGTCCAAAAAGATACTGTTTTGTAAACCATCTATCTAAGTGAAATTTTACTTCTATGTCTCTTTTGGATTTTTAGGACACCTTGTATATTTTATATTCAGTGCCAGCATTTGAAAACTCGCTGCCATAGCGTCGATTAGAGTAGACGATAAACCAAGTCAGTTAAGGCCATAGTTTCTCCCAAAAAAACTACACGTCAGAATTAGCTAAAATTTTTCACGGTCGTTCATTTTCAAATCCTTAACAAAAACATTTGAAGAACTTGGATCAACAATGAAGCGATGGTGACGCACCTGCGATTAAGGGACCAGGGATTGTGGAAGGGCAGGGAGGAAAGAGAGGGTCATCTAGCGGTCGAGGGACTGGTGATGAAAGAGTTGCCCCTCCTAAGACTGCCAGTGAAAGCACCGCTTAAACCATGGAGGTTCGATAAAAAGTACAAGGTCACAATACGAAACCGGAATGAGTGGCGAAGGGAAGAATTTGGAACGGAATTAAGCAAAGAGGCGACGGTCTGCTACACGGATGGCTCTAAACTGTCAGGCAGGCAGACAACAGGCGCAGGAGTGTACGCGGAAAGCCTAGAAGTTCAGAAGAGTTATCCACTTGGAGAACACGCTATTATCATGGCAGCAACCGTACCCGAGGTCAGAAATGGCAGGAGGGAGTTATACATATGCTCCGATAGGCTGCCCTCAAGGCTCTAAGTGCACCCAAAATAGTCAGTAGTCTGGTGGAGGAGTGCGCTGAAGCACTGCAAACACTGGCTCAAGACCAAATGGTGACACTGATGTGGGTCCCAGGTCATGAGGGAATACTAGGCAACGAGAAAGCGGACGAACTTGCCAGACTAAGGGCCGAAACCCAATACATTGGACCGGAACCTCTTCTGGGAATAACAAGGAAACAGGTACAGAGTGAGCTCAAAAAAATGGGCGAACAATGAACTGAAGACGTCCTGGAGGCAAGAGTCAAAGTGCAGACATTCCAAGCTATTCGTGGATGGTCCGAATATAGCCAGAACTAAATGGCTTTTAGGCAAAACCCAAAAGGACATTGGACTGCTGACAGGGATGCTGACTGGGCACAATCGGCTGAACAAACATCTGACGCAACTAAGAGTAGCAGGAGACCCCGTGTGTCCCGCTTTCGGGCTCAAAGAGGAATCGGCGCAGCACTTCATAGTAGCTGAAATGGGGATTTCCCATGATAGAGAAAAAAGAGCTGCACTCGCTCAAATAGGCCGACATACTGAACTTCGTAAAGAAGACAGGGAGGCCCGGAGAGAGAGGTGCAGCGGAAGTAGGGGCATAGGGGTAAGGAACGGGGTATGGCAGAAAGGGCACATGAAGAGGCCTAATTGCCAAGCCCACGAGCCGCGCCTATACTACTACTACTACTACTACTTCTGAAGTATTTTTGAAAATTTTCAATATTTTTTTTCAAAAAAAAAACGTCTTGTGACAACATCTTTCTTCCAGGTGCCAAACGCGATTACACCGTCGTCATAAGCGTGACCTTGATAAATACCAGAGAAATGTGATTCTTGGATATATAAAAAAAAGTTTTCGACATCGTTCAATTTATTTTGTTTACTTTTTAGAGCATATTTCTTCAGAACTGTCTATTCATAATATAACAACAGACTTTGGTGACTTTTCTGGATAAATTTTACCTTAACATACCAAATAATATAGCCATTCCGTATTAATTCTCGGAAGCAGGTGCATTTGGTATCAAGATGGTTAACAACAGATTGCGGAACGAGGGGCATTATTATAACTAATGGCCACGGTTAGACTTTAGTTTGCTGCCTATTTTGTCAAGATATGTGCAAATTTTGTGCATACTTCATACTAACGGAAATGCAATAATAACACAGAGCACCGGTATATATGGGCAAGTTTGAGCAAGTTGAGCTCTCCGATGAAAACAATCGAGTTTGTAAATTCATCTATAATTCTTCGTGATATTCATCGGGTTGTTAAATTACCCGATTGATTTTACCCATTCACCAATTGATAGCGTCGATGCTCATCGAGTCTGGTGGTCGATGAGCCTTCCCGGCGATGAATGTCACTAACGTAATTTAACCAGCTGTTTTTTGTTATTATTTTGCTTTTAAATGTTTTGATGATTACGATTGCCGACTTGATAAAAAGTTGCGTTAAAAGTATTTGAAAGACAGTTTTCGAGGACTAATGCTGCGTTTATACAGCAAAATAAAATAATATAATAATAAGTAATCGCAGGGATAATTCTTATTTCTTGTTTTATTTAATTTGCAGTATAAACCCAGCATAAGGATATAAATAAATCTTATCCTCTATATCCTCCCTACGAAAATTTTTCGTTCGTCTTTACACCCGATTCCCTCCCACGACTTTTTCGTGAGTGCCCACTCACGCGTCACATGATGTCGATACGAAATGTTATGACAGTCATATGACGCAAGCCCGGGTACGCACGAAAAAGTCGTAGGTAGGAACCGGGAGATATTGTAATAACACATAGGATTTTTTTTTTAAAATTCTCCATCAAATTCGTTTTAAAATTTATTAACCCCCACAGGTCTAAACGCATATCCAGAGTTTCGTGAAGTAAGCGATATGAGGTATGCGGTAAGATGCAACGAAAATAAACCATATATATTCGCCTTAAATATTTAGACCTGTGAGGGATAAATCCCACTTGAAGCAAAGCAATTTTTTTTTGAATATGATTTAATTTTCGCATTAGCAGGTACCTACCTAGTGTGGACATTTATAATCTTTTTGAGAGGACAGTACTCCTTTTCAAAGCTTTGTACTCTATACTCTATTACATTAGAGAACTGGTACTCTTTTCGTCCCATATGATAACAATATTCTTTAAGTTATTTCTTATTATTTCTATGATTTAAGACAATCCACCTTATATCAAAAATCCTAAAAAATATAAAAAAAATAAAAAAATCTTAAAGTACTTCTTGCATAAATTGCTGCGGCATTATTAGTTCACTGCTATTTTCGAGTTTTTCTTAATTTTATACATTTTCTATTAGCGAGAATTAAAGAAGTGTTAAAAAAGTGGCATTTTTAATTGAACGTTTAAAAATGACATTTTTGACATAGTTTTCTTAAAATTTTTGACTGCGAGATTTTAACAACAAAAAAGTTTGTATATAATATTCTGCTTAAACTGCAAAATATTTTCTTTCGGCGCATAATGTCATTAATTGGTTGTTACAATTTCAGTCTAGTTTATAGTTTTAAGGAATGTTGGTCAACATTTAAAACGTGTAAAAAAGAAGGCATTCGTTTAGCTTATTTTCCCAAAACTTTCGACTGCGGCGCATTTAAGACATTATTTTCTAAATACTATATCTGGCGAAAGATTCACCCCTTTGCTAAAATATAACAAGTATCCTTTTTCATACACACGTATACAACCCAATACCCACTAAACTGCCCCCAAATTATTTTTAAAAAAAATCGGCGACCGCTCTTTTGTTAATGGTAAAAAACGTTGAAAGGATCAAAATTTGTATAGAATTTTCTTCTCAAACTGCAAAATATTTTGCTTTCGGCGCTATAACACCATATTAGTTGGTTCTAAATAGCATGTAAACGCGATTCACAGCGAATTTTTAATTATTAGCTGAATGCGCCAGGATGAACCTGGGTAATATTTATTTAAAATTAAAGCGCCAATAATCCTGCGCGTTGAATAAATATCGGTTTATCACTGGCGTACATACTTATATTTAATGCAATTTTAAATGAACTTGTTGCTAAAGGAATGGGAGCTGGCAGAAAGTTTTTATTGTATACATTTTTCAATCCTTTATAAGTTGTGATAATTTAGGATAAAGCAGAGAGCATATAATGTAGATTTATATATCTGTCTCTTATCTGGTAAAAAAAAAGTTTTTTTTAATTTATTGTTAAAATATTTTGCTATTTAAAGTAATTTCAATTTTGCTATAAAAAAAGAAACATTTAAGGCAAACCAGCTAAAAACTATGCTTATGTATGTACCAAACAACTCCATCATTTCCGAAATGTTTGAAAAATGCATGATTAGGAGATCAGAATGGGCGACAAGGTATGTGAAAACTGATGGTTTCATACAATAAATTTCCTTGGATATTCCTTTAATGGTTCTGTTCTCCTACTCTAAAAGAGGCGTTTGTGACGTTACCGTGTCATTATAGAGAGAGTGGTGGACAAAGATTTTTTTTCAAAAAATTAACACCTAATTATGAAATTTATTTTTTTTTTAAATTTGACCGCGGAAAACGAAATCTTGCAAAAAAGTAATTAGTTTCGAATGAAAGAAAACAACTGGCGCCACAGGGCAACATTTTTGGAGAAGTTGGTATGTGTGATCATAGAAATTTTACCAAATTTTTTGAAATTTCGGAGAAGATGTCTATAAAGAGGGGGTCAATCGCCTCCCTCTGTATTCGCCACCTGTCAGTGTACCGGTACGGATCTGTTGTCTGCGGCGCAACGCGGGCGATCCCAACGCGGAACTCGTCCGAAAGAATACAATTTTCCTGTGTGCCGCCACTGGTTTGGATCGACAAAAAATAAGCAAGATCGAAAGCGAAAGTGGCGTACCAAGCTTCCAAGCCAAGAACTAAAAAAACGATAGATGCAACACTTGGCTTTCAAGTCAGTTGAGCAGGGTCGCAAATTTACCATTATGTGTCCTCTCTATTTTAATTTATATGCTCTCTGCCAATACCGACCAAAAGCCCCCAAACTCTCTTTAAAAAAAGCGGCGATCGCCTTTGTTAATTATAAAGTATTATTTTAAAAATATTAATATTAAAAAAAAGGGGAGTAAGGGATAGTGATGCGAATATAATGTAACCTTCATATTTGCTCGGATCAGTTGGAGACCGTGCTTACACCCATTGGGCATGGGACCAGAGGTTTCCGATCGGTATGATGCGAATGCATCTAACCTCTCATATCCAAATGCCAACCTCACCTTCTCGTGGTGCTCCCTGTCTAAAACAGAAGAGGCTCTGGCGACCGAATATGGCTGGTATAGCCCTATGGGGAAGTTGAACTAGACCCAACAACGACTAGGAACTGCTGCATTAAGGACCTGTACAAACTCGTACAGGGGAAAATTTAATGGTGTGGTTAAACTAGAATCAACACTAGGAACTGCTCCATTAAGAACCTGTACAAACTCGTATAGGAAAGTGGAGTGGTTAAACTAGGATCAAAGTATGCACGATAAGCCAGCCAAAACAGTGCAGTGACTCTGCCCAGCCATCAGGCTGGTCGGAGCCACAATCGGGGGGTTTTAGTCGGTAGGAATCCGACACTACCCGGGCTCTCCTGGTAGAGGAGAAATGACTCTGGCAGGAAAGTGGTTCGGGCGTCTTATGCAAGATTTCCCCTTGGTACCCTTGAAAAAAACAATTATTTTAAAAATTAACCATTTTTGGAATTTGGTATACATACATAGGTGTATGATAAAAAATTATGGTCACACTGTACCTACCCAAGTATTACATATTATAATTATTTCAAGGGAGAGTGATGATGATGATGATTCATTTGTGAGTGTGCCAGTCTGGCAGTGTCCACTGCGACCACTAGCGGGTCTATTGTGGCTCACTTTTGAGAGTATTTATTGCTACAGAATATTCAGGCCTTTAAAGAGGCTCGCTTTGGTAAAGCATTTTTCAGATCTCATGATTGCTTTAAAGCATTGGCGGATAATATCAGGGAGAGGACCGTTCCCGTGCGATCTTTTCTACGAAATTCAAGAATTAGCTCCCTGGTCATCTCGTCCTCCTACTTATAGAGCCTACATTATGTGTCCTAACTTAGACGCATTATGTGCAGTGGTACTTCTAGCCTGCCTTGTCAGGTATATGGATTAAGCATTGTCCAGATCTCCTGCCTGGTGAGCGCAATGAGTTTTCCGGCCCTCTTCCTCCGGAATTCTGTAATGAACTCTTTGGGATATGTCAGTCCCGGCAATTAACTCCAGTGTATTGGTAGAACTTATTCTCCATCAAGTTTGAGAGAGCAGTGTTGATTGTGTTGTATGCTATTCCAAGGGCTGGTTGGGAGCCAACGAAGACGGCGGAGGCCGCCTCGCGAGCCAGCTGGTCGGCAGTCTCATTTCCCCGTTGCCCAGAATATACCGGAATCCATACCAGTGGCACAGTGTTTATTTTCCCAAGGGTATTCAGTGTGTCCTTGCAGCTCCTAACGGTTCTCGATGCGCATCTATAGGATTCAAGAGCCTTAAGGGTCGCTTGACTGTCGGATAGAATTTTCATTGATCTGTTGCGCCAGTTCAGTTATGATCATCCATCGTGCGCTCATTTCAATGGCGAAGAGTTCCGCCTAGAAGATTGTACCC
The DNA here is from genome assembly GCA_963921995.1 of Oxystoma pomonae. Lineage (NCBI taxonomy): Eukaryota > Metazoa > Arthropoda > Insecta > Coleoptera > Brentidae > Oxystoma > Oxystoma pomonae. The sequence goes on along the minus strand of OY998163.1, from coordinate 121,491,991 downwards.
GGCTACAATAAGCTCCGGATCCTACGCCTGAAGGCATTTTGAATCCGTCAGTGTACCAGCAGCTATCTTTACTTGAGAAACTTGTTCTGTTCGACATACAGTTCTCCCTATCCGGGAGAATAGTGTTGTACAGCATTTTTGCTGTTTACTGTTGTGGGCATTAGATCCGGTAGCAGCCCTAGAGGACAGTGGCTCTCATTTACCCACGTTAAAGGATTTGGTACTACTTGGCTTGCCCTGCTACCCCATTGGTTCGCTATGATTCTGTATTTTGCCTTCATAGCCTCTTTCTTCAAGGGTAGTTGCAAAGGTCAAATGTTACCAAAGGCATTGAATTGAGTGCTCATGTGATTATTAAAGTTTTGCTTTTATGGGGAAACTTTACTTAGAAATTTTACTATAGCCTATTGGAAATTGTCTTTACATTTAAGGTTTAATGGTTAAGCATATAAAATTAATTGATATTGGATACTGTTAATGTAAATATCGTTATGAGTAGGTACCCTTAATAAACTGCATTAGATACGATTAACTTCTTCCTCAGTTCGAGGATTGTTTAATTTATTCTTAAATATTTTGAACAAAATGAGTGAAACACTTTTCATTTCATATTTTTTTTTAAAAACTATCCAACATTAATTATGTGTGAAATACAAAGTGTGCGACTTATTTTGTCTAGGATAATTAATGATATGGACCAAAAAAAGTGTCAACTGTCTTGACTATAAAATTGGCTGACTTTCCTATATATAATCATCTGAATCATGATACGCTTAAATCCTTTTCATTAGTTTAGTATATGTGTTCCACTGAAAACAGTTGTATAAAAATATATACATATATACTATTTTAGTTTAGTCATCATATAACATTAGCATTAAAAACGTCTCTTAATTCTACCATAAATCTGTATCAAAAATTACGTTAGTCTAAAATATAGAACCCATTATTTTCATCTAATTGTCCGCAGTTTTAGACGCCCGTGGCATACATAAACCCGCGTTTGACAACTAAATATATATGAAAGCAGGTGCAACATACTCATGTTTAAAAGTACAACTACAAGAAGACTTAAAATAGATTTCCTTATGATACTAATGATCAAATATATTGCTTTGCAATGCATTACAAGTTATTTCACTATGAAACGTTTCTTGAATTTCCCCTCTACCCCACATAGCCAAAAAAACTAACAATATTTTGAAAACAGCTAGATAGAATCCCACCAAGTAGTTTTGATAATTTAAACTTTATGTTGTCTGATAGCGTTTCTTGCTAAAAAAAATCTCAAATTCTATAGGTTTTCTACCGGTTCTTATATAGCAAGAGTTTTTAGAAATTTTTATTTATGTTTATGCACATCCCATGATACCTTCTGAAATTTTCTAGATTCTTTAAAATACATATAAGAGGTACTAGGTTTTAAAGCAAAATTTTTCTGCCTCGAAAAATCTTTTCGACCTTATACTGTAAGTTTTGTGAAGGCATTTTTAGCAGGGTTTTCACCCCCACATCTATATTTGATAAACTAGGGTGGGTCTGAGTGGTTTTGTTTTGAACTCTTGTCATCAGTGATTTTAAATGGCTGATTTTAACAGTTGACTATGAGGGGAATTTTTCGCCATGCAAATGAATTCTGTGGGGTGTTCATCTTTATTTTGGTGACTATCCTGCTAAAAAAAAATATTTTTTTTTACTCACGAAATCTTATAAAATATTAAAAACAAAGCCTCAATAAATATTATAGAAACTAATCAAACTAATAAGATCTTATCTGTTCTAACTATGCCTTTTGAAACAAATATTATGTCGTTAAAAAAATGTATATAGAGCTTGTGGTTATATTATAGTTTAGGTCAGGTTATACAGTTGCGCACCGAGGAGGGAGGGTTCGAGTTTAAATTTGCCCCCCTAGAAGCCTGGTTATAATTGGCACAATCAAAAACACCAGAAATAAAATATATAGGGAATAAAATATAAAAGCCTGGACTTTAGTTTCTAATAAAAATCTTTAAAAAATCGTTCATTGCAAAATTTTTCCTACCCCCCCCCCCATCCTCCCGAAGTCAATTCCTGGGTGCGCCACTGGGTTATAGTTTAGTTTTCCTGCATTAATCCATATTATATTACTTCTACAATTATCACTACTACTACCATTGCTAAAGTTGTGCCATCATTTTCTATTTTAGAATCTTATCAAATATTTTAAACCTCAAATCAAATTAAAAGAAATCATAAAATATTGTAAACTTTTATAAACCAACTGGCTGGTGAAATATGATAAAATCCTATGCGGGATTTGCGTTTCAATTTCACTAGTCAAAAATTATAAAATATTATAAATTTATGTGAGTATATATCATGCAATCTTATAGGGCGATATTTACTAAAATGGTTTAGGGTTTAGGACTATGGGACGTATGTGGTTTTTAATCTGATTTTGTGGGTTTTTCCTTAAATTAAAATAAAACTTTGGACTTACTCTAATCATATAAATGATTTCGCAAGGAAAAAACAAAGGTTTTCCAAAAATTTCGTGAAAAAAATGGAAAAAAGCAAATTGACTTTTTAACTAAAAATACTCTGTTAAATGGGTTACTTATATTTTTTTATCGCTTTTTATCCCTAAATTTGCAGAGGTCCTTATGAAAAGATATATTCTTACACAACACTTCTTCAATATGATGAAAATATTAAATTAACATTTTTAATTCATGTATTTTTATCGATTGAAAACCGTCAAAACACTTAACTGACGTTTCGCTCGCTGACGTTTTGCTCGTTTTTAACGAGAACCGTACCTTCTGAAATAAAAGAAAGCCTTCTACATCTATCAACACGTGAACCACCAATTTTCACATATTTTATTTTGTCCATCTTTATAAAACTTTCTATACCTTTCTTCCGACACCCCCCCCCTCCTCTTTAAATAGGTAACAAATATTTTTAATGTTGAAGTTTTATTTATCATTTTCAGTCAAAAATGGTAACGAAAAGCAGTTACGAATTCTACCCTCCCCCTTGTAACACTTACCTACTCCCCCGCGCCATTACTTAATTTATAGATGCCACCAAGAGGTTGCAATTTGAAGCTTAGGCGTAAGGCAAGGTCTGCGAGAAATGCAGGGAGGAACGACAGTAGGCAATTGCTCTTTTGCAATTTTCATAAAAATTTAGAAAAAATGCTAAAATCACACGTTCCTCTCACCCCTAACGCGCAAGAATTTACCGCTGAAGACTTTTACCGGCGCGTAATATGACATCACCGCACAAATCATGAAACCGCGCAAAACCACCAAAACAATGAAAAAAGTAAGCAAATCCCCAATAACCCAAAAAAGCCGCGGAACTTTTATTATTTATTTTTTACATGCGCTATTCTTTAATTTGCGCTGAATCAAATATTATTTGGGCGAAGATTGTTACGTTTGCGCAGTTTGTGAATATGCCGGAATCAGTTTTACATTACTTGCTTGAAAAATAACAGCGCACAGCGGTTATAGCGCAAGATTTGTACCCTCAAAAATTGCTTTTTAATATTCTGCGCGCTATCAGTTACCACAAAAATTTAAACTTCTTAATTTTTTAAGCGCGTAGTTAATCGCCTTTGACAAGGTGTGCAAACGCCTAAGCAAACCAGATGTGTGTATTTAAGAAATCTTTGTTTTCATTTAATTATTGAAAATTAATTTTAAACTTATATGTATATGCTTTTTTCTTGATATAAGAGAGCAGTGATCTTCCTGAATCAACTTAAAGTGAGATACCATACGTCCCTATACACTGTCTTAAATTTGGTTATTTAGTAATTAAAATACTTCAAGATATTTATTTTGAACAAAAAAATCATCCAAATCATGATTGTTTTAAAATTTAAAGCAGATAAATCACCTCTTGGCGGTGGTCTATAATATACGATGATTTTACTCAAAATACAAAATCCCGTGTCACACAGATTTCTTGTTTACCCATATTTTATTAATATTTACGGATTATTTGGACTGTTTTAAGAAAAAATGGCCCTATGCGTATCATTCCAGTACATTTTGACGTCTATCCAGGTAAAATTATCTTATTAATTGTGGTTTGGTTCGGGTTAAATAAATTTTTCTATACCCATGTATATGTCACCCTTCAGACCAATCTTTCAATAAACTATAGTCCTTAGTAAATACCGCCCTTATTGTTTTATGTGTTATTTTTATAATCTTTTCTGAGGTTCTCTTGACAGGGTATGTTAATTTTTATTCTGATTTAATTTTTAACCGCTCTATTAATAGAAAGTTTAAGTTGGTCATAGGACGTACGCCTAAACGTGGAATATAGCGCAATATTCCATCTCTCTTTTATCTGTAAAAAACGAAGACGTCCGCTCGAATACATATATTAGAGTCCAAACTCTGCGATCTAGCCTTGAGCTTTTTCTCAAGGTCACTTTTTTAGCACGTACAACGTTCAGACCAGACGTAAGCTTACGTTCTACAGGGTTGCTAAGATTTTCCTTAGGGATAGGATTTCAATAAATCAAACAGAAATGGCATAGAAAGTTCGGCGCGCATAAAAGAGACAGGTATATTGAGCAATGGCGCCAGTTTGTTATTATCTCCGGACTGCTTTCATGAGAAAAAATTGTCGCCACTCTTTCATTGTGAGCATAAATCATAGTTGCAATAATAACCGTTGACAAGATGTCTGCAAATTCCGCTAGATGGCGGCCACACCATGAGATGATCGAGGAAAAACTAATTAAAAATTAGATGTTTTCAGGTCCAAACCACAGCTTTTTCTTGCTTAAAGGAGGCGGCAGGGTCCATTATTTACGATACTGAGCGATAAACTGGTGAGGTTGTTAACATTAGAAAGAAATATCTTCGCTTTTAATTAAATTTATTTCCATTCTGTTCTACTAGTGACATCTATCCGGAAACGGCCAAACAATGCAGCTAGCACTAGCAGCCAAAGAAATCAATAAACGGCGCTGTTTTTCCTGCAGAGCTTTTTGCTTGCGATATTATTGATTTTAAATAAAGCTGGCCCTACACTACATTTGATATTTTCGAGGTGTTTTATGACATGATCTCGAAACATGTAGCGAACCAATTCTTCAAAACTAGCGGGAGGGTAAAAGCGAAAAATAAGGGGCTGCCAATATTTGTAACACCCAAAAAGGGGTGAAAAGCTTTATTTTGCTCTGTTTCTTTACAAAAAACGTTTTTTTTACGAAAAACTTGAGCTCTGCCACTTTTTTAATTTTTTTCTTCAACTTTCTCGAAATTTTCGTCATACCGTAGAAAAAAATTATTTCCCCCATGGTCATACTCTTCTTTTATTCGAAAAAATTTAGAAACAGAGACGGGATCAGTTTTCCTAAAACGGGGGGGATCTTGGTTTCGAGTGAGAAGATAAAGGGCGCCGCAGGCAAAAATTTTTCAATTAAATTAGCCGAACGCAAAAATGTTAGAAAAAAAAAGCACGAAATAAAAATGGCGCCGCTTACAATTTTTTTTCAAAAATTACGTAATTTCAGGAACGCAAAGAAATAGGTCTAAAGAGTATAATTTTTAAGAAAAAAATATTAATTTTCTCGCCCTCCTCCACTAAGACTACAGGGGCCGTGCACAAATTACGTAATGGTCATAGGGGGGAGGGGGGTTACAAAACGTTACGTAGGGGGGAGGGGGGGTTTTCGACAGCGTTTGCATTTGTGTGAAACTAAGAAAATTTGAAATGAAAATAAGTGAGGTTTTTTTTTTTGGGGGGGGGGGTAGTGGTCTTGAAATCGTTACGTAATATTAGGGGAGTGGCGTGCCAAACCGTTACAAAACATTACATAGGGAGGGGGTCAAAAATTGGTAAAATCACCGTTACGTAATTTGTGCACGGCCCCACATCTGACTGTTCCTCCTTTTTGATTTCGAATCAAAGTGCAAAACCCGGGTTGCACGTTCGAAGGCGTCAACCCGTCCTATTTGCTTGATAAAGTTTCTACGGAAATATCTCAGTCGATTTCTCCGGCCGTGTATGAACGCTTTAGGTTAGGCAAAACAATTTTTATTCCAGTCCTAAAGGTATGAAAATGGAAAACATTAGAAAACAACAACCTGGAATGGATTTACTACGTGTAAGATGTAGTGACAACATCGCCCCATGCCCATCCTTTTCTGCCTAATGTGCTTTTCCGTTTGTCTGCGTCTTATACACGGCTGCTTGGCCCCCTAAGGATTTGCTTAGGAACCCTGTATAACGTCTGCTCTATGTTGCCAATGCAAAGATATGAGAAAAAATGTAGCGAGTTTTGCCGAAGTGAGTAAAAACGTCAAAAGAGTGGACCGGCCGAACCAAAGAAAGCAAGATGGAAAAAATGTAGAATACAGTAACGTCCGATCCAGCGAATTCGGCGTTTACGGATGGACGGAATAACTTAAATTGTCCATTATCTCTGTAGATAAAGGAGGTAAAACTTCGATATTCTCTTTTATTTTCTATAGGATATATAAAAACAGAATGAGGGTATAATAATGGCTGAATTTAAAATGGAAGTATTAGCACATTATTCTTGGATTATTGCGTCCCACTTTAAAACTATAACCAGCTAGGAGGTAACTAACTGTTATTGTCTCTAGGTTTAATTCGCATAAATCAGGATTAATGTGCCCGAAACGCCATCGATTTTAATAAAATGCACAGCAGTTAAATTTTACTGCACCTTTATGGTGCTGCTAGATGAATATTATTACTTCTCTGATGATAATAGGATTTTTAATATTATGCATGATCCATTTATACCACCGTATTGAAGAAATCTGTTTTTTTAATTATTAGCTTGTACAGTTTGATCACTCAAAGCCACTGAAGTTCCTGGTTTTGTTCTAGCATCGTTATCGTATCGATCGTATTTTGGGTATCGACTATTATGCATATGCTTTCAGAATTAAAATTTGTTTCCAAAATATTGGTTTTGTTTCTAAAGTTACCATCAAGAGCTACCCCAAACAATGGATCGATAAATTTCTAGCAAAATAAGCAACAACAAAAGCACAAACTAAAAGTTCAGTTTTTACGTTATTATTTTTAAGCCCAACCAAAAAATATACAAGATGGGGACTTTAACTGGCGCAAATTCGCTACAGCTTCAGGTTGAAAAATGCGGATAAAACGAAAAGACACGTCGATTGAGTTTTTTTGTAAGTTTTCCGGCCATACTTTACTTTTTTTCACACCCTTTAGAGGGTAAAACTCATCCCGACTTCATTTTTATAAATGGGATAATACCACTTGTGACATCTTGTTGGAAAGGTCTTTCCAAAAGAAAATTGATTGTGCCATTTTTTTCCATTTTTACCAAATGGTAATTTTCTAGCGTGAAAAAATTATTTCATATCAAAAAATTCTTCTGATACTTACAAAACCAGTCTAAGGTACAGTTTTTAGTAGTCAGTATTTTCTCAATTTGCTTTTAGAAAAGTGTATGAACCGCTTTATCTCAATTTGGACTTTTTATTGTGAAAAATGGGCTCGGAAAAAAAATAAGGTCAGTATAGGTAAAAAAAATTATCGCATTTTTATCAATTGTAAGGCTGCAATGAATCAATTTATTGTCTGTCGAATTATTATTCTTGAAATATTCTTAATTTTCATTAAAAATGCCAGCGTATTTAACGGAAACTTTGAAAATAGAAATTTTGATGATGACTGAGTTCGGGCCCAATGAGCATTTTTGTCTATATAAAAGTTACAGCAAATAATATAAAACCTTCATAAAATAACCAAGAGTTATATTATTTAGTGTTGGTGATAATTTTATAACTCTAATATATCTCTTAAATGAGTAAAAAAGACTTGAAAAACAACTGTTCAACACCAGCTTATAAAAATTTATTTAGAAATATAGATTTTCCATCTTTCTTCCCTTTGCTTGTTATGTATTATTCTTTTTCTTTTTACAATAAAAAAATTTATAAAATGATGTTTAGCAATCTTCTAAAATAAATAAAAATGAAAGTGAGATAAGCTGAAGCAGGAATATGAATATTTATATACTATAGTCAAATAAAGTCAAGTCATCCTACTCTGAAAATCAGCTGCGGTCCCGTGTGTACTGTATAGTTTTCGAATACACTCACGTAAATTTCATGGGCTCCAAAAATACTTGAGAAAACGAGAAAAAAAATATTAATTTAAATATCGGTTTTTTTTTCATACGCGGTTTTTTCTTTCTGGGACAAATATTGAATTTTGTATGTTTTTCTTAAAAATAACAAGCAATATTTCGATTGAAACCCCATAAATAAAGTTTTTATTTAGGCCAAAAACCTATTTTTGGAATCCAAAATGGCGAAAATTTCCGACAATTCTATAAAAAAAACAATACAACTATACCACTGTTTACCTCGTCAACACTATTTTATAACCCTTTTAAAAAATGATGCTACTTGGAAGAAAGGGCTACAGATGGCGCAGTGTTTAACACTGATGGTCCGTTTCTGCGAGCTTAACATAGTTAACATAGTTACCATTGTTCTCTTTTCCTAAATGCATTCCTCGAGAGATCCAGCATACTACACATACCAGGAAAAATACCCGCCTGCACACACTTCAAGCCCGCATAACTGTCAGAGGTAACTATCTCAAGAATATATATATATTTGCGGGGTCGAAGGGTGTACAGGCGAGTATTTTCCGGGGTGTTCACATTTGCCGCCGATCAGCAGTATCAGCGTATGCGCTCGACGTTTCACGGTGCGTTTTTGCGACCTCAACACGGTTACTATATTGTTCTCTTTTTCTAAAACACGGTTCCCATCTATGCGTTTCTCATTCGTGGGTCCCCCGAATCAAAACACGTATCACGTGGTCTAAGCGAGATTTGCCTATACAAGTTCATGTCAGACCACGTGACGAGTTTTTTGAGTCAGGGTGACTGCGCATGGGAAACGCTGGTGGGAATCGGGTGTAAAATGCATTCGATCCCGATATCTGTCATCGGCAACTATCTCAAAAAGATTTGAATCTCTTATCTCTCTCAGATTGATGTAATTAAAACAAGATAATAATGGTATGGTATCTCGCAAAAACGCGCCTTTTGATGTCGCAAAAACGCTCCTTTTGAGGTCACAAAAACACGCCTTTTGATGTCACAAAATTAACCTTAAAAAATCTTATTTGTTTTGTTTTTATAATTGCCAAAATAAATTAAAATTGTTTTTTTTTCTTCTAAAAACAGTTGTATTATAATCACTATATAAAGAAATTAATAACAAAATTATAGAAAAAACCTTATGGGCAAAAAAGGTTTATGAATGAGTTCATAAGTATATTACAGACACCAATTTATATAACTATTGTGTGTGAGTTCCCAAGTTTTTATAAGTGTCTCTCGAAATATTTTCAATCTTATCTTATATAAATTTGTTGTTGGTTAATTAAGTTTTATAAGTGGATTGATAGCAACATTTTAAAAACCAATCTATTATATATCTTTAATTGATAGTTACTTACGGTTTTATAGGTGGGTTGACAGAAAGATTTCAAACACCAATTTATACAACTTTTGTCACTGATGACTTATATTTTTATAAATATGTTGGTGGAAACATTGTTAACACCAATTTATATAACATTTGAACCGATGACTTCAATTTTTATAAAGATGTCCGTGGAAATATTGTTAACGCCAGTTTTATGTTACTTTAGGGTACCATCAATTTAGAGCCTTTAATAAAACAAATATACAAACTCAATTCTTGTAGGAAACTTCTAAATACCCTAGGGTATCAATGGAACCCTCTTTATAATAATTATATAAATATCTGTCACCAGAAGTTTCTGAAAATGCTCATTGGGGGGATCGGATGCGTATCCAAGCAGAGGTTGCGGCATTATTTCAAGAGCGACATCCAGAATTGCTTCCATTACACCGGGCTACAGTAGGCAAAATTGAGGTTCATTTCAGATTGTACGGGCATTTGCGGCAAATTTCTCGAGAAAGGCCACAACGAGTAGACGAAGACACTAGACTAAATTTTCTTCTAACATTTCAGGAAAATCCAATTAGTTCTGGCAGAAGTAGGGAATTTTACTTGTGCCATTTTGTATTGGCTATCAAAAGCAACTTTTACTTTTACAACTTTTATCCATAACTCTTGTGTCAAGTTGTTAAATCTGTACACTTTAGGAACGTTAGTGATCAAAGATCTTTAACTTTTGTGTCTTCATTTTTAGGTAAATCGTCAAAATTGTAGGTACTATACAGAAACAAATCCACATGGGATAGTTGAGCGGCATAGTCAATATCAAGGAAAAATCAATGTATGGGCTGGAATAATTGGATTTAGAATTATTGGACCCATATTCTTTGACCTAATTTTTTTTAAATACTTTGCTACCTGAATTTATCCAAACGTTTCCGACAGAAGATGGAAAACATTGATCAAAGAATTTTCTACCCCATTACGTTCTCAATGTACGACAGTTCTTAAATAACTTTTTCCAGAACAGGTGGATTGGAAGAAGGGGATTCATTGAATGGCCAGCTAGATCTCCATTAGATTTTTATTTATGGGGCTTCTTAAAAGCTAAGGTATACGCCACAAGACCCAATAATATTGAAGAGCTAAAGGACAGAATTAAAGAAGAAATTCGGCAAATTACACCAGAAACATCAAGAAAGCTGAATTTTCCCACCGTGTTGCTCTTTGCCAAGAAGTAAATGGTGCTTATTTTAAACAGTTGTTAAAATAAAAAGAAATAAATCCACTTTCCAATTCCTAACCATGTAGATGGTTAAATTTTATGTAAATTTTCAAGATAAAACACACTGACTATAATTTTAGAGCCCAGTTTATGCACAACTAATTTCTGTTGAATTTCGTCCCCGTTTCTTCTTTTCTCACGCTAGAAAATAGCATAACAGTTAAAATGAAAAAGAAATGGCACAATCAATTTTCCTTTGGAAAGAACTTTCCAACAAGGTGCCACAAGTGGTACCATCCCATTCAAAAAAATGAAGTCGGGGTGAGATTAAAAATTTTTTTTTTGGGTATGACCGGAAAGCTTTCAAAAAATCTCAATTGACGTGTTTTTTCATTTTATCTGCATCTTGAATTGTTTGAATGTTTTTTGGACCTACTAATACAATAATTTTACACAGAATTACTGCAGCAAACGCCTAAATTTTTGTAAAACAAAACGAAGATGGACGTCCTAACTCCACAGGTTTCAAAGGATGATTAAAATAATAAGGCGTAGTTTTTCAAAAATTATGGGTTATTTATTTCCAATCAAACATTTTCCCAACGCGCTAAAATGATAGGGTTACAACTAAAAAAAGAAAAACAATAAAAGAAAATTTAAGGTTAGTCAATTACCTACTAGGTCAAAACAAAAAACATTAAGTTGTAAAAATAACATTAACAAGCTGAGAAAAGAAGACATATGCAAACAAGTTTTTGAAAACAATTTTTCAGAAAATGTTAGTTAAATGTTGATGTTTGTTTGTTAAATAATTAAATGATGACTTGTTTTTGTATGTAAGTTTTAACCACTGTTTGTATATGTCCTCTTTTCCACCTTATTGGTGGTCTTTATACAACTTCGTGTTTTTGGTTTATTATAGTTTTGACCATAGTTCGTAATTCCTCAAATCTTATTTTATGTTTTTTTTTAGTTTAAATCCTGTCATTTTGTTTTTAGAGCCCTTGAAAATAGCCCAATAAGGCCCAAATGCGTTAGGAAAATGTCTGTGGAGTTAGGACGTCAATCTACTGTTTGTTTTACATTGAAAAGTGCTGCACGTAGGAGAGCGAGAATTTTGTTAACAATCATTGGAATTTAAAAATTGGTATGTCTTTTTCATTTTTTGCCAGTAAATCGGAAAAATTAGTGATATTGGTTTAGTTTCAAAATATTTAATAATATTTTCTATTTTTTGCAAACAAAATAATTTTTTCTAAAATTCCTACTATGATTTAAAATTATTTTTACTATTATTATTGTTTTCTACAGAAAAGCTACAATGCTACTACTGCTACTACAACTACTGAACTGAGCCCAACCACATAAAACCTAATAATTGTAAATCGTATGTACGTTGTACAAATTTTAGAAATGTATTTTAATTCTCAAAAAAGGGACCAAAATCACGATGATATTATTGATATGCTCTGTTTGGGCAAATATCAATTAGTTATTTTGTCACTATCGTCACTTATCACAGTCCGCCTAAGCTATATATTCAAGAAAAAAATTATATAAACTTTGAACTATAGGGTGGGCCAAAAAATTTGTCACTTTTTGAACGCGCTATAACTTTGGATCTTTAAATTTACTGACGCGACTCAAAATATGACATGTGTCAAAAATCCAAGACGGCGGAGAGCTTTAAAAAATGGGTAAATTTCACCACCCCCTGCGAAAAATTTGTGTAAGTCCCTGGATTTGATTTTTGTCAATGAGACAAAAGCTCCTTACTTTCCTCGCCTACCGAGGTATCACTTATATAAATTGGTTACAAGATAAAAAAGTTATACAAATTTTAAGTCAGAAGTATTTATTGTAGTGTCTGTAGGAAAGTGCACCGTTCCAGGCTAGCATAACTTGCGACTTCGTCCGATTTTAAAAATTTTAGGCTTGTTGATAGGACAAGATATAAGACATAAGACCTGCCTTAAAATTTGACATATGTCGAAAATCCAAGATGGCGGAGAGCTTTAGGAAATGGGTAAATTTCACCCCCCTGCAAAAAATTTGCTGGATCCGCCCTCGCTATAAATAGAGAATAAACTAATATTTGGATTTTCACCGATTTTGTTTTTTTCAATGTTTACTGTAAAGAAGTTCCAAACTCTAGTTTATACTTAAGTTTAACCTTGTCCACCATCTTTAAATAACAGTGAATCAAGGTTTATTGTGGAACCTTTTTTAAGGGGTCATAGGCTATCACTCGATATCGATACGATTTTCCTCTATTCTGTACCGTCGCCATCTGTTGTGCGTTTTTTGATGGCTATGTAAGCCAATTCTTGAGCCGCACACCCTTCTACAGTCCTGGCATACCCAGTCTCCGGGGCAGCAACCGGGTGTTGTTGGCCATTCTACGGTCTCACTTTTCCGTCTCTAGTCTACGTCGTTGCTCTTCAAAAGTTTGTGCTCCCTCATGGACTGTTCGGCGCCATGAAGCCCTATCGTTTGCCGTGGTCTCGAAGTTGTTTAAATCTATGTGACCCTTCATCATATTGCCTTTGAGAACGTCCGTTTACCTTTTTTGTTGACCTTCTTGATTTCTCTTTCCCTACTTCAGTTGTCCATAAAATATCTGCTTTGGGAGACGTGTTTCGGGCATGCGGATAACGTGACCAGTCCAACGAAGCTGGTGCTTCAAAATAAAAGCTTCTATACTAGTTGATCTGGCTTCTTCTAAAACACTTATGTTTGTTCGTCGGTCTTGCCATTTGATTCTCAGGATTCGTCGGTGATATTTTTCTAGTCGTTTGATATGTCTTCTGTAAGTTGTCCACGTTTCACATCCGTATGATAGAGTTGGTATTATAACTGTTGTAAATACGAAGCTTGGTCTCCGCATCGCGATGCAGTATTTCTGCGTCAAAATATTTCTTTCAGCAAATTTTGTCCGAACACCACGAACCTTTTTACCCGAACTCAGAACCTTTTAGCCTAAATCTCTTGCGCGAATCTTTAAATAAATGATTCGCGCGAATGTTTGTCGGCATTTCGAATATCAAAGGAATATTCGCCTGTGTAAATGCTACTTGAGGTCACTTTTTAATGATTCTTTGCCGTGATAATGAGAGAATACGGAATGTTGGAATGGAAATAAATTTTGTAGAAGGCGATAAGTTTAGTATGAGTTTTGCCATTCTATAGTAATAAAATCAGTTAGTACTTACCCACATATTATCGAAAAAGCGTTGGCTCGTTTTAGCCTTGGAGTCAAAACTTTTTCAAGGATTGTTTTCGTATACCGGCGGCGCGGCAAACTAAAAAAAAACTTTTTTTCTACCTCCGGGCTTAGGTACGTATAAAGTTCGCAGCAAGTTTTCAATTCGAAAGCCTTAGCAAAGTTTTTCAGAATTCTGTTCAGGCAACAAGAGAATTGCGGACGGCTGTCATCATTAAACTTCTATTCGGTACAACTTTCGAGCACCCACCTTGCGTTAACATTCTCTATGTTCTTACAACCGACTGAATACAGATTCAATACGATTTTAACGTTCTACACTTTTGGTATTTTCCTACGACATTTTAAGGTCAGTTTCTTGCAAATTTTGTACATCTTTTCTTGTCTCCAGTAATATTGAAAGTGCTTATTTAAAAGTTTAAGACAATGATGCTTCTGAAATTAACTCTGTGTTTCGGACTTCCATTGCCTGTATTTTATTTATACACGACGTTTCGATCAGTACAATCTCTGATCGTCTTCAGGTGCAAACTACAATCTATTCCTCAGGCTACGTACTTATACACTATAGCAAATCACTCAACCGTGAAGTTTAACAAGTTTACTCCGCCCAAGGAGGGGCTTCCAAATATTTGGAATTTCAACACTTGGTTTACTAAAAACACCCTTATTCTGCCCAATAAAGGCAGCTTCAAGGAATTTTAGTTTCTTCCAGTGTGACTTCTTGTGCAAAAACTTTGCTTCTGTCCACTTCATTCGGTGTTGTTGTGTTCATGCATGTTCGGCGATACCGGATTACTTTATTTCACCTCTTTGGGTATGCATCTAATGTTCCTTAAGCCTAAAAGATAGTAGTCCTTTTGTTTCTCCTATGTATGATTCACCACACTCACAAAAAACTTGGTAAATGCATTCCTTATTTTGTTTGTTCTCCGGTTTTGTTTTACTAAGAAGGCTTCGAATTGTGTTATTAGATTTAAAAGCTGTTTTAATATTAAAGTTGTTCGCTGCTCTTCGAATTTTCTCTGATACTCCTTTAATGTATGGAATTGTAAGGAATGCATTTGCTTGGTTTTGGTCTTGTAATCTCTGTCCTGTTTGCTGAAATTTAGAACTAGTCTGTTATAAGTTTAAGGCTGTATTCTTATTTCGATTTCAAAGTCATGAGAATTGTTACAAACTTGAACAGCTCTGTTATACAAAGTTCTTATTATGCCTCGTTTGGTTGTAGCAGAATGATTTGAACCTTGATTTAAATATTGTCCTGTGTGAGTGGGTTTAAGATAGACTGTTGTTCTGATGTTGCTTTCTACTTGTTTGACAAGTACGTCAAGAAAAGAAATTTGACAATTTTGCTCCAACTCCATTGTGAATTTAATGGTAGGTCTTACGTAATTTAGGTCGTGAAGAAACTCTGACGGTTGGTGGCCATTTTCAAACAATAAAAGTATCATCAACATATCTTAGCCAGAGCTTAGGTTTATATATTGCGGTATCAACCGCGAAGTGATTCGAACCTCTCCATGTAAATATTGGCCACCACTGGCGAAAGCGATGAACCCATTGGCAGCCGTCATCCTGAACATAAAACCTATATTTTACCTGAAAATAAGAGTTATGTAGACAGCACTGCAACAACTCCATCACTCCCTCCAGCGGCAGGCTGCTACGTTCATAAAGGGATTGGTCATCAACCAGTCTCTGTCTAATAATATTTAGCGATTCCTTTATCGGGACATTAGTGTATAGACTTTCGATAACAAAACTGACAAATCCATCCTCGGGTTCTAAAACAAAAGATTTAAGAATATTAACGAAATGGTTGGAACTTTCTACAAATGAAGTGGTCTTGCCTGCAAGAGGTTGAATAATTTTCAAAAGGAATTCAGGCAGATTGTTTGTTCGAGAATTTCTGGAACTTGTGATTGAAAGTGTTTATTGCAGGTGACATCAGCTCTGTTATACAAAGTTCTTATTATGCCTCGCTTGGTTGTAGCAGAATGATTTGAATCTTGATTTAAATATTGTCTTGTGTGAGTGGGTTTACGATAGACTGTTGTTCTGATGTCGTTTTCTACTTGTTTGACAAGTACATCAAGAAAAGGAATTTGGTAATTTTGCTCCAACTCCATTTTTATGTAGTTGAGTGCCGATACGTAACGATTCCAAAAAAAACGGGATTTATCTTGAAACTAGCTACGCTTTGATTAAGCGTTTTGTATCCATTAACTGTAACATTATCATGTATTTCTATCTTGCTTTCTTTGATTCGGCCTTTCGTAATACCAATCTGTTGATTTTTTGACTCTCTGGGGCAAAACACAGGCCCAACTGTAACCAACCACTGTCTTTTTAGGGAGAAACAAAGTTACCAAACGTCAGGTCAAAAATTCTGGTTGAGAGTTGACGTCAATTAAATCTATATAAACTTCGGTTGGAAATTACTGTAGTACCGGGTGTCACATTTTCGATGGGATTCAATCGGAAGCTCCTTTGTTATTGAAGATACAGACATGCGGGTATCGCAATACCGTCTTACTTTTTTGAGCTTTAGAAAATGGTATTAACAAATTAATTATGTCACTTGTAATTTTTGAGCTACAGGGAAATGTTGAAAAATGGTCGAAATTAACAATTGATGATATCTCTCTTAATTTAAGAGATAATTGAGTTCGTTAAAAACATGTCTGTGGCAAAATTTTTAGAAAAACACAACAGTCTCATCAGGATCAAAAAGTTAAATACGGGCCAAAATGTTTTATTTTATATTTTAGTTTTTGTTTAAGTTTGTTTAATATTAAAATATATTTTTTTTCTTTTGAAGTTTCTATCCTGAAAAAGGTTTTTTTTTCTGGTACGTTCCTGTCGTCCCATTTTATTTTGTTTTGAGACCATTTATATTTAACTGCTATATAGTAGACCTGGACAACCAAGATATATTATATGAACATACCGGGTGAACCGAAAAAAACCAAACAAATTGTTTTTTGCTATAACTTTAATTATCAGTATAATAAAAAAACTATTGATAAGACAAATAAGCCTTTAAAGAAAAACATTCGCTTTGCCGCCATATTTAAATCCAATATTGCAGATAAAATCAAATACTCATGCTTGCCATTTTTTTTTAAATACTGGTTTGTATGTCGAAAAATAACATTTATACCTAAATAAAAAAACATGTTTGAAAAAAGGTGGGCATTTGATTTTATGCGCCATTTTGCATTAAAATATGGCGGAAAAGCATTTTTTTTTAAAGAAAAGGCTTAATTGGCTTATCAATATAGCTTTTCTTATTTAATTTGGTAAAGTTATAGCAAAAAACAATTTGTCCGGTTTTTTTCGGTTCACCCGGTAAGTTTATACAATATATCTTGGTTGTCCAGGTCTACTATATATATAAATGGCCTCAAAAAAAGTTATAAAGGGACATGGCCCTACCAGAAAAAAAAATGCACTGACGATGATTTTTTTAGAGATTGAAATTTTAAAAAATATGATATTTTATTATCAAACAAACTTTAAAAGAAACTAAAGGACGCCCACGGTTTATCAGAATGTAAAAAATCAAACCCGTTAAATAAAAGAAAGTTTAATTATAAAATCATTTACAGAAACAGCAATTCGTTAAACGATTTTTTTATCCAAACCTTATTTCTTCCAACCCATCCAACAACAAATTCGAAATTTATACGACCCGTTTTTAATCAAACCATTCTTCATCAAACTCATTTAATATCAAACCCGGAATTCGTAAAACTCGTAATTTATCACAAAATTTTTGCTAATTTAATTGCGCATTCGCCAATACCACATGAAAAAGGCGTACAAGTAGGTGGCGCGGCGTTTTGATGCATTTGTCGCTGTATCGCACGCATACTTACAGGTTGCGTTCAATAGTTTCTGTATAGATGTCACTTGCACTGACCCGTCTTGCATTTATGTGTTATTGGCGAATGCGCAATTAATTTAGCAAACATTTTCTGATAAATTACGGCTATGTTGGGAATTTAGAACCTTGGCATCATCAGGAGACGATAAACAATGTTTATTGTTTATCGTCTCCTGATGATGCTAACGTTGTTAGCGAAACGCGCGTCGAGTGCAAAAAAGTGTAGTTTTGGTTTTGTGGAAAACAATCATAATTTTGTTTTTGTGATAAAATACGGGTTTTACGAATTCCGGGTTTGATATTGAATGAGCTTGATGAAATTTCGAATTTGTTATTGAATGGGTTTAATAAAAAATTGGTTTGACGAAATGCAGTTTCTATGGTGAATCGTTCATACGATGAATTTTTTTATTAAATGCGGTCTGATAAATTTCTGGTTTGATAAACCATAGGCATTCAAAGTAAAATAGTTAAAACATTTGGTCCGTATTTAACTTTTTGATCCTGATGATGATATCTACGAAACAAAACATGGGATTAAAAGTTTGAAAATACCATTGTATTTTTTCGAAAAAGGTTGCCACAGACATGTTTTTACAGAACTCAATTATCTCTTAAATTAAGGGAGATATCATCAATTGGTAATTCAGATCATTTTTCAATTTTCCGCTGTAGCTCAAAAACTATAAGGGAAAGAATAAATCTGTTTATACCATTTTTTAAAGCTCAAAAAAGTAAGACAGCAATGCACAAACCGTATATCTCTATCTTCAATAACAACGGAGTTTCCTATTGAATCCAATCGAAACAAAGAGGTGAAAAAGAACCAATTTGTCAACTTTTGAAAAAAACTCAAAATTCAATTTGCATATTGTGGCTCATATCGAGGCTCAATTAGCAATGGTGTTACTTATATAGTATTTCAAACAACAAATAGTTCTTGTTTGATAGCTGTCGCAATAATGGGGCCTACAACCACTATTAAAAAATCACCTTAACTTTTTATAGCGTTACCACTGATTAAGAATAAAGGTAAAAAAAGGTAAAGTGAAAAACGCGAACAAACCCATTAATTTCAGTGCGCAATTACCTCTTTTCATAGCGTAGGAATTTTGTATGCAAATTTTGCTCGCGAACTTTCGGGATAAATTGAGTTAGCGCCCCCTTTCTACAATCTATACAATTTTAACAACGCCTATCCAAAAGATTTCCCTGGTCGCATCACCATCAGTAATAACATGGAAAACATTAGAGAGTAGGTAAATTTTAGAAATGTTTTGGTTTTTCACACAAACCTACACCATTAAACTCTGAATGCTATGCTAATACCCTGGCTCCTACAATAACAATGTATCTCGCAAAACGTATCGCCGGAATTAGGCGTTCTCTTTCTCTTTATATAAATTTAAAAAAATATTTGTAGTCATCCATCCTAACTCACACTTTATACAATATCTTTGCCTCAAAGAGCAGGAAAAAAAAGATACAATTTGTCTGAGCCAGTATGCCATGTGAAAATGATTACATATATGTAGTATATAACTCGTGTTCCCCAAATTATGAAAGCATAGTAGGATGAAGCCTTGTTGCCAACTTGAGGTTACTTTCTTGTTGGTTCTGAAATTTCATAAAAATCTTGGTGATTTTTTACCACTATAAATAAAATATCATGAAAACAATGTTTATTTATTTAAAAACTATAATTACAAAACAAAAGATAAAAATAAACACATAAAAATATAAAACGCCTATATTTTTTCCAATACTCCCAACGATCCCTAAACAAGAACTGGCAAGTCGCAATACCTTTCCGTCTTCTGCGCACTACCTGGTGGTTTGCATTCATTATATAACATATATTGCAGCGTTGCATACCGACCGTGTCCAAATATTTCTGATTTCGAAACCTTTTGTGTGGTTTTTGTATTTTTTATAAACTTGTGAAGTTAAAAACTATAGGATGGTGCGGGAGCGCATCGTGTGTAAACGATTGGAACACCCAGTAAATTACAAAAGCATGGTTACCGATGCAAAAAAAAACTCGTTTTTTTTTAAATCACTCGCTGCGCTCGTTCATTTAAATCAACGCTCGTAAAAAAACGCTCTTTTAACCACTAGTTGTGAAAACTACAAATTACTGCTTTTGTGAAATAAACCCATTTTTTACATATTTATTAATTTTTCGCCGCTACTGGTAGAATATGTAAAACAAATGCATGTATCTAGGACATACGGCTACAAACATATACATGTTTTATCGCAGTGTTGCCGAGCAACGCTCTGAAAATCATTCTGTCCTTTTTTGGCACACAGGCTTGCTTGGGGTCAAAACAAATAAGAATTTATGAATGGGATTCAGGGTCTATGGTTTTTAGGTCTGTGGTTTTTTAATAACAACGTATTTAGAAACTATTCAAGAAAATTATTAATCGACCTTTAATTTTACAAAGACGGACGAAATTATTTGACAAAATCCTGTTTTAAGTTGACTCATTAAAAAAGTTTAAAATAATTGATTTCGGTTCTAAAGGTTATGAGCAAATTGTGTTTGTGCTTAACCTTTTAGAAGACCTCATAAAATATTATAAAAAATAACATATGAAACATTATAAGTTTTCTTGATCTATGCTCCAATAAATTTATGATATTTCATAATTTTTGATTAGTGGAAATGAAACACAAATCCCGCACAGGATTTCATTATTTTTCATCTGCTAGCTGGTTTATAAAACTTTACAATGTTTTATGATTTTTAATATGACAATTCCTCATAAAGGTTAAAGAGGCCATAAAATCTACAGCAACTCTAGCAGTTATGGTAGTATTAGTAGTAATAGTAGTAGAAGTAATATAATACAGGCAAACTAAACTATAACCTAACCTAAACTATAAACTACAAAAACGCAACAATTAATATGTTTTCACATCGTATTTAATACGTATCAAAAGTCAAGAATCTTGTTCTTTCATATATCACGCTCTTTGTCAGAACAGAGAACATGCTCTATGAAAGAAAAAAACACAATATTGTCAATTGAGTACGATGTGAAAACATACTATCATATAATAACACTTTGGGCCCGGACTTAAAATATCTAATAAAAAATTGTTCTCATATGAGTACTTATTTTTCGCCAGAGGCTGGGAGAGATGTTCCTTAAGTAGATAAATTTAAAAATAAATAAAAGCCTACTAGCCTATATTAGTCAAAAAATGGTATTTGCCACAGATGATAAATATTTTTTTTTATAAGATTTTATGTTTTCAAGGATGAAAACAAAAATTTTCGACTTAATACTTGTTTTAAAGAGCATATACGTTGTGGAAGGTAAGATCCTATATATTACTCTGATAAGTTTATATAAGATTTTGTAAGGATTTGTTTATAATATAATAAAGTTTAATTAGTCGGTTTGATTATAAAATCTTCTAGAAAACTTTACTTTCATAAACCTTTGATATGTTTGAAAACAAAACGTTTGTATCATAAAATTTTATACATATTTATACCTCTCTCAAATTATAGGATCAGGCAAACAACAGATATATGGGTCGCGATTCTTCAGAAACGACAGAAAATCTCGCGCGTCACAATTCTGGATAGTAGCGATTTTTACTTATCGCCTCATTTAACATAAAACCAGAGCATTCTTTACATTTGTCCTTAAATTGGAAGAGAAACTGCGTCATTTTTTAATAACATTTTGTAAATTTAATATTTTAAAGATGTTCTGCAGGACTAATTTACGGCGGAGCTAAATTGTTACTACGCGTGCCAATAAACGTTAAAAAGTGTCGAAAATTCTCACGATGTAAAAGGAAAGACAAAATTTGTGTGACTTTTCTGAACAGTGACAGCGACATATTCCATAGCTATCTATGGTTTTGTATGTTAAAAGTTTTAAAGGTTTGTTTACACACAAAAATAAGCTTATTAAAAATCTTTTTTTTTTAAAAAAAAAAGGGTTTTTCACAAAAATTGCCTACAAAAATTAAATAATTAATCAATAATTAAAATTGACATAGTTTTTATTTACTGGAACAGTATTAAGAAACTAATTTTTAAGGAATATTAGCAAATAACTCCCTCAAAAAGCAGTTAGTGTAAACTTGTGTTTAAAAATCGTCAGATTTTTTGTAAGGGCGAGATTTTCTGACGGTTTTTGAAGAATCGCGACCATGAAACCATATGAAATCTTACCGAGAAAAGACATCACTCACAAATTGTTACTCTGATAAACCTAAAATTTTAGTTATAACATGATTTAAAAGAGAGAATAATGCTGCTTTTCCTTTCCTTGTATTTAGTCCGACTCGCGCGGTGCCTTGGGCAGCTTTTTTGTGCGAGGGGAGATGTAAATTACGGCAACTTTTTTAATTTTTGTTCGTTTCATTTGTAAAAGTTAACACAGCAGCCTCGCCCAAGGGACCGAGTAAACGTCTTTTTTAAAGTGAAAACTTAATTCGTTTACATTTGAAAAGTTGGACGAAAAAGTTTGTTGGAAATAGCACAAAACGGTACTAACGATCAAGAAGAAATTGGGTAAAATTAAACCCAGAAGATTATTTCACACAACCTGTAAAAAACTTGCTGCCGCACTTTGGTCTAAACAGTCAATAAATTGGCCAAAAATGCATATTGATGAGCGGACTGACGTCATTTTTGCCTCTGAAAACGTATTTATTTGTTGTCAGCAGTTCACATGTCAAATAATTTGTTTTTGTCAATTTGAAGTAACAGTTAAAACAACCAACGACATGACTTTTTTATAGATATTTATTGTCGTTGTCTAAAGCAATGTATCAAATAGAGCTCTAAAAAAATGGCGTTAGTCCGCTCATCAAAAAATTAGACTATACAATAAAAATATCCAATGCTGGATGTTTATTAAAGGATTGTTTTATAAACATCCAGCATTAGTTCTAGCAAAATCAAAGTAGTCATGGAGATACTCCAGTACAAATTTGTATGTGCCCGACAGGTAAAACAATTGTTTCATATCCTGCTATATTTTGTGTTAAGTTCTAACACCGCTGCTTGGAGAGTGGTTGATTTATTGGAGAGTTTTTAAAAGTGAGAAGGTAAGAGATATATTTTAACAAAAGAAAATATTTTTTAATTCGTAAATTTGATATTTGCGGATTCTTTCCAATTAGGGGGTAAGAAATATTTAAAAAATTATTTAATTACACTTTAAAGAGGGTTATAAAAAAACGTTAAACAGATTTAACCGAAAGTTTTGAAGATTGATTCTCATGGTAACCATTTTTTTGAGCATATAAAATATAAAATGTTTTTCCCCTACCTGCGCCTCTGGCCTATTTATCTTATAACAGCTTTTTGGTGAATTTTATTTTAAGTGTATTAAACATAATCGATCTAAATTCTTTTTAATAACTCTTTAACTGCGCAACCAATTTTCTTGAAATAAACACTATTTTGTAGATTATAAGTTGAGCTATTCAGGTCATCATATAGTACGTCCGCTATTCAACCGAAATTTTTGTAGGATTTTTTCAACGTGATATCTATTTTTTTTGAACATATAATTTCAACATATAACTTCATACTTAATCAATTATTATTTTGTAATTATTATTACTCTCCTAGTTTTCTATTATTTTAGAGACAGGCTTAACATAAAATAAAATAAATTTTATTACAAATGATTTTACCGTTTTACGGGGGAGCAGGAGGAGGGACCGAAATATTTTTTCTCTGTCTACTTGCTCGTTTATATTCACTTTGATCTTTTTTTTCCTTCAATTCTACGTTAAACACTATTTTTTTAGGAGTCTCGGGGGGTGAAGTAGAATATTTGTTTCTGTTAACTTATTCTTCCATTTCTATCCGCTTTAACATATACTTCATTTCTAAGTAAAACACAATTTTTGGTATTTTTTTTTGGATGAACGGGGTGTGGGGGGTCGGATATTATTTTTCTGTTTATTTAATCGTACTTATAAAAATTCATATAATTTTTCGTCATTTCTGTGTACAACACTATTTTTGGCCAAAATAAGGACCTTCTATACCATAGTGCGCCGTCAGGGTCTACTCAAGTAACCATTTTTAATCATGCAAGTTGTTAAAATTAGAATTGCACCATCCTTAAACGTTGTTATATGGCTATGTTGGGAATTTGGAACCTTTGGTTGCACTAAAACAAAATTATGATTGTTTTCCACAAACCAAAACTACACTTTTTTGCACTCGACGCGCGTTTCGCTAACAACGTTAGCATCATCAGGAGACGATAAACAATGAACTAAATTAATCTACGCTCTATCTTATATACAATCCTTTAGTGGGCGGAGATAAGACTAATAAATTGTGATTGATCACGATTTTTAATCCTACCTCCCCTCAACCAAAGAATAAAGTGTACTAAACGGGATAGGTCCTCTATCTTTATTTAAACTATTTCTGGATTTAATGATTTCCATACTTTCACATGCATTCAAAAGTCTTTTGTTTGGTACACTTTTTAGAAGTTTTAGGTTATCTAATGTGAATCTATGATTGTTTTCAAAAGCATGCTCGGCCACACTTGACTTTTCTGTTCTTCCGTATTTTAAGTGTGCTAAGTGTTCTTTAAAACGTGTTTGAATAGAGCGTCTCGTTTGGCCAACATATTTTTTATCACAATCCATGCAACTAATTTCGTAAATTCCACTTTTTTCTAGAACTGTAGTTTTATCCTTGGGGTTTCCTAGTAAGCTTCTTATTGTGTTACCGGATTGATATACTAATTTAAGACCGGTGTTATTAAATACTTTCTGTAATCCTTTCGTATAATTAGGATTATACGGAATTGATACAAATTTTGAGTCGCAGGTATCTTTTTGTCTGAAAAAGGTAGAATTCCGAAAGGTCTTTTGAAAAGAATGTCTATTTATCAGCTTATTTATTAAGCCTTCGTCGTAACCGTTTTCGCCAGCTATATTCCTAATCCTATTCTTTTCTGCTTCAAATCTTTCTTTGTTTAAGGGGAAATTTACTAATCTATATTTTAAAAAGTGCAAACTTGCAAGTTTATGTTGTAAGCAATGAAAAGAGTCATTTGGAATATACCTGTTGGTGGCCGTGCCTTTTCTGTATAGGTCAAAGTCCAATTTATTTTTATTTCTTATAACTAAAGTGTCTAGAAATGGCAGTGTACCGTTGTTCTCTGTTTCATAAGTAAATTTAATGGTGGGAAATTTGTTATTTATTTTTTCCATAAAATTTTCAACACTAGTTACTTTAGTGTTGAATACTGCAAACACATCGTCTACATACCTGAACCACACTCTGGGGAAATACTCAAATTCTTTACTTATATCTGATTCAAATTTGCTCATAAATAGGTTTGCGATAAAAGGTGATAAACTATTACCCATTGTGGTTCCTTCTAATTGCTGGTAGTAGTTATTTTTATATTGAAAGTAATTTTAATTAAAAGTAATTAAAATTACTTTCAATATAAAAATAATTAAAATTACTTTCAATATAAAAATAACTACTACCAGCAATTAGAAGGAACCACAATGGGTAATAGTTTATCACCTTTTATCGCAAACCTATTTATGAGCAAATTTGAATCAGATATAAGTAAAGAATTTGAGTATTTCCCCAGAGTATGGTTCAGGTATGTAGACGATGTGTTTGCAGTATTCAACACTAAAGTAACTAGTGTTGAAAATTTTATGGAAAAAATAAATAACAAATTTCCCACCATTAAATTTACTTATGAAACAGAGAACAACGGTACACTGCCATTTCTAGACACTTTAGTTATAAGAAATAAAAATAAATTGGACT
This sequence comes from Oxystoma pomonae, assembly GCA_963921995.1. Classification (NCBI taxonomy): domain Eukaryota; kingdom Metazoa; phylum Arthropoda; class Insecta; order Coleoptera; family Brentidae; genus Oxystoma; species Oxystoma pomonae. Next base: position 121,466,380 of record OY998163.1, on the reverse strand, counting down.
TTGACCTATACAGAAAAGGCACGGCAGACAAAAAGATACCTGCGACTCAAAATTTGTATCAATTCCGTATAATCCTAATTATACGAAAGGATTACAGAAAGTATTTAATAACGCCGGTCTTAAATTAGTATATCAATCCGGTAACACAATAAGAAGCTTACTAGGAAACCCCAAGGATAAAACTACAGTTCTAGAAAAAAGTGGAATTTACGAAATTAGTTGCATGGATTGTGATAAAAAATATGTTGGCCAAACGAGACGCTCTATTCAAACACGTTTTAAAGAACACTTAGCACACTTAAAATACGGAAGAACAGAAAAGTCAAGTGTGGCCGAGCATGCTTTTGAAAACAATCATAGATTCACATTAGATAACCTAAAACATCTAAAAAGTGTACCAAACAAAAGACTTTTAAATGCATATGAAAGTATGGAAATCATTAAATCCAGAAATAGTTTAAATAAAGATAGAGGACCTATCCCGTTTAGTACACTTTATTCTTTGGTTGAGGGGAGGTAGGATTAAAAATCGTGATCAATCACAATTTATTAGTCTTATCTCCGCCCACTAAAGGATTGTATATAAGATAGAGCGTAGATTAATTTAGTTCATTGTTTATCGTCTCCTGATGATGCTAACGTTGTTAGCGAAACGCGCGTCGAGTGCAAAAAAGTGTAGTTTTGGTTTGTGGAAAACAATCATAATTTTGTTGTTATATGGGTAAATAGTAGTAGTCTTATAAACTGAAGTCGACGTCGACAAGTTTACGACGACCAAAAGTTGACCATCTATTTTACTAACCATTTTTTAGCGGTTTCCTAGTTGTAAAGGCTACGTTTTCTGGTCGGGTTGTTGTAAACGCGGACGCGACTATTTTTAACTAATCAATTGACCAAATAATTGCACTCCAAAACCCACTTAACTTTAACATATTCCCGACTAGTGGCGATCGCATCGTTGAATCAACCAAAAAATCATCTTCCAAGTTAGCGTTGGCGCACCAAGGGGGGGGGGGTTCGGGTTAAACCCCCCCCCACCCTTTCCCGAGACGTTTGATTACAATTGGCGCAATCAAATAACAGCAGAATTAAAATATATCGAGAATAAAATACAAAAGCCTGAAATCTAATTTTTAACAAAAATCTTTAAAAAATCCTAAATTACAAAATTTTTTGCTGTCAAACATGGCATTTGAAGTGTTATTTTCGCAAAAATTTTCACCTGCGGCGCATTTTAGTATTGTTGCAAATAAACAAAGGGTAAATAAACAACTCATAGTCCCAAAACTCCATATTAATATACGATTTTAGTTTAATTTTAAGTACAAAATTGCATAAGTGTTATTTTCCTAAAAAAAAATTGCCTGCGGCGCATTGAAGCATGACTTTGATATCAAATATTGAATAAATAAACAATTTTAAATTTGGTTAACAGCCCCCTCTACATTTCCGCGCTACAGTCAGCGCTTATAAGCACCTGTTTCCTGGTATCAATTATGGTGATATTTTTACTTCAAATTAAGTTTTTTTTTATTATTTATTCTTAACCCCCCCGTGCGCCACTGAAATTAGTGCAAAAGAGGGTCTTATTTACATAAAAATAAACATTGTGATGCAGCGTTGGCACGTGGTGCACCACATTGAGTCGTCGACAAATTGCTAGTTGGGCTTACCCTTAATTTGATGGAACATTAGATAAGTACTGTCTTGCATATTTCCACCAATCCCAAAGAAACGAGATAATGATTTGCGCGAAAACCAACAAACATGACTCAGCTCACCACCTTTCAATTAAAATATCCCTACGTATACAAATCAGAAGGGTGATCCCGATATAGCGACGCTGCAAATGAGTATATTGGGACGTGTTTGATCGACATAAAAAAAAATTGGTGCTAGAAAGAAAATGAAAATATCTCGAAAACTGTAGCTTTGGAAGATTTGAACCTTATAAAATAATTTTTGGGTAATATTAACGAAAACCAAAATCTGAAAACCGCATATCAGTAGCTGCTTTACTTCTAAAGTTATGATTTTTTTTAAAAATATTTTAACGTTTTTTCAAATAACTCGGAAACTAGAGCTCCCACGAATTTCGACCTTATAACAAAATTTGTAGTACACATTCATGGAAACTCAAATCTAAAAACCTTATATCGCTGCTTGCTTTTGTTCCAAAGTTACAATTTTTTTAAATATTTTATCTCCCTTTTCCGCCTTCAACCCCCCACCACCATACCCCAAAAGTTAACCAGTTCATAGCCGGCCGATTGAGGATATTTGTACCAAATTTCGTTAAAATCGATTAAGGCGTTCTTGAGTTATCGTGTATAAAGACAGACAACAGACCGACAGAAAACTTTTATTTTTCGTCGATTAAGGTGTTTGGAACCTTAGTAACTCATTTTTGATAAAATTAAGAAAAGTCAAAATTTCACGATTTTAATAGTCCCCCATACCATATTGGTAGGGTGGACTAAATTTACAATATTATTATACAGGGTGGATCCTTTAAATGAAACGGTGCTTCTAGCGGCTTTAGGAAAGAGGTTTTAAGAAAAGCCAAAACCTTATTTTAAATGATTTTTTAAGAACTTTTAGCACATGATAAAAAATAATTTTGGGGCCCCCAACTTGAGGCCCAGGGTCTACCAAGTATTTTTCTAAATGAGAAGGTACCACTTTTGGCACCTTTTTGGAAAGCTTGTTAAAAAATAAATGTATCGCATTAGTTTCCTTTGACATCTAAAAAAACTTATTTTTTTGTCACTTGTTTCAGCTTCAAAATAAACTAAATATTTCTCCATTTCCTAAGCGGAATAAAGAAAATACCACACAAGAGCATTACTGGCGGCCCATTTAGGGACCCTCACTGAAGGTCCGGGGCCTCCCAACATTTTTTTCATTATTCATTCATTGCAAAGCTTGTTAAAAAAGAAAATTGATTAAATAATTTTTTTGACATCTGTCAACTCATGTGTTTAAAAAATTTTACGCCAATAATACCCTTTTGTGGTAGTTTCTTTATTGCACTAAGTAGATAAAGAAATATGTGGTTTACTTTAATGCTAAAACAATTGACAAAAAAAAGTTTTTTTTAAATTTTTGTCACATAGGTTGTCACACGAATTTCTTTTTAAAAACTTTTCAAAAAGGTGCTACAAGTGATGAAAAAAATGTTGGTGGGCCCTGTGCCTTCAGTGAGGGCCCCCAAATGCCCCAACAATAATGTTCTTGTGTGGTATTTTCATTATTCCGTTTAGTAAATACAGAAATATGTAGTGTAGGTGCCACAAGTAGTATCTTCGCTTTAGCTGTTTATAAAACCTCTTCCCTAAAGCCGCTAGAAGCACCGTTCCATTTAAAGAATCCACCCTGTATATGTGGTGCATTCAGGCAACTCGTGGAAGCACTTTGTTTTGAGATGCATGTCTGTTCTTACAACTTACGCCATATTTTACAATTTTTAGTGATTATAATAAGTGCTCTGACTGTTTACCTGATCTTGATTTTTTTAGACTAAATTTTAACCCGCTAGCGGTATTTCTAATTTAAAAAAATAATAACTCTATGTGTAATGTACAGGGTGTCCCATATTCGATAGGATTCAATGGGAAACTCCGTTGTTATTGAATATAGAGACATTCGGTTTTCGTATTAATGTCTTACTTTTTTGAGCTATGGTATTATCAGATTTAATCTGTCCCTTAGTTTGTGAGCTACAGAGGAAAGTTAAAAAATGGTCGGAATTACCAATTGATGATATCTCCCTTAATTTAAGAGATAATTGAGTTCTGTAAAAACATGTCTGCGGCAACCTTTTTAGAAAAATCACAATGTTCCTTTCGAAATTTTATTCCGACGTGTGGTTTCGTAGATATTATCATCAGGATCAAAAAGTTAAATACGAGCCAGAATTTTTTACTTCGTATTTTAGTTTCTTTTGAAGTGTGTTTGATAATAAAATATGATTCTTTTATATTGTGAAGTTTCGATCCCGAAAAAAATCATCTTCAGTGCGTTTTTTTCTGGTACGGCCCTGTCTCATTTGAATTTATTTTTTCGAGACCATTTATATTAAACTACTATATATACTAGACCTAGACAACCAAGATATATTATATGAACATACCCGATGAACCGAAAAAAATCGGACAAATTGTTTTTTGCTATAACTTTACCAATTGTAATAAAAAAAAACTGTATTGATAAGGCAAATATGCCTTTTAAAAAAGAACATTCGCTTTTCCGCCATATTTAAATCACAAACATCAAACAATTTGTCGGATTTTTTTTTGGTTCCCCGGTATGTTCATATAATATATTTTGGTTGTTTAGGTCTATTATATATTAGTTAAATATTAAGGTCTCAAAAAAAAAAATAAATAAAATGAGACAGGGCGTACCAGAAAAAAAAATGGAGATAATTTTTTGTGGGATCGAAACTTCAAAATAAAAAAAAAATTATTATCAAACAAATGAAAAGAAGGAAAATATGAAGTAAAACATTTTAGTCCTTTAACTTTTTGATCCTAATGATGTTATCTACGAAACGTCGGAATAAAATTTCGGACTATTGTGTTTTCTAACAAGGTTGCCACAGACATGTTTTTCCAGAATCTGCAATAACAACAGAGTTTTATTGTAGTAGTAGATTGCAACTGAAGACGATCAGATATTGTACTGATCGAAACGTCGTGTATAAATAAAATATAGACAATGGAAGTCCGAAACAAAGAGTTAATTTCAACAACAGAGTTTCCCATTGAATCCCATTGAAAATGGGACACCCTATACATAACCACCCCACAAAATGTCGCCCTAGAACTGCCCCTGTAGGTATCGATAATAAACCGCTTGAAAATAGCTAATTTTTTTGCGGAGGCAAACTTTCTAACGTACGGTGAGGTTCTTACCTGTCTAAATCTAAAGGCGGTTTTCTGTTCTAATGCAAAGTCGTAACTTACCTAAAAGAAAAAAATATTTTAAACGCAAGTTTTACAATATGCAGGTGTTATTTTTTGCCAAAACTAAGTCATTCCTGGCTCTGATCAAACGAAATATTTATGAGCACGCTTTCAGTATTTTTGGAGAAACTGGGAATTCGCGTTAAAACAATTTAAAAACCACTTTGAAAATGTTGCCTTTAAATTATTCTGGATTACTCTGGATAAAAAAGGCCATTTAACGCACGGTAGGCAGTAGGTCAATGACTCTCGGAACGGAAAAACACTTTAAAATGCGAGAGAAGTATAAGGAGTGTACACTTGAGAAGTGTTTAGGGTGAAACACTTAAGAGAAGGACAAAATTATGTCCTCTTATTATATCTTCTGTTGTAATACAACAATTCACGACCAATTTATCCAAGATTTGGTATTTTAATGAGTTCATTTCACTTCTTCCTGCACCTCCACGGAAGGGCGCTGGAGGTTTTAGGCATAAGAGGTTTATGGCATAAATTATTTAATTAGTCCTAAATATCTTCATTTTTAACAATACAAAAATCGTGCGGAAAAGTAACTTTTCAGCTCTAGTGCGGAAAAGCTACTTTTACGCACAATTTTACTTTTCCGCACGATTTTTTTAGTAAAGTGCCTCTGCATGTAAGTTTTTAAGTTAATGGTTAAGGCTATAATATAGATAGTAATTTCATTTAAAGTATATCTCGAATTAAAACATCGTTCTTTAAAGTGAAAATCGTGCGTTAGAGTAAAAATCGTGCGGAAAAATAAAATCGTGCGGAAAAGTACAACTTTCAAAACGAAAAATCGTACGGAAAGGTAACTTTTCCGCATGCTCGTAGGAAAAATATTTTACCTACTCGCGTGCGGTAAAGTGCACTTTACGGCACTAGTTTGGGTGCAAAAAATGTACTTTATCGCTCTCATTGCGCTAAAGTTAACGTTATCGCACAAGTGACTACGTTTATTTCAAAAAAGTAGAAATATTAATATCTCTAATTAATATTTCTTTTTTGGGAATTTTTGAGGCTTATAGGTAAAATCTTGAATCTTGTACCTAACACATGCCTAACTTGAGAGTAAACTAGAATTTCGAACTTCCGTTGTCTTTATTTTTACTTTTTCACAACGTTTCGAATGCTTATGTAAGACTACCTAATCTTATATACTAGCATGCTAGTATATGCAAAAATTGCACACCTCTTATGGGAGTTTTGACACACATAGATATTAGACACTTAAAGTAAATATTTCAACGCATCTGTATCGGTATACCTAACGCGTTCGAAACAAATTGCTCATGCCATGTTTCTGCTTCTTTGACTGGTGTGATGACAGAATTTCGTTGCGTACGGAAGGATGTACGTATCGTAACGGGCCCACGAACGTACGTAACGATTTCAATCAGCAGTTCTGTCATCGCACCCTTCAAAAAAGCGGGCATCGTTCGAAACATCGCATAAACAAGTCAAAAATATGTGTATTTTGGCTTTATTTCAAACGCGTTAGGTATACGGATACTGATGCGTTGAAATATTTACTTTAAGTGTCTATTATCCCGAGTGCAAAGCAAATTGTCCATAATTTTTCCGAATGCACTAGAGTGCCGAGGTAAAAATTATCTTAATTTGCCATGCTCGAGGGATATTTTGCTGACTATTTCCTGAAGAAAATATTGTATGATCTGTTATCATATTGTATATTTCTAATCTTTACAACTGGCGTTTCACTAAGTTTTGTCCAGTCAGGAGGGATACTCTACCTGACAGTAATGGGCAAAATGTGTCTTATAATGGGCTTTTTTATGGAAGGCGCTAATTAACACTAATGAAAATTACCGATAATTTACACTAGTGCAATATATAGCAGTTAGTACTTCTTCATAAAAATTATATGAAAGACGTTGAAATTATTTATTATCTATTGCCAGCAACTCTCTAGCTAAAAAACAAAAGATCAAGAGATCTTGGGTGGAAATAACGAAAATTTAAACTTGGATGAGCATCCCACAAGGAATATACAAAAGACCAAAGCGAAAAGAGAAATGATTAAATGATGTTTCGCTCTGGGTAACCAGCGTGGGCTTATCAGTGGTTTCACTGGTCACCCTCTACCATACATAATTAAACACCATCATACACTTTGATTTTCAACTTTGAATCATCACAAATAGGCATCGTTCCGCACTGATACTTATCCAAGTTACCTGATACGAATTTGACCTGGCTTGTTAATATTTCCAGTAGGATTATGCTCCCAAGGTAAAACAAAAAATAAGTTAAAAAACCTCCAAATCTTTTGTGTGTTCCTTGTGGGATGCTCATCCAAGTTTGAATTTTCGTTATTTCCACCCAAGATCTCTTGATCTTTTGTTTTTTAGTTTCTTTTCGGTTAAAGTAACTGATTTGGAGGTTTTTTAACTTCTTTTTTGTTTTGCCTTAGGAGCATAATCCTACTGGAAATATTAACACCCCAGGATGAATCCGCATCAGGTAACTTGGATAAGTACCAGTGCGGAACGATGCCTATTTGTGAGTGATTCAAAGTTGGAAATGAAAGTGTATGATGGTGTTTAATGATGTATGGTAGAGGGTGACCAGTGAAACTACTGATGAGCCCACGCTGGTTACCCAAGGCGAAACATCGTTTAATCATTTCCCTTTTCGCTTTGGTCTTTTGTGTGTTCCTTGTGGGATGCAAATCCAACTTTGAATTTTCGTTATTTCCAACCAAGATCTCTTGATCTTTTGTTTTTTAGTTTCTTTTTGGTTGAAGTAACTGATTTGGAGGTTTCTTAGATCTCTAGCTATTAGATATACCCATATATCTATCATTGTATATCGACAAGGGCAGGCTTGCCTTTTCCGAAAAAAAGCCCTACCGATTGTAATGGCCCAAGTGTTGCAAAATGTGAAACGATAATAACTTTGAGAAGCAATGAAAATAATGTAAAAATCAGGGTTGGCCATAGGCAAGGCCCAAGGCGAAAAATCTACTGCGCATGCCTGAAGCCGTTTTCTCGTGCCCAGAGGATTCTTTCACTCTGCGTTTTTTCCAGGCTAACTTGATTGGAAGAGTTATTATCGCTAAGGCTTTTTTTCCGGAAAATGCAAGAGCAGAGCATTATATTATGTCATATAGCCTTTTCGATTATTGCTTGAAACTTGTGGTTTGTTCGGGTTCCGAATTTTAAAACTGTCCTAGAACGTGTTAGAACTACGCGTGATAGTTGCGCAATCGACGGGACTGTTCTTAAAAGTTTACAATTTTTGGACGAACCCGAACGCATTTTCATAAAATTGCCGCATGTACACTTAATTTCAAAAACAAACTCATACATGCATTTTTTCCTATGCCACAAAATTTAGCTTTCCACTAATGTATACTATTATAAGGCACCACCAGCTTAGTATGCCTGACAGCTTAAAATTCAGTGTAACATCCTTAAAAATGTTACAGATATCAACATTTACAAAAGTTCAAATTATCACTCGAGTTATAGAAGACGGCTGATCTATAAGAAAAGCAGCCACCCATTTTGGAGTTGATAAAATGACGATAATGCGATGGAAAAAGCGCTGGATTGAAAATAATTCTACGGATAGAAAGTTCTGAAGTGCAAGATAAGAGACTTATTGACCATCTCAGACAAAATCCTTTTTCAACGTCGGTTGAAGCAGCTAATGTAACATTATTTCCGGCTTCTTTAGCAACAGTAAATAGAAGAGTAACGAAATCAGAAGTCTCTTGTCGAGTTGCTGCGAAAAAATTTTTCAATCATCTTCAAGCAGCAGGAGAATTTTAGTTTATCATCCACCAAATTCTAGATTTGAACCCGAATATACAAACCAAATTAAAAAAGCTGGACATTTTTCTCTAAACATATGGGGCTGGTTTAGTGCTAGAGGTTTGGGTTTTTTTTTTGGAGAATCGTTTATCAGCAGGACAACTGTCCAATACACACGGCTAATGTTGTTCGCCAATGGTTTCAGAATAATAATATAGAAACACTTCCTTAGCCAGCCAACAGCCCTGACCTTAACCCATTCGAAAATATATAGGGTCGAATCATTAAAAAAATATACCAAAGGAATTGGAGACCACGAAATACTGCAGAGTTAAGCGATGCTATTTATCGCGCATTGGATCAGCTCTCAGAAGACCATCAGTATTTTCAAAATTTAACCTTTTCAATGCTCAGACGTTTGCAGATTGTAATAGAGAAAAATAATAATCCTATTAAATACTAAATTATTTATTTTAGTTCTTTTTTAAGTTAAAATAATTAGTATTAAGTTTACCATCGTTTTTGTCCTAATCCAAGTTTCCTATTCGTCGAATTGTTTTTAATCCAGGGCTGTTTCCATCGTATTATTGTTATTTCATCAACTCCAAAATGGGTAACCGCCCTCTTTATAGAACAGCCTTCGTCCGTTACTCAAGTGGTAATTTGATATTGTTCAATAAAGACTTTACTAAAACATTATTTTGGCTAATTTTTTAGTATTATGCAAAATTTAATATAAAAATAAGGTTGCCTTTAATTTAGGTAAAATATTTTCAGTTTTAGAGAATTTTTTTAAATAATATGACAAATTGTCGTACTTTAGTCCGTACATACAGGGTTCCTAAGCAAATCCTTAGGGGGCCAAGCAGCCGTGTATAAGACGCAGACAAACGGAAAAGCACATTAGGCAGAAAAGGATGGGCATGGGGCGATGTTGTCACTACATCTTACACGTAGTAAATCCATTCCAGGTTGTTGTTTTCTAATGTTTTCCATTTTCATACCTTTAGGACTGGAATAAATATTGTTTTTGCTCGACTTTAATACGAAACTGATAAAAGATATCGTAAAAAAAAATATTTTTCGGCTTTTCATTTTGTAACAATTGTCCTTACGCACTGTTTACAGGCTGAGGACTGAGATACATGCAAATGCCTAACCTAAAGCGTTCATACACGGCCGGAGAAATCGACTGAGATATTTCCGTAGAAACTTTATCAAGCAAATAGGACGGGTTGACGCCTTCGAACGTCCAACCCGAGTTTTGCACTTTGATTCGTGCACAAATTACGTAATGGTAATTTTACCAATTTTTGACCCCCTCGTACGTACGTAACGATTTCAAGACCACTACCCCCCCCCCCAAAAAAAAACTTTTTACTTATTTTCATTCCAAATTTTCGTAGTTTCACACAAATGCAAACGCTGTCGAAAACCCCCCTCCCCCCTACGTAACGTTTTGTAACCCCCCTCCCCCCTATGACCATTACGTAATTTGTGCACAGCCCCTATAGTCCCAGTGGAGGAGGGCGAGAAAATTGATATTTTTTTCTTAAAAATTATACTCTTTAGACCTATTCCTTTGCGTTCCCGAAATTACGTAATTTTTGAAAAAAAATTGTAAACGGCGCCATTTTTATTTCGTGCTTTGTTTTTCTAACATTTTTGCGTTCGGCTAATTTAATTGAAAATTTTTTTTTAGGAAAACTGATCCCGTCTTTGTGTCTAAATTTTTTCGAATAAAAGTAGAGTATGACCATGGGGGAAATAATTTTTTTCTACGGTATGACGAAAATTTCGAAAAAGTTGAAGAAAAAAATAAAAAAAGTGGCAGAGCTCAAGTTTTTCGTAAAAAAAAACGTTTTTTGTAAAGAAACAGAGCAAAATAAATTTTTTCACCCCTTTTTGGGTGTTACAAATATTGGCAGCCCCTTATTTTTCGCTTTTACCCTCCCGCTAGTTTTGAAGAATTGGTTCGCTACATGTTTTGAGATCATGTCATAAAACACCTCAAAAATATCAAATGTAGTGTAGGGCCAGCTTTATTTAAAATCAATAATATTGCAAGCAAAAAACTCTGCAGGAAAAACAGCGCCGTTTATTGATTTCTTCGGCTGCTAGTGCTAGCTGCATGGTTTGACCGTTTCCGGATAGATGTCACTAGTAGAACAGAATAGAAAGAAATTTAATTAAAAGCGAAGATATTTCTTTCTAATGTTCACAACATCACGAGTTTATCGCTCAGTATCGTAAATAATGGACCCTGCCGCCTCCTTTAAGCAAGAAAAAGCTGTGGTTTGGACCTGAAAACATCTCATTTTTTCCTCGATCATCTCATGGTGTGGCTGCCATCTAGCGGAATTTGCAGACATCTTGTCAACGGTTATTATTGCAACTATGATTTATGCTCACAATGAAAGAGTGGCGACAATTTTTTCTCATGAAAGCAGTCCGGAGATAATAACAAACTGGCACCATTGCTCAATACACTTGTTTCTTTTGTGCGCGCAGAACTTTCTATGCCATTTCTGTTTGATTTATTGAAATCCTATCCTTAAGGAAAATCTTAGGAACCCTGTATTATACACTTTAAGAAAGGTCAATTTTGTAACTGCATGTATGCGTTTTTTTTAAATCAAGTGTACATTGATGGCAAGCCATAATAATAGGGGGAAGAAGAAGCACGTGATGGGATCCAGAGTTTATCTCTTTGTTTTTATCATAAAATTTCATAGCTTTTGTGTTTCTACAAAATTCATAGCTTCATTTTTTTTACATTGCATTTAAAAATCTGCCAATGGCTTCATCATCACCACTACTTGTTGACGAGGTAGAATCTTGCCTTAATTCTTCCAAAGTGAAATTCTGCGGTTTTTGAAAGAACAGAAATTTAACTATCAAAAAGCTGAATTTTTGGGATAGGCAGGGATTCCTCTTCTTTGGGTCACACCATAAAAAACCCTCGACAAAACCTTTATAAAAATACACGCTCATAAAACAAAATAATACATTACACTCTGGATTCTCATTATTTTTCATAAAAACCTATTTATTTGGGTATATTTTCAAGGAATAAATTATTTTTTCGCACAAACTTGTGTAAACGTGCGTAAATGAATTTGCGCATACGTCAGAATATAGTCCTAAATAGTTCCATTTAATTCCACCCGGCTTCACGGGACTGTACAGAACAGTATTGAACCGGTCCTGGACAAATATTCGGTAGTAACCCGAACACAAAACTTTTCAGTTCAGAACAGTTGTGGTCGAACCAGAACGCGTTTTTTTAAGCACGCATGCTCCGGACTGTTTAGAACAGGAAATTTCGACGAACCCGAACAAACAATTGATCTAGAGCGCTCCCGCATCAATCGGAAAAGGATTTTTGTGTTCGATTTGGCTCTCTGCTACATTTGCGTGTTCGATTATGGATCACTGCTGCAAGCGAGATTGCTCGAACTTGATCTGAGAAATTCTACAGATCACGCCCGAGAACGGAAATCCCGCGTGAAATTGCCATTAACCTAATTCAAATTGTGTTTTATTTTGGTTTTGTTGTTTTGCTGGAAAATGAGTATAAAAAACAAAATTATTGAAGTAGAATCGCTACTTTCTTCCTCAGAGGAGGAACTTAAGTATGTCAAATTGCTAAAATTATGAGTTATGTAAAGGATGTAGTTTTCAACTACAATATGGTTATTCTCGTCAATGACGGATTGCCCAGCTCATCAAAAATTTGTACTATGGTTCCTGTGGTTCCATTTCCACTCACTTTCTTTCAGAAATATACTTGAAAAAAAAATCCTTTCTTACTCATTCTAACCTGTAAAACGGAACAAAGCGAACGTGTATTTGAACTAATCGTTGACCGAGCGTTCGTGGCAGCTCGTGATCGGCTTTGGAGCGCCCTAAAACTGATCTGTGACGTCATTGCTCTGATCCTGGGCAATTTCCGAGCGATTCTCAAAAAGGCTAATACTTATACGGTAAAAATGCAGAGGTAAAAAATCTTTTCGACGCAAGTCGACTGTATCAGGCACACATTTTTCTATCCTTGGGTCTTTATAGTATCTGATAGATATATTGAAAACATGTCAAATTTTAACAGAAAAATTGTCTTGAATGGCCAAAAACATTAAAATATGTATTAGTCATTTCACAAAACTATTTTGAATATGTACAAAGTACCCCGCCCTTAAAAATGTGCAAGAGCTCTAAGTGGCTTTAAATCTATTTTTATGGCCACGTGTATGCATCTTCCAGTGGCACACACTACTCACTAATGCACTCTTGGGTTTATAAATAACTAAGCAACTGTGGAGGCTTATTTCTTCGTTTTATGGGATTAGGATATATACTTGCTTTGGAAAAATGTTCTGTGAAAACTGCTTGGATTAAAATATATGCCTTTGTAATGGTGTAGAGAGTATCTCTATACATTTTCATTTGAGTTTTTGCCTATGCCAACAGCTAATATTAAGTATTTTCATTACACGATTATCTATGTATTTATTTTTCTCCATATAAGCAAAAAATATGGTTATTGTATATTTATTTAAATAAGATATAGTAAAATTCTCCCACAAGACAGGGTAGTTTTATTTAATTGGAATACAAAGTTATTTTCCTAATTAATGCGCAAAGTTACAATTTTCCGCACGAGACTCCGAACAACGCAGAGCAAAATTTAGTGACAGTATTGAAATTGTTCGAGATATTCAATAAAAGGTACGGATGTATAAATACGAAATTATATGATATTAGACACTTAAAGTAAATACTTCAACGCATCGGCATCGGTTTACCTAACGCGTTCAAGACAAAGTCAAAAGACACTACATTTTTTAACTTGTTTACGGCATGTTTCGAACGAGGCCTGAGCTGTTTTCTTTTTCTAGCGGTTACGGTTAACCTTGGTCCTAAAATTTCTCAGAAGTATAAGCAAAATAAGGAGACCTCGATTGTGTAATATCTTCGAATATTGCTTAAATTTACAGATAATTGCTTATTCTTACATGTGTATATAATCAAAAGTTTTTATTCCCGGATTAAACTTCAATTTTCACATCAAAAATGCTATTACGTCAATTCATGAAAATTAAAAACTTTTGATTATATACACATGTAAACATAAACAATTATCTGTAAATTTAAACAATATTCAAAGATATTACACAATCGAGGTCTTCGTTTGCTTATAGGACCAGGGTTAACCGTAACTGCGACAAAAAGAAAACGGCATTGCTTTTATGGTGAATGCGATGGAGTTGCGTACGGAGGGATGTACGTACCGTTACAGACCAACCAGCTGTTCAGGCCTCGCGTCCACTATAACAGCGGGTCTCGTTCAAACCATTGCATGGAAAAGTGAAAAATGTAGTGTTATTTGGCTGCGTTTTGAACGCGTTAGGTATAGGGATACCGATGCGTTGAAATGGTTACTTTAAGTGTCTGTTATATCGCACACACAACAAATAAACATAATAATGAATTTGTTAGATCTATGATGGTTATATACCTTTACTAAGTTTTCATGTATGTCGAACTGAATGCGTTACTTTTAAAACTATCGTAAAAACGCGAATCGAAGTTTTTTTCCTTAACTCTGACTTAGTTCAATACGCCTTTCTCTGGGATCGTATCAGAATCTAGCTGTCGTGACCAGACTGGATTTGACAGTTTATTCCGTGGGTGAGATAACCAAACTTTTAAGTTTATTTTCTAATTTTCGAAATAAAAAAAACGATACAATACGAAAAAAAACATGTCAAAAACTCAATTCGTGTTCAAAACGCGTACAGTTCCACGTGAAAACGTAGTACTTATAACTTTACCTTAATAACCAGTAAAAATGATTTTTATTTTGCTCAACTGAAATGGTTTACCAAACTCAGTAATTTGAACAATTCATAACTTTTTTACTTCTTAACTGATGTCAGCAACCGATACATCAACTTCTCAAAATTGTTTGAAATCTGCTTATACAGTCAAATTTACTCTTAAATAAAGTTATATAGGCCAAGTCAATGTCATTTATACAGATTTTCAGAAAGCACTAAACCAAATCGACTTACATATTTTAATACATAAATTTGAAAAGTTAGGATTTTCTAGAAAGTTGCTCAAACTGATTAGGTCCTACCTACTATAGAAAGGTATCAATTTGTAGAGGTGGAGGTGACTTTAAATCTTTTATATATGCTGTCAAGTCAGGGGTTCCTCAAGGTTCAAATTTTTGTTAATTTTGTTATTGACGACGATGAACTTTAGATTCACTGCTGTATTTCCACTTTTTTTGATTGGCAACAACTACAAAATGAGCTAAATTTGCTAAGTAGATGGTGTGAAAATAATAGACTTAACCTAAATGTCTCTAAATGCTTTGTGGTTTCTTACTCTAGAAAAAAATATACAGTCAATTACCCGTACAAAATTGAATCTCAAGAACTATTAAAATGTAAGACTATCACGGATCTAGGTGTAACATTTGATCATGAATTCACGTTTAACAGTCATATGCAGTCAGTTATGCTGCCTCAAAATCACTTGGATTCATCATAAGAAACTGCAGAGCATTCGAAAACCGGAAAACATCAAAAGTTTTATTTAATTCGTTTGTCAGGTCAAAGCTGGTATATGCTGTTATCATATGGCATCCAATTTATCAATCTTTATATTTAGCATTTCAGCAAGATGGTTTTTATCCAGTACAAGGAGCTTCACAACCTCTTTTTTTAAACAGATTAGACATGCTTTCCTTGGACGAACGCAGGAAGATAATAGCGATATCATTTTTGTACAAAATATTACATTTTAAAACTGACTGCGTTAGCCTTCTTAATCAACTAACTCTAAACACTACTAGACAAAATTCAAGAAAAACGCTTTTACTGCGAGCGCTCAAATAGTAACATGCTAACCAGATCTCCTATATTCTACATTTGCAAAAATGTTTAACACAGCTTATTGTAATATAGATATATTTTTTGACGAATTAAAATCCATAAAACGTAAATTGTAATCTTAGTGGCTAAATTTGATCTCTCTGAAGTGCTAAGACTGTAAACTGTATTAAATATAAACCACATAATTATTAGTTGTTGTTAGTGAATCCACTGACGAGCCCACGCTAGTCACTCCGGGCGAAACATCGTTTAATTGTTTCCCTTTTCGCTTCGGACTTTTGTGTGTTCCTTGTGGGACACTCTTCCAATTTTGAAATTTCGTTCTTTTCTCCCAAGATCTTTGGATCTTTTCTTTTTTTTTCACATAATTGTTATTGAGACTACCTAGTAGCTAAATACTGTCCTGGGCCTACCGCCGGTTCCCCTCTGGATCAGAGGGGAAGCGATGGCAATGCACCTAAGGATCAGAGATGCGAGGCTGTGGAACCTTTCTGACAATGCCGTGATCTGCTTCACAGATGGATCGAGGCTAGCAGACAAGGAATCGACAGGAGCAGGTCTATTCATAGGAAATAGAGAGATAAAGAAGAGCTATCCACTAGGTCGCTACGCAACGATTTTCCAGGGCCGGAGCAGAAGATAAAGTCTAGATAAGCATGGACAGCCAGGCTGCCATAAAAGCACTTTGTAAACCTACAATGCCAAAAGGACTGGTTCAAGAGTGCGCGGACGCCCTCCAGGATATAGCAGGGGAAAAAGAGGTTGAACTTGGTACGAGAGAACGGACGAGCTTGCAACGAAAGGGTTAGCTCAAGCATACGTCGGACCGGAACCATGTCTGGGTTTTACCAGACGTCAGATGAAATCTGCCACCAAGGAATGGACCTACACAAGAGTAAATCAGGAGTGGCAACACACAGGGGACGCCAGGCAGGCCAAGGAACTCATCCAAGATTTTAGCAAGACAAAAAGGGAGTGGTTGCTGCGCAGGAAACGTACAGAAATAGGACCCCTAATAGGAGTCCTCACTGGACAGTGCGCGCTCCAAAAGCACCGAGCAAAGACGAAAGTAGTAGGGGGCTCAACTTGCAGAGAGTGCTGCGAGGAGGATGAATCCTCACACCACTATCTTGCAAGGTGTCCGGCTTACAGAGGAATCAGAGGGGGAATCTTCGGAGAGGAAGTGTTCTAGCCGGAATACCTTACGACGCTGAAATGGTCGGATATCCTGACCTTTATCCAAAGGACGGGAAGGTTCGACCATGGTGGACTGAGAGCGTGATGGAGTAGCTCTGCAGGATGGCGAAAAGGGCTCGCGTAGGGCCTAGTCACCGGGCTGAGAGTTCCTCCCTTATTCTACTACTACTACCACTTCACCCTTCCCGCCAATAATTATTTTTCGCGAAAAGTGCAGTTATGTTTCCGCGTGCAAAGAAACTGCCAACATAATAATATTTAGGTTGGCAATATTCTAGAAATCTGCAGCTCCTCCTTTTACCCTTTCTACGGTTGTCCGACAGAGGGCAGATTATAAGTGAATGTCAGAACCCTTTCAACCTTCGTCCGGAACTGTCAGAAATAGTGCCAAGTCAGGCTATGCCGACTTTATGTACCGATAAGTCCCTTTATTATATATTAAATTTAAGAATAACGCATTATAGATTGGGTAAATAGTACCATAGAGTAAATAGGCCTTTAGTGTATTCCAAACCACGGCTATTAATATTATTTACACCAAAATTAGGGACGTATCGGTACATAAAGTCGCCATAGCATGACTCGGCACTATTTCTGACAGTTCCGCATGAAGGTTGAAAGGTTTCTGACATTTTTCTTATGTGAACATGTCATCTAAACATGCTCATATTGAGCCATTCATAAAGTTGACAAATTAAAGTTAATGCCATCCTTTATTAAAGGCAGGCACAAACATTATGAAAGTCGACAATTTTGATAGCAAAGATGACATATTTGTACAACAACAATGTCAGAATCCCTTTAAACTTCGTGCGGAATTGTCAAACATAGTGCCGTCTTTATTAAAGACAGGCTATGCCGACTTTATGTATCGATAAGTCCCTATTGTTTCTAATGTGTGCATTTACCATAAATTGCCCTACATATATACAGTACATTTTTTGAGTTTAAAGTTATTTTTTTTTGTTTCACAAATTTAGTTTGGAATACAAAAGTGTTGCATTTATTGTTTTTTTATGTATTAAAAACAAGATAAACATTTTAAAGAAAATTATTTAATATTTAAAAAAGCACAGACAAGATAATATTGTAATATTTTATTTATTATCAAAAATATAAACTATATATGCCATAATCTTTTATCATAAAACAACCAGAGGTTTTGTACTACAAGTGCATTATTATGGGTAATTTGTATTTATTTATTTAAAATATGCTTTTTTGTTTTAACTTAACATAATTAACAATTTTCTTTTGTGTCTAGCAAAAAAGCATATTTTTAAAAATTGAAGACAAATTGCTTGCAAATTAAAAAACAACAGAAATTTAAGGGATCACGATCTAGTGATCATATTACAAACTAACAAAAAATCAATAGTACGGTTATCGCGAATTTAACTGTGAGTCATCATATTCATGTGTGGTCATATTACAAACTAAAAAAGAAAAATCACCATAAAAGTATGGTTATTGGTCGAGTGCATATCTGCGCAGACTGGCCAAACTCCAAATAGTTCCGAACCGTTTAATACGGAACTGTCGTATCTATTGAAGCTCTTTAACCTATGCATACGATACAGAGATAAGAGCGGGGCGGGAAACACACTTGCTTGCTTGATGCTCGTTTTTTGTTTGGTGCTTGGTTGATAAACTTCAATGTACAGTCAAAGGCGAAGAAAATGTTTTAGCACATTTTTGCCTTTTATTTTTATATATAAGTTGTGAAACACCCTGTATATTGTATATGTACGTAATGCAACAAAATATTTAAATTACATAAAGTAAAACAGTAGTAAAAAGGAGTAAATTACTGTTTAAATGACTCATTTAAAATTTAATTTTAGATGCACTTGGGGTGTCATTTTCAAGAATTCGCGCGTAACGTGTGCCAAGTTTTGTTTACTCTTAAATGCTCTTAACTAATTTTTGTTTTGATTTTTGTGACCAAAGCGATGCTTAATCACATAGTACAGTCAAGAGGAAAAAATCTATGCATTTTGTAGAGAACTAAAAGGTTTACATCCAGAAATATGTCGGTTATCAAAGTGTAACGGTTCGGTTTTGCAGTTTAAAAAATGTTATAATTTACTGTTACCTTTTGATGTGTAACTTAGTGTCCTATGTGTTATGAATCTATTGTAATGGTTTGATAATGGGCAGTAAAAATGCCTTAATTGTTAGTAATAGGTCAAGTAGGAACATCATTTTAATCTAGAGACCGCCACTTTGTTTTGACCTTCATTTTGATTTAGTGAACTTTGTTATCACTAATTTTTTTGAGTAAGACCTGTTTCTTTATTCAGCCTGCTCAGTTAACTAATTATTGTAAAAAATATTTTAATTCACAGCAAAATAGAATTTTCTTGGTTAACTAGCTAATCAATAATTAATTAATTGTGAAAAAAGTGACACTATTTTCAAGATGGCGATAACCTGGCGGACGTACGCATGACTTTTCAGTACCGCATATCAATTTCGACAATTCGAAACTTTAAAATAAAAATTGCATAAACGGACAAAAGTACAAGCTTTACTTACGTACTTTTGTCAGTAAGTTAATAAAGTAGAGTTAACAAAAAATATTTTTCGGAACGTTTCACGTGATTTTACAAAGAGTTTCTTAGGATCTTGCATAAGTTTGAACTTTTTACATGTTAATAACTATTTTAAAAATGAAGTGTTGACCATAAAAAAATATGAAGGATATTAAAAACCAAATAAAAACACGAAAAATAAAAATCTTGTTAAACCACGCAACTGGTATCCAGGGGGTACTAAAAACCTTCGCTGCGGTAAATTTTGTTAATTTTTGATGCATTCATCTGTGTAACCAAAAGAAACTACCTGTGTAACCAATGAAACTGTTTTCAGCATTCAAAATTAATCTCTTTTAAGGAAATATTTTACAGTAGCTTAAATATACGCCTTCCTGAGACCAAAGTTGTAGGCAACATCTAGCAACCAATGGAAATACCAAAACAAAAGACACTGACTTAGCTCGGACCATTTGCACAAGCGCGAAAATTTATCGATCAGAGAACTTTTAGCCGGCTTTGTGGCTTACCAGTGTTGCCACGAGTACCATCCATTACCGGATTCTACCATAATTTTGGCATGAATCCCATCCTCGGTAATGACCCGTTACCGACCCCCTAATTTACCATAATTTAGAAAAATTGGTTATAAATAAAAATAAACACTTTTGTATTTGAATGCATATTATTAAATTTTAATTTGCCTAAATAATTCAGAAGAACTTTTCAACAATAAAAATCTTAAGGACTTTTTTGCGTGCTAGGAATTTCTAAATTGGTTGCACATTCGCCAATAATACATGAACAGGAGGTGTACGCGCAGGTGGCGCGGCGGCGATAAACAACGGCTCTTACGAATTCCGGTTTTGAAAAATAATGGTTTGACAAAATTAAAAATGGGTTTTACAAATAACGAGTTTGTTATTACAGAAACAAAAGTTATGAACATTTAAAACTAAAAACCCCGAAATCATTAGCTAAGTTTGCCAGGCTTTATCATATTTTTTTGATGCAATTTTATATCTTTAATCAATTTTGCAAAATGGCTTTTTACCCCCGTATGTTAGTAGTAAGTAAAACAATATAATATATTTTGTAATAGATTTAATCCATATTTGATCCAATATTTTTTTCATAAAATAAAAATCGACAGACTATCTTCTCTTCCAACAAAATTTAATATAATTTCCAAAACACTGAGCCACTGAGAAAATTGATTAAAATTTTACTTGATCTTATGCTTAGAAGTTTTCTATGCTTAATCACGGAATAGTCAGTGTGAATAGAAGAAGGATTACTGGACTCTCCTCCGCATATTAGATTGTAGCAGCGCTGGATTGAAGGACCGTTTTTATTACCAAATTAATTTAACCAAGGAAATTTCTTTATTTCAGAAAATTGAATTACTGACATCCAGTGGCGTAGTAACGGGGAGTAGAGGGTTCGGGATAACCACCCCCCCCCCGAAACTTATTACTAACTTTGCAAAAGATGCCGTGTGTAGACCAATACCCCCCTCCCCGAAATTTTGTCTTACTACGCCACTGCTGATATTTAAAGTTTAAGAATTTTTAAAGTTAATAGGTAAAACTTGTATGGTTTTCGTATCCCTCAAGCATTATACTTTGAAAATTCGTGGGTTATGGGATAAGGCGTTTATGGAGTGGAAAAAAAACAACTTTTCCTCCTTCGGACGTTTCGTTCTTTATTAGAACTTTTTCAACCCTAGAACAGAACACCTTTATTAATCAATTGTTGGGCCAATTAAAAATGTAAAAAAATTTTTGTAAAAAAACCTAGAAAAAATCTCAAAAAGTTTACAAAACAGACAAATTATTAAAATTATATCCGCAATTTTTTTATTTTTACTTACTTCGGAAGTCTCGGTCAGTAGTGCCTGAATGCAGAATACCTAATAGGAAGGAACGGTCACCCCTCATTGGAAACAACATCTCATTTTTTTATTAGCAAATAATTTTTCTTAAAAATATTTTTTTGCCGATTAGAGTGATTATGCATTAAAAAGTTTGGTTAGGAACCATTGTTTAATTTTTGGTTTGTTGATGTTAAATTATTTTATTTTTAATTTTTTTATTTTTCCGAAACCGCTTTCACACTGTCAGTGTATTTTTTGAAAGCGGTTTCGGAAAAATAATTTAAGATCAACAAACCAAAAATTAGACAATGGTTCCTAACCAAACTTTTAAAAAATAAGATGTTGTTTCCAATGAGGGGGACCGTTCCTGTCCTATTAGGCATTCTTCATTCAGGCACTACTGACAGAGACTTCCGAAGTAAGTAAAAATAAAAAAATTGCGGATATAATTTTAATAATTTGTCTGTTATGTAATCTTTTTGAGGTTTTTTCTGGATTTTTTTACAATTTTTTTACAAAAACAATTTAATAAAGGTGTTCTGTTCTAGGGTTGAAAAAGTTCTAACAAAGAACGAAACTTCCCAAGGAGGAAAAGTTGTCTTTTTTCAATTCCATAAACGCCTTATCCCATAACCCACGAATTTTCAAAGTTTAATAAGTAAAAGTTTGTATTTGCTGATGCCCTTGCTTGCAGAACAATAATAGTTTACATAACGCGAAGATGAAGCTTGAGATGCGAGCCGCAGGCGAGTGTCTTAATTTATCTGAGCGTTTAATGACCATGATATGCGAGTTAGTGTATTATACTTTACCTACGACCAACGAAAATGTCATTATAAATATCAGAAATTATTAAAAATATCAAACGTGAACACTCTTAAGTCAACAACCTTCGAAACCGGAAGTTTCAATGACGTTCTGTCTAAACCACAAGGTTTTTTTCTTAAAAATGCGTAATATGTCAATTTAACGAGCCTTATTTTTGGTTAGATACTAAAATATTATTGGATTTATTCACGTTTAATAAATATTTATTATCCTGAAAATATAGAAAAATAACTCACATTTTTACGTCAATTAGTGCTCTCATAAAACAAAGCTTCATCGCTTGTCTCGCTAAGCTTTATAATTAGAGAGGGTCGCAAAATTAGTAATATTCGTTGGTCGCAGGCAAAATGTATTAGATTTATAAAAGTGACAAAATTAAGAAATACAAAGAATAGTATCCAAGCAAAAACTATAAACATTCCCATTCCATTTTTCCTTCTTCTGTGGTTCCGAGCGCCTTCTCAAATCAATTAGGATAAAGCATATTTGAGGTTCCGACGAAAAGTTTGAGAGGCCCTGAGCCACATTAAACTTGAAATGTTTAACTTTTAGCTGCTTTACTATTTGATTCGGTATAATTGTACCTACTTGTAAATAAACCTTAAGATTCTTGTAACATAGGCGCAGTTTGTCTCCTTTTAGGCGTCTATTCTTGAATGGAGAGAAAATTTGCTCCCAGGGAGTCAAATTCTCTCGCTACTATGCATTGGTCCAAATCTTCGGTTTAAATCGGTTTCTCTCACTTTTGCCCGATATTGATCGAAAGTAATTCTATTGGTCTTGACTAAGAGAATTACTTTCGATCAATATCGAGCAGAAATGAGAGAAACCGATTTTAACCGAAGATTTGGACCAATGAGATGCTACTATGCACAAGACGTGTATTCTTAAACAGGGAGCGGCATCCCAAGTAACACAGCTTCGACAATATATACTTTAAAGCCAAGTCAACTCTGCAAAAACGTTAGTACGGCTCTCCTTTTGCTTTAAAATAGCTAGCTTCATTTAATCTGTAATTTTGGCTGTTAAAATTATTTTACTACTAAATTTACATGCAAAATAACTTCTATAGTTATATCATCTAGCTAATCAACTTTTAAAGGTAAAACTTATACCTAAAAATATGCGAAAATTTAGCTAACAAAATAGTTTCAATCTTTACCTTTTTTCTTAAAATGCAACTGATAAAAATGCCAAGATGCCAACGGCAGTTATTTGTTGTATCCTACTGCAATTTTTATTAAAAAGCAGCTGCTTTGAATACTATTCAGCACTTAAGATTATTTTTTTATTTTTTTATTTTAACTACATAGGTTTTTTTTAAATTTTACAATTATTAATTTAATACTATACTATAGCTATTTCAGTAAGTTAGGGCAAGGAAATAAACCCTGAGTGCCTCATTAATTTATTATTACATAAATTGATCTATAATATGTATAAAAAACTACAAAATAGAAACTGTAAAGTAATATAATTATATATAATAAGTATTATCTCTAGCAGTTAAATATGGTAACATTTTTGGTATTATATTACAAATAAATAAAATTTTATTATAATTTTATGAGACAGAATTAACTGAAATAATTAATCTATCTTCAAAATATGTAAACGTTTTAAATTCAATTGGGTATAAGTAGATGAAAAACATTAATTCTTAATTCATTTGATAGGTAAATTGGCCCGAAGTAGTTTTACATGTTAAAAAATATATAGTTTAGAAGACATAAAATGCATATGAATAAGTAATATCTCTAACAGTTAAATATTGTAAAATTTTTGGTATTATATTACAAATAAATAATATTTAATTATAATTTTATGAGAAGGAATGGACTTAAATAATTATTCTATCTTAAAAATATGTAAAAGTTTTAAATTCAATTAAAAGATACATAAATAGGTATTCAGAAAATATATTATTGATTAATTAGTACCATTTTCGACAACACAAAATATAATCTAAAATATTTTTTAGTAAATGGAGAATTTCCAAATAAAATTAAAAAACAGGAACATCAATATAGAATAAGCGCCCGCTAGGCTGAATCCGTGAGCCCACAGCAATAACGCCAAGATTTGCTTTTGTTTTAGATTTATTGTTTAAAAAAATGCAAAGATGCTTGGTTACACGGGCGGGCGAGTGGCCATGTTTTATATTATGGCGAAACATAACCTTTCAAAAATTTGTGAAAAAATAATATTTTTTACACAAATATACTCAAATCTAAGTCTAAAAATCTTTCAAAATTAACTAAATATGCAAGACATTATGGTTTTCCTTTAATTCTGGCTTAAAATAAAATAAAAATAAAAATTTAAGATTAAAAAAACCCTTAATATCTCAGTTTAACGAGGTATCTTGACAGGTTTCGTCATTAAACTGGCCTTCGCACAAAGATTTGACTATTGGGAAGTACACAAAATGCGTATTTTTGATTGAGAGTTTGTTGAACATCACTAATATTTATTTTAGTTGTCTTCCATCTTCAGTCTCTTATGTTGCCGGACAATTTTAATTTAATTGCTATTTTTAGATACATTTTTTGTCAGTGAAGTTAAATTTTAAACAGCATTGCTTCCATGGGCAAAAATGCTGTATTTTCAGCTGCCGTACATTTTCATGACGTTTTCAAAACGTTGTGACAGAAGACAGCAAAGGGCATTATTGTTATATTTTTTGTTGCGGAAACGTTATCACAGCTTATTTACAGCACGCTGTGTTACTTGGGATAGATCTATGGCGTTAATCTATGGGTTAATCATACGTTCCCGATCGCTTGGTCTGAAGCCGGGAAACAGCGTCGCATCTAGTGACGCTTTCGCAATACATAATTATTTTCTTGAAATGTATTATAATTGTTTCCTAAACTACTTTTCGACCGTGTGAGTTGATAGATCCTATCGCAAGAAAGAGAGATCGGATCGTACACGTCCAGTGCCCTTATTCTCGAACTGATAGAAATTCTGCTCCCAGGGAATCAAATTCTCTCGCTACTATGCTTCTCGTTGGTCCAAATCTTCGGCTTAAATCGTTTTCTCTCACTTTTTCCCGATATTGATAGAAAGTAATTCTATTGGTCTTGATTAAGAGAATTACTTTCGATCAATATCGGGCAAAAGTAAGAGAAACCGATTTAAACCGAAGATTTGGACCGATGATTTGAGCCAATGAGTGAGCGAATTTGACTCCCTGGGGGCAGAATTTCTATCATTTGAAGAATAGGGGCCCAGAAGACGAAACAAATAGACAGCGGCGTAGCGTGACTTAAAAGGCGGGGGAGGGCAAAGGCTCAAAAGGGCACCACACTTGTTGGTACCTTGGTATTTGATTTAAAATTTTTTACATTTTATTTTAACTTTAAACTCAAAATTAGATCTGCGAGTTTGTACTTACTTCATGTAGTCCAGTATCACATCGAAATTAATAGTATGACTATATTCCCTCAAGCTCAATATTAATTATATCAAACCCATTCGGGTTGTCTTCTGTCATTTGTGACCTTTCACAATTTTCATATTTTTTTTACTCTGTTAAATGTTCGCTCAGCATTACTATTTGGTATAATTTAAAAATGTTTGGGTATCTGTTCCTAAAACTGTTTTCATCATAAATGGCAAAATTTCTTCGATTTCTCCTATAGCTACTTTTAGATCTGAACTGCAAAATAAAATAAAGTCAGCGAAAAATTTTAATTGTTTTCTGAATTGTTTCCATTAATTAAACAATCCAATTTTTGGGAAACTTCTAAAAAATCTTGAAATCTTGTTTCAGCGTCACTAGCTATAAGGGTATCCAGTATCACATAGAATATATTTATTTTAAAGTCTAGATCTACGCTTGGGTGAGCATGGTATAGCATAAACATAGGTAGGTACATACCTGCCTATCCTAATCAGATTTAAATATAGAAAGAAATAGGATATGGACACTCACGTTTTTTCCACATTAAGAGTATTTCAAAAAAATCAATTAAATTTTGGACAGTTTACTACTGTTTAGTCCCAACGCTTTCCAGAAATCTTTTTTGCTTTTCTTAACGACGAACACATTTTTTATTTTTTTTTCTTTTACCTACTCTCGTGCAATAAAGTACACTTTACCCCACTCATTTGGGTGCGGAAAGAAGTACTTTACCGCACTTGGTCGATAAAGTTTCTTTACCGCACTTGGGCGGTAAAGTTTTTTTACTGCACTGATCGGTACCTTCGACATGACATCCTGCATGCTTATAGTAGCGACTTATCAGTGACCATTTTGCCCTGACTAGCAATCCCTCGCAACAATAAATGAAGTTTATTCCATTTCAGAAGCCCATGAGCGTCGAGTTTCGTCGGCTATGAACTTGCAATGTGCAACAAATTGCACTTTTAATTTTACATTTAATTAACTATAAGTAGTATATATTTATTTCAGTATAGGCAGGGTACTAGGTGATTAATTAATGTTTATTTTTTCACTGTTGTCATTATTTTCATTAAAAAAACAAATTTTCTCTAAAGCTTTTTTTTTATTACAAAACATAAAAATATTTTTGGAGTGCGGTAAAGTTTCTTTACCGCCCAAGTGCCGTAAAGAAAACTTTACCTCGCTCTAAAATTGAAATGAAAAAAATTATTTATAAACAAAAAAAATAATTTTTTCTTTTTTCATTTTCTCTCTTTTCTCACACATCACATAAAAAATAGATAAAATATACCTATTTCTGTATTTGTCCCCAAATTTTAAAGGAACTTGCGGTGCTCATAGGTAAAATTTTGTACCTAAGGTGCGTAAGGTGCCTTTACCGCCCTTGCCGACTTGCCCGAACTCCGCTACGCGTCGTTCGTGCAACTTCCGTCGCGTGCGGTAAAGTATCACTTTCCGCACTTGTTAAGTAAACTACTATTTTGACTTTCTACAAATAATTTTAAAAAATCATTAGGACAACAAGAAAAACATCTTTTTTTCACAGCAAACGAGAAAGACTACCAAATATAAACCGCTTAAAATAAAAATGTTTTCCTACATTTTTCATATTATTTTAATGTTTATTGTTTTCATACATAGCTGAGAGGCGCCAAAAACTAGAGAGTGGAAGAACTCCCCTGCCCCCCCCCCCGCCCACGCTACGCCGCTGCAAATCAAAATGACATTTATTTGCCAACGGCACAAAACCATAAATGATTTTATAGTAAAAGGACCAAAATCAAATAAATTCCGTTCACACGACGAATTTATAGATAGGGGGGCCACTGCTTAATAGATAAATTTTGTATTTTGTTGTCAACATAATTTAGCATTTATGCGGTGTTGATGAATTCTATTTAACAAAGAAACTGTCTGCATTATAGTATTTTTAAGTATTTACATTGTAGCATTCTTTATTTTTAGTTATTTTGCACCTATACCTACTCTCTGCGTTTGTATTTATTTGCTCATGAAATAAGGGCCTTGAATAGTAAAACGTAAACTCAAAATATTATTGTGCTGATGTATGTTTACTCACATTACCCCAACGCAACGAAAAAACCATCAACTCATATTATTGTAACGGAAGGTAAATTCAACATGATGGGTTAATCCCTCCTCACTCAAAACAATAGAATAATAATAACATATCGTGTATATGCGAGTTATTCAATCGAGAACGTAACTTTTGATGTTAGCCGCCATTTTTACCGTTTTTGTGAAAAATAAAAGGCTTATGCTAAAACAATAGATAGTTTTTGATCGCGCAAAAAACGCCCTACGACTAACGCTATTTGACACTGTTGACATTTGAACGCCTTGAACGGGGAACATAATATATGGTTAGGGGTTTTTTCTGTTTGAACGTTCTTTTATAAACAATTGATTTTTTTAAATTTATTTTTTATTTAAAAATATACTCTTTATTATTATTAAAAAAAAAGGAAAAAAATTTAATAGATAGATAGATACATAAATAGACAAATAGATATTTATTATTACAACGTATTTATACAATATGTGTATATTACATGCTTCGTCATCTTATTTCTAGATAATGCCCTTAGACTTAGGCTACATCAAACAGTAAAAAACGTACAAAACAAATATTCATTTATATGTATTTTTTACATGTATTTATTTATTTATTTATTTATAAACGGATACAAAATTTTTCAGTTTAAAGGAATTTCTTTATCTTTCGCATTTCTAGAAAGTTGTATTGGAAAAGAAAGAAATGGTCAAGTTAAACTCATTAATAATTTTAATCTTAATCTAACATACATACTTATGACTGATGTATCTACTTACCAAATTTCAAAACATTTACAAATAAAATAGAGGTATAGCTTATATTGATATAAGTATGAAATACAATAAAATATTTTTAAATTTTAATTTAAAACAGTAACTAACTAACAGTAAAAAGATTTATAAACTAAAACTTATTTATAGGGTAGTTTTGCATCCATATTATTGCTTATTATCCATTTTGTCAGTTTGTGTTTTAATTTGTTGTAATTCTTCTGTTTAAATGTTTCCGGTAGTTTATTGTATATGATTGGTCCAGTGTACATAAGTTATTTGCTATGTTTGATCTAGTATTTATGTTGTGTTTTATAGGGTTTTTGTAGTATTTTTTGTCAACATGTATTTTAATGCCATTTTAATGTAGAGTTGGTCAATGATCATCAGTAAAAACAAATGGTTTAACGATCCTATTTTTAATTTTTTTGAAGGTCTAGGTTTATGGGTTGAGGGATCTTCTTAATGAAACGTCCTTTTTATGAAATACCAACGTTTTGCAAAATTTATTTGCTTCTTCAAGGCTCTAAAATTGAATCTACAATAAAAATAGTGTGGATTAAAAAAAAAATTGTTAAAAAAATTTTATTATACAAACAGCAAAAGTTTAAAAAGTAAAACGTTATTTTTTTTATTTTTTAGTATAACTTTGAGAAGACAAAAATAAACATGACAAGAACCGCAATCCAAAAAGTGTGAGACAAAAAAGAAAACAAACACAAAAAGTAAAAAAAAACAGACTCACATTCAAGACGGCCGTTCCATGTGTCGATTTTATTGCCAATAGACGTCATTTTTGGGTAAAGAGGCATTATTTTTGTAGAATTACCGTAAATTTTTTCTTAAGGCTTTAAATAAAAAAAAACATAAACAAACAAATTAAAATAATATTACTACGGCGAGTACTTCGTTCGTATTTAATTTTTACATTGATACGCAGCAGATGCTTGTTTGGTTTTGTTTCCCCTTCCTATGTTATTATTTTAGCTTATTAATTATATCGAAATATGAGGTATTTAAGTTTTTGATGTCAGACCCTTTATTTATAGAGTTTGGGGTCTTTTTTATGTGTAGCATCTCCGAGAAAATAATTTTTTTATAATTCTGTTTAATATCTAGGATTCTTGTTTCCTGGAAGTTAAATATGTGTCCTTTTTCTTGAAAATGTTCAAAAGTCACCGTTTTGTTTTCTTTTTGAGCTTGTGGGTTTCTGCAGTGTCTAACATACTCTTGTAACCTTGTTTTTAAGTATCTCTGCATCCATCCCCAAAGGACAGGAAACCGCCCTTTTAAATACTTTTAACAGTTTTCACCCAAGATTGCAATTTACACTCGAAAAAAAGCAAAATAACACACTTCCATTTCTTGATGTTTTACTGATTAAAAACAAACAGGGCGAAATCATAACAGACTGGTACCACAAAGCCACGTTCTTTGAAAGGTTTTTGAACTACCATTCTAGTAACCCACACAATCAAAAAATTAATATAAAAACTAACTTAAAGCACAGGGCCTTAAAATTATCCCATCCGTCACTACATCAAAAAAATCTAAATCTCATAAAAACCTACTTAACTAAAAATAACTATCCGAAACACCTAGTTAACAAAATCTTATCCACACCCCTCTCACCAGGATCCTCACAACTACAGACAAATCAACAGTCTAACAGTGCACAAACAGGACACATTTTACCACCACACACTGAATTCACCCAATAAAATCACTCAGCACCAACACATGCAAACACACTTTTACAAACATACACATCAAATACCCCTAAAACACGAAGGCCATCCTCACAACCTCCACAGTCATACTCCAAAATTCCTTACATACCACACATTTCAGAGAACATAAGAAGTACCCTCAAAACACCACAAAAATAGCGTTTAAATCAGAAAATACCATAGGTAAAAAAATCTACAGCAAACTTAAGGAGCCTACACCAAAAGGACAAAAAGCAAACGCAATTTATGAAATAAAATGCACCGATTACAATGGGGTGTACATAGGTCAAACGCAGAGATACTTAAAAACAAGGTTACAGAGACTGCAGAACCCCACAAGCTCAAAAAGAAAACAAAACGGCGCTTTTTGAACATTTTCAAGAAAAAGGACACATATTTAACTTCCAGGAAACAAGAATCCTAGATATTCAACAGAATTATAAAAAAAGGATTTTCTCGGAGATGTTATACATTAAAAAGACCCCTAACTCTATAAATAAAAGGACTGACATAAAAAACTTAA
This sequence comes from Oxystoma pomonae, assembly GCA_963921995.1. NCBI lineage: Eukaryota > Metazoa > Arthropoda > Insecta > Coleoptera > Brentidae > Oxystoma > Oxystoma pomonae. The sequence continues at coordinate 121,435,779 of OY998163.1, read as the reverse complement.
ATACCTCATATTTCAATATAATTAATAAGCTAAAATAATTACAGGAAGGGGAAACAAAACAAACCAAGCATCTGCTGCGTATCAGTGTAAAAATTAAATACGAACGAAGTACTCGCCGTAGTAATATTATTTTAATGTGTTTGTTTATGACTTTTTTTAAAGTTTTAACAAAAATTTTACGGTACTTCTACAAAAATAATGCCTCTTTACCCAAGGATGTTTGTTTTCTTTTTTGTCTCACATTTTTTACATTGGATTGCTGATATTTTTATGTTTATTTTTGTCTTCTCAAACTTATACTAAAAAATAAAAAAATGAACGTTTTACTTTTTAAACTTTTGCTGTTTGTATAATAACATTTTTTTAACAATTTTTTTTTTAATTCACACTATTTTTATTGTACATTCAATTTTAGAGCCCTGAAGAAGCAAATTTTCAAAAAAGGACGTTTCATTAACAAGATCCCTCAACCCATAAACCTAGACCTTCAAAAAAAAACTTTTATAATATACTTTTGTGTAATTTTTAACAGATTTAATATTGTTTTGCAGGTATTTTCCTATATAATTAGGCCATAACATAACAAATATGAATTGAGTTAATTCCATGTACACCATTTACAGTGTTTTTAGTGTCAAAGTGTATCTAGTAGATAAAACTTATAAATAACTTTTCTTATTTTGTTGTTTATGTACTCGATATGTTTATGCCAGTTTATATGTTGATCGAAGATTACACCAAGGTATTTTGTGTGGGCTTTTTTGATATTTAACAGCTATCGCAGTTTACGCAGTCACATAGAGGGCTGTGAATTTTAAGTGTTAAGTTTTCCGGCATATTTTTTTTTTGTGTTATTAAAGCAAATGGCATTTTTTTTGTATGTTCAATAGAAGCTTATTGAAGTCAAGTCAATATTTTGCCGTTAAAATACTTTTCTCTGCATTATATATGGTTTCTCTCCACGTATCACCTTCTATTGTGTCATTTGCAAAACATATTATTGTTGCATCTTTTAGAAGTTTTGTCAATTCGTCTACATACATCCAAAATAATAAAAGCCCCAATAAACCATATTCCATCGGTAATGCTTCACTAGGGGTATTACCATTTCTTACTTGCTGGGTTCTGTTTTTAATCAACTTTTTCGCTATTCCACGTATACCCATAAGCTCCATTAATTCGAGTAGGATATGATGATAAAGAATTTGCTAAATCCAGACAGATGCCTATACATTTTTTATTTTTATCTAAATCTTGTACTATTTTTCCGTAGCTGAATCTTCAGTACTAGACCACTAAAAAACATAAAAGTATAAACTTTCTATTTAAATAGACTATTTTAATTACACCGAAAGTCAAAAAACTCTTGTATGGTTCAATTTGACAAATATGGGCAAAACAACCTTTTTTAAATGGGTTTAAATTTTGAATTGTTTTTATCTTGTATGGTAGGTGATTATAAAATTTTAATGCAGAATAGAAAGGAGTCTTCTCTGTACAAACAAGTCTATGCTTGGGGAAATTGTAGTTGTTTTCGTGGTGTTTTGTAGGTGATTCCTGAATTGTTTTAAAAGTAAACGAGACCTTAAAATATATATATACCTATTACGGTTAATCAGCTATTTAGAAGAAATATATTGTATTGTATTGTATACGCCTTTTATTGCAAAAAATAAATAAACATACAATAAGGCGAGATTTAGCTTTCATGATACATGATTGCTATTCTTACATCTATCCGTACTGATAAAGAATTAATACTATAATAACACTACTATCTTATTAATTCTACTACAACAAAAGTTTATATACAAAAATCCTATAATAAATATTATCATTTATATGATGTAAAAGACAGAAAAAGAGAAATACATAGACAAAGTAAACGACAATAAATATGTCTATTTCTAATACTTGAGAAAAGAGAGTTTAGAAAAAAACTATTAATTTAGTTTAATTATACCATGCAACAAATAGAATAGACTACAACTATCTCGACTTTTAAGTGAGAGTACAAAACAGAAAATCCTTTATATGGCCACTGCTACCCCAAAGCAGGATACCATATATTAAATGAGAATACAACATTCGGTAATATATAGTGGTGATTATTGGTTTATCTTGGAGATGTTTCGAAATTACTCTTATTGCTTAATATAATTTACTTAGTTTGCTGCAAAGTACCTTAATGTGTTCGTGATAATTTAGCAAAGAATCAACAGTCACAACTAGCAGCCTTAACGTTTGGGATTCTTAAATATTCTGGTTTTTAAAGTAAAACTGAACTGAATGGACCTGCCTTAAAACGCATTTAAATAAAAGCAATAAATTTTGGTAGGTTTTATTCTTTACTTTCTCAAGTTTCTTGGAACTTAATTAAAAACGTATAAATTTTGGCTTGGAATGAAAACCACAGTAAACTAATTTTATTTTGAAAATTAAAAACGAAAACTAATAAAATATCCCAAACCGTCAACCTAGAACCTATACCAAAAAGGCTATTTTGAACTGTCTTATAGTGTTAAAGTTATCGTTCTCGGCGAAGATTTTACGTAGTTTTTGATCGTGCCAATTTACATCCCGATAACTTCGCAGACAACAATAACTTTAACACTATTCGACAGTTCAAAATTGCCTATTTGGTAGAGGTTTTACGTCGACGGTCCGATTGCTTTTATTTAAATGCGTTTGACGCAGTTACCTATTAAATTATACATAAAAGAACGCTCAAACAGAAAAACAGCCTTGGGTGTGTCTTTGGTACTCAGGGCAGCGCCACCCGGTCCGAAATGGTGCGGAATTTAATAGAAGCTCGCCACGTACGTCAAAATTCTTCCGTTAACCGTTCCGTAGGATTGCGGAGTTTCACGGCAGCCCTTAACCATATATGACGTTCAAATGTCAACAGTGTCAAATAGCGTTAGTCGCCGGGCATTTTGGGCATGACCAAAAACTATCTATTAATTTCGGTGTGAGACAAATAGTTTATGCTTTAATTTAAAGAAAACCACCATAATATCCTTTAATTTTAAAATTAACTCCATAAACTTACAATCCCACAACTTACACCAAGTTCTTTGGCGCTACGGAATACCCTTTTGGAGTTTTTGTACTCATGACCTTTGGGATTGAGTTTTTATATTACAAAAAAGGGCAGTTAGCTATTTGCACAACAAAATAGTTTCAGACCACTGTAAACCACTGTTCCTACAAGCAAAAATATTAACCTTAGCCTGTCTTTTAATCCTGGAGACCATGTGTTTGGCAATCACAAAATATACCCTTGCCAATACCCAGATTATTCTTAACAAAAAACTCATTAATTTATATGAGTATCAAAATGTATAACCATTTACCATTAGCTTTGAGATCGGTTAAAAATTTGAAACATTCTAGACAATCAATAACCAAACTTTTAGAGGATGAAGCCTTGCTATAGTTTAAATGAGTATTTTAGTGAAAATTTTAATTAATTTTAAGAGTTTTTGCTCGGGTTTTTGCCTTGTAAATTTTTGTTTGTTAAAAAACCAAAACTTGTAGTGGCTCTTATTTGCATGTTTGAAAAGAAAAATTAAAAAAGTGACTACTCTTTTAAAAATGCTATTAAAAATGTTTTTATTAGTTTTGTTTGGTTTTGTTCTATTTTTTACATATTTTTAGTTATTTTTTGATATTTATATTTTTTATTCTACTTTAAGTTTAATTTTAATTTTATTAACTAGGTATTAATCATCAATGTACACTTGATTTAAAAAAAAAACTCATACATGCATTTTTTCCTATGCCACAATATTTAGCTTTCCATTGGTGTATACTATTATAAGGTACCACCAGCTTGGTATGCCTGACAGCTTAAAATTCAGTGTGACATCATTAAAAATGCCACAGATATCAACATTTACAAAAGTTCAAATTATCATTCGAGTTGTAGAAGACGGCTGGTCTATAAGAAGAGCGGCCACCCATTTTGGAGTTGATAAAATGACGATAATGCGATGGAAAAAAAGAAAGATGAATCAGGACGACCAAAATTAAGTTCTGACGTGCAACATCAGAGACTTATTATTGACCATCTCAGACAAAATCCTTTTTTAACGTCGGTTGAAGCAGCTAATGTAACATTATTTTCGGGTTCTTTAGCAACAGTAAATAGAAGAGTAACGAAATCAGAAGTCTCTTGTCGAGTTACTAAAAAGAAGCCTTTTCTAACAGAAGAACAAAAACAGGCCAGTTTAATTTTTGCACTAAACAACGTTCTTCGTGATAATGACTTCTGGGAGAGGGTGCTTTTCACTGAAGAAAAAATTTTTCATTCATCACCAAATTCTAGATTTGAACCCGAATATACAAACCAAATTAAAAAGCTGAACATTTTTCTGTAAACATGTGGGGCTGGTTTAGTGCTAGAGGTTAAGGTTTTTTTTGGAGAATCGAAGTGAACGATATATTGAAATACTTGAACCGTTATTCTGCTATCTGTGCAGGCTTTACATGAAAATAATGACTTCGTTTATAAGCAAGACAACTGTCCAGTACACACAGCTAATGTTGTTCACCAATGGTTTCAGAATAATAATATAGAAACACTTCCTTGGCCAGCCAACAACCCTGACCTTAAGCCAATGAAAAATATATGGGGTCGAATCGTTAAAATAATATACCAAAGGAATTGGAGACCACGAAATGCTGAAGAGTTAAGCGATGCTATTTATCGCGCATTGGATCAGCTCTCAGAAGACCATCAGTATTTTCAAAATTTAACCTTTTCAATACCCAGACGTTTGCATCTTGTAATAGAGAAAAATGGTGATCCTGTTAAATACTAAATTATTTATGTTAGTTCTTTTTTAAGTTAAAATAATTAGTATATTAATAGTATATTAGTAGTTTACCATCGTTTTTGTACTTATCCAAGTTTCCTATTCGTCGAATTGTGTTTAATCCAGCACTGTTTTCATCATATTATTGTTATTTTATCAACTCCAAAATGGGTTACCGCCCTCTTTATAGAACAGCCTTCATCCGTTACTCGAGTGATAATTTGATATTGTTCAATAAAGACTTTACTAAAACATTATTTTTGCTGATTTGGTAGTATTATGCAAAATTTAATATAAAAATCAGGTTGCCTTTAATTTAGGTAAAATAGTAGTTTTAACAACTAGTGCATGCTTTTTTACAAGCGATGGTATTTAAAAACGCGAGTAAAAAAAAGCACAGTTTAGCCGCGAGTTGTTAACACTATTTTTTTTAATACCTTTATCAAAAAATCCAAGAAAAACAGGAAAATACTTTTATAAATCTCGGACAAAGAGCACTTCTCGCAACACACCATTTTTACAATATAAATCAAGGCGGCTGGTAAATAAAATAACAATGGTGATTTCCGTGGCGATGTGCCTTTTTATTCGGTGACGTTCTTGTTGCTACATTTTAATCGTTGACTGTTTGATATTTAGACGATGTTTTTAAATGATTTCTTCGTAGTCGAAACTGGCGGAAATGGCTTAATTTTTAGGCAAGAATAATTAGTTTTTTTCAATGTTACTATTTTCCGCTTTTCTCTTTAATTTTGGGTAAAAAACGGACCGAAACCTTTTTTTGCACCCGTGATTAAAAAAAAAGTTTTTTTGCATCGGTAACCAAAAAAAAAGCCATGCTTTAGTTATCTGCAGAAGGTATAAAAAAAATATTTTCAGTTTTAGAGACCTTTTTTAAACAATGGGACAAATTGTCGCACTTTTGAAGTTTTTAGGCATTTTAGCTGGTAGACCGTATATATTATACTCTTTTAGAAAGGCCAATTTTGTGACTGCATGCGTTTTTTTTTAAATCAATTGTACGTCTTAATCCAATAACTTAGCGTTAAAAAACCTTTTGGTAATGCCTTACTTTTTACTTTATAATTACTTATGCTTTGTCCACAAGGTTATTTTAATCTATTATTGTAATCTTTATGACAATAAAGCCTATTTTGAATGAATGAATGAAAAAAGTTAAGTCACATCTACCGCCGAAAATAATGATTAATCAAGGTAGCATATATATATATAATTTGTTACCATTAAACTTTTTTTAAAAAATGTTCCTATAAAAAAGTTTTCTTTAAATTTTGGTAATAAAAAATAACAGTTATGTTAAAAATAACAGAGATAGAGGGCGCCACAAATGTGTATTTGTTTATAGAGAAAGAAATGTTAACCCAGTCAAAATTTTTTATCGGCACTAAAGCTCTCACCAAAGCATTCACAATCCCTGTCTAAATACGTTCCAATTAATACCCCACATGCCATATTCTGGATTAAACTGGGTTTTTTAATTAGTACATTCCATTATCTCCGCCCCTGGGGGGCAATTTTAATGTTCTTGAAACGGGACCGTCTGAAGTATAAACCAAGTACCTACTAAATTTCGTCAAAATCGGACAGGTGATTCTTAAGTTGGGGGCGTTGGTGACAGACAGAGGGACACACAGACATTAAGGCAAAAAATGTTCTAAAAAGATTTTGAGAAAAAATGTCGGTTATTTAATAAGAATCTTATTCAGATTTGAGTAGCACTGGCTAACTACAACCTCCCCTTTCCCCTTGGGTACGCCACTGTATATCTGGAAAAACTCGAAGTTGCCGAAAATCACGTGCTCTGCTATATAAACGTCAAAAACATAGGAAAACCAAGTCCCGTTTTATTTCTATCTTAAAAACTGCCCCTGGGGGGCAATTTTAATGTTCTTGAAACGGGACCGTCTGAAGTATAAACCAAGTACCTACTAAATTTCGTCAAAATCGGACAGGTGATTCTTAAGTTGGGGGCGTTGGTGACAGACAGACGGACACACAGACATTAAGGCAAAAAATGTTCTAAAAAGTTTTTGAGAAAAAATGTCGGTTATTTAATAAGAATCTTATTCAGATTTGAGTAGCACTGGCTAACTACAACCTCCCCTTTCCCCTTGGGTATGCCACTGTATATCTGGAAAAACTCGAAAATGCCGAAAATCACGTGCTCTGCTATATAAACGTCAAACACATAGGAAAACCAAGTCCCGTTTTATTTCTATCTTAAAAACCGTAGGAAAGAAGAAGTAAGGCTACGTTCTAGATCACTCTGTAAAAAGTGTCAAACATTCTTATAATATTTCTAAAAAGCGCCGCGGGCAAAAATTTTTTTAATGAGACTTTTTATATATTTATAATTCCAGATATCAGTATTTGCTTACCTTCCTATTTCACGACATGATTTTAATTCTCGCATAATGTTTTGTTCCAAAGCAAACAATTAATTTTCTCATTTTCCTCGAAACCCATAATTACAAATTTAAAAAGTAGTTACAAAGAATATTATCTAATATTCCAATATTCCAGAATGGAGAAACACTCACTAACGACAGTTAAATAAAAGAGAGTTCATTTATAAAAATCATTTACTATAGAAACTGGAATTCGTTAAACCAGTTTTTTATTCGAACCTTGTTTCTTCAAACTCATTCAATAACAAATTCGAAATATATAAGACCCATTTTTAATCGAACCATTGTTCATCACACTATAATAAAACCCGAAATTTGTCAAACCATTATTTTTCAAAATTGGAATTCGTAAGAATCGTTGTTTATCAGAAATTTCTACTAAATTGATTGCGCATTTGCCAAAATACATGAACGGGAGGCGTACAAGCAGGTGGCGCGGCGGTGCGGCAGCGCGACGTTTCGATGCATTTATCGTTGCCTCGCGCGCATACTTGCACAAGTATCGTTCAATGTTCAATAGTTTGTGTATACATGTCATTTGCATCCCAGTTAAGAACAAATTTCTGATAAATAACGGGTCTTACAAATTCCGGTTTTGAAAAATAATGGTTTGACCAATTCCGGTTTCGAATAAAAATGTGTTTTACAAATTACGAGTTCTTATAAATTTCGACTTTGTTATTGAGTGGATTTGAAGAAATGCGGTTGAGGAAATTGGTTTAACAAATTGCAGTTTTTATGGTGAATCGTTCTTACGATTAAAATTTTTATTAAATACGGTCTGATAAATTCCTGGTTTGAAAAACCATAGGCGTTCGTCATGGCCAACTTGACACAAAGGGAGTTAAATCTTACCTCAAGAATTTCTAGTGTCAACTTTGCAGTACTCTATCTCAGCTATTTTTTACTGTACAGAAAAAGTGTAAAAAAATGTATAGAGAATTTTGAAATCTACAATTTATATTTGAACACTTTTCTTCTTGAGTCTACACAAAGAGAAATATTGGCAACTAAGTAATCACATGTCACTATTTTAGGGAGTCTTTTAAAAAAATAATTATTTAGCCAACAAAAAAAACCGTTTTAAAATCGGACAAATATTAACCGAGATATTAAGTCCAACACAAAATCCAAGATGGCGGCGAACCTAGAGGGAAATTTTGTTGGAAAAATGTGGTTTAAGTAGTCAGTTTTTCCATTTTAAAGTACTATTCTATTGGGCTAAATATCGAAATGTAAACTGGTATGACCCAAAACTATCTAATAACATACTTTTGCCAGACGGCGCAAAAAAAAACCGCCGAAGCAACAATTAAAGTCAATTTTACTGGTGCCATTGTCATTGCCACCAAAAATGGGCTAAGGCGTAGTAATATTTCCTACAAAAATCTATTTATAGGAAAAATTAATTAATATATTATTGTCACTTAGTGTGGTCATTATTACGGTTAAAATATTACCACAGTGTTGTAAAAATATAAAGTTATACGCAAAAGTAATATATTCCTCTATATAACTATATATACCATTGCTATAGAAGCACGAAAAAGCTTTACAGTCTGAGGCTTACTTCATAGTTGTCACATTTCTTTAATATTACTTTTACGAGATAACGACTCTACTGATATTAATTTGGTTGCAATTCAGTAGCTCCCACTCAAAAGAAAACTGCAAAGTTACAGAGTCTACCCAGTCGCCTATCTACCACGTAGTAAGAAATAAATGTGGAACAACGTTTCCAACGAGTTATCGCTACTTTACTGACATTGTGAATCAATGCACCGTTAACTGTGCAATGGCGTAGCCAGAAATCGGCTCTGGGGAGGGGGTTTTCGTCATTTAATAAAATCAACTGCCTATTGATTTTTACTGATGGGGTTAGTGGCCTCACTTGGCCCCTAAAAATGGAAGGGGGGTGAGCTCTTGAACTGAAGAGATAGGGAGGGGGGGATATAGGTATTGAGTTATGAACCAAAAGTACTTATTTTGAAAAGCAAGGGCGTATCTAGTCTCATTTTGGAGAAACCTTAAATGTGCCGCAGGCAAAAATTTTACAAAATAATATTTTTTACGCATTTAAAATGTTGTTGACCAAAAAATTGCTTAAAATGAAACAAAATTGTAACAATCAATAAATGCCGCAGGCGAAATTCGCAAAAAACAAAAAATCCTTTAAAAATTTTGATCCCTTACGTTTTTTGTAAAATATTTCTGAAAGAGTGTATGTAACTTTCAAACAAGAGTTAGGTGGATTGCGGTGATATATATAGATTTGCGGTGGTAGATTTGTTGCCAATATCGAAGTGCGCCGCAGACAAAATTTTTAAGAAAATTATACTAAAAATGCCATTTCTTACTAGTCTGGAATGATAAAAAGTGCTTAAAATGAAACTGAAATTGTACCCCCCAACCCAACCCACACCAAATCACAAGTCGAAGTAAAGGGTAAAAAAAGTGGGCTGTAGCTCCCCCTGGCGCCCCCTAGCGCCCCGACATGACGCCCTGGCATAATTAATTTGTTGTAGATTGGTTTGAACCTTCTGGGGAAAGGGGCTAACCCCATTCCCCCCCTGGCTAAGCCTCTGGCTTACTTTAGTGAGTGACAAGACTTCTACGCCAGTATTCTTATATAAATTTTAAGAATCTTGTAAGTTGTACTTCGAGCTTTTTAAATATTTCTTTAAGGCAAAGAAATACGAACCAATAAAGTTCTTTTGTTAGCTTTAAAAAGCATTATCTTTAAAGGCTTTAACTTATGTCGGCCGGTCTGAGGAAAGTCTTGAAGCAGCACTATCACAGAATATTAAAATACAGCATTTAAAGTTATAAAGTTATATTTTTTGGTAGTAGGTAAGGTTAAGTGTGATACTGGCACGCCGAATGCTTATAATTTAGAAAGACAGTACAATGTAATAAAACCTACTGAAGGGAGTCAACGCAACTCAACCCAACACATTCCGTACAATAAAAAACAAGGTCAGTCAAGCCACACCCCCCCTTCCCTCCCGAAAGATAGTCAAGTTTTGGTATGCTAGTAATTTAGAATCAATTTCGAACTAATTTTGAACCACTTTTAAAAATTTTGAACACAGCAGCCAAAAAACTATCCCAAAATTAAAAACTAATTTGGAACTCCTAATATCACCAAAAAGAATTTCGAAAAATTCACTATTTATTTGGATGCGCAATAAAGATCTCTCGGCTCAGAAGCACCATTGGATATCACAAGACCCGTTTTGAACGTCATTTTGACATTTCGTGAGCTTTTTAATCACTTTGACTCCTAGTAAAAAAGTGATCACTCAGCTCACGGGCCATTACTCATACACGGGACCAGTAGTAGCCATTACGTACTTGTTGCCCTAAATATGGATAGGTCCTATGTAGGCTTTTTTTGCTGTGGAGAAGCAGTACTGTGGCCCAGAAACCCCGGATTAAAATGGAACCCTTAAATTTTGTTTATGAATGAGGTCTTTAAAAAGTGGTTATTCGACAGTTTCTTAATATATGGATTTAATTTTGAGAATAATAATTTTCGAGGAGAAATAGAAGGGTTTAAAAAGCTCTCTCTATAAATTGCGCTCTTTTGTAAAAGCATAATTTATTGTTAATATGTTTAATTTATAGTGGGTTAGGTTTTATAAAGCTGGAGTTATAAAGGCAAAAATAAATCAAAATTAAAATAAAAATTCTGATTAGAAATAAAATAAAAGTTGAGCTTACGGGGAACAGTGTAGGCATTTCTACAGCAGAAATGAAAATAAGAAACTAAACCTAAAATAAAAAAATGGGCAACTTTTAACTTTTATTTTTATCTGAAAACGGATTTGCGTACGCCCCTTTGACGCACATAACCTCACTTTCATTTGATGTCATTTAAGTGTGTGTTTTTCAAGTATTTTGCATTTTTTTATTTGTTTTTGGCAGATATTATTATAGTTTTAGTTTACTTATTTCAATTATTGATGTTACTCACTATTGTTTACTTGTGCAACAAAGCTGGGTGCTGATTGGTTCAAATTTATGTTTATTCTTATTTTAATTTGGCTGTATAAACCAGAATTATATCTTATTTTTATTTTAATTTTAATTTTTATTTCTTATTTATATTTGGGGTGGTTAAAGTACCAAAGGTAGAGAAAATCATAACTAAAAGAAGTTATTACTTTTTAGGTCCTAGAATATACACCCGGGTACCCGAACATATTAAAAACATTGATGAGTTAAAATTGTTTAAAGGAAAAGTAAAACAATGGCTCATGCCAATACCTTTTCAAATCAACATTTATTACGTTTAAAATTAAGTTATAAACAAGTTACAAGAGTAAAATATAAATACAAAATGTACAAAATTTCTAGAAACAAACGACAATCTTGAGACTGTAAGAACGATAGGATCTCCATTAACAGTGACACTGTTGTTTGGAATAAAAAGGTGTGTACGACACCAAAAAAATGGGAGAGCAGCAGGACCAGGAAATATCCCAGCAGAGTTGATAAAGTATGGAACAGAAAAATTGTACCAAGGTCTGCGTGGCCTATTTCAAAAATATTTGAATGGGTACGAAGTCCCAGACAAGTGGAGAATCTCATATATATCCACCATACATAAAAAAGACAACTACGATAACTACCGGGGAATATCAGTAACTAGCTCTCTAAGTCGAATATATGGCAAAATTATCAGAACTAAAATAGAAAACGAATATCAAGATATGGGAGCAGAAGAACAAGCGGGTTTTAGCGCAGTTTTACCTCAGATCATCTATTTCGCGCCATACAATTATTTGAGAAAAAAGTATCATTTGGTCAAGAACTGCATTTGCTATACGTGGACTTACAAAATCTTACGACGCAACAGTGTCCCGTTGAGCCTTCTCTGAGAACGAATATTAATGTAGGACTAATCAAATCCATAAAAGCTCTATATGGCAAATCTGAGGCTAAAGTTAAAATAGGAAATTAACTGACTAAAGAGTTTAATATCACTAATGGTCTTAAACAGGGGTGTTGTATTTCGCCTACACTATTCACGATCTACTTAAAACAACTACTGAAACAATGGAAAGGAAAATGCCAGTACATGGGTATTCATTTGCACGATAGAACTATACAGGGTTCCTAAGATTCTCCTTAGGGATAGGATTTCAGTAAATCAAACAGAAATGGCATAGAAAGTTCTGCGCGCACAAAAGAAACAGGTATATTGAGCAATGGTGCCAGTTTGTTATTATCTCCGGACTGCTTTCATGAGAAAAAATTGTCGCCACTCTTCCATTGTGAGCATAAATCATAGTTGCAATAATAACCGTTGACAAGATGTCTGCAAATTCCGCTAGATGGCGGCCACACCATGAGATTAAAAATTAGATGTTTTCAGGTCCAAACCACAGCTTTTTCTTGCTTAAAGGAGGCGGCAGGGTCCATTATTTACGATACTGAGCGATAAACTCAATGAGGTTGTTAACATTAGAAAGAAATATCTTCGCTTTTAATTAAATTTCTTTCCAGTCTGTTCTACTAGTGACATCTATCAGGAAACGGCCAAACCATGCAGCTAGCACTAGCAGCCAAAGAAATCAATAAACGGCGCTGTTTTTCCTGCAGAGCTTTTTGCTTGCGATATTATTGATTTTAAATAAAGCTGGCCCTACACTACATTTGATATTTTCGAGGTGTTTTATGACATGATCTCGAAACATGTAGCGAACCAATTCTTCAAAACTAGCGGGAGGGTAAAAGCGAAAAATAAGGGGCTGCCAATAATTGTAACACCCAAAAAGGGGGGAAAAGATTTATTTTGCTCTGTTTCTTTACAAAAAACGTTTTTTTTACGAAAAACTTGAGCTCTGCCACTTTTTTTTTATTTTTTTCTTCAACTTTCTCGAAACTTTCGTCATGCCGTAGAAAAAAATTATTTCCCCCATGGTCATACTCTACTTTTATTCGAAAAAATTTAGAAACAGAGACAGGATCAGTTTTCCTAAAACGGGGGATCTTGGTTTCGAGTGAGAAGATCAAGGGCGGCGCAGGCAAAAATTTTTCAATTAAATTAGACCAACGCAAAAATGCTAGAAAAACAAAGCACGAAATAAAAATGGCGCCGCTTACAATTTTTTTTTTCAAAAATTACGTAATTTCGGGAACGCAAAGAAATAGGTCTAAAGAGTATAATTTTTAAGAAAAAAATATCAATTTTCTCGCCCGGGAGGGAGGTTACAAAACGTTACGTAGGAGGGAGGGGGGTTTTCGACAGCGTTTGCATTTGTGTGAAACTAAGAAAATTTGGAATGAAAATAAGTGAAAAGTTTTTTTTTTTGGGGGGGGGGTAGTGGTCTTGAAATCGTTACGTAATATTAGGGGAGTGGCGTGCCAAACCGTTACAAAACATTACATAGGGAGGGGGTCAAAAATTGGTAAAATCACCGTTACGTAATTTGTGCACGTCCCCACATCTGACTGTTCCTCCTTTTTGATTTCGAATCAAAGTGCAAAACCCGGGTTGGACGTTCGAAGGCGTCAACCCGTCCTATTTGCTTGATAAAGTTTCTACGGAAATATCTCAGTCGATTTCTCCGGCCGTGTATGAACGGTTTAGGTTAGGCATTTGCATGTATCTCAGTCCCCATCCTGTAAACAGTGCGTAAGGACAATGGTTACAAAATGAAAAGTCGAAAAATATTTTTTTTTACGATATCTTTCATCAGTTTGGTATTAAAGTCGAGCAAAAACAATTTTTATTCCAGTCCTAAAGGTATGAAAATGGAAAACATTAGAAAACAACAACATGGAATGGATTTACTACGTGTAAGATGTAGTGACAACATCGCCCCATGCCCATCCTTTTCTGCCTAATGTGCATTTCCGTTTGTCTGCGTCTTATACACGGATGCTTGGCCCCCTAAGGATTTGCTTAGGAACCCTGTATAAGGTAACCCATTTTGCGGAAATATATAAAACTTTCCGGGCAAACAAACTGAGACTGTGGCTTTAAAATGCTTTTAAAGTGTTTATTTGCGGCTAAGAAATGGAATAGGATTAAGAATTTTTTGTAATTAGATTTTTTTTTTGCTGTAAATAAACATCATTCTATTTTATTTTATTCTGTCTGTCACGATTACTCAAAAACCGCTTAACCGATTTTTATCAAATTTGGCAAAAAAATTATTTGTCGCCAGGCATGAGGCAAGAGGTTAGGAGAGGGGATTAAACTTTTTTTAAAATTGTAATTCACGAACCGTAGCAGTTACCGACACACGGTGTTCACATTAAGATAGATAATTGCATTTTCAACCAAAAAAAGTGCCTGCTGGCACCATTTATTTTTTTCTTAGTACCTACGTAAAATAATTTGCTTTGAATGTGGCAGACAAGATCTTCCTGACCTTAAGCCAATTTGAAAAAACTGTCAACTTGAAATGACTAAAATAAAATGAATTTAAAGTTTTTGTATAGAGGAAATACAACAATTATGTCTATAACAAATAACAAAATCACGTCTCTCTGGGTTTTTGAAAGCTTTTCTTAAATTTATTAAAAAAACAACAGTTTTTTTGTTGATGGTATGTACCACTTTAACAGAAAACTAATCAGCAATTGTACAGGCATTTAAAATACCCTCAAAAAGGTGTCAGTTGGACCACTGTCCCTATTTAAATTCTGGTGGTGAAACTAATAATTTAATATTAGTATAATTTTATGTTCACAAATTTGCAACAAATTTAGACACATATTATGTTAAACGTACTTCTATAATAAATCATGTATTATATTTCTGTTATTTGAAATAAAAATATAGGCTTTTTCCACTGCTCATAGCTAATATAGTATCTGCAGAGCATTACAATTTAATGACCCTTGTATTCGCATCCCTTCAGGCAAGTAACCTAGTCGTTATTATATAGTATATTTCAAAAAGCTCAGTAATAAAATTGCTTGCTTGCCTAGATGCAAAAAAAGTTACCTTTATTTACTGTGTAGAATTAGTAGAAACCTGTTTTAAAAAGATTATATATCATTTTCTAAAATATGAAACTAACTGTAACATTAAAAAACAAAAGATCAAAAGTTCTTAGGTGGAAAAAACCAAAATTCAAACTTGGATGAGTATCCCATTAGGAACACAAAAAGGGCGTAGCATCATTTGATCATTTTTTTTCGCTTTGGTCCTTTGTGTGTTACTTGTGTGATAGTCATCCAAGTTTGAATTTTCGTTTTTTTCCACCCAAGGTCTTTTGATCTTTTGTTTTTGGATTATTTTCGGTTGATTCGGAGGTTTTTTAACTTATTTTTCTTCCTTTTTGTAACTGTAACTTATTATACATCTCACCTTAATACTTTTTTTCGTATCTTCTGACTCTTTAACCGTTCACCGTTGGTTTAAGTCCAGAATGAATTTATGCATACACTGTGTCACAAAATTGTATCCCTGGACCATTTGCATTTGCCATAAAAAGTATTTAATGTGCAAATTTTTAACAGCAGCACTGCGACACTACGATGGGTGGTGTTTACCATCGCCATAAAGAACTTTTAAAAACTTTATCAGAATATGGCTTATTACCATCCAAGAATGGTAAAGGGTAAGAGGATTGGTTCTTTTAAGGAACACGAGGACGGTACACAATGTAAATGCGCCTGTCTAGGGTAAATTCCCAAAACTCCATCAATATTTACGATTTTAGTTTTAATTTAAGGCAAAATTGCATTTTAAGTGTTATTTTCCTAAAAAATTTTGCCTGCGGCACGGTGAATTAAACCATGATTTTGCCATTAAATTTTGGATAAATAAACAATTTTAAATTTGGTTAACACCCTCTCCTTTTTGAGCCCAGGTCTGCTCTTGTAAGCACCTCTTTCCTTGTATCAATTATGGTCACACACTAAAGGCCTTTATATACAGAGTAGAGACTTTAAATGGAATATTGGCCGTAGAGTGCTAAAAAATAGTTTTTTTTTTTTCAAAAACTCTAAAAACACGTCAACTAAGTTTTTTAGCAGTTAAAATTTTTGTGAACGGACCGGGGTCTTCTCTGAGCGTAGGTTCACAAAAATTTTAAGCCGAAAATTTAGGGTTTTGGATTTTTCTAAAAACAAATTTCTAATCCGCTAAGGACAACGTTACATTTAAAGCCTTACACAATTATTTTTTGAGGATTTTGGATTGACAAATGTTAAAAAAAAGTACACTAACGTTTTTCTTTTTCCATAAGCTTTCCAACAAGACCACAAGCGGGCCTTCTCACTTGAAAAAGAAAGTTTTATGTGAATAGAACCCTTTCTGACGGTTCGTTAACAAAAATTTTGATTGATAAAAATATTAATTGACGTGTTTTTGGATTTTTCTAAAAAAAAATTTCCAACCCGCTTGGAGCAATGTTACATTTGATTTTGACACATGGATTGACAAATGTCAAAATAAATTACACGAGCGTGTTTCTTTTTCCATAATCTTTCCATCAAGGTATGTGAATAGACCCCTTTCTGAGGGTCCATTCCCAAAATTTTTTTGACGACAATTTATGTTGCTAAAAATCTTAGTTGACGTGTTTTTGGATTTTTTGTAAAAACAATTTTTTAACCCGCTACGGCCAATATTCCATTTAAATTCTCCACCTTGTATACAAAACAGTGGACAAGATTAAGATTGACATTGTTTAGATTTGGATGTTCCTGATTTTTCAACCCAAAACCAGACTTTGTTTACCATTCTTGACACCACTTTTACTAAGCCATGAATTTTTTTTTGACAATTCACTCAATGACAGCTGTTACATGACATTATTTTTGGCTGTCGCGGGCAACGCCGCAGGTCGGCAATATTCTTAGCCTTTTAGCCTATTGAAAATAATCTCCCACATTTTTAATCTTGATAAAAATCCAAAACAAATTCTTATGAATTTCCCAAACAATATAAAAGCAATTTTCCGAAAGTAGACTCAGTCAATAGAGCAGTAAACAGATCCGTTTGGCCTTCTTTCCGCCGTTTCTTTCGGATATTCTGCGAATCCTTGCCTTCCGAATTTTTGATTATCCAAGTGGCATAGATAAATAAAAAACATTTATTTTATCATTTCTTTTGGATTAATAGCGTGTTAGGATAGGCAATTTAGATATAAATTTTCTGATTAGAGGAAAAAATTAGAACCCAAATTTTTTCTTCATTAACAAGCTTAGAAAGGTACAGTTTAATATTATCTATGTTGGGAATTTGGAACCTTTGGTTGGACTAAAACAAAGTTATGATTGTTTTCCACAAACCAAAACTACACTTTTTCGCACTCGACGCGCGTTTCGCTAACAACGTTAGCATCATCAGGAGACGATAAACAATAAACTAAATTAAGCTACGCTCTATCTTATATACAATCTTTTAGTGGGCGGAGATAAGACTAATAATTTGTGATTGATCACGATTTATAATCCTATCTCCCCTCAACTAAAGAATAAAGTGTATTAAACGGGATGGGTCCTCTATCTTTATTTAAACTATTTCTGGATTTAATGATTTCCATACTTTCATATGCATTCAAAAGTATTTTGTTTGGTAACCTTTTTAGAAGTTTTAGGTTATCTAATGTGAATCTATGATTGTTTTCAAAAGCATGCTCGGCCACACTTTTCTGTTCTTCTGTATTTTAAGTGTGCTAAATGTTCTTTAAAAGGTGTTTGAATAGAGCGTCTCGTTTGGCCAACATATTTTTTGTCACAATCCATGCAACTAATTTCGTAAATTCCACTTTTTTCTAGAACTGTAGTTTTATTCTTGGGATTTCCAAGTAAACTTCTTATTGTGTTACCGGATTGATATACTAATTTAAGACCGGTGTTTTTAAATACTTTTTGTAATCCTTTCCTATAATTAGGATTATAAGAAATTGATACAAATTTTGAATCGCAGGTATCTTTTTGTCTGAAAAAAGTGGAATTCCGAAAGGTCTTTTGAAAAGAATGTCTATTTATCAGCTTATTTATTAAGCCTTCGTCGTAACCGTTTTCGCCAGCTATATTCCTAAACCTATTCTTTTCTGCTTCAAGTCTTTCTTTGTTTAAGGGGAAATTTACTAATCTATACGTTAAAAAGTGCAAACTTGCAAGCTTATAAAACAAAAGATCAAAAGATCTTAGGTGGAAATAACGAAAATTCAAACTTGAATGAGCATCCCACAAGGAACACACAAAAGATCAAAGCAAAAAGAGAAATGATTAAACGATGTTTCGCCCTGGGTAACCAGCGTGGGCTCATTGTCAGTTTTTTACTGCTAGTTCCATTTTAGTTAACCGTTGCTATGATAACAAAGTATAAACGACGCCAGTTTTTTAAACGAACAGCATTCAAAATGTTTGAAGAGATTCCGGAAGAAATTCTTATTGAAGCCGATACAGCGAGCTCGGAGCTTGTATCGCAAAAGTCCAAAGAGAGGTACGAAAAAGAGTTTATTAATTTTGAAAAATGGTGCCAGATAATGTGTACTTGATGATGAAAGTAGTTGCAATTTTTGGAGTTGCAGGGGCATGTCGCCGGGAAGAATTAACCTATTTATCTGTCAATGGCATAACGGAAAGAGAATACATGCTGGTAATTACCATTCCGAAAACCAAAACGTATATATCCAGAAAGTTCATTGTTCTGAACGAGCAAACACATTATCTACATTTTTACCAAAAATATACGGCCTCCATCTACAGCCCATGAAAGATTTTATCAATTTTATCGATTTTGAATCGATTTGAAAACGGTTTTCAAATTTTGATATTTGGCAGCTGACATGTGTCATAGTTGTCAAATATTCATTTTTGAGTTTTGGTACTTTTTTTTATATATTTTATTCAAAAGATGATCTTGGCCCCTGCCACACATTTTTTTTTAATTTTAATTACTACTCTGTTTGCAAGTGGAAGTGAAGAAAGAAATGCTGGACTGGCATATGTGCATAGCACATACACTTTCGAGCCGAATATTTCTTTTATTTTCCATTATTAATTTTTTTAAAGTCTTTAAAACAACAAATCTTTAGTTATTTAAGTAAGGTTATGTTATTAATCTTCTTTTTTCTATATACTCCACCAAATTTTAGAATGCCGGTTCCACAGTTTCACTTCTATTTCTCTCTCTCTTTCTCAAAAAGAGTGAGAGCAATAAAATATAATTTGGCGGTTTTCTGGTAATCCGATGCAATACGTACGTGTAAACTCAATCCCCGTTTTCATGGAAAATTGGTATTTCGATCTCAATACGATCTTGATCCAACCCTAAAAACTTTCAGGGTCTGATCTAGATTGAAATCGATTTGAATAATGGAAAAACAGGCGTTTTCATGGACGGTATCGGATTGAAATCGTTTTCAGAACGAACTCAATTCCCATAAAAACGTAGCAATTGCCTGGCTCCTTGATTTAAAAAACCCTGAAAAATACACTGGGCATAGCTTCCGTCGAACATCAGGTACAATATTGGCTAACGCCGGCACAAGTTTGACTAACCTAAAACGTCATGGCGGCTGGAAAAGTAGCACGGTAGCCGAAGGCTACATAGAAGATTCCATCCAAAATAAGAGAGAATTGGCAGATAAAATTTTAAAACCATCCACATCAAGAGAACAACGACGATAGCATTAAGCACCATGAGCAGTGGTACTTTCAATGTTACCGTGATTAATAATTACCATAAAAATTAATTTAGTATAACTTTTCGCACTTGTTAGGTATAAATAACTATTTTCGGACGCGTTTCCGAGCTATTTGAACAGCCAGGAGCACAACACTGCATTTTAAAGTCACTGATTATTTATATATATATGAAATCAAATTAAAAAAAAAAAAAAAAATTATGAACCTGAGCTAGCCAGAAACTATCAACCGGCCGTATTTACTCAAAAGTTTGCAACGTTAAGCACCAGTGACGTCCCGAGGACTTATGGAGGTTTTTTCAAGGGTCCCAAGTTTGAAGCGAAATTACACGATGAAGAAGCAGAAAAAGAATGTTCTGAAAAAACTTTTTGGTCCCAAAAATATAATAAAAAAATAAAATCGATTTTTTTTAACGCACAAACCTCAGCCTGATCACGACTGTAAAGTTAACAGTACAAAATTAGCAGTGCAAAGATTTTGTCATTGGAAAAATTAGTGCTAATTAAGTGCTAATTAAAAGCCAAGTCACAAAATTTAGAGTGGCTCAGAAAAGTAGTAGTGTGGTCTAAATGATGCCGTTTCAATAAAAAAATATGTATTTTTTACTTTTTTCTGCATATTTTTTTGAAACTAACGTGGTGCACTGCTAATTTTAGGTCGTACACATATTCGAGTTCTCATGAAAGTAGACGTTGGTGGTGTTTTTGATATTGGAATAAATTAGTGCTATTTAGGTGCTAATTAAATGTCAAGTAACCAAATTTTGGGCTCTTATAGTTTCCGAGATATGCAGTTTACCAAAAAAAATATGCAGAAAAAAGTAAAAAATATAGAATTTTTTTATTGAAGTGGCAGCATTTAATAAGCATTTAATTTTCTGGACCATTCAGACAACCCTACCACTTTTCCAGACCATTCCAGCATGGTGCACTTCTATCCTGATACTGGTAGCTAGCAGTGCAGGTCATATCTCGGAAACTACAAGAGCACAATTTAATAACTAACCTAAATAGCACTAATTTATTCCAATATCAAAAATACTACCAACGTCTTCTTTCATGAGAACTGTGTATGACCTAAAGTCAGCAGTGCACCAAGTTAATTTTAAAAGATATGCAGAAAAAAGTAAAAAATTTAGAATTTTCAGGACCACTGCTCCGTTGTACTTCTATCTTTAACGGGTGGCTAGCAGTACAGGTCATATCTCGGAAAATACAAGAGCATCAAATTTTGTGACTTGGCATTTAATTAGCACCTAATTAGCACTAATTTTTCCAGTCATAAAATATTTGCACTGAGGACTTTGTACTACCAACTTGAAGTATGGATATAAAATGACCCGTTTTGCACCTCATTTCGACATTTCCTGAGCTAAGATCGCTGACAGAAAAAAAAGAATATTATTTACTCTTAAAGATAAAAAACCTTTTGTCAAAATTTGGACTTTTATTGAGCAAAAAAAAAGAATTATAATAATGATAATGATAATTCAAGCCTCTAGGCGAGATGCAGTTCGACAAAAGAATAACCATTAGAGAATGGCCACTCTTCAGTCGTCTGTTCAGCTAACCTAGGAAGGAAAGAAACTAAGACTAACTAACCTTCTTATCCATAAATAAAGTTTTTACCTTTCAGAATATTATAGGTAATTATTATTATTATGAAAAATGAAAGAGACAAAAAACAAAGCAAATGTGCGTTTTTTATTCATTTTTAAAATTAACACTTTTACACACATTTTTGGCTTATGGACTGCTTAAGATATTGTTCTTAATCAAAGACCATCAACTAAAGTAGACCCATCAAGTCATTTATAAATCGCTTTGAAACGCGATCAGTCGTTAGATTTAGGGAAAACCATTTTATGTTCCACTGGCAACGTTGCACCAGGCATGCTCCCCCTCACACATGCTCCATCCACCAAACTTTTAGCAGCGGACAGGAGCGACTCGTTATTTATAAATGTAAAAAAGGTGGTCTTTATTTTTAGACTTGTTAAATTTTTACGACAATACATTTAAAATTTTATTATACCTAACAGTTGATACCACGTTATGAAGAGGTTCTCAATTATGTTTCCTAATTGCGCGCGTAAACTTTGGATTATAAATGTTTGGATTTCCCGCACGCGATGCAAAAAAACATACAAAAATTTTTTTAATCTATTAAATGTCAAGTCATACACAAAATATGGAGCACCTATAGAACTTTATTTATTTACCTAACTAGTGCGGAAAGTGGTACTTTGGTGCAGTTGACCTATCGACGCGTAGAGGAGTTCGGTTAAGCCGTCAAGAACGGAAGTCCCTTTACGCATGTATTAGGTACAATGCTCTTCCTAAGAGCCACCAACTGTCGCTGATTTATTATAGATTATTTTTAAAAAATAAAAAAAAAGTAACTTTATCGTACTAGTGCGGAAAACTAAAGTACTTTGTGCTACTTTTCGCACGTTCGTAAGAAAAAGTATCTGTCGGGCACAGCTTGAATTTTAGGTCCAAGTGTTTTATGCAAGTAGGAAACTAAACAGGTGCGTAGTTGCTTTTTCGCCCTTGACCTCCGTCACGTGCAGAAAAGTTTCACCTTCCGCACTTGTTAGGTAAATAACTATTGTGAAAAAATATACATAGCATAAAATAAAAGAAATATTCTGAAAAAGGAAATTATATTATCGATGTTAATGATGGTTTTCCATCGTTTAAAAATAAATAATATATGCTATAATTTTTATTTAACACCTAGAAAAGTATCCTTACGTTTTTATTAAATTCAAGAAAATCTTATGTAGAGTAGGTTAAATTTTTGTTTGTTTTTCTCATTTCAATTTTTTTAAAATTATAGTGCCTTCGAAGTCAGTATAATTTTTTAAGTAAAAAATGGCAACAGGGTTTGTCATAAGATCAACTCTTATTTCATTTGATTCCCGATATATATCGGAAAATAAAAATATTTATTTTTTCGGTCAAAATATCAGGTATCTGATATTTCGACCGAAGAAATAAGGTTTCAAGTACCATAACACGTACCTACACATTATAAATTCTTTATTGATTTAAAATTGTGAAGATTCAAAGAAATTTAAATGCAATAATATATATATTATATATACCTTAATTTCTTTATGTATGTCAACAAAAATAAGGTGATTCTTTATGTTTTACAAAACATACCACAGAATTTGCATAGTTGCAGGTAAATGATAAAAAAGTAATAAAAATAATGTGTTTGTAAAAACATTACGTGCGTAGATACAACTTTCAGTTTACCTTATGTCTGATCGCAACTGTGGTAAACATAATGTCTCTATTTAAGTTATACCTTTATGTTCTTAATATAATTTTTAAATTTTTTTAAGGACAAGTTTATGCTATCTATTACTCTATTAATCAAATGGGCTATATTATACGAAAATGATTTTTTAAAGAAGAAAGTATAGTGGCGAGGAATGGTAATGGTATTTTTATATCTTATATTAATATTATGAACATCTGTTCTGAATGTTATTCTATTATACAAATATGGAGTTGACGTTTGCTGTATTATTTTGTGAAACAAGGTGATTGAGTGCATGTACCTTCTGCTCTTCATATTTATCCATTTTGTTTCCGATAGCTTGTAACTTATTGGTTCAAATTTACGAATTCCATAGATAAGTCGATTTTTTTGTATGCGTGCACTATCGAAGGCAGTTATGCAAGTATCATACACAGCATCGCAAAAATTGAACTGTGAAAGCACTAAGGAGTCGCAAAGAGTGATTTTTAAAAGTTTGGCCAACGAAGATCTATTTTGAAAAATCATTTTAAGGTTAATGAAGCTCTTTTGAAGACATTTATTAATATACGAAACAAATTTCAAATCTTGATCTATAATTAACCCGAGATTTTTAACTTCGGTCTTAAACTACCTACATTACCTACATACAGACTTTAGAAAAAATATTTTTTTTTTAGTTTTCTTTGGCCCTTTTAGTTCTAAATGTGTAAGAAATCAATGGAGTTAACTTTTATGTGTTTTCTCTGGACCAAAGCCAAAACGTGATTTTTATCTATTTGCAGACAAACGCCGCGGCAGATCTGGTGACAATTGATTGCCAGATTTCGGTCGATGGTTGGATTTATTTTCCAAAACGCGGAAGGTTGCACAAACAACCAATTTTTATCGGTAATCTTATTTTGTTATTTTTCGGGAAATAGATAACAATAACAATGCCTTCGGCAATACCAATGCCGGGGATGATTTATATGGCACGTTGTTGTTTGTTTGTTTGTGCAAGTAATTGATTATATTATTTATAATACATGGATATGAAAGGCAGGTAATCCATGTCCCCAGCGCAAAATACATTTTACCTGAAGGAATAGCTGCCATAAAGATTTTAAATATGAGGATTTTTTGGTAAACCGTAGACACACTAGTAGTGCTCATTAGTAGGGTGCTTTTTTTATTTTTTTGGATTGGGGAGGATTTTTTTACTGGCTTTTTGCTTAGGGGGATAATCTTCGCAGTCAACCCAACTACTTTTTTTAAATACTTCACAAAAAAAAATCTGCTCAAGTTATTCATTCTTAAAATTTGGGTTTAATTTTGAGCAATTTTCATCAACAGCAATCAAAACGTGTTAAAATGGCATTTTTAGTACAATTTTCTCAAAATTCACCCCAGCATCCACCTGCCATTGCTTTTATATATTTTTTTCTTTGCAGCAAAATTATGGGGGAGAATGCACACTGAAACTTTGGTGTCATATATTATAAAGAAGTTTTTCTCGTGTTCATATATTTTATTAAGTTTTTGTGATTCGTCGGGACTTTGGGACAATAAAAAATGAAATGATAACCTAAGAGTTTGATAAAAAGTAGATATACAAGAAAACGTTTTTTTAGTCCACCATACTATTAAAATCCTGAAATTTTGGCTTTTCTTAATTTTATCGAAAATGAGTTACTAAGCTTCCAAAACACCTTAATCAACGAAAAAAAAAGTTGTCTGTCGGTCTGTTGTCTGTCTGTATACACGATAACTCAAGAACGCCTTAATCGATTTTACCGACATTTGGTACAAAAATACTCTATCGGCTGACCATAAACTGATTAAATTTTAGGTAGGGTGGTGAGGGGTTGAAGGGGGGAAAAGGGGGATAAAATATTTTAAAAAATTGTGACTTTGGAACAAAAACAAGTAGCGATATAAGGTTTTCAGATTTAAGTTTCCATGAAAATGAAATACAAATTTTGTAAAAAAGTTCAAATCCCTGGGAGCTTTAGTCTCCGAGTTATTTGGAAAAACGTTAAAATATATTTTAAAAAAAATCATAACTTCATAAGTAAAGCAGCTATTGATACGCGGTTTTCAGATTTTGGTTTTCGTAAATATTACCCAAAAATTTTGTTATGAGGTTCAAATATTTCAAAGATATAGTATTCGAGATATTTTCATTTCCTTTATTCAACATAAAATAATTGATTTTATTGTAAAGGTCCAAGATTCTTAAATTGAAATATTAAGAAATAAAAGTAAAAAGTTGTTTTACATATATCATTATACACAACAAAAAACTTTAAAACTCAGAAATAAAAATACAAATAAAAATAAATATAAAAACTAAAAGTTAAGTGAAAACAGATATCTAGTCAAGAAATATACAATAATACTGCCAAACTAAAATTTCTAAACTATCAAATTTTTTATTTTGATTGATTTTTTTTTAACGTAGGCATGCATCTACCATATTCCTTTGACTGCCCCGGTAGCAGCTTTTTATTTTATCTCTATTGCCATGTGTTGAAAAAAATTTAAAAAGAAATTGGTGCTAGTGATTTGAACCTTATAATAAAATTTTAGGGTAATATCTACGAAAAGCAAAATCTAAAAACCGCATATCAATAGCTGCTTTAGTTCTAAAGTTATGATATTTTAACGTTTTCTTAAATAACTCGGAAACTAAAGCTCCACGAATTTGGCACTTATAACAAAATTTGTAGTTCATATTCACGGAAAGTTAAATCTGAAAATCGTATATCGCTGCTTGCTTTTGTTCCAAAGTTATAATTTCCCCCCCCCCTTCAACTCCCCACTCCCCTACCCAAAAGTTAATCAGTTCATGGCCAGCCGATAGAGGATTTTTGTACCAAATTTCGTTAAAATCGATTAAGGCGTCCTTGAGTTATCGTGTATACAGAAAGAAAACAGACAACAGACCGACAGACAACTTTTTTTTTCGTCGATTAAGGTGTTTGTTATGGTGGACTAATAACAACAATTAATATAGAGAATGCTTAGAAATTCAATCATTGTGGGATATTTTGTTTTACCACTATTTTATTAAAATTAAAAATTTTTAAGATGGTCGTTTTGTTTTGTCGTGCTGGAGAAGGTTTAAAATGAAGCCGAAACCTTCACTTAGTCAGAAATTTTGAAATTTCGCTGTCTTAAAATCCCGACGAATCGCGAAAATTTATTATATTATTATAACAGCAGTGGTCGCAGGTTTGTTGTAAACTTACTAGTAAATTACTTCGTTCTCACGTGGAACTAAATACGTTTTTAATACGATTCACTTTTCGGTTTTCATGAAGCGATTTGTACGCGTTTTGAATACGATTTGAGCTTTTGACATCTACCTGATTTATTTTGAGGTTATTTTTTGCCAATTTTACTTCTTTGTTTGCTTTTTTAAAGCCAATAAGTTTACACCACAATACCCAAGTAACACAGCGTGCTGTAAATCAGTTGAGATAGCGTTTTCGCAGCAAAAAATATAAAAATAATAACAACTATTTTGAGCAATATTTTTTGCCTGTGACGACGTCTACGGCATCAGATTATACAGCATTTTTGCACATGAAAGCAATGTTGTTTAAAATTTAACTTCCCTGACATAAATAAAACACTGAAGATGGAAGAACAACTAAAATAAATATTACCGATGTTTGACAAACTGTCAATCAAAAATACACATTTTTTGGACTTCCAAAGAGTCAAATCTTTGTGCGAAGGCCCTTTTGATGACGAAACCTGTCAAGATACCTCGTTAAACATCACGCGCTTCAAAAAATTTGAGATAATAAGAGTTTTCTTAATTATAAATTTTTTATTTTTTTAAAAAATTTTAATCCAGAATTAAACAAAAAACATCATGTCTGGGGGGCTATTCCAGTGGCTCATACCGATATCGTTACGTAGCGAATTCGTTATCGCGGCAACACCGCGGTTTGTTTTGTTGTTTCACAATGGCCGCGGCCGTGTCAATTCAACTTTGACAACTAAACTCGCACAAAAATATAAGTTTTGATTTGATTGAGAAAAAATAACATGATTTCTTCTGCGATGGTTGCAGACATCGGGAAACAAAATTCTTTTTATAATTCCTGCTGCCTAGTTTCTCCTGTGATCTTGTGTTCTCCAACCACCCGAATGGAAGACGAAAATAAGTTCACACCATATTTGGAGCCCACAAAGAACGGCACAGTAAGTAAAACTAGCTTTTGTTATGGGGAAATATTTGTTTTACTTATCCCAAACTTGTACATCACTGCTATTTTAAGCTGGTTTTATATTTTATACTCTTCTGTAAAGGGAATCGCAAGCCCTTATGATAGAATATAGATAAGCATGGCCCAACTAGTTGAGTTTATCACCCACTTAAATTAAAGTCAGGCTTGGCAAGAATGTGATACATTGAGATAGTTTATTTAAAATGAAAACTACTGACTTAGATTCTTGCAGTTCACCAAAGAAAAAATAACTACTTAAAGCTGAGATCAGATTTTGGATAAGTACTATTTTGATAAAACTTAAAGTGTATACTTCTTTTTAGGTATAACATGCTAGGGTATGTGAATGGAGCTATATGTAAGAATCATTCTAGTAGGATAGTACCACACAAGACCACAACTCGGGCCACAAATTAACTATGGATAGATTCAAGTAAGACACAGACCAAGGCACTAAATGAAACTAGACAAAGATTCGATGTTCAATAGACATAGTGAAACTAACTTTCAGAAGAAACTGATGCAATATACATGTATGCTAAATGTTATTTGTTCTCCCATTAAAAAATAATAAGATAACTTTTAATGAATTAAAAAGTTGTGTAAAATATAGTACAGAAATAAAATTTTATTATTTAATTCTGTTAGGCCACATTTGTTTAAATCAAAAAATTTAAATGTCACTTAAGTGATAGTTATAGAACATTGGACCTATTGTAACCACGATTTTAGAACTTTTTCAAAAAAATTCGCAGATTTTTTGGGGGAGTCATCGAAAAAGTGTGGGCCACTATATATTATTTTAAGTTATTGCAAACTTTTTAAAATAAGGCAGAGTTTTTTTTCAAGAGCCTTTAGATTGGTTTGGTGGGGTAAGTTTAGTACAGTATTAAGTTATTTCAAGCTCTGATTGCTATAAAAAAGAATTGATGAAGATGTTTTAAAAAATTGGACTGATGTGATTTAATATTTACCTAAATGATATTTCTTCATTATTTTACATCCATTTTTAAATTACCTAAATGATATTTATTCCCACACACACACATAGCATAGCTTGATATTTATATAGCAGTTGGCTAATTAAGCAAATTATTTTAATTTTTAATACCTGAGTAATATAATTTAAGAAACCTACTTAGTACCTACTTCAAACAAAGGGCCTTAAATGTATGCTGCATTTTTAAATTAACTCTAAAGTTTTACTGACTGACATGGCAAGTTTTTTACAATGCATTTAGATAAATTTATTTTTTTGGCTAGATTAATACTTTATACTAGTTTTTAATTTAATATTACCAATTTATTATATTACAAAGAAAAAATTGATTTGAGTTGATTGTGTCACTCTTAACATTGCTATTAAAAAATAATAAAATTTGGGATAAAAAAACTGATTTATTTTACTTATTGGTTTAAATGTTAATTAGAATTACAAATTGTTTTCTAATATTTCAATAATTGGTGGATTGCATCTTTTCTTTCATCAGCTTGGGCACTGCTAACCTGAAACAAAAAATAAGATGTATTTCAAAATGTAAGCCAGTGAAATGGCTACTTAAGATTGAAAGCTTTCAGGTTTGGTTTATAAAATCAATCAATTACACCAATAGTAACTTTTAATCACCTCACCCTTTGAACAAGAGTATAATCCGACTTATTAGACTTACATCGACTATATCTCACCAATTTTTTGGCCACCAGTTTTATTGCTGCCTGCCAATTTAGATTCTTTTAGAAAAGTACGGACCAAGTTTTACATTACATTCTACTTTGAAAATTTTATTATTGACTATCTTTTGTTTACCCCACATCTTAATATTTAAGGTAAAGTAGAAACTTAAGTGATGGTCAATGCTTGTGTGAATTTGGTCCAACGCACTTTGATTTAGAAACTAAGGGAGAGGATAAAACAACTTTCTGGCTAAGGTCGTAAAAAAACTTGCCTGTTAAAAAAAAAACGATATGAATTTGGCCCTTGTATATATTATTTAGAAAAAGTAATGTAAACTGTCGATCAAAAAAACTATCAAGATAGTGAATAATAATTAAAAACCTTGGGAAAACAAAGGGAACAAGTTCAGAAAATCTAACAAGTTGGGATCCAAGTGGAAAAAGACTTAAGTTTTTCTTGTAAATTAACGAAATAAGTGTGGCTTATCCCCTAGTTACCCCAAGATCTTTAATTGTTATTTAATGTTTTTTTTAAAATATCCTGTGGACATAAAATTACAGCAATAAAGAAGTGGAAATTTATGTTTTTCTTTTTAATGTGAAGGTAGCTTACCATATGTGTTTTGTCCTGCTAAAATGTTTAGTTGCGTAGGTGGGGTGGGGTGCTGCCTGCTTAAATGTATTCATCATACATCTTAATAATTACGAGAAATCATTGATCTGAAATTAAATTTAAAGTAATTTATTATAGGTGTGATGTATGCAAATCTATAGTCTAATCAGCTAACCAGTTAGTTCACTTGAATTAATGCTTCAGACAATAGCAATACCATGTGCTATTTTTTTTTTGTTTTTTTTTCCCAATATTTTTCCAATTTTGTGCCAAATTTAAAGTTAATCTTCTCATCTACGCCTGAATCAAAATGAATGAATGACCTTTCAATACAAGGAAAAAAATGAGCTAACTTTTTCATGTAAAAAGTTTAGATTTTTATAACATATTTTAGGTACTGTATTATCAATTTTACTTATTCTTTTTATTAGTGACATCCATAAAATCTGCATAAAATATGTAGCGTGAATTAAATAATCCAATTTTTTAAACGTTATCTAACAAAAATGCATAAGATTTGTTATATAGGTGTATATGGTTACCCAGTGGCGTCCCAAAGGAAGGGGGAGTCGAGGTAAAAACCCTCTGATACCGGTTAAAAAAACGAAATTATCTGAAATTGTCCCAATAAAATGATTTCTGAGTAAAATTACAATTTATTATTATTAAATTTTTTAAACTTTACTAATTTTGTGTGATGATGGGTTAAATAATTTACTGATAAGAACTAGTAAACTTTGTAAAACAGTAGATAAAAACTAAAAGAGTTTTTAAGACAGGAATTTGATCAACAGTAGAGAGTTTGAAAAGTTAAAAGTTTTATGCATTTTGGTTTTGACAAAGGTGAGAAACTTGGTCTTAAAATTATGTAGAAACGCAAAGGTTAAATATTTAAAAATGACTATTTATTACTGACATAATTGCGAAACTTAAAATAATGTTTCATCAAAAACCACAATACTCTACTTTTACACAAAAATATTATATTTACACAAATTTTTTTGTTTACTAGATTAGGGTAAACATTTTATAAACTCAGAATCTAAAACCGAGAGGCCAACACCTCCAATAGGTGTACGAAAATTCGATAATACCTGACAATACTTGACTGTATGGGACAAAATCTTAGGATAGTTTGCATTACTTGACAATAGGTGTACCTACAAATTTAAAATCAGGTGTTGGAATTGAAAACTTACCAAAACTAATTTCTATGGATAATTTATCAATATAGATTGAGCAGCTACGGTAAGTGTTTATTCCCAAACTTCATAATTTATTTTCTCTCTTATTAGCACTACAGCATGGGTCCTGCTCTTGGAGATTTTCAACAGTTGACCTAAAAAAAGAACAGTAAATTACATTACATTAAAACATTAAAACTTTGAAAACCTTAAAAAAAGAAAATGTGTACATCAAAATTTGTTTTAGCAAAATCAATTTGAATATATGAAAGTTAGGTACATGACTCTTATCTGTCTGTCAGAGGGAGGGAGTTCAAAAGATCTACTATCCTGTGCAAATAAAATAATTGAAGAAGGGGGGACAGTATGAGAAGGGTTGCTAAATTTTTACTTGATCGTGCATAGCAGTTCAGAATCAGCCGCCTCTCTTCAACTAGGTACTCAATGCGGTCTGTTGTAAGTACTATTATTTATACAAGGCATAATATTTAGTAATTTGGCTATAAAATCAAAAAATATAAACATAAACTGTCCAAATAAATAATATTTGATTTTTTCTCGATATATAGGTAGATATTAGTTGATGTCAGATTTTTTTTTAATAAAAAGTCAGTGTAATAACCTTGGATCAAACAAATCCTGCATTCTTGAATTTCCAACTTTTTTTTCTTATAATGTATGAATATTTTGTAAAATTATTTTTCGGTTTTCTGGCCACTGGCTCACGTCTTTTCAAAATGTATAAACTGAACTTAAAACGGACCTACTATATCTTTTTGTTTACATTATGTAAGTAGTGTTCTTTAAGCACCAAAAAGAACAGAATAGAATATAAGATAAAGTAAATATAAGTACTTACCCAAACAAAAAATCTGGAGGCACTTCCACACAAGGCCCATGTGGATTTTTCTTCACAGAGAACGTGGCTTTTCCAAACAAAATTCAATAACGGTTAACCACCATCACATTGTGATCAGATTTTTAGTCCATATTGCGTGCAAAAAGCTCATGAAAATTATTATTTTCCCGAAATTTCGCCGCAACAAAAATCTAAACAAACTTGACTGACTGTCGGTATTTGACAGTTGTTTTAGGAAAGTATTGCTGGTTGCGTGCCATTTAAGCCTTCTTTTTAATTAATAATAAACGATGTTGCCGTAACAGTGAAAATAATGGCGATAGCGATCGTTATCTCATAACGATAGCCCACTGGAATTGCCCCCCTGGCATATTTAGGTAATTTTGAAAGATTTTCAGACAAAGATTCGAGCATATTTATGTAAAAAATATTGATTTTTTAGAAATTTTTGAGAGGTTATGTTTATATATAATATATATAAAACATGGCCGCTCGCCCGCCCGTGCAACCAAGCAACTTTGCATTTTTTTAAACAATAACAGCCTAGCGGTAGAGGGCGCTTAATCTCAAATGGTAAATAGCATTGAAAGCAGCTGCATTTTAATAAAAATTGCACTATAGGATACAACAAATAATTACCGTTGCCATCTCGGCATTTTTCAGTTATATTTTAAGAAAAAAAGTTAAGATTGCAATATTTTTAGGAATAAGTTTTACCTTTAAAAAATGATTCGCTAGATGATATAACTATAGAAGTTATTTTCATTGTAAATTTAGTAGTCAAACAATTTTAACAGTCAAAATTACAGATTAAAGAGAGCTTTACTAACGTTTTTGCAGTATTGACTTGGCTTTAAATTCTATATTATCAAAGCTGTGTTACTTGGGTAATATAATTAAAATAATGGTATATACTTACTTTTTGCAGGAATATTGGAAGTACTAACAGCTTATTATTAGTGTCATCAGTCAGTTCAATACGATAGCTGTTTTCATGCAGTTGGATCCAGATACGCTCTCAAAAAAATCAGTATTGAACTTGGGCAGGGCCATCGAAAAAAAAGTTCGCTTCGCCGCGTTTTGATGGAAGGTTTGAAAGTGAATCGTAGTAATTGTTGGATTGGTTTAAAGTGTGCACTCAACATTGGTTTACTAAAAAGCAACCACCACCCATGTTATAATGGTAAACGGAAAAACGTTCTTTAAACCAACAGTTTTAAAAAAGAGCCTTATTTGAGCCACCATAGTTTTAAAAACTACTATTTTTTGCTCTTATAAAAGTTAACCTAGCTTGGGGAAAATAACGACCCACTCTGTACTTACACGAAAGAGTCGCCTGGCTTTTAAAAATTTCGATTTCCGGCCGAACTTTTTCCATTACTTAGTTTGAGTTTGAGTAGCTTTTAAATAACTGTTTCCATTCTTCGAGTCCTTAACTTGCCCCCGCATCATATTTCAAAACTTTTCGGTATAGGTAAAAATGTCGAAGTAACCGGAACATAGATATAGGAGAAGGAAATAGATGACGCTTTCTACTGGCTCGAATTCGTTGGGCGACTATTTTGATGACAGCTATGTCGCAACAAACCTAACCTCACTTTAAAGTGGAAACTAGTGTGTACTTTGTTGTTGTTTTTTAAATTTTTGTTTTATCCAGATTAGTAACAAAAAAATAACACAACTTATCTATAGATGCCAGGCACGATCTTCAACACAAATTAAAATAAATTAAAAAACAGTTTAAAAAAACAGATAATAAAAGGCAAAGAAAAACTCAAAACACACCAAGCCAAATTTAACGAGAGTGAAGTCAGCAAAAGAACAACAGATAAAGATTAGTTTACTGATAAAAAATTTTTATGCATACATACATATGTAATATGTAAAAATACATTGAACTAATCAAAAAGTACATCTCACCAATGTAATTAAGCAATAAAACGAATGTCATCTTTACATCAGAGCAAAAATTATTTTCAGTGTTAGTTTAGGTAAAGCTATCAAAGGAGAATTTCATAGAAAGCTAACATCAGACAATGTTGAACTTAAGAGTAAACTAGAGTTTCGAACTTGCATTGTCTTTATTTTTGCTTTTTCTCATCGTTTCAAATGCTTATGTAGCTGCAATTGTCCTCAAGTGAATACTTACAAAGACTACCTATAATCTTATGTTGGTAATAGCATGTGTTCAGTGAACAATAAAACTAACTTGTGTTCGGTTGTTTTTGCTGTTTTGCCATTGAAATATGTTACCTCCGAAAAGTGTGGGTTTCCACATATCCCAGTACCAGAGTCTTTTGTCAACAAATCCATAATGGGATTGATCTGTCAGAGAGATGGTTGTCCGTGAATAGCTTTTGTTTAATGATTTGCAGTGGTTCTTCCAGTGGTACGTTCGCGTACAAACTTTCGACGTCAAAACTAATAAACTGGTCATCAGGTTGTAGGTTGATATCTCTAAGGAGGTCCACGAAGTGCTTTGAATTTATCACGAATGATGGTGACTTTCCTTGAAGAGGCTGGATAATTAGTTGAAGATAATTATAAAGATTATAAGTCGTAGAATTGCGAGGACAAGTTCTCGGTCGCAGAGTCATGTTTTCCTTATGAATAAAGACTTGTGTTTGCTCGGTCATCAAAAATTCTTCTATTATCTTTTGATATCTATGAGCCGGAAGGCTTTGAAGGCAAGTAAAGTATTTCGTTCTACTTTTAACGAGCCCATTTTTTAAAAGTATACAGGGTGTAATAGGTATGAATGCAAACATTTTAACGAGAGAAAGGAAGCCAATTTTTTTGCAAAGTTAAAAACAAACACAAAAATATATATGCACCTAGCCGGGATTCGAACCCGAGATCTTCCATGTGCCAGGCCGATACGCTATCTACTGCGCCACGGAGACATGCAAATCAGAACTATTTAATAACCCGATCCAAAAAAAATGCTCGTTAGTGGGATTCGTCGTAAAATTTTGCCATTTTTAATAGAAACTGAAACAACAAAAAAGTTGTTTACAAATAGCTGGTTAACGCATTTTTGGAATTCTATCTTATTTTGTAGAGCTTTCTAGCGCTGGTAGAAAAAATTGTGCTCTCCAGTATGGTTTGTTAAGTACTCTTTTACTTTATATATATATATATATATATATATATATATATTTATCGGATTTACAATGTTCTACGTCTTCCGATACCCAATCTCCATTCGTTTCTGTTGGCCCATAAGTTCTGGTTCAGGCCCCTATCTCTGACTTCACTATCGATTCCTCCTCTCTAGCTCTTTCTTGGTCTTCCTCTCCATCTTCTTTCAGCTGGGTTCCACGTTAACACCTGTTTAAGTGGTCTGTTCTCTTTTATCCTCTGCACATGACCATATCATACTAGTTGTTTTGTTCGGATGTCATCGACTATGGTATGTTCCACTTCTATTATTTCTCTGGTTGGTGACTTCTTCTCTCATTGATCTTCCTGCAGCCCTTCTCCAGTAGTCCATCTCTGTAGCACACAACATCTTCTCCGTTCTCTCCTTAATCTGCCAAATCCCTTACTTGAGATGTTTCTATCCCACAACACCCCATTCATTAACGATATTGTTCTTCTTCCCAGAGTATTTGGATCTTTGATGGCACCGTCAAGTATTTATATTCATGGTAGGCTTTGATGCGTTGTCCGTTGTTGAGGACTAAATCCTGACTTCGTCCACCTATGCACATATATTCAGTTTTGTTCAGGTTTATCTCCAATCCCCACTTCTTGTATTCTTCAATTAGCTTTCACGTCGTGTATTCCAGGTCCTGATAATCCTGTGCCACTACTATTTGATCGTCAGCGAAGCATAACGTATATACAGGGTTCCTAAGCAAATCCTTAGGGGACCAAGCAGCCGTGTATAAGACGCAGACAAACGGAAAAGCACATTAGGCAGAAAAGGATGGGCATGGGGCGATGTTGTCACTACATCTTACACGTAGTAAATCCATTCCAGGTTGTTGTTTTCTAATGTTTTCCATTTTCATATCTTTAGGACTGAAATAAAAATTGTTTTTGCTCGACTTTAATATCATACTGATGAAAGATGTCGTAAAAAAAAATATTTTTCGGCTCTTCATTTTGTAACCATTGTCCTTACGCACTGTTTACAGGCTGGGGACTGAGATACATGCAAATGCCTAACCTAAAGCGTTCATACACGGCCGGAGAAATCGACCGAGATATTTCCGTAGAAACTTTATCAAGCAAATAAGACGGGTTGACGCCTTCGAACGTCCAACCCGGGTTTTGCACTTTGATTCCAAATCAAAAAGGAGGAACAGTAAGATGTGGGGCCGTGCACAAATTACGTAACGGTGATTTTACTAATTTTTGACCCCCTCCCTATGTAATGTTTTGTAACGGTTTGGCACGCCACTCCCCTAATATTACGTAACGATTTCAAGACCACTACCCCCCACCCCCAAAAAAAAAAAAATTTCACTTATTTTCATTCCAAATTTTCTTAGTTTCACACAAATGCAAACGCTGTCGAAAACCCCCCTCCCTCCTACGTAACGTTTTGTAACCCCCCCTCCCCCCTATGACCATTACGTAATTTGTGCACGGCCCCTGTAGTCCCAGTGAAGGAGGGCGAGAAAATTGATATTTTTTTCTTAAAAATTATACTCTTTAGACCTATTCCTTTGCGTTCCCAAAATTACCTAATTTTTGAAAAAAAATTGTAAGCGGCGCCATTTTTATTTCGTGCTTTGTTTTTCTAACATTTTTGCGTTCAGCTAATTTAATTGAATTTTTGCCTGCGGCGCCCTTTATCTTCTCACTCGAAACCAAGATCCCCCGTTTTAGGAAAACTGATCCCGTCTCTGTTTCTAAATTTTTTCGAATAAAAGTAGAGTATGACCATGGGAGAAATAAATTTTTTCTACGGTATGACGAAAATTTCGAGAAAGGTGAAGAAAAAAATAAAAAAAGTGGCAGAGCTCAAGTTTTTCGTAAAAAAAACGTTTTTTGTAAAGAAACAGAGCAAAATAAATCTTTTCACCCCTTTTTGGGTGTTACAAATATTGGCAGCCCCTTATTTTTCGCGTTTACCCTCCCGCTAGTTTTGAAGAATTTCGAGATCATGTCATAAAACACCTCGAAAATATCAAATGTAGTGTAGGGCCGGCTTTATTTAAAATCAATAATATCGCAAGCAAAAAGCTCTGCAGGAAAAACAGCGCCGTTTATTGATTTCTTTGGCTGCTAGTGCTAGCTGCATGATTTGGCCGTTTCCTGATAGATGTCACTAGTAGAACAGACTGGAAAGAAATTTAATTAAAAGCGAAGATATTTCTTTCTAATGTTAACAACCTCATTGAGTTTACCGCTCAGTATCGTAAATAATGGACCCTGCCGCCTCTTTAAGCAAGAAAAAGCTGTGGTTTGGACCTGAAAACATCTAATTTTTAATCTCATGGTGTGGCCGCCATCTAGCGGAATTTGCAGACATCTTGTCAACGGTTATTATTGCAACTATGATTTATGCTCACAATGAAAGAGTGGCGACAATTTTTTCTCATGAAAGCAGTCCGGAGATAATAACAAACTGGCACCATTGCTCAATATACCTGTGTGCTCAATATACTTGTGCGCGCAGAACTTTCTACGCCATTTCTGTTTGATTTATTGAAATCCTATCCCTAAGAAAAATCTTAGGAACCCTGTATAGTACTATCGTGCAAATGAATACCCATGTACTGACATTTTCCTTTCCATTGTTTCAGTAGTTGTTTTAAGTAGATCGTGAATAGTGTAGGCGAAATACAACACCCCTGTTTAAGACCATTAGTGATACTAAACCCTTTAGTCAGTTAATTTCCTATTTTAACTTTAGCCTCAGATTTGCCATATAGAGCTTTTATGGATTTGATTAGTCCTACATTAATATTCGTTCTCAGAGAAGACTCAACGGGACACTGTCGCGTCGTCGCACAGACCTTGGTACAATTTTTCTGTTCCATACTTTATCAACTCTGCTGGGATATTTCCTGGTCCTGCTGCTCTCCCATTTTTTTGGTGTCGTACACACCTTTTTATTCCGAACAAGAGTGTCACTGTTAATGGAGATCCTATTGTTCTTACAGTCTCAAGATTGTCATTTGTTTCTAGAAATTCTGCTCGTTTTCTGTAAGTAGTTTCTCAAAATGTTTATCCCACTATTTGGCTGTTGATAGTCTCTTGTTTTATTGATTTTATTGTTCTCCAACCTTCTGTGCTCCTTGACCACCTATACAAGCTTCAATATTCTGGCATTTCTCTTCCCAGGATTCATTTTTCTTCTGGGTGATGAGCCTTCTCACATTTATCTGAGACCGTCTGTTCTCTTGTCTGCTATTTTCTGATCTTGTACTGAGGTAATCGTGGTACTTCTTCCTTTTTTTCTCTATTTCTTGTTCTATCTCTTGATCCCACCAGTAGGATTTTCTTCGATCTTGCTTTCGTTCCGCTTTACCGAGCGCTTCTTCGGCCGCACTTTGTTAACTATTTTTCAGGAAATAATATTCTTCTTCTGGGGGTTGGGGGGGAATAGGGATCTTTTTTTCAGCTGCATGTCTAGTCGTTTTTTGTAGAGATATTTGACACTAGCCTGTTCGAGGCTTCTCAGTTTATATCTACATTGACTTAGTTCTTGCTGTCTATTCTCATCCTCATTCTCAAGTTAGTTTTTGTTTTGGCCTCTATATGGAAAGAGTATTTTTGCCCCCAGAAAATAGTGGTCACTTCCGCATCCTTTTTTTCGCTCTTACGTTCTGTATCTTTAATTTCGTTCTTTGTTTTGTTATCAAGTAGTCAATAACTGATCTTAGATTTCTGGTGGGTTGAAAGAAGTCTTTTTGGATCTGTAATCGCATTACAGAGTGTTATTAGTCTGTTTCCGTTATCGTTAATAGTCTCCTCTCTAGGATGTTGTCTTGTCTTCTCTTTCCTGTCCTGCAATTAAGGCCTCCTAGAATTATCACTTCTCTGGATGCACTGACTGAGGTAACTTTTGCGTTTAAGCGCTCAAAAAAGTTATCTCATTTGCGTCCTCATTAACTCCATATTCGACTAAAGATTGTTAGTCTATATTCGTGTATAGTAACGTTTACCTTCATCATTCTCTCGTCGATTGCTTCCCAGTTGATGATATACTTTCTCCACTTCTTTTTGGCCAAAATGGACACTCCCTGTCGTGCATGTTTTTCATTAGCTATTGCACTGTAGAAGTGATCAGATTGTCCCAAGTTTTCGGATCCCTTACCCTTTTTCTTGGTCTTAATTAGTACCGCCACGTCGATTTTCACACTATTCATTTAATTTACTATTTCATTGACCTTGCGAGCCATACCTTCGTCTTCGCCATGGTTCGTCTTTGGTGATCCTTCCTCTTCCGGGGCTGCTAATTGTTTTTTTTTTACATTTTATCTCTTTTGCGAGTACTAGGGAGTTGGCCTAGTGCCTCAACCCCCAACTTGGAGGGCCAGAGAATTTTCTTTCAAAATTTCCATCCTCTGGGTTACTGTCTTACTGGACTATCGAGGCAACCATCCCGTTTTTTGAAAAAGATCTTCCGGACCGTTGGCCTTTTCTTTTCTTCGCCTGTACCCTAGGCAGGGGCCCTTACAGGGTACTATCATCTGGGCCAGATGAACTCTGGTTTTTTAACAAGGTTGTTACTCCTCCCCCACATCCTTTCTCATCCGGGCTTGGGACCGGCAATGGCGGCGAAACTTTTTTTTAATTTGTATAATTTTAGCACATTTATTACAAAGTAGCCATGCGCCTTGTACACACTTTACAACCAAAAAAAAACAAACCTAGTGTCATCGTCATCCCGTCGATCGTAAAAAATCTAAAAGTTTTCGTTAAAAAAGTTACTTCTAACTTTTACTTCATAAGAATTACACTGCCTTACAAAAGAAGTAAAAATAAAAATGTTTTAAAACCCAACATCCACCACAAGCGAGATAATAATTGATATCAAGCTAGGTTTATATAAGATACTAAAATGGCTTAAGTGAAGCAAAATGTGTAACAATAATAACTTTGAAAAACAAAGTAAACAATATAAAAATCAGGGTTGGCCATGGGCAGGGCCAAACGCGAAAAATCAACTGCGCATGCATTTTTTCCAAGTCAACTTGATTACGAGATTTATTATCGCTACGGCGTTTTTTCGTAAAATGCAAGGGCAGGGCCGTTATAGTATTTCATAGTTATATGGATACCTTATAGTCCTTTTGTGTGTAGAAAGCGTATTATCTCTGGAACTACTTATCCTATTTTTATCAAACACAGCGAAGAACACTTCCTAAAGAATAGGCTCCAAACAGAAAAAAACAATCAAAATTAGTTTACTGTTTCGAGCGCTACATGCGCAGAGACACACAGACACTTTAGAGTTTTTTAGTTTTATTTAGCGTTAGTACACCGCAGTTGTACTTAATTAACTTCTTCCTTTCTTTACTTCATAAGAAGATGAGGTGGAGTTTACGCAAATCATTATGGAAAAACCACTTTCCAAACGTGCCAAAATAATTAAGTTTTTTAACAAATTGCTCTGTAACCCCTGATTCATAAGTTTTCGGAAAAAAAACATAAGCGCTCTAATATTTTTTCCCCAAAATATTCTGTCAATATTTTATATTGACAATATTTTGCCAACATCATGCAAAAGCGCTCACACAAACAATATTTGTATCAATTCAGGGCATATTTTCGACAGGAAACAATATAGAACTGGTAAAAAAAATTGGTGTTAGAAAGCACGGGTAGTCCACCATACAATCAATTATTTTATGTTGAAAGGAAAAAAAATATCTCGAAATCTGTAGCTTTGAAAGATTTGAACCTTATAACAAAATTCATTATAATAAAAAATAAAAATCTGAAAACCGCATATCAATAGCTGCTTTAATTCTAAAGTTATGACTTTTTTATACATTTAAACGTTTTCTCAAATAACTTGGACAGTAAAGTTACCACGAATTCGGACTTTATAACAAAATTCGTAGTCCATATTCATGGAAACTTAAATCTGAAAATGGTATATGGCTACTTACTTTTGTTCCAAAGTTACAATTTTCTTAAATATTTTATCCCCCTTTTCCCCCTTCAGCCCCCCACCGCCTTACACAAAAGTTAATCAGTTCATGGTCAGCCGATAGAGGATTTTTGTACCAAATTTCGTTAAAATCGATTAAGGCGTTCTCGAGTTATCGTGTATAGAGACAGACAACAGACCAACAGACAACCTTTTTTTTCGTCGATTAAGGTGTTTTGGAATTTCACGATTTTAATAATTCTGCATAAAATTAAGAAAAGTCAAAATTTCACGATTTTAATAATCCTGCATAACATTAACATTACCCCTATTTCTCCACCCCCAGTAAAATTTTCGAAAAATGCCAAAATATGTGTTTACTTATTTTATTAGTAGAATCTTCACACCAATTTTCAGACCTCTGCAGCTTTTCATTTCCGAGATATAGAAAACATCTTTGAATTCAACCCCTATTTTTACCCCCTTAGGGCTAATACTTTCAAAAATCCTTCCTTAGTGAACGTCTACGTCACAAATTCAATATATCCTTTAATAACTGTAGGTCAAGGGCCCATATTCTTCAATTTCGGGGAATGGAATGCTCCCGGGAATCAGAAACACACCTGATTGGTCGAAATCTCAGTTTTCTCTCACTATCGGTCTGTTTTTGCACTAATGACTTTGTTCGTGAGCGGTTTTGCCGTCAGTTTGTTCTCCTCGTATAAGGCAGGAGAACAAAATCGCTCACAACTAATACCATTAGTGCCAAAACTGACAGAAATATGACAAAAAAATGAGAATTCGGCCAATCAGATGCGTTTTTAATTCCCGGGAGCATTCCCTTCCCCGAAATTCAAGAATAAGGGCCTAGTGCATTTATAGTTGGTGTTGACTACTATTCTTTTATTAGTATAGATTTGTTTTGTTTTCTTAAGAGCAGACCAGGATTCCAAAACTCAGATTAATTGTTGTTTAACATTATCATAATAAAAAGCATGTTTAAAAAACGTTTCTTTGAAAAGAGAAAACATGTAAGAATCTATTTAATAAAAAAACACGTGATAAAATTATGTAGCAATAGCTTTGTAATTTAATTTTTTTAAATATGTGTAAAATAATAAACTGTAGTTTTTTGGAATGAGCACAAAAAAAAACTATGCTTTATGCAAGACACCGGTATTATGGCCGTAAAGTATAAAAATAAATGAAATAGTAAATGTATTAGATGTTCTTACTGAAAATGCTAGATTCCCTCTGTAAAAATTATTTTTTTATTTTTGATAAAAAATTAGAATCCTACAAAAAAAGAATTTTGACAGAGGGAATCCAGCATTTCAGTAAGTACATCTAATACATTTACTATTTCATTTATTTTTATACTTTACGGCCACATATTTTTTGTGTTCATTCTAAAGAACTACAGTTTATTATTTTACACATATTTAAAAAAAATAAAAAATTAAATTACAAAGCTACTGCTACATAATTTTTTCACGTGTGTTTTCTTCGTGTTTTTTTATTAAATAGGTTCTTACATGTTTTCTCTTTTCAAAGAACCGTTTTTTAAACTTGCTTTTTAATATGATAATGTTAACTACAATTAATCTGAATTTTGGAATCCTGGTCTGCTGTTAAGAAAACAAAACTTATATACTTGTAACATTAAACATTATGTTTTCTTTTTAATTATTTTAAAGTTTCACTATCGTAATAGTGTTTGTGATATTTTATACTATTTACTTTATGTACGTTTTTATTTATTTATATATTTTAATACATGAAGGAAAAAAGTTAAGTAGAATTTAATTTGAAGCATGAATATTTTTAACAAATTATACATTAACTAAGGATGGCCCAATAAAGGACCGAAACGTCGGCATAGAGAAAAAATTATGTC
The DNA here is from genome assembly GCA_963921995.1 of Oxystoma pomonae. Lineage (NCBI taxonomy): Eukaryota > Metazoa > Arthropoda > Insecta > Coleoptera > Brentidae > Oxystoma > Oxystoma pomonae. Next base: position 121,393,119 of record OY998163.1, on the reverse strand, counting down.
TGTGTTTTATTAACCCGTCTCCAACGAACCAAAACCAGTAATATTAAAATGTTTCCGTCAATCGGTCAATATTATTGTCAATAACTGCAAACATTACCAACTAGGTTTTACCCTTTTTTTCCCATTTTTCTTGCTTTCCATGATCATAACGCTTTTTCCATGCACCGATTTTGATGAGATAAAACCTATGGCCTGCTCAGGAGAAACTAAGTAGTGAAACTCTCATCAAAATCCGTTCAGTAGTTTTTTCGTAATGCTGGAACAAAAAACAAACAGAAAAAAATTCTAAAAATTGGATTTTTGGTATCTATGTGCTAGAAACCATAAAGAAATGATCTCTCTAGAGATTTATTATATATATCTTATTAATTGTTTGAGGGCCGTTTAATCAACTATCTATCGACTCGATATTTTCCAAGCAGTGTAATTTCTCGAAAGTTGTTTAAAGAACGGCGTAAATTTCTTTTTAATATTTCACGTTTTAATTAAAGTTAATTTTAGCGGCTTCATAACTTCTTCGGCTGTGGTCTGGTCTTTTTTTTTAAACATTTCCAATTTATTTCGAGTTGGTTTTTGTGAAGAAATGCTCGGATAATTAATTTGGTGATGGTTTTAGTTGATGATTTAAAATAGGTTTTTAATAAGATTTTTATGTATTTTTCCATTCGACATTTAAAAAAAAATACATTAAAAATAATCAGTACTTTAGTGTTTATGATTGACTGGGCTTTCAGAATTTAACTTTCTAAACGGTGCTTTCTTTTTAGATAAAGAGTAGGATGTTTTGACTGTCACACTGCCTAACTATTTTTTTTATATTTAAAATAGCTCTGTTATTTTTCTACCAACGTTTAGTCAATAAATAATTTTCCAAACCCTTCAGTACAGCTTTTGTCTTTTTTTACTATGAAAATGGTGCACTCAAGCGAAAACTGCCAAAATTCTTCTATAGTATTAATTTTCTAAGCCCCCTTTTTTTTGCATAACAATGTCAAGAAGCTATACACTTGCGAAAACTAAAAAATATGCTGTAACTTTTTCTTTAGCAATTATTAAATCTCATGTAATCTTATGTGAGTTTTCCGTATCTTTTTAACCAATATTTAACTTTACGGAAAAAGAAACGGAAAAATTGTGTTTCGCAAATGCGCCTGGCAAAATATTTGTTGACGTTTTTGTAACCTCAACATAATTTGTTTTCTTTTAACTATTTTACGCAGTATTTATTACAAAAATGGAAAGTCTTTCACCAAATTTATTAAATGATCAATATTTAATAAATTTGGTGAAAGACTTTCGACATTTGTCGGAAAAAGAAGAATCCAAAATTTTGTAAACAAAAGGCCAAAACCTCGAGTGCGCGTGTCATTAGTGTCAATCGTAATGACTAAAGTTAAGGAAAAAGAAAAGGTTAAAGTTAAAGGAAAAAGTTACTGAAAAGAAAAAGGAATTTAACCATAAATCAGCCTTGTGTTTAAAAATCCTGAGAAACTGTTAGCTAGGTCCCGATTTTTCAAAAACCGTCAGAAAATCTCGCCTTGACAAAAAATCTAACAATTTTTAATCACAGTGCTTTTTTGTCAGAAGTAATTTGCTAATAATTTTTCAAATTGAATTTCTCAATACTGTTCCAGTAAATAAAAAATATGTCAATTTTAACTTTTGTAGTCAGTTTTTGTGAAAAATCGATTTTTTATTTAAAAATGTCTGTTATTAAACTTATTTTTGTGTGTAAACAAACCGTTATCTTACAAAACCATATATATAGTCACTGTTACTGTTCAAAAAATTCACACAAAAACCTTATTACCACTTTTTTGTCCGCAATTTTTGTATATTTTCGGTAAAAAGTTTTAATTTTTAAGTAAATTTATTATAAATGGTAAGTATAGCATTTAAATTACCAAGTTAGAATTGCTTCACAATATATACGCGAATTTTTTTGTTGAGAACTTGCCCTAGATCGTTATAAAAGTGATACTTAAAAACCCATTTAAAACCGGAAAAACTCGTCAAACTTTTTTAGCTCGTTTCATCCGATTCGTAGACACATAACAAACACATTAGCCAAAATGTCCGTGTTCATCCGAGTGTACACTTGTACGGCTTTTTTAAAAACTACACCATTAAGTTCTGCTGTTGGTGACAAAAAGCTAACGTTTTGTATTTGTTTGGCACAATCCGTGGATTTGTTAAATAAAAATGGGTAAAACCATATAACTATAAGATACTATAATGGCCCAAGTGCTACAAAATGTGTAACAATAATAACTTTGAAAAATAATTGAAAAATCAGGGTTAGCCCTGGGTAAGGCCAAAAACGAAAAATCTACTGCGCATGCCTGACGCAGTTTGCGCACGCTCAGTAGAGTTTTTGGCTCTCCACTTTTTTCCAGGTTAACTTGATTAGGAGGATTGCTACGGCTTTTTTTTGGAAAAATGCCGTTATAGTCTCATAATTATATGGGTAAAATACATAGAAATCATAAGTACAATTTGTGATTCCAAATATTTAACTAACGATATAAGTTCGGCCATTTTGATGGTAACTTCTCTTGAAATTCTCCTCTGTTCTATATGTTGAAACAGTGCCGTAGCAAGGTGTAGGCAGCGAAGCCACCAGCCTAGAGAGGCAGTGCCAGGGGGCGCCAAAATAAAAATTTAACCTAAACTAACATAAGTCACAATAAAAAATGTAATATGCACACAGGCCGATCAACTCCAACCGACTTAGTATCCTTTAATCCACCTTCGCCGCCACTTTCACTTAAAAATTACAAAAAATCCATTAGTTTTCTGTCAACATGGTGGCGAAGGTTGACAAAAAACGGTAGTTGATCGGCTTATGTGGAGAGTAGGTATCTCCATCTGAATCGCCCCCATAAAAAAAAGTAAATAATTTCAGTGCCTCTCTCGAGTCGGAGAGGCGCATAGCGGCCGGCTTCGTCATGTGTCTGATTCAAAAAAGGCAAATAACAGGGACGTGAAACTCTGGCGCAAAATTACAAGAAACACTGCAATTTACCTTCCATTCATAGTAGCCAATTCTATTGGTTATTTGACTCAAAAAAGTATGGATATCACATGACCCGTTTTGAAAGTCACTTCGACATTTTCTAGGCATAGGACACTGATAGTAGAAAAACGAATTTCTACTCTTAAGCAATTTTTAGCAACAGCATTCAAAACGTCTAAAAAATTACATATTTTGGATGGTTTCCTCAAAATTTTCACCTGCGGTGCATTTATGACATAATTTTATCAGGGTAGAGGGCTAGAACCAGCCCTACTCACGGATTGGTTTAAAAAAAGCATCAGGTTAAGCAGTGGCGTAGCCAGAGGGGGTTAACCCCCCCTCAAAAGGTCCAATCCAATCTACACATGATCACAGGCTCCACTTTTTGACCCTTTAATAAAGTTTGTGACGTGTGTTTGGTGTGATGTACTAAATTTTTATTGATTTACGCTTTTTAAAGGCGCGTAAATCAATTCCTTGCACCGCTCATGCCGTAACTTACCAGCGAGGGCTCATCAGGAAGTTTGAATTTTCTTTATTTCCACCCAAGATCTTTTGATCTTTTGTTTTTTAGTTTCTTTTCGGTTGAAGTAACTGATTTGGAGGTTTTTTTTAACTTCTTCTTTATTTTAATTGCCTGTGGAGCATAATCCTACTGGAAATATTAACACGCCAGGACGAATTCGTATTAGGTAACTTGGATAAGTAAGTACCAGTGCGGAACGATGCCTATTTGTGAGTGGTTCAAGGTTGGAAATCTAAGTGTATGATGGTGTTTAATGATGTATAGTGGAGGGTGACCAGTGTGAAACTACTGATGAGCCCACGCTGGTTACCCAGGGCGAAACATCGTTTATTCATTTCTCTTTTCGCTTTGATCTTTTGTGTGTTCCTTGTGGAATACTCATCCAAGTTTGAATTTTCTTTATTTCCACCCAAGATCTTTTGATCTTTTGTTTTTTAGTTTCTTTTCGGTTGAAGTAACTGATTTGGAGGTTTTTTTTTAACTTCTTCTGTATTTTAATTGCTTTAGGAGCATAATTCTACTGGAAATATTAACACGCCAGGACGAATTCGTATTAGGTAACTTGGATAAGTAAGTACCAGTGCGGAACGATGCCTATTTGTGAGTGGTTCAAGGTTGGAAATCTAAGTGTATGATGGTGTTTAATGATGTATAGTGGAGGGTGACCAGTGAAACTACTGATGAGCCCACGCTGGTTACCCAGGGTGAAACATCGTTTATTCATTTCTCTTTTCGTTTTGATCTTTTGTGTGTTCCTTGTGGAATACTCATCCAAGTTTGAATTTTCTTTATTTCCACCCAAGATCTTTTGATCTTTTGTTTTTTAGTAACTATCACATAAATTATGATCTGGTATGTGAGCCTTTTCAGATGGATGTCTTGGAGGTTAGAAGGACGTACACCGATATTTTGACTTTTTTTTTAAAATTTTGAATGGTTTATATCACTGTCCAGCTATCCTTCAGCCCATTAATTTTAACATTAATCAAAGACATCAGGACTCTCCTATGTTTCGTATTCCCTGTCATCACGCCAACTATGGCTATTTTTCTCCATTAACTCGTACTTTAAGATTATTTAACACCCATAGTCTTGATCCCTTTGCTAGTAGTCTTCGACCATTTAGGACAAAATTAAAAGAAGTTATTTAATCCTAAATCCTAGTCACTAAGTGATACTGTATTTTTATATATATTTTTTTTAATTATTTTTGTTATTGTTTTGTATTTTTTATATTGATTTTTGTTGAATATTTTATCTAAGTTAGTGTCTTGCCATGCTGCTATTTCAAATTTTATTATTATATAATTTTTTTTTGTAAAATGGCTTAGCCGTAGAAATAAATAAATAAAATAAATAGGTAGGTAGTTAAATTATTAAATGATGAAACCCCCCTAATAGTCGATTTTTGGCTACGCCACTGGGTTAGGTTAAGGGGAGCAAAATCCCTTGTTTAACTACACTAAATTTGGCCCTAAATACTGCACTGGAACTTGGGAAAATTTTATTACTTTTTAAATGAATTGCGAAAAAAACTCTTTAAAATTAACCAAAAAAATGAAAACAACCCTCACGAAATGGATTAGTAGCTTACGGCCGTGGCAGTGATGCTGGTTAATAACACAACGGCATGACGTTTCATCATTGAGCAAAAGCAGTAATTACCACATCCCTATTATATTAACAATAAAGAAACAATAATTTTGTTATGGCAAACTAAATGACCCTGCTAGAAATCCTTATATAAATATTTGGTTAGATCTTTTTAACAGTTTTATTTTCGAAACACGTAATCCATTTTTAGTTTTCGAATCCACGTATTTCTAGTTTCTACTATAAAAAGCTTGACCTTAATTCACTTCGTTATTCTTTTGCGGTTCTACACATACGCCTGTATAGCTCGGTACCATAAGAATAATAAGAAAGAACAAGCGTGAGTGTTTGCCCTTGGTTTATAAACTTGATGTTGGCTTTTGCGCTTTTGTCTTGTAACGTGTTCCATTGACAGGCACTTTTTCAGTTTTCCTGTTCCATTGGAGAACTGACACCTTTAGTGTGGCACCGAGTGCCGCTTTTTCGGCACCGGCTCTCACTGCCACACACAAAACTGTTTCCCGCCATTAAAAATTCCAATTGCGAACAGCGAAAATAGCAAGTGCAGGAGATTTTTGTTCATTTTCTTCGATGCTGAGTGCTAGCAGCGATGAAGATGACGAAGAACAATTTTGTACCACACATCATCGCAGAGAAACCCCAAAAATAAAAACATCGAAATATGGTTTGTAGGTACTCTTGTTTTCAAAAAAAACGCATACAAACATTTTTCCTATCTCGCAAAATTTACTTTTCTAACTGTGTATGCAGTACCTTCTCCATACAGACAGATCAACTCCTACCGATTTAGTATACTTTAAACCACCTTTGCCGCCGTTTTCACTGAAAAGTGACAGAGGATGTTATGTTGCTATCTGTGCAAATGTTTTACGCAAACAACGACTTCGTTTGCCAGCAGGACAACTGTCCCGTGCATACGGCTAATGTTATTCACCAGTGATTTGAAAACAATAATATTGCAACTCTTCTTTGGCCATCCAACAGCCCTGATCTCAACCCAATAGAAAATTGGGGTAGTAAACTTAACAAAATTATTTATCAGAGAAACTGGAGGCCCAAAAATGCTGAAAAGTTAAGCGATGCAATTCATCACGTATTGGAGGTGCTCTCAGAAGATCGTGAATATTTTCAAAATTTAAATTTTTCAATGCCCAGGCGTTTGCAGAGTGTTATTAAAAAGAATGGTGCGCCCACTAAATACCAATTTTTGTTGTTGTTTTAAGCAATATTTAAAATTTAGTTGTTTCCATTCCGTTGTGTTATTTTGAATCTATCGCTTTTTTCATTTTATTATCGTCATTTTATCCACCCCAAAATGAGTGGTCGCTCTCCTTAAAGACCAGCCGTCTTCTGTAACTCGAGTGATGATTACTCTTTTGCAATTAATAAAGATGGTTTTTAAATAAATTTATGTGCTGTTTAAAAAGCGATTTTTGGTATCAATAAATAATTATATCCAAGATTAAAACATGATTTTAGAAACAAGAAAATTGCATTGGTGCATGATTGGTGCATTGGAATTGGAATATGAAATGCACGGTTTGAAAGCAGATTTTTCTAGATAGTAAATAGTAGTTTAGATAAAAAGCATGTTATGATGGTCATGAGTTAGTTTACTATACTTGAGGCGTCTAGGATCAAAACCCGCCAAATCTATTTTACCAAAATGTTCAAAAAGAGACAAAAACTGTTTAACTAACTTATGGTAACAATTTTGGATTAGGTTTGGGTTTATAACTTTTTTAGCAACTCGAGAATCTTTTAATACAAAAAAAAATAAAATAAACCTTGTCAAAAATTTACTAATCGTAAATAAAAAATGGATTTGATTTGGTGGCTTTTGGTATTAAACAAACTGGACTTGGTGTCGCTAATTTATTTTAAAAATGTTATAATATTTTTAAATGTAAAAAATTAAACAATTAAATCCGGAATCACTACTACTGCTTCAAAAAGGTCGTTATGGTCCTCCACATCAGTTTCATTATTTTCTTCCCCATTATTACCTTCTAGATATTTTTCCAACACATGCTTATAATAATTCAGTCTAGGAAAATCTTTTCATTGTGATCCGTAATGTTAAAAAAGTTAAAAACGTGAAAAACACCACTAACCACTGATATCGAACGATAACGACTGGCAACAACAAGAAAAATAATAATGGCCTTCTATTGTCACGTGATCACTAGGAACAATCTGACTGGTTAATTTGGAATTGGCGGCGTTTGAAAATAAACAATGTTGGATTTGGGGGAATTTTCATACTGTAGTTTAAGAGGGACTAGGTAGTTTTTGCAACTGTAGTACTAGTCACATTGATATATGTTAAGTAGGAGAATATTTTGCTGTATAGAACAAATTTTTGATCAAAACTGGATTTGGCGGGTTTTGATCCTAGAGGCCTCACTTTACCTACGACCAATGAAAATATCATCATAAATATCAGAAATTATTAAAAATACCAAACGCGAACACTCTTAAGTCAACAACCTTCATAACCTGAAGTTTCAATGAAGTTCTATCCAAACCGTCAAAACAAATAAGGTTAGTAAGGGACTTTTCATAAATTCTTTTAAAAACTAGGTTTTTTTTTCTTAGAAATGCATAATATGTCAATTTAGCGGGACTTATTTTTGGTTAGGTACTAAAATTATGTTGGATTTATTTACGTTAAATAAATACTTATTGTCTTAAAAATATTAAAAAATAATTCACATTTTTGCGGCAATTAGTGCTGTTATGAAAGAGAGTCTCATCGCTGGTCACGCCATCTTGTGGTTTACGTTTAAACTCTATTATTAGGGAGTACAAGCCAAACCACCGCGTAAACGTAACGTAGCTCTGAAATTCAGCGTTCTCATTGCTCAGATTCGACAGAAGTTGTCAATCGTACGTCGACCGTGACTGATTTTCATGAGATACGGGCGCTAGCGACACTAGGGTGGCGTATCGTTACGTTGCGTCGCTTGATACGGTAGCTGAGATTGCGTCAAGGTCGTAAATACAATGCGGGGAATTGTTTCTAGCAACACTGTACAGAAAATCAATTTAACTCGACCTGATGTTTTTGCAAAATTTTACGTCATTGAATTTATTTTCAATGGCAACGCGGATACTTTATTTATGTTTATCCACAGTGGGACACCAAAGGTTTTTTAGCACCGGGTCAAAAATTTGGGGCTAGGTTACTTATTTTGACTTTTAGCGTTGTGCGCCGCTAAAAAACGAAGTAAAATACGACGAATTACCTGCTAAAAAACGCTACCTAACTACGTATTAAAGTAATTGGGTGTAATGTTTAAGGTTGCATTTACAGGTGCATTTATAATTGAATTGGAAACACTTCCCCTAGCTGATACCGACAACAGATGAACTTAAAAGCATGCAGATTTAAAATTGGCTACTGGCGCTAAACGAAATAATCGTATTCTATTTTAAACAGGAGCCTCAACGACTAGCAAGTCTTTCCAACCTCTAAATAGAGCTTTACTGAACTGTTTTGTTAGTACTCAAGTATCCGTGTGTTTTTGAAACTGAGTTTCTAAAATCTATCCTTTGCAGGCCAAGATTTCACTAGTACACTTGCACATAACTATGCCGCAATAATTTAAATTTAAAAAAAAATGGGTGATTCAAATAAAAACCGAATGTTTCTATATGAATTCCTAGTAATCCCAGCCAGCCAGTAAAGTTCTCTTGATTCTTTGATAAACCAGGGGCTCGATTCTGAACGTAATAGAACGATCATACCCTGAGAAGTGATCCATCGCACAAAAGTCATGCGAACAACGCACGGTGGTCGATTTTCAGAAAAACGCGGACGTAACTTGAAAAACTAAAAAGTTCAAAATGTGTCTAAATTTGCCCTTATATGGTTGTCAAGATACTAGGCGAATAGTTGGCCAAAAAATAAACTATGGTTTTTACGAGTTTGATATTGCGCATCAGTATTCAACATCAAATTTCAAATAGAACATAGACATAGGGTATGTTATATAAAAATGCTTGGAATTTCAAAACAGAATGAAAAAATGCAATAATATACTAAGTGTTTCATTTGAAAGTTTTGGTTGGCATTCTTTTTAATATACCCTATATACATAAAATATACTATTATACTATAACACACACATATTTATGTCAATTAATTTAAATTAAATTGTATTGTTCTAAACTAACTTTAGCCAATTAATAAATATGTATTTTTACCTTCTTAAAAATGTGTTAAGGTAAATGTGAAAATTCACACGATCATCCTGTGTATCAGCTAAAAACGAATAAATGCTTACTTATTTAAATATTCTAAACTATTCATTTTCTTTTAATGTCCGCGTTTTTAAAAAAATCGACCACTGTGCGACGTCGTACTTTACGAGACGGTCAAGTTGGCCGTAGCATGCGCATTAGCGAGTAAAATATGGATCGATCACGTGATGGTTTCATCCAATAGCGTGCTCTGAAATCATATGAGTGACGTTTTTCACACGAGCTTTCCTACAAGTCCATACTACTGGGTCTAGTCAAGAGAACGGCTTCGCTCAAAAATTGTTGTTCGAGACAGCTCTAAGCGTGCCCATAATACATTGGTGATTCTTCGATCGTCTCGTCACTGCTTTTAAGCGCGTTTGTTGGCTTCCCTTCTCTCAGGTGAACGATCACTTCCTATGACTTCCAGAATCGATACCCAGGGGTAATGCTCGCGCAGCGCTTGACCTTTTTCGGCGAGCAACCGCACACGCGGAGTGGTTTCATATTTTTTTAGAAGAATGTTTTTGAAAACGTAAAAATACTCTTCTGACCCACTGCGGCCCGATTTAACGTTTGTTGACAAAACACTTGCAGTTACCATGGAACCGTATAAATTTTGCGATCTATCGGCCAACACTTGAACTCCATGTGTCTCCCAAATTCAATAAAGTGTGATTGATTGATCGGTTTTATTTTCCGGAGTGCACAGACTTTTACAAAAAAACGAAACTTAGTTTTTATTTTCGCTAAAGCAACGAAATATAAAAAGGAAAAACGTAATCCAGAGGAAATTGTGGGTATTTCTCTATTTCTTTTTGTAAATCAGGTTTGTTCTAAACCGCTATTATTTTGAGGCTTTTGGGATAGATGACAGATCAGAGCTTTTATTTTGAAGAAAAATTATTGAAAATTTTTAAAAATCCTTCAGATATTTTTGTTAAGCATTTAAAAATGATCACCCCTGCAAAATTTCAGCTAATTCTGATGTTTAGTTTTCCCTGTGCACTCTCGCAAAAGATTAAAATATTAAAGAACAAGGCGTTGACAGTACTTTTTTTTTACTTAAAATCTGGGGAGAAACTATAGCCGTAATCGAGGTGGAAACGCCCATCCCATCTTTGCCGGTTTTCTCCAATGAGAGCGCTGGATTTTACAGCTATACGTTACGGTTACTCGGTGGTTTGGATTTTACTCCCTATTATCCTATAATCCTGACCGTAAACGAGCGATTAAAATCTTTTTGAGATGGTCTTAAAATTAGTATTGTAGTATAACATACCTACTCAGATCCATTTAACAAAATTAAAATAAAACAACCAAAATTAATAAAAGCACCTACGTTGTTACACCCACTCAACATAATTTTATTTGCCCCATGTGCCTGACAATAACAAATTTAGGGAGGCTTGAAGAAAATTTTAAAAATACTCCTAATTTATTAATTCAAATAAAATCAATTCTGCTGTCCTAAAACTCACGAGTAAAAAGAGTACGGCAGATAAACCCTCGATCTGAATTCCAAAAATCGAGTCATGCTGTGCCAGAAATTAAATTACAAATAATAATTAAATTACTGAATAATTAAAATTCCTATCTCAGTACTAAAATTTGTCGTTCTTCATGTATAACAATACATTCAAAACTGACAAGTTTGTGGTTAGTTAGCTGGACATCGCCAGAAGGTACTGAGGTCCCATACGGTAGGCTACTTAGCTAATAGGTTATATTTTGGGCTAATATCTATAGACTATACTTTTACTTGCTAGGATATTCCCTCAATCAAGGAAGGAAAATGTTAGTAAATTCACCAAGGCCCTTTTCTTACATCCTGAGTCATACCAAAAATATATGATATATCTATTTCATAGATCTTTGGTCATACAAACTAAAATCCTAGCACAAAAAGACAGCAAATGATTTGGTATAATTTAATAAATCTGCATGTTTACATCATAAAAGGATTCTATTAAATATACAGATGTTATACTCCAAAACAGCAAATATAATAAAAATGAAAGAACACTTTATTTGATAACTTCTACTATCTCTTGATTCCGAATCTCGTAAAACGCACACACACACACATAAATGCTTCTTTTTTGTTGTTTTTTTTATTAATACCTGTAGGATGCTACAAAACGAAATAAAAGATTTAATATATTTTTTTTTTAATCGGCAGTTTTCTCTAGTATTATTAGTTGATCGTAGGTAAAAGTATTTTCAAAGCTTTGGAGATTATATTTCTTTACGGAGATAGATTTCCAATCTCAAATGATACTCTAAATTAAATGAAAAGAAAGTAAAACATCAAAATAGCCCGTCGATGGAAGTGATTATCATTTGCTTATTTCTTATATTATGTGATTTCCTGTATAAAATTAGCGTAGTCGACAGTAAAACAAGATGTTGTAACTAGATATATGTGCTTACTTGTAATAATAAATAAGTTAAAATGGTCATCTCCATCGAGATTATCTTCCTAAAAAAAATAACTTTTCATCTTCATCATCACACATATTTACATTGTATAGGGTTGGCCTCAAAATTCCGCACTTTTTGGATTGGCTATAACTTGTGACATAAGTGCTCGATTTTTAAAGATATTCGTTTTTTAGAAAGATAAAACGTGATACTTTTTTGATTCAGTTAAAAATTTTAAATTTCTCAAAAATCAAAGATGGCGGACAGTTTTAAAAAATGCGTAATTTTCACCCCCCCCCCTGAAAAAAATTTATGTGCGACAATGAACAAACTCTAAAGTTTTTACTACAAACGCTCATTGTTTATGTGTATATTAACGTATCAGTTAATTAAATCGGTTAAGAAATGAAAAAATTATAAGCTTTTAGATTATGAGGGTTTAAGCTTAACATTGGAAAAAAAATCACAAAATTACATATTTTTTCAATTTGCTATAACTTCTGGCCTGACTACTTAATTAAAAAAAATATTCTTCAGGGAGACAAAACATGAGAGTTGCGTCCGTTTGTTCAAAATTTGACATAAAAAAAAATCAAGATGGCGGATAATTTTAAAAAAAGTTAGGTTTTACACACCTATTTTTTTTTTTAGTAAGACACTGTACAAAATAAAAATTAGTTTTTCCAAATCTCCATTTTTTCTTCGTATATCGAGGTATCACCTAATTAAATCGGATAGGAAATAAAAAACTAATGTGTATTTAGAATGTATGTAATGATGTGATTTTTTTCAATGTGAAGCCAATGCAATCAAATAGAATTAAATGATACTTCAATATATACAGAAACAATAAACGTTTGTAGTGAAAGCTTTAGAGTTGGTTCATTGTCGCACATAATTTTTTTTCAGGGGGGGTGAAAATTACAAATTTTTTGAAACTGTCCACCATCTTGGATTTTTTAGAAGTTTTAAATTTTTAACCGAATCGAAAAACACCCACGTTTTATCTTTCCAAAAAGCCGAGTTAAAATCGAGTAATCAAGTCAAAAGTTATAGCCAATCCAAAAAGTGCGGAATTTTGTGGCCCACCCTATATATATTTTGATTAATGGTAAAGCCATGATGACTCTTAAAATAATTTTCTTAAATACCGGTAAAATTATTTTTAGATGTGCTAAAATACACTTTAGTAGGACACGTTTTTTGGTAAATTTAAAGACTGTAAAGAACTTTGATTGAAAGAAATTAGTACCACCTTATGTTTTACACACTTTACACTTTGAAAAATTACAATTTTTGCTGTTTTTTGTATAAAAATGACAGACAGATGACATAACAGAAATTTTTAGTGAACATTTGACTTATATGTCCATCTTTCTCTCAAATGCATTTTTTATAGCCTACTGTCTCTCTTCAACAACCTTAAATATTTTTGCACGTCACTAAAATATCTCTCCATCTACCTCTAAAATTCTGCCCTCTCTCTCTAAATATTTTTCATTTTAACAGAGAAAAAATGTTTTTTGGCAGTACTTTTTTTGAGCGCCTAAAAAACAGTGAAAACTTGAAAAATTTGAGTTTTTTATTCTAGAAATCGAAACTCTGAAAGAAAGCTTTAAAATGTGACCAATATCATAGCATAAAAATGTAAAAAAACGTATTAAAAAACTGCTTCATTAAAAATGTTACCCCTTAAATTATGCTAAAATATTTTAAGCCTTAAATTACCATCACGGCTTGACCTTAAACAAAACAAGCACTGACGCTCCACGAGCTATTGGCAATCATGCCAGAAAACGTGCACTTAGCGCATCATAAACTGCACTCGTTTTCAAATGGAATGGCAAAACTCGAGTAGTGCAATCAAATAGAATACGAATGTTGCCCTCAGTGCGCACCAGTGCATCAAACGGAAAACACTATTTGAATGTCGACTCCAATGTCATCTCCATGCAACACCGTTCTCAACTAAAAAGCCAGTTAACTCATTTTCGTTTTAGTATCCTTTGTCCATGTTTTACTTGTCAATTTGGTTATAAAAATGGCAGCCACGGTAGGCTAAAGGGCACTGAGGCGCTTGGAGTTAACAGGCTTTTTAGTTTAGAACGGTGTTGCTCCATGCAATGTCGAGTTTATAGACCAAGTCTAGACACTCTCGATTACAAATTGAATCGGACCAATAACAATGTCATGTCAGCCGGCATATTGAAAATGAATCCGGAGACTTTGGAATAAACGATACATAATCGAGTCAAAAGTTTGCAGTTAAAACAAAATGTTCCAAACATATTACTATTAAATACTGTAATGGCCCAAGGATCACAAAATGTGTAACAATAATAACTTTGAAAAACAAAGAAAATAATATAAAAATCAGGGTTGACCCTGATTTTTATATTATTTTCGACGAAGACGACAAATTTATTGCGCATGCCTGTCGCAGTCTCCTGGCACCCAGAAGAGGCTTTGGCTCTGCAATGTTTCCAGACTAACTTGATTAGTATCGCTACTGCTTTTTTTTCGGAAAATGCAAGGGCAGGACAGTTATAGTATCTTTTATTTATATGGTTCCAGCCCACCGAATGTGTGAAAGCCATGGCTATCTAGATAAAAAGGATTAAATTTTAGCGACAAATTTGAACGAAATTTCATTTTTATATTTGCAAGATTCAAAAATTAAGTTCAAAATCTAAAACTTTTATATAATACATACAAGTCCCACTATTACTTTATGATTCCAAGCCTAGACGTTATTACCAGCAGAAGCAAATCTATTTTTGTTTTGTTTATTTTGATTCGAGTTTCCCTATTTCATCTGTTTTTGGTAGTGTTTGAGTAACGGGGAATATTTGTTAGTTTTGTAGATATTTGGTTTACATCTCTATAACTCTTTGGGTTCACTATACTAATAAATGATAATTATGTTTAGTCAAGTTTTATCACGTAAAAATTTGAAACGTTTCTGAACTTCATTTTATTTAATTTTATTTTGTAGCCTTTTTTGTTACAGTTAACTTAATTTGTAGCTGTTGCCGTATACGAGATATTTTTATTTCATTATAATGGGCCAAATATATAGGCCAAATCTATTATTTACCAAGGCACCGACACACTTTAATCGTTGTTGCATAGACCAGATTTTGGCTCTCATTTGACGTCTTAAAACATTTTGTAGCTGATGCCGTTTACGAGATATTTTTATTTTGTTTTAATAGTCCAAATGTACTATGTGATATATTTTTCCCAACCCAACCCTAGGAATATTTTAAAAACCTTTAATACGTGATCCCCTCAAACAAGCCGAGCTACAAAATTATCCAACAAGTGTGAAAAGTTACTCTTTTCCGCACGCAATTGCAGAGGGCCGAACGATGTTTATATGAACTTTCTAACTTTAGCAGAATTGAAGTTATGGGGTGGCCCCTCAGCTTAACGATTAAGCTAGAGGGGTCGCGTTATCTCGAAAACGGCTACAGCTACAAAATTAATTTAACCGTAACAAAATATCTACAAAAAGACTACAAAATGTACCGGCGTTTATTATAAAGTTATTTAGGATGTCAAAACACTATAATAAGCAGCTTACCCAACAAGTGTGAAAAGTGACTCTTTTCCGCACGCAATTGCAGAGGGCCGAATGATGCGATAGCGGCCAGCTATTAAGTGCGTTTTCGCGCATATTATTAGTACTTAGCATTATAGCGGTTTCCATTGGTAAAACTGGTGCGCCACCAGTGCACAACTTTTTCAGTTTTCATGTTTCATTGGCAAACTGATAATTTCGTTTTTGCACCGAGTGCAACTTTTTCCGCACCGCATTATATTTTAAGTCAAAACCCACTAATCAACCTCAAAAAGAGTTTTTGAATGGTCCTAAGCTACTTTTATATACATTAAGGTCGTAGTTACAATCTGGGTAATTATTTTTAGCAACACTGTCCTGGAAATCAACTTAACTATGTCGACCTAATTTTTTTGCAAAATTTTACGTCATTGAATTTGTTTTCCATGGCAATGCGGAGACTTTATTTATATCTATCCACACTGGGACACCAGAGATTTTTTAGCACCAGATCAAAAATTTGGGGTTAGGTTACTTATTTTGACTTTTTGCGTTATGCGCCGCTAAAAAACCAAGTAAAATACTAAAGTAAAAGAAGACCATTTATTGCAGAATTACCTGCTAAAAAGCGTTACCCAACGATGTATTAAAGTAACTGGGTGTAATATTTAATGTTGCATTTACAGGTGCATTTATAATGGAATTGGAAACACTCCCGCTAGCTGATACCGACAACAGGTTAACTTAAAAGCATGCAGATTTAAAAATCGGCTACTGGCGCTAGACAAAATAATCGTATTCTATTTTAAACAGGAGCGTAAATGACTCGCAAGAGTCTTTCCAACCTCTAAATGGAGCTTTTTTATTAGTACTCAAGTATTCGTGTGTTTTGGAAACTGAGGTTCTAAAATCTATCCTTTGCACTCCAAGATTTCATATGCACACAACTATAATGCTGAAATAATTTAAATTAAAAAAAAAAATGGTTCAATCAAAATGAGGTACGGGCGCCGAATGTTTCTATGCGAATTCCTAGTAATCCCAGCGAGTCAGTAAAGTTCTCTTGGTTCTTTGATAGACTCGGGATAATGCCTGCGCCGCCCTAGGCCTTTTTTGGCGGGCGACCGCACACGCGGAGTGGTTTCATATTTGTTTTAGAACAATGTTTTTGAAAACGCATTTTTGAAAGATAAACCCTCGAATGGTTTTCTGTCAGAAAACGTAAAAATACTCTTATGTCCCACTGCGGCCCGATTTAAAGTTTGTTGACAAAACACCTGCAGTTACCATGAAAAAATAATTTAAAATTTTGAAAAATCCTTCAGATATTTTTGTTAAGCATTTAAAAATGATCACCCCTGCAAAATTTTAGCTAATTCCTATATTTAGTTTTCCCTGTGTACTCTATCAAAAGATTAAAAAATTAAAGAACAAGGCGTTGCCAGTTGTACATTTTTTTATTTACAATCTAGGGAGAAACTATAGCCTTAAGTGAAGTGTTTTAATGAAATGAGTGTTCTGGTTTGGATGCGATTTTTTCCATTCCATTTAACTTAAAAAGTGTCGCACTATAAAGGCAAACTACTTGATAAATAAGAGCTACATTCATCCCAAAATCTAAGTAGAAAACGGTACAAATTTTGTTGCTAAATTAGCCAACATTTGACCTATTATTATTCTTTTAGGACTGGTTTTCTGAACCCATATAACTATGAGATACTATAAAGGCCCTCCCCTTGTATTTCCCTATGATAAAAACCGTAGCAGAAACTCCTTTGGCCGGGGCCAATGACTAAATGACCGGCTCTAATGCGCATGCGTCAGCTGGAAGTGCGCTGAACAAGATATGAGGTGATTCGAAGTTACAGACTCGCGCAGGCTCAGATCAAGCCGTCTTTATCCCATTGGCCATGTCATGGCAATCTAGATTTGGACCGTAAACGCTACGATTTTCTCGCATCCTGGGCCTTTATATACCTAAAGGTCATATAACTGAACCCAAAATTCTGCTTGGGGTATCTCCTAGTTATGTGATTTTAACTAGTTTTACCGCTTGATTAAACGATTTTCAAAGGCCTTTGGAGATGACTGTATATAGTGCAAATTTAATTATAAACGATACTACACCATCATTTCAGTCAAATTAGGAACCCGTAGCTCTTCACCTCCTTCATTGTGCTCTCTAAATTAAATCTTTCAACATTCACGAAAGTAAACTGTGAAATTTTGGCTGTACCCTTTGCTTGTCGATACACCCCTATCGTGTTCCATGTAGTGCACGGCATTATCTCACACGTCTGCATTTTAATCAGTGACGTAATGAAACGTGTCTATTTATTAGTGAGCCTGATTAAAGGAAGAGTAACAGCATGGAGGATAATGATCTTTTTTGAAATTATATTATCGTGAGTGTAGTTGATTAGAGTAAGTATCTAGTTGGTTTATTTTGAATATGTTTGCAGAGGCAAATATGGACTCTTCCAAATGGGGGGAGGAATGTTGAGTTGTGTCAGATAAAGCTGATTATTTCAAAAATTTATTATAAGCAATTCATATTTAAATAAAAAGAAAAACACGTTTTTTAGGTAAGGCCCTGTCTTTTTCCGATTTTATTATTTATTATATATATTATTATGATCACTATCAAAAAGTTGGTCCGATTTAGTGTACTTCTCATTTCTTTGAGAGCAACAGTTGTGCCTGTGAAGCAAGATGGGAACGAAGTACCGAAAAAGGACAATGGACGGAAAGAATTATTACCGACAATAAAACATAAAAAAATGGATTACTCTATGACACAAGTTCTAACGGGACATGGATCTTTTAGGAAATACACAAAGCGAATAGAGAAAACGGACGACATATGTCGTTATGTCAAAGAATAGATCACGCAGAACAAACGTCAAGACACGATCTACAAAGAGAGATTTTGACCATACCCAAGCAACAATTATAATTGATTTCACTGGTGGCACTGTCATTCAAAAGTGGCAACGTTCCTGCCAATGGGCATAAATATGGCACCATAATCTTAATTTTCTTGTGACAGTGCACACTGGTTTGAATTTGGTCTGTGGCAGTTTTGATAGTTGAAAATGTTAACTTTTAAACATTCTCTCGAAATTTTAGATATCCTGCAGAGGCAGTAACATTGAAAGAAAATTTTTAATCTGCAGCATATGTGGCGCCCTGTTTTATTTTTAATCCTCATGCGAAAAGTATTGTCAGTTGTTCCGATTGTCCCATGAAACTTAAAAAATGATCAATCGGCAAGAATATGGCACCAATGCAATGCCTACTCTCTTTTATTTTACCATTGCCATTACTAAGAGATTAAATATTTTGTGAACGTGCTTTGGAGTGTTTTCGACCCATCTATCCGCATCGCCCAGGCTGAAAAGTTGATGTTTTATTTAAATTCGTTAAACTACATTTTCGGCACGTTTGGCTTGCTTGTCTAATTCGGCATGAATTTTATACCAAAATGATTGGGAATTCAGTATTTAATTTCAGTTTAATCTTTACATGGCAGGGGTCATGTATTATGGGTTCACCATTAGGTTGCCACCAACGATCAATAAAACGTGGTTTTTAAATGTTGGCTACCGGAACCTTTCCGTCACTCTTTTAAAACTTCTAAAACACTTTAATGAAAAACTGCAATAATAGTAGTTCTGAACAATTAATTACCTACTTATAAAACTCCTCCTTTTGGGTCAGTTAGCATTTTATTACCTTATAATATATTCAAATATTGACAACACGTAATACCGATTAGGGACTTGTCGTCCCATAAAGTCAGAATAGCCTGACTTAAAGTCGGCACTATTTTTGACAGTTCCTTTATTAAAGGTCGGCATAAGCCTTGGCAAATCATAGACAGAAATCGTTATTGAACCAAAGAAAATTTACATTTCTTCAAGGAGGTTCTTACTCTTATCTTAAGACTGCAATAATATGTTACATTTTTGTCAGGTACATTAAGAAATTAAAATTAATTTACTATGTTGGAAATTTGGAACCTTTGGTTGCACTAAAACAAAATTATGTTTGTTTTCCACAAACCAAAACTACACTTTTTTGCTCTCGACGCGCGTTTCGCTAACAACGTTAGCATCATCAGGAGACGATAAACAATGAACTAAATTAATCTACGCTCTATCTTATATACAATCCTTTAGTGGGCGGAGATAAGACTAATAATTTGTGATTGATCACGATTTTTAATCCTATCTCCCCTCAACCAAAGAATAAAGTGTACTATGGTGATGATTTCCATACTTTCATATGCATTCAAAAGTCTTTTGTTTGGTACACTTTTTAGAAGTTTTAGGTTATCTAATGTGAATCTATGATTGTTTTCAAAAGCATGCTCGGCCACACTTGACTTTTCTGTTCTTCCGTATTTTAAGTGTGCTAAGTGTTCTTTAAAACGTGTTTGAATAGAGCGTCTCGTTTGGCCAACATATTTTTTGTCACAATCCATGCAACTAACAAGTCCCAAAGAACCCCTTACCAAAAATGATTAACGAAGTAAAAAACACAATTAAAAAATGTAACAATATAATTACTGACAATATTAAATATAAACTACAAGTAAGCAATCCCATTATGCCGAAACTGTATTGTCTTCCGAAAATCCACAAGCCTGGAAAATCGGTTAGACCTATAGTTTCTGCTGTAGGATCACCTACTTACAACATTTCGCAATGGCTAGCAAACGAGTTTGAAAATTTACCGATAAAGGAAAAAGGTTTTTCTGTTCAAAATTCCCTTGAATTTATCAACAAAGTTAAAGATATTTCACTCCAAGAAGGTGAAATTTTAATCTCGTTTGATGTTAGTTCATTGTTCCCTATTGTGCCGATCCCCAATACCTTACAATACCTGGAGGAACTACTAAGAAAAAACAATCTAGAAGACAAACAGACTTTAGAATACCTATCTTTAACAAAACTCTGCATGAATCAAAATTACTTTCAATTTAAAAATAACTACTACCAGCAATTAGAAGGAACCACAATGGGTAATAGTTTATCACCTTTTATCGCAAACCTATTTATGAGCAAATTTGAATCAGATATAAGTAAAGAATTTGAGTATTTCCCCAGAGTATGGTTCAGGTATGTAGACGATGTGTTTGCAGTATTCAACACTAAAGTAACTAGTGTTGAAAATTTTATGGAAAAAATAAATAACAAATTTCCCACTATTAAATTTACTTATGAAACAGAGAACAACGGTACACTGCCATTTCTAGACACTTTAGTTATAAGAAATAAAAATAAATTGGACTTTGACCTATACAGAAAAGGCACGGCCACCAACAGGTATATTCCAAATGACTCTTTTCATTGCTTACAACATAAGCTTGCAAGTTTGCACTTTTTAACATATAGATTAGTAAATTTCCCCTTAAACAAAGAAAGATTTGAAGCAGAAAAGAATAGGATTAGGAATATAGCTGGCGAAAACGGTTACGACGAAGGCTTAATAAATAAGCTGATAAATAGACATTCTTTTCAAAAGACCTTTCGGAATTCTACCTTTTTCAGACAAAAAGATACCTGCGACTCAAAATTTGTATCAATTCCTTATAATCCTAATTATACGAAAGGATTACACAAAGTATTTAATAGCACCGGTCTTAAATTAGTATATCAATCCGGTAACACAATAAGAAGCTTACTAGGAAATCCCAAGGATAAAAGTACAGTTCTAGAAAAAAGTGGAATTTACGAAATTAGTTGCATGGATTGTGACAAAAAATATGTTGGCCAAACGAGACGCTCTATTCAAACACGTTTTAAAGAACACTTAGCACACTTAAAATACGGAAGAACAGAAAAGTCAAGTGTGGCCGAACATGCTTTTGAAAACAATCATAGATTCACATTAGATAACCTAAAACTTCTAAAAAGTGTACCAAACAAAAGACTTTTGAATGCATATGAAAGTATGGAAATCATTAAATCCAGAAATAGTTTAAATAAAGATAGAGGACCCATCCCGTTTAGTACACTTTATTCTTTGGTTGAGGGGAGATAGGATTAAAAATCGTGATCAATCAAAAATTATTAGTCTTATCTCCGCCCACTAAAGGATTGTATATAAGATAGAGCGTAGATTAATTTAGTTCATTGTTTGTCGTCTCCTGATGATGCTAACGTTGTTAGCGAAACGCGCGTCGAGTGCAAAAAAGTGTAGTTTTGGTTTGTGGAAAACAATCATAATTTTGTTAAAATTAATTTAGTTACCTATAATTCATAAAAAAAAACAATGCCTAAAAGGACAATAATTAGGGACTTTTCGGTACGTAAGGTCGGCATGGACACTATTTCTGACAGTTCATGTCATCTAAACAAGCTTATATTGTACCATTCTTAAAGTTGACAAATTAAAGTTAATGCCGTCCTTTATTAAAGGCAGGCACAAACATTATGAAAGTCGACATTATTTTGATAGCAAAGATGACATATTTAGACAAAAACAATGTTAGAATCCTTTTAAAGTTCGCGCAAAATTGTCAAAAATAGTGCCGTCTTTATTTGAGGGAGGCTATGCCGACTTTATGTACCGATAAGTCCCTATTATCACATAAAAAATCACAAGACATTTCGTCAATTGGACAGATATGCTATAATGATAATACATTTTTAATTAATTTGCAATGGTGAACTGATTTTTTGTTACATCATTATAAAAGGGAATTATCGGTGCATAAAGTCGGCATAGCCTGTTTTTAATAAAGACGGCAATATTTTTGACAATTCCGCACGAGGTTTAAAGGGATTCTGACATTGTTGTTGTCTAAATATGTTTGCTATCAAAATAATGTCGCCTTTCATAATGTTTGTGCCTGCCTTTAATAAAGGACGGCATTAACTTTAATTTGTCAACTTTAAGAATGGCACAATATGCGCATGTTTAGATTACATGTTTACAGGACAAAAATGTCAGAAACCTTTCAACCTTCGTACGGAACTGTCAGAAGTAGTGCCGAGTCAGGCTATGCCGACTTTATGTACCGATAAGTCCCTATTATCCTGAAATGCGAGGATTTGTTCCAGTCATTTCATAACAGATGGTTATATCTAAAGTGTCTAAAAATATGTAGTAGTTGTTTAACCTTCGTGCGGCACTATCAAAAATAGTGCCGACTTTATCAAAGTCAGACTATGGCTTTATGCACCGACAAGTCGCTGTCAAACATATATAGTGCCGACTTTATTAAAGTCAGACCATGCGTCTTTAACTTTATTTTCCGATAATATTCTATTCTCTCTTTGTCCCGTAAAATACTTTGAAGTAATTTCTGGATTACTATATTTCTTGTATCAAATCCTTCAATATTTAATATCTAAAAAATTCACCCTAGGATCTTCTGAAAGAGACGTAATATGATGGGATACGTGATACGGGGTGCCATCAGCCCTCCAAATCTACTCTAATGGATTAAACATTTCAAAAAAGCGGCTCAAAAGAATATTTTTGTGTCGCGTATAAAGAAAGGCCCTAACCTATTTTGTCATTATGGTTGAGTAATTGTGCCTGAGTACATAACTAATTATACACACAAAAAAAGGTACCCTTTACTTTTAAAACATACCTCTAGTTCATTTAAATAAATAAGTTGTTGATATAGAGCAACTACACATTTTGTTGATTCTGTTCAGCCAAGTACTTAATAGTACAAAGCGAATCTCGCGTCCGCAAATAAAAATTAAAGTAATGGCATATCGGACAAAGCGTTTTTGTTTCTCACTTCATTACAACCAGGTCTCCAATGTCTAAAGGAGAATTCAGACACCTACAGACCTGTTTTATCCTTATCAGGAATCATCAGGGAGTCATGGGATTGTGCATGGTGCCCGTGTAGCTTGAACTGCCAGGTACAATCTTATGACTCCCTGATGATTCCTAATAAGGATGTCGAAAACCTATTGCAGTATTTTTGGATCTCAAAAAGGCCTTTAACACGGTGGATCACACTATTTTGTTAAAAAGCTTAAATTTTATTGGTATCAGAGGGATTTGCAACAATATATTTAGATCTTACTTAAACGGATGCAAAAAGTGAATATTAATGGCGTTCTCAGTCATCTACAAGATATGATCATTGGTGTGCACCAAGGAACATTCCTGGGACCGTTATTATTTTTGATGTATGTTAATAGTCCACTAAGTTTCCAATCACTAGGAAAACTGGTTGCTGGCAAATCGTCAAGCTGAAAATGCTATGCACAAAACTAAATCCTGGTTAGATAAAAATCAGCTAACTTTAAATACGGATAAAACCTTTTTTATAGACTTTAACGAACCAAAGAGGTGGTTCAATAATCTCATTTTACATGATACTTCATGCCTTTTGAATAATAAATACGCTTAGCAAAACCATTTTTAAATTTTATGCTTTAGTAGAATCCCTTACTAGCTATGGAACAGTTTGTTGGGATATATAAACTACTTTAGATCCTTTGTTAATTGCAGAGAAGTATGTACTTATTGTAGTATGCATTTTAAACCAAAATTATATTCATCTGAACAACTATTTCAGGGTCTGTGCCTTCGGCATAACCCGGTATGAGATTACTTTTCTATATTTTCCTATGCCCAAGGTCCTGTCCCGTGCTTCCGTTCCCCCTCCACGTCTCAGCCCGCCGCGTTCAAGCTTCGGTCGGTCGGCGAAAGCTTGGAGCGCGGACTTCTTCGGTACCCTTCGATTTTCCGTGTGTGTAAGGTCTTGGTCTCGTATTGCCTTACCGTAGAGTTGCTGTATTTCTGTTAGTTACCTTCTTTCGTATTAACTATTGTTGCCCAATGCTCAATTGGGTAGAATTTTCATAACTGGCTTAATAAAATCTTTTGCTAAAAACGGCCGTTCTGCTGATTTGATACAGCCGCAGGGCTCATTTTAAGCTACGGTAAGGTTCGATTAGTGCTGCCGCAAGGCTCACTTTTTAAAGCTGTACGGCCCGATTAGTGCAGCCGCAAGGCTCGTTTGTAGGAGCCGAAAGACCCGATAATTCCAGCCGTACGGTTCAATTCAAGCAGCCGCAAGGTTCGATAGTTTTTGCCGTACGGCTCAATTAAGGCAACCGTATGGCTCGATACCTTAAGCCTTACGGCTCAATTAGTGCAGCCTCAAGGCTTAGTGCCTAGTGCCTAGTTGGAGAATTTAATATTCTTTTCTCATAGTTGATAAATGTAAATATTAATTTCAACTGTTTTTATTAGGCTCATTAAACTGGCGGAGGAGTCTCTACCACAGGGGTGGAAAAAGTGGAAAATCTATAACTATGAGCTAGAGGAGCTCGTTTCACCAGATCCCCAATTGCTGAACAAAATCAGGTTTGGGCTACCTATGATAGGCATAGCTTGAGCTTTTGATCCATAAGGAAAACTGGGCCGAGGATGGTTCAGAGGAGAATGCCAGTGTATGAGAAGTTGAACACCTCAGAACCAGAAGGCCTGGCAGTAAATAAGGATACTGGCTTTGATTTTAGTCTCAGAACACTGGAGCAGGAATCTACGGTACCTCGTTCCGTCCTCAAGAAAAGATCTTTTTCGTCCAATAGAAAACAATGACTCGTTCAAAGGCGGTTGTCTAGGGGATTTTTGGAAAAGGTGGCAGGATCTAAACGCACCCAAGACTGTCATGGCCATTATCAAAGATTATTCAATACCTTTCATTTCAAAGCCCCCGTTGATACCCTATTCAGATCAAAATATTTTTCGCTTTCAGACAACAGGTATGGATCAGGTGATTCAACAGATGATTGCCCAGTCGATTTAAGAACCTTCAAACCAAAGGTCAGGCTTTCTGTCGAATATGTTTCCGGTTCTAAAATCGAATGGCGTCTCGTCGAATTTTCAATCTAAAGACTCTAAATTTGTATCTCGATCCAAAAAAATTTCGACTTTTTCACCACTTCAAAGTCCCGAGCTTTCTTCAGGAAGGGGATTTTATGATCAAGGTAGATTTAAAGCAGGCTTATTGCCACGTTCCTATACGACTCTCGCACAGAAGGTTCCTCTCGATGGCATACAACGGAGAAGTTTTTCAGATGACATGCCTCCCCTTTGAGTTGTCAAGCGCGCCTCTCGCTTTTGCAAATATTTCAAATTGGTTGGCGAGTCTTCTGTGAGACGAGGGCATCAGAGTAATCGTTTATCTCGACGATTTTTTGTTGGCAGGTCCTCCCTGAAGCACCACCATTCTCGAGCCCTATTTATTCTGGAACATTTGGGCTGGGCCATAAATCTGTAAAAATCTCTGATGGTACCTCAGACAAGATTGCACTTTTTAGGAATAGTCTGGGATACCGAACGAAACACAAGATCTCTACCGATCATGAAAGTCCGATCGATAAAAAAAGATCTAAAATTGATCATAAAGAAAAAAGCATGGAGTTGGAAGCTGGCGAAAATCCTATTAGGGAAGATAAATTTTGCTTCCTTCGTGATTCCTTTGGGTCATCTGCACTCTCGTCAGATCCAAATTGCGAGTGTTTCTCTTCCAGAGTCGTTGCCGAACAAGTGATTTCCGGTTCCCCAGGTTGTGATAAACAGATGTTGTTGGTAGCTTCGACATCTAAGGGAAAAAGGGACATTATTTCCAAAGGATCCTCAGATTTTCTTGACAGTGGATGCTTCAAACGTAGGCTGGGACGCACAGATACGCAATATTTCGGTAAGCGAATTGTGGTCACAAGATCAGCTGAAATGGCACATAAATCGAAAGGAGTTTTATGCCGTCCTGGAGTCGATTCGGAGAAATGCCCTGCATCTAAAGGGACAGACCATTTTAGTGCAGTCCGACAATCGCACTGTGGTGTCATATATTCGGAATCAGGGGGAGGCAAAATCAAAGATTTTGCTAGATCTAACTCTAAAGCTATTTACAATGACCAACAGGCTGGGCATAGATCTTCAAGCTCAGTACATTCCGGGCCAGTGCAACGACGTAGCGGACAGTTTGTCGAGGAGGAGTCCGATAGCAGATTGGCACCTCTCGTCATCAATTACTCGTCAGATTTTTCGGAGATGGGGCACACCGGAGATAGACCTTTTCGCGTCAAACTGGTCGAAGGTCGTACCGAAATACGCGACCAAAGATTCAAGCCATCAGAATGCCACTTTGATAGATGCTTTCAGCCAGACTTGGGACTATAGCCTGGCTTGGGTGTTCCCACCCCCGTGTCTGGTACCGCGAGTACTGAGACATTTGAACCGCGCCAAGGGAGTATATCTTTTAGTAGTACCAAGATGGGACAAGGTTTTTTGGAGGGCCGATCTGAGACGGCGAACCATAGCACCAAATTTTTGGGTACCAAATGTTCAGAACCATCTGATCAATGCAACAGACAACGCAACTTTGCCAAGAGCGGAGTCTTTGTATTTAGAGGTTTGGAAGGTACGGGGTGGGGCGAGTGTGTAAAGGAGTGGTCTGTGGAGGATCGTAAGCTTTTAGAGTCTTCTTGGCGTCCTTCTGCTTTGAAGTCTTACAAAGCTCCTTGAAGTCTTAGTTGGAATTTTCCCGTGTTTCTAAAATTGCACATGATAATCCGACTCCCGAAGATTTGGCCCAGTATCTAAGTTTCTTGCATAGGGTAGTCGGTTGTCTCAACTTTATCTGGTCCCAAGAGATCAGAATTTCTTTCCAACCATCACCTAGTTAAGAGAATGGTTCGAGCTATTGAAAATAACAGGCCACCGCTGCTGTCAAAAAAATTCATATGGGATATCAGTATTTTGGTTAATTGGATGAAAATGAAAGTATTGATGAACGGAGCTTATTTCAGATGTCTAGACGTGTCGCTATTATTTTACTTTTAGCCTCAGGCAGGCGCGTTCATGACCTCACTCTACTTTCTATAGAGGAAGAGAGTATGCAGACTAGTGAAGGATCTATTGTTTTTGGCCCAAGTATGGCTCTAAGACTGACAATTTGGGGCATCGACAGTCGGGATGGAAGCTATCTAAATGCCAAGAGAAAGCAATTGACCCCATATTTTGAATAAGTACTTTGATAAGCCTATCTCAGCAAAGGAGAAGAGCGCGTACTGACTTAGCGCAGCAAATTAAATAAAAATTTTCTCTCTTTTTCTTCGCAGTACCCTTCTCCACGTCGTCAGATACCAAACATCTCTCATACCGGGTCAAGCCGAAGGCACAGACCCTGAAATTGAAATGTTTTCCCCCCGAAGGGAAGAAAACAATTATTTCAGGTCTTGCCTGAGGCTTGACCCAAAAAGTACTTGACGACTTTTATTCGAGGTGTAATGAAGAAGTCCGCGCTCCAAGCTTTCGCCGACCGACCGAAGCTTGAACGCGGGGGGCTGAGACGTGGAGGGGGAACGGAAGCACGGGACAGGACCTTGGACACAGGAAAATATAGAAGAGTAATCTTATACATGCCTCAGGCAAGACCTGAATAATTGTTTTCTTCCCTTCGGGAGGAAAAAATTTCTAATTTTGGATACTAAACAGCTTAAAATTAGAGAACTTTATTTATATAGAGTTGCTATTTTCTCACTGAAGAATCAACTTTTTTCTCAATGGGTTTCTTATTATGTAACAACTAGGGCTTTGAAGAGCGTCACGTTCCTTTTCAGAGTTTTCATTATTAATATCCTTCCTAAAAAACTATGTAAACAAAAACCGTCTTATGCGGATAAAACAAAAATTAAACTGTTTATAAGAAATAACTTTGGAGTTTTTTGTAATAGAATATCTTGGCTTTGATGTTAATATATGTCTTGATTTAGTTATTATAACTTATTATTATAATTATTAAGTATGTATGTATGTATGTATAAAAAAATTATCTATTATTATTTTTGTCAGAGTTTACCCAAATGGTGTAAAAAAATTAAGCCGATCTGCAAAAAGCAGTCGTAAATTTTCATACTTTTTTATGTCATTTTGTACACACTTCTATTAAGTGTGACTACAGCATGTTATAGGAATTAAGCAAAGCCTACCATAGGTAAGCTTGCCAATGAATTTACAAACTTTGCTGTGTACAGTTTTTATTCCAAGCCAGACGCAATATCCAAATTCAGAATATTTTAGCATAAACTGGTCCGTTAGGCCAACTTTATGTATACGGTCAGGTTACTTGCTCGAACGCGTGGTCCCGATAAATAATTCAAAAGAATGTATCAAACTCTCTTGGGAATAAAGGCTCATTTATATCCAAGTTTGTAACAGAGATTCTAATATTAAACTAAGCTTACATTTGCTTTCAAATTTTTTGTTTGCGGCGCCCAAGTGTCCGGTGACCAATCAACGATCCCCAAGCGGTGACGACCAAAATTCGCGGCTTTTCCAATGTTCCGACTTTTTACATAAAGAGGCTATGGGATAAATAGGTGTAATAAAGACTCGACTAAAGAGCTATTTAGTCAGTAATATTTTGGCTATAGTCAGTACATTTTGTGCACCAAAATATTAATTTTGCAATAAAGTTAAAAAGTAATTATCTTTTTACGTATAATTTTTTGATCTTCAAAAATTATATGTTTTAGCTATAGTGCAATGAGATAATTTTACATTACTGAAATTCTATAGGTAAAGGTTTTGTTTACTGATTTATGCTTTTTAAAGCGCATAAATCAATACCTTGCACCCTTCGTGCCGTTACTCGCTAGCTAGCTTACTTACTTACTAGCTCCCCTCGACGACGCGCGCGGCTCTGTTTCGCCGTAACTTGAGAACGGATTGACCTACGGCGATGAAACTTGGCACGATTGTCGAACACTAGTGAGGCATAAAGCCTATTGATTTTGACAAAAATGGGAAAAAGTGTCGAAAATTGGCCTTTTTAAGGTGTACCTCCGATGTTCCGCTCTAAGTGTCCAGGAACTTGACTAATCGTTTTCAAATTTTGTTCAAATTAGGCACCAAGTACGGTGACAAAACCTGTTGAAAATGGGCCGAATCGGAGAAAGACAAGTATTTTATGTTGAGACTTTTCTGAAGCCCCGCGGGGCCCCAATTTTCAAAAAGGTGTAATTTTTACAAAATATCTGCCGTTTTTTAAAATATATTAAATCATTACTCGAAAAGTAGAAAACCGATTAAAACCAAATTTGGCATTAATAGTAGTTGGTTTTTAAGATTAGTTTTTAGTTTTGAGGATTTTTCGAAAATTATGCAAAACGGT
This sequence comes from Oxystoma pomonae, assembly GCA_963921995.1. Taxonomy (NCBI): domain Eukaryota; kingdom Metazoa; phylum Arthropoda; class Insecta; order Coleoptera; family Brentidae; genus Oxystoma; species Oxystoma pomonae. Next base: position 121,363,562 of record OY998163.1, on the reverse strand, counting down.
TGCAGGCAAAAATACTCGATCGAGCGGTTTTTTTTGCCCATGCATTTTTTGACGGTTCCTGAACTGCTGTTCCCTTTAGAAAGGACCAAAATATTTTTTAAATAAGTTGCCGGTACTCTAGGAGACATCGTTTTTGAGTTTGAGGGGAAAACATCGAAAAACACGCAAAAAAAAAGTTTGCAAAAAATGCGTTTTTACAAAAATTGCTGTATCTAAAAAACGGCGGGCTCTAATATGACGGAAACTGCACAGATCGCTTTGCTGAAGTTTTTTACATAAGAATAAATCAAAAGTTTGAGCCGGTTTGTGGATGACGCTTACGTAGTTTACTTAATGTTTGTCAAAACGTGCCTAATTCCAAAGAAAAAACAATGAAATCAATAATTTTTTAAATATTTTCTAAAATACATATGCCATGACATTGGGAGTAATTTCGTTTTAAAGATAAAGAAAAAATACGCAAAACGACATGTATTACTATATGATCAGTGCCATACGTGAGTCATTATAACGTAAAAATAGTAGAAAAACGGCAAAATTCTATAAATAATAAAAGAAAACTGCAACACTTTTGCAAAAATAAAAGTAAAATTAACAAAATCAGTAGCGTACGTAAAGATCAGGAAAAAATACGCAAAATGACATGTGTCACTATATTATCAGTACCGTAGGTGAGTCACTATAACGGAAAAATGGTGCCAAAACGGCAAAATTTTATAAAAATTAAATGAAAACAAAAAGTTAACAAAATCAGTGGCGTACGAAAAAATACGACATAAGTCACTATATGATCGGTGTCGTACGTGAGTCAATATAAAAATATGATCATTTACCAGTGTCTTTCGCGACCCGAAAACGAGCTGTGCGTTATTTAAAATAACTAAGCAAGTTAATAGCTTTCTGATTTCGGCCGGCTGACATTTTTACGTGTTTTAAGTGTATGTAATTCATGCTAAGCTAAGCTACATACACGGAACAAAAAATTAAATTTAAAAATAATTATTTCAAAAAATAATACATTTTATCGTAGATAGAAAATACTTAAGATATGTAACTGATAAGTGGAAGTGAGAATAGTCCGTTGCACTTCCACTCGTTATAAACCCTGATCAGGCAAGTGGTGCCCCCCATTTACCTTGCGGAAAGTATGGAAACCAAAAATTTTGTTTTGCCGAGTAACTGTTAGAGGGCGCTAGCGGAGACCGCAATAAATAGGTAGTGCTGGCAACGAGGATACATGCTAATATCCGACGAAAGCCGACGGTATCCGAACAGCCAGCCAAGCCATGAAAGGGGAATTACCGCAAGTTTTTGATTCTTTGCTGAATACCGCTTTATCAGTGGCGTAAATGAATGAACTTGTTGCTAAGGGAATGGGAGCTGGTAGAGAGATCATAATATAAATTCATGAATATGCTGAATGAAGCAAGACAGTTTTTATTATTATTAAACGATTATATTTAACTTTACAGTCTGCCTGACTATCAAATTTTGCGATTCGGGGGGTTAAAAATACCTATTTTTCAAATTGTTTCGCCGTCTTGGATTTTTAGGAAATGTCGAGTTTGAAATAGGTCCTATAAATTTTGAAGCTTTGGCTTTTTAAAAAGCTTAATATTATTAAAATCAGACCGGTTTTTTTTCTGCCACATCCTATACATTTTGCATTTTGTTTCTTTTTGATTGGGAATATGTGAAAAATAAAACAAATGTTTTTTTTAACTTGAACGATTTTATTAAAAAATTGCATTAAAGTAAAAAATATTTTGGCAAATCTCTGTTTACTACAGCCGTAAATGGCACATTATATATTTTTAAGTTCGACATAAAATCATGGTGCATATACACTATTTTATAAGTATCTTTAATAATGTTTAACCATTGTATAATACTTCTTTATACAATGGTTTAACATAATATTTTGTTAAACTTTAAAATTATATCCTCTGCTACCATTCAGAATAATTTCCACACATAAAATAGCCATGCCGGTCCGCGTAATGTTTTCGACCTTCTCTTACAAAATTTAAAATTTTACTAGCTGCATGATTACTAAGTTGGCAGTACAAAAATCCCAAAAAATTACCATTATTTTGTTATTGAAAGTGGGCAACAAAAAATAAACAGCATGTGAGCATGCCTGCCCAGAATATTGTCGATTGATCAGTTTTCAACTAATTATTTTATTTCTCATTTTGAGTTGGGTTGCCTGGATAGAAATACAGCGTGTTAAAAATGGATAAAATTTAAAAAATAATATAGTTTTTAAATCGTGTTTTTTGCAAGCTTGGTTTTAAAGAACAAGCGCGAAGCGCCTTGATTTATAGTGTAAAGGTGGCGTGTTCGTTCGAGATTTTTAAAAGTATTTTCCTGTTTTTCTTTGATTTCTTGATCAAGGAATTAAAAAAATAGTGTTAGCAACTCGCGGATAAACTGATGTACTTTTTTTTACTCGCGTTTTTAAATAACTGCTTGCTGCGTTCGTTATTTCAACCAACGCTTGTAAAAAAAGCACTATTTTATCCACTAGTTGTGAAAACTACTATTTTACAACAAGTGGCTAAAAGAGTGTTTTTTTTTTACGTCCGTTGTTATTTAAAAACCCGAGTAAAAGAAAACAAAGTTTAGCCGCGAGTTGTAAACACTATTTTTTTAATACCTTTATCAAAAACTCCTAAAAAAACAGGAAAAAAACTTGCAAAATAAATTTCAATCGACGTGACTTTGCATTTTTTGCATTGCTGAACAATATAAAATTTGGGGCAAAATGTTTTTCATAAATGACAAAATTTTTCAGTTCTTCCTCGGTTTTACAAAGAATGTTTAAGCTTCCCGAATGTTTCTTCCATTTTTCCAATATTACAATGTCGTTAATTGGAAAATAAAAAAAGCAACATCTTCGTTTCTATTTTTATGGTTGGGGAAGTTCCAATACGAACAACACCTTGTTGACATTCTGTAATTTATTTCGATTACAATTCACGAGACAATTCAATTAAAATAGTAAGTAGCACGAAAGACCTGTATCGTAAACTTTTTGGATAAAAAAAAAACACTCAAGATGACAGACAGATGACAAATAGCCTGCTGTCTCTCTTCAACAACCCTAAATATTTTTCATTTTAACAGAGAAAAATGGTTTTATTGCAGTACTTTTTTGAAGCTAAAAAAAAAGTGAAAACTTGAGAAAACTGAGTGTTTTATTCTAAAAATCGAAAGTTTGGAAAGAAGGCTATACAATGGGAACAAAATCTTGGCATCAAAATTTCTTAAACAAAAACGTTACCCCTTTAATTATGCTAAAATATCTTAAGCCAAATTTATTTATATTTAATATTTTGTTTATAACTGAAATTTTCTAGGAAATTCCCGAACTGCCCGATGTTTTTTTTTTAAATAGTTCCTACCTACTTAATTATTAATGCGAAAAAACGGTAATTATGCAGTATACGGTTTTCTGCCATTTTTGATTTTTTATGAAAAATTCTTTATGGTGGCACCTACTAGAGTCCCTAGGACCCCAAATCCGCCTGCGCCGGTTGTTTTTTTTTGTTTTTTTTTATTTTTTTTTTCACTAAAACCACCCAACCCAACACAGTCCAACCCACCCCAACCCAAAACAATCAATAACATTACAACCCCCCCCCCCCGGGCACCCTTTTTTCTCTTAAAAAAAAATCGGGCGCAGGCGGATTTGGGGTCCTAGGGACCCTAGTATAGGTGCCCCCATAAAGAATTTTTCATAAAAAATCAAAAATGGCAGAAAACCGTATACTGCATAATTACCGAGAAAACATTTACCAACAGTTTTTTGTTACTATAAAACAAAAACATGCAAAATAAGGAACACTTACCTGTAAGCGTTAATAAATCACAAGAATAAAACTGTTTTTGTTTGAAAAATCACAAAATCAACAAGATAATCTTTTTTTTTTCTACACTAACACTAAAAAAGTACTGATAAGAACAAGAAGAATATTCTCTATGTCGTCATAAAAAGTTAAATTCAATGATATACGGTTCGATTTCCACCAAATCTAAACAATGGCAGTGATATTTCTATTTTCTACACTATCTAGCGCAGGAGGAATGTTAATGCTAAGTTAATAGCGCCACCTATATGAAGTCAAGTGAAACATTGGAGTTATTACAGATTGCAAAGGAAAATTGATTATGTCTTCTATGCTTACAGATTTCGCTGCGGCGAAATGCACTGGGTTGATGACAGTCGAGTTGTCCAAAAGCGACTATGCGCGCTCTGGGGAGTTATCCACGAACGAAATTTTTGCTAACATTTTAGCCCGTAAGGTTACCTATCTTCAGTATTTCCTCTATCTACGATTTTATATTACTATATAGGACACCTATCCAATATTTTAAAAACTAATATAAAAATAGACTTACTTAGCTTTTACTTCTAAGGATGTAGTATTTTAAAAATTAATATATTTTATTTTAACTATTGTATGTTAAGGACAGGCATTAAAAAATTGTCTTTTTGTTTTAAAAATCTAAATATCATTTTCACAAAAATAACCATCTCAGGTATTCATTTTTAAAATAAACTAATTAAACAAAAGAAAATATTTGAAATGAAAACATTCTTTATTAAAAATTTAATAAAAATCTATTACGTCTTAAAATAACTTCTTTAAAAGACAAAATAGTAAAAAATACTATGCATTTTTTTTCCGTCTAGGAAAAATAGAGGAAAAAATTAGAACCCAAATTTTTTTTAACATAAAACCTAAGCAAAAATGATGTCAATTTGAACAATTTCTTCCATACTCCTTTTTAGCATTTTCATCAACATTTCTCAACCTACAAGTACCACACTTGGCAGGGTTGATTTTAGAGTAATGACCTAAATTATATCAGAAAATTAAATTTTTCTAGTAGCGTAGGACGCAACTGTTATTGATACATAAAAAAAGGCCCCGCTTTTCACTGGATCTTATACTAGATAAAATTGCATTTCCAACGACACTTTTCGCTTGTATTTTCTGCTTCTAGTAATAAAAATTTTTTTTTTTAAATTCATAATTGGTATTGGAAGAGTAGGGAACCTTGACTCTTTCATTTAAGAAATTTACTAAAAAGATTTAAAAAATTATTATTTAAAAAAATTCTTATGTTAATACTAGAAGCAGCAAATACAAGCGAAGGATGTCGTTGCAAGTGCAATTTTATCTAAAATAAGATCCAGTAAAAAGAGGGGCTTTTTTGAATCTGTCAGTAACAGTGGCGTATCAAAGAGTTTTGGTACATTTTGAAATGTTCTTGTTAAGAAAATCGGACTACGCCACTGAAATATTTTAATTTTCTGATGTAATTTAGGTCATTCCTCTTAAATCAACCCTGCCAAGTTTGGTACTCGTAGGTCTAAAAAATCTTGATGAAAATACCAAAAAGGAATATGCACGAAATTGTTCAAATTGGCATCATTTTTTCTTGGATTATAATACACTTTCACTATTTACTTATTGATAACGAATTAAATTTGCAACAATTTTCCTATTTGTCACTTTTGGCAGTCTGTAACTCTAGGAGTTATCCAAGAAAAACTCTTTTTTCGAGTTTTTTCAGGTTAGAAATGACAGTTTTTGAGGAGGTAGGACTGAGGACATTTAATAAATTAAACGGTGGACCTTCCTAGGTTCTTAATGAAAAAAAAATTTTGGGCTCTAATTTTTTTTCTATTCAGACAAGTTATATCTAAATTGCCTATTTGTAATAAAATTAGCGTTCGGCATCTCTCTGTCCCTATAGAAGGATAGTTGCGAGTAAAACACTTTTTTCAAACGTTCTTCAAGCAGTAAACTATATTTTATTGTGTTCAAAGATCATTATTTTAATAAAAGATAATTTAAAGAATTTTTTTAGGCATTTTAATAATACAGTTTTTTTGTTCATTTAATGTCTGCGATTTTTTTAAGTGTGGCATCTATTCGGACTTTATGCACAACTAATACGGTGTTGACGTTCCATTGAGGAGCACTTTTTCCGTGTTCGTGTTCTATTCTAAAACTGATAATTTCAAACATACCACCCAACCTAAAAAACAGTTTTTTAAGGGTTTTAAGTTACTTTTATACACACTGATTTAAGGGAGTGAGTGGCACGTATCCTCTGGTTTGGGAGCCATTTTTGTTCATATAACATTGAAACTGCACTGACGCAATTTTTTGACGGCACCAAGCCAGTTTTGGTGCTTATGAGTGGAGCATCACACTCCACTCCATACAGAGCCTACATTCGGTGTGCTCACTTAGACCCATTCTGTGTAATGGTACTTTCATCCAGTGTCCGGTGTATAGATCAACCATTATCCGGATCTCCTGCCTGGTGAGCTCAATGAGTTTCCCGGTCCTCTTCCTGCAAGGTTCTGTAATGAACTCTTTGAAATGTGCCAGTCCCGGCAATTCTCTCCAGTATTGGTGGAACTTATTCTCCATCCAGCCTGAGAGAGCAGTGTAGATTGTGTTGTATGCTATTCCAAGAGCTGGTTCGGGGCTAACAAAGACAGCAGAGGCCGCTTCGCGCGATAGCTGGTCGGCAGTCTGATTTCTCCGATGCCCAGAATGTCCCGGAATCCATACCAGCGACACACTGTTAATTCGCCCAAGGTTATTCAGTGTGTCCTGGCAGCTCCTAACGATTCTCGATGAGTACCTATAGGATTCAAGCCTTAAGGGCCGCTTGACTGTCGGAGAGTATCTTTATTGAGAGTGTCGCTAGGAAAATTGTAGCCACTCGTCCAAGACTATGCATAATCCTGATATTTTTTCCGGCTGCAATAAGCTTCGGATCCAACGGCTGCAATAAGCTTCGGATCCAACGGCTGAAAGCATTTTGGATCCGTCAGTGTACAGCAGCTATCTTCAGTTGAGAAACTTATTGTTTGTCATCCAGTCCTGTGTTATTTAGCTTTTTACTGTTGCGGGCATTAGATCCGGTAGCAACCCCAGAATGCAGTTTGGTACTATTTGACTTGCCCTGCCATGCCATTGGTTGGCTATGATTCTGTAGTTTGCCTTCATATCCTCTTTTTCCAAAACAAGATATAGAGGAGGAATGTTTAGGAGGCATTCAAGCACTGCTGATGATGTGGTGCTCATAGCAGTACATATTACTATACTTGGTTGACGTTGGATGCTTGTTAGTTTGGCACGAGCCAGCGTTTTCTTGCTCTTCGTGTACCAAACTATTGCTCCATATGTAACCACTACCATTTTATACGGCCAATACATTTGTTTAAGGCTAACACCCCAAGACTTACCGCAGATACGTTAGCACCTCCATAGAGACGGTGCTGCCTTTTGCTTTGCTTTCTCCAAATGCGCATTCCATGTAAGTGTTTTATCGAGAGTCACCCCCAGATATTTTACTTCAGATGCGAATGGGATTGGTTCACCGTTTAGTACCAGAGGAACGAGGAAGTCAAGCTTCCTTGTTTTGGTGAACGGTATAATGATGGTTTTGCTAGGTTTTACAGACATCTGTTCCTTGTTGCATCAGTCATTTACTGTGTCTAGGACCTGTTGTATTTTTTATGTCATCAGCAAAGCCTTGTGAAATTACGTTCATTAGTTGTAGAGGAGTTTTTCATAAAATTGGATGTAAACCACGCGTGAAACTGTGTTGGGAATAAGAATATTGCCAGAACTGCATTTTCCAAAAAAGATTGAGTCAGTGACTTAAAGAGAATGTCCAGAGGGCTTTTTATTTCTTGTGCCTTATATTTACATTGATTTGAGTTATTCGAGGAGCAACTCAAAGGACCAGAAAATAAATATCTCTGACGTTTTTTTCTGAACGTCTAGTTTTAGAGGAAATGATATATCGTCGTTTGTCTTTCATATTTCAGGTAACTTGGTAAGGATATTCTTTAGGAATGTTGCTTTATTGGTAGGTAAAACGACCAGTGCAAAATAAAATTTAAGTAATTGTTGTACGTATCCCGTATGTATGTGTGTGTGTATCACACAAAAACAGCTGAACCGATTTGTCAGATAACATTATTTTTGAATATCACAGGCAACGCATAGAGTCACGTTCCTAATATTTATATCGATATAGGCGCTTGACAAAGTATATACTCTCAGATCAAAATTGACAAAATCTGCTTGTGACTGACTTACGGGTTTAATATGATAGTCTTTTCTTTTTCAAAGTAAAATTTTAATTTTAAGCCCCTCTAGTATGTCGCTTTTTTCACCTTTTTAGAGGCGGATTTTAATTTCAAAGCGCCAAACTTATTGCCACGATTTAAAAACCGATTATCGTCCCACATAGAATTAGGGCAAAAAGTCCCCTTCCCGGCCACAAAATCCATATTTCCTCCTAATTAATAAGTATTTTGCGTCGGCTTATGAAAAATACGAAAGCCACGGTCTACGGCAGGGCATTAGTTAAAGCCCTTTCGCCCTGGTATACTGCACCAAGCGTCCTCACAAAAAAACTTTAATAATAGGGTAAATTTTTCCCGAGAACCGCGACCTTCTTTAGGCTGTGCGTCAATGCCAGTTTACTAAATGAACCGTAATTAAAACGGCTCGACACGACAAAAAGAAAATCCTCGGGTCCAAGTTTTTATTTGCGAGATGACGGCGAGGAGACACCGCTGAAGTATACCGACTTCTTATGGCAGGTTTACACAACTTTTCATATTGATAATTCATAAATTTAATTTATGGTAGATAAGCACAATTTAAGGGTAATAAATAATTTAACAGCACCTGTTTATCCAAGCATTCATAAGCATAATGCACTAGGATAAATGTTGTAATGCACACCTGATTATGTAATGTAAATAATGTTTTTTTCTTTACCTAACCTCAATAGATTAGCTATTCTTCCTTCTTCCTAAATTTCTGTTTTCTAATATCAGCTGAAATCAATCACTCCCATTTTGAGATAAACCAACCCAATTTTTATCTTTACTTTTCATATTGATAGTGCATAAAATTAAAGTTAATAACTTTAGAATTATGCACTGTGCTTATGAATAACTAGGAACACTTGAGTAAACACTTTTATTAACAGTAATGTGTACTGGAGAAGAAAAAAAATGCACACCATGTATATGGATAATTATTTGAATTAAAATTATTTGTGTGTATACCTTATCTCAAAAGAAATATTTGATAAATTTTTTGTCTTCTAATCTTTCCTTTTTTCAAAGATTTTTTCTATTAATTTTCAAAAACAACCAACACATAAAAGACCTTTTCTGAAAATTCTAAATTATTTTTTTTGTAGTTTTTGGTCTTTTTGGATGGCTTACAGTTTACTTAAAAAATAAGAATTTTAAGAGTGCGCGGTCGTCAACAATTTCATCGAAATCGGTTTTCTAATAATGAATTTATGAGAAAATGCAGACAGAATTGAGACGGCAATCGCATAATCCGTAAAACACTAATTGAAATTTTTTTAATTTTTTTGGGAACCACTTAACCGATTTTAACGATTCGCACCTCGTTCTGCGTGGCAGAAATAGAGCTTTTTTACGAATTCATAAAAAATCCAAAAATCTTCCGTAACATAAGAATAAACGTGGATCTTTGAAGGGTAAAGCTTGTTTCTTTCCGCCATTTTAGATTTTAAGATGGCGGACAAAATGTACTAAAAGTGTTGCTCAATTCCCTGCAAAGAGCAGTTTGTTGCATTAAAATCGGTGGTATGGTTCGAAAGTTATAACAGAAAATATTTTGTCCGGTTTTTTATGGCCCACCCGGTATAACGCCGACTATATTTTAATTTTAAACTTTAAAACAATGCTTCATCTTAGGTGCGCGTTTATTGAGGTTCAAGTGAGGAAGCTAATAATTACGTAAACCTGACAAACACGGCCCCCACATGCCACTCAGGCTATCTTACAACCGGTTCCCACCTACAACTTTTTCATGCGTGCCCGCTCACGCGTCACATGACTGTGATAACATTTCATATTGACATCATGTGACGCGTGACTGAGCACTCACGAGAAAGTCGTGGATGGGAACCGGGTGTTACTGGCACAGGCGGTAGGATACTTACCAACTTACTTACCAGCAGCTTACTCTGGATACGTCTATGAATGCAAGCCGAATACAAAAAAGCAAAACAATTCCCGATTGGAAAAGAAATGTCAATCAACAATAAAAAATTCATTGCATTGCCATTGGTTTGGCAGCAAAAAATGGAAAATGAATAATTTGGTTTATTGAGTTGTCGACGGCCTTTTTAATCGATTGGAGTTTTTAAAATTCATACTGTACCAGTCTACTAGGAACATCTGACACAAACATTTTAATGATATGTCGAAGTCTACCGCACCAATAAAAACGCGTGAATCTTTTCTGAAATCTTCTGCGAAACAGAAAAACTAAAAAGCAACTAAGTAACAAAAATAAGAACGTACCAGCTGGCTGGCAGGACCGACTGATGTATTTGAAACTTTAAACATGATTTATATCACATGTACGTATAACTGGTGCTGTATACCTGTCATAAGTGTCAAAAATAGAATCGACTTTTTTTTTATACTGGAACTTATCATCCATTATAGGATCAATGCCCAGTGTTAGTCAAAATTATGCAAAGTGAAAAACCAACACAAAATATCCATGCACCTAGCTGGGATTCGAACCCGGAACCTTCCGTGCGGCGGGCAGATACGCTGCCCACTGCGCTACGGCGGCCGGCAAAAAAATAGAATCGACTTAAGGATCATCTAGAATAGCACGCAGCTGGTTAACTCAAAGTGCAATTGACAAGTGACAAATAACTTAAAAAAGTTAATTATCGTGTTGTGACATGAATTTGTCTATCTTACCCCTAAATGCACCGTAGGCACTTAATCGCAATTGGCTATTTAATCCATTCTTTTTCTTTCTTGTTCCCACATAAATGAGCAAAGAGGAAGCATGGATTAGCAAAACTAGTCCGAATATTTTTACGGTGCATCTGGGGGTATGTGTGTGGGAATATTTTTACGGTGCATCTGGGGTATGTGTGTGACAAGGACGCGTTATTTTAAGTCAGAGTGGCCACGCGTGGGAAACGTATAGGTGGTGAATTATTAGTACTTTACTTTTGGTCGGTGAGACTTGACATATGTCAATTACAATAATATCGTTGTTATTGCGTTTATGGTCAATATAAAAAGCCTTTATTATTGCAGCCTATGTTTTAAAAATAGAAGTATAGGTGGAAAAGCCATATAATGATTAACAAGTGATAAAAATAAATTCAACCCGCCTGCATATAAAAGAAAATACATATAAAAAAATAAGCTAAGGTAAGCCACAAAAAGAGCTCTTTTTTAAAGATTTTCCTGTTCCATTCGTTAATGAAAGTGTCCTTGTCCCAAATGACCTAACTCATTTATTTTTTGTCTCTTCCTACAAGAGAAAAATATCATACAATTACAAAAATGCTTGTACAAAGAAAAGAAATTAGAAAAGGGTTTTTTGAATTGTAAACCACTGATCTTAACAGAAAAAAAACTGTGCAGTGGCTATTCTTATTTCGAGTATGTGCGCTACTTGGAAAAGCGCGGTGGAAGTGAAAAGTGAAATAAAGTGTTCAAGAATGAAAGTGAATTATCATAACGAACCAACTTTAGTTACGACAAATAAGAATAGGTAACAACTTTTGTGGTTATCTTTATCACAGGCTAGTTGGGTTATTCGTATTTTTCTTTTCGCGGAATGCAGTATTTTTCATCATTTTCTAATTGCGTATATATTCAAAATTTATCCATATGTACTAAGTAAAAATAACTCAATAATCAATTGTTATCCCTATCATTAATAACAGCGGAAAACCGAAAACAACACAATACAATAAACAAACAGCAAAATTTTGTAAATTTTTAGGTTAGAACTAACGCCACATTTAAATCAACTGTCATTTTAAATCATCGCCCACCAGTAGTCCAATTTTGCTGATGAAATAGCGACATTCCCTTATTAAGACACGACAGTGTTCAATAGTAGTAGAAATGGGGCGACTCGTTCCTAAACAAGTAGGCTGCCTTTTCTCCCAGCCTATTCGTTCTTTTTACAAAATCCAGTATATTTGTCAATCTGCGAGGGATGCAGTTTTTCCACCCTGTGAAAAATAAGAGAGGAAAATACTCACTGATGACTACTCACCTCACCTACCCTTAAGAATACGAGCTTCTACTCGGTGTCCTACTCCAGCATAGGTCGTGCTCTCTCCCACTAGACGCCCACTGGATGCCCACTAGATGATCTTCCACTAGATGCTATATCTGGAGCAGTCCGATGTCTTTGAGGCGCGTTTCTGCGAGCTTAAGGCTATAGTTTCTCCCCAGATTTTAAGTAAAAAAAGGTTCTTCTTTCTTGGTTCTTTGATAGACTCGGGGTTTTAAAGTTTGTTGACAAAACACCTGCAGTTACCATGGAATCGTATAAATTCTGCGGTCTATCGGCCAACACTTGAACTGCATGTGTCTCCCAAGTTCAATGAAGTATGAGTGATTGATCGGTTTTCTTTTTCGGAGTGAACAGGCTTTTAGAAAAAAGGAAACTAAAGCAAGGAAATATAAAAAGGAAAAGTGTAATCCAGAGGAAATTGTGAGTATTTCTCTTTTTTTTTGTAAATCGGGTTGGTTCTAAATCGCAACTATTTTGAGGCTTTTAGGATAGATGACAGCACCAGAGCTTTTATTTTGAAGAAAAAATAATTGAGAATTTTGAAAAATCCTTCAGATATTTTTGTTAAGCATTTAAAAATGATCACCCCTTCAAAATTTCAGCTAATTCTGATGTTTAGTTTTCTCTATGCACTCTAGCAAAAGATTAAAAAATTAAAGAACAAGGCGTTTCCAGTTGTACCTTTTTTTACTTAAAATCTGGGGAGAAACTATAGCCTTAAGCTCGCAGAAACGCGCCTCAAAGACATCGGACTGCTCCAGATATAGCATCTAGTGGAAGATCATCTAGTGGGCATCCAGTGGGCGTCTAGTGGGAAAGGGCACGACCTATGCTGGAGTAGGACACCGAGTAGAGGCTCGTATTCTTGAGGGTAGGTGAGGTGAGTAGTCATCAGTGAGTATTTTCCTCTCTTATTTTTCACAGGGTGAAAAAACTGCATCCCTCGCAGATTGACAAATATACTGGATTTTGTAAAAAGAACGAATAGGCTGGGAGAAAAGGCAGGAATGCGCGAAATGACGCTATTTTAAAGTTTAAAGATAGGGTAAAAGGGGACCCAAACCTACTTGTTTAGGAACGAGTCACCCCATTTCTACTACTATTAAACACTGTCGTGTCTTAATAAGGGAATGTCGTTATTTCATCAGCAAAATTGGACTACTGGTGGGCGATGATTTAAAATGACAGTTGATTTCAATGTGGCGTTAGCTCTAATCAAAAAATTTACAAAATTTTGCTGTTTGTTTATTGTATTGTGTTTTTTTCGGTTTTCCGCTGTTATTAATGAAAAGGATAACAATTGATTATTGAGTTATTTTTACTTAGTACATATGGATAAATTTTGAAAATATATTCAATTAGAAAATGAAGAAAAATACTGCATTTCACGAAAAGAAAAATACGAATAACCCAACTAGCCTGTGATAAAGATAACCACAAAAGTTGTTACCTATTCTTATTTGTCGTAACTAAAGTTGATTCGTTATGATAATTCACTTTCATTCTTGAACATTTTATTTCACTTTTCACTTCCACCGCGCTTTTCCAAGTAGCGCACATGCTCGAAATAAGAATAGCCACTGCACAGTTTTTTTCTGTTAAGATCAGTGGTTTACAATTCAAAAAACCCTTTTCTAATTTCTTTTCTTTGTACAAGCATTTTTGTAATTGTATGATATTTTTCTCTTGTAGGAAGAGACAAAAAATAAATGAGTTAGGTCATTTGGGACAAGGACACTTTCATTAACGAATGGAACAGGAAAATCTTTAAAAAAGAGCTCTTTTTGTGGCTTACTTTAGCTTATTTTTTTTATATGTATTTTCTTTTATATGCAGGCGGGTTGAATTTATTTTTATCACTTGTTAATCATTATATGGCTTTTCCACCTATACTTCTATTTTTAAAACATAGGCTGCAATAATAACGGCTTTTTATATTGACCATAAACGCAATAACAACGATATTATTGTAATTGACATATGTCAAGTCTCACCGACCAAAAGTAAAGTACTAATAATTCACCACCTATACGTTTCCCACGCGTGGCCACTCTGACTTAAAATAACGCGTCCTTGTCACACACATACCCCCAGATGCACCGTAAAAATATTCGAACTAGTTTAGTTAATCCATGCTTCCTCTTTGCTCATTTATGTGGGAACAAGAAAGAAAAAGAATGGATTAAATAGCCAATCGCGATTAAGTGCCTACGGTGCATTTAAGGGTAAGATAAACAAATTCATGTCACAACACGAAAATTAACTTTTTTAAGTCCTTTGTCACTTGTCAATTGCACTTTGACTTAACCAGCTGCGTGCTATTCTAGATGATCCTTAAGTCGATTCTATTTTTTTGCCGGCCGCCGTAGCGCAGTGGGCAGCGTATCTGCTCGCCGCTCGGAAGGTTCCGGGTTCGAATCCCAGCTAGGTGCATGGATATTTTGTGTTGGTTTTTCACTTTGCATAATTTTGACTAACACTGGGCATTGATCCTATAATGGATGATAAGTTCCAGTATAAAAAAAAAGTCGATTCTATTTTTGACACTTATGACAGGTATACAGCACCAGTTATACGTACATGTGATATAAATCATGTTTAAAGTTTCAAATACATCAGTCGGTCCTGCCAGCCAGCTGGTACGTTCTTATTTTTGTTACTTAGTTGCTTTTTAGTTTTTCTGTTTCGCAGAAGATTTCAGAAAAGATTCACGCGTTTTTATTAGTGCGGTAGACTTCGACATATCATTAAAATGTTTGTGTCAGATGTTCCTAGTAGACTGGTACAGTATGAATTTTAAAAACTCCAATCAATTAAAAAGGGCGTCGACAACTCAATAAACCAAATTATTCATTTTCCATTTTTTGCTGCCAAACCAATGGCAATGCAATGAATTTTTTATTGTTGATTGACATTTTTAGGTCATTTTTTTCTTTTCCAATCGGGAATTGTTTTGCTTTTTTGTATTCGGCTTGCATTCATAGACGTATCCAGAGTAAGCTGCTGGTAAGTAAGTTGGTAAGTATCCTACCGCCTGCGCCAGTAACACCTGGTTCCCATTCACGACTTTCTCGTGAGTGCTCAGTCACGCGTCACATGATGTCAATATGAAATGTTATCACAGTCATGTGACGCGTGAGCGGGCACGCATGAAAAAGTTGTAGGTGGGAACCGGTTGTAAGATGAGTGGCATGTGGGGGCCGTGTTTGTCAGGTTTACATAATTATTAGCTTCCTCACTTGAACCTCAATAAACGCGCACCTAAGATGAAGCATTGTTTTAAAGTTTAAAATTAAAATATAGTCGGCGTTATACCGGGTGGGCCATAAAAAACCGGACAAAATATTTTCTGTTATAACTTTCGAACCATACCACCGATTTTAATGCAACAAACTGCTCTTTGCAGGGAATTGAGCAACACTTTGAGTACATTTTGTCCGCCATCTTAAAATCTAAAATGGCGGAAAGAAACAAGCTTTACCCTTCAAAGATCCACGTTTATTCTTATGTTACGGAAGATTTTTGGATTTTTTATGAATTCGTAAAAAAGCTCTATTTCTGCCACGAAGAACGAGGTGCGAATCGTTAAAATTGGTTAAGTGGTTCCCAAAAAAATTAAAAAAATTTCAATTAGTGTTTTACGGATTATGCGATTGCCGTCTCAATTCTGTCTGCATTTTCTCATAAATTCATTATTAGAAAACCGATTTCGATGAAATAAAAGGCATCATGGCGAAAATCGATTGTTTTTTAACCACTGCTATTGAAATTTGCCGCCATCTTGAAATCCAAGATGCACAGGCAGAATCAAACTTGACTTTTCAAAGAGGCTCGTTTATTCAAATTTTCTGAAAACTTTCATTTTTTTTATTCGTAGAAAAGTTCTGCTTTCGCCACGTACAACGAGGTATAAATCATTCAAACCGGTTTAGTGGTTCTTAAAAAAATTATTTTTGTTTCCTTCACTGTTTTCCAGATTATACGATTGCCTTCTCTATTCCGCCTGCATTAATTTTCTCATAAATTCATAACTACTGAACCGATTTTAATTTAATAAAAAGCACTATGACAAAGATCTATTGAACTTTAAAGACCACTAAACCCAAGATTGCGGGCAAAATAAAATTTGACCCTTCAAAGACACTCCATTATTCTTATGTTTCGAGAACTTTTTCGACTTTTTTAAATTCGTAAAAAAGCTTTGTCTCCGTCGCGTATAACTAGCATTTTTTTTGTGATTTTTGTGAGCGATCGGTTGTTACCATGATGCTTTGTATTTCATTAAAATAATGATTTTATAAAGAAATCAATGCAGAGATGCAAGAGTTTAAAATGCAAACAATCGTTAAAGAAAACACTGACATCTTAAGAACTACTAAGGCGATTTTCGTTATGCATGGCGCGGGGCATGACAAACCTAAAAAATTAATATAAATTCAAAAAAGGGTAAAAAAAGGTAAAAAAAATAGCGGCTTTTTTAAATGATGTTTTTTATTTTATCAAAATCAGTTCAGTAGTAATGAGTTTAAGAGGAAACAATGGTTAAAAGAAAAATTAATTTTTTGAGAACCACTAAACCGATTTTAATGATTCGTACCCAGCTATGCGCGTTGGAGAAAGAGCATTTTTAGGTCCTTGAAACCTAGAAATAAACGAGCTTCTTTGAAGAGATAAATTTAATTGTGTCCGCCCGTTTCGAAATGGCGAAAAATTTCGATAGTGATCTTTTAAGAGTTTTTGATCTTCGTCATGATCTTGGAGGAATAACAAAAGGTCATGATGCTTTTTATTTTATTGAAATATGTTGAGTATCAGTTTGAGTCAATCGTATAATCTGGAAAACAGTGATGGAAACAAAAATTATTTTTTGGGGAACCACCAAACCGATTTTGATGATTTATACCTCGTTGTGCGTGGCGAAAGCAGAACTTTTGTACAGATTTAAAAAAATATTTAAAAGTTTATAGAACATATAAATAAACGAGCCTCTTTAAAGGGACAAGTTTGATTTTGTCCGTCATCTTGTATTTCAATAGC
Organism: Oxystoma pomonae; assembly: GCA_963921995.1. Classification (NCBI taxonomy): domain Eukaryota; kingdom Metazoa; phylum Arthropoda; class Insecta; order Coleoptera; family Brentidae; genus Oxystoma; species Oxystoma pomonae. The sequence continues at coordinate 121,346,361 of OY998163.1, read as the reverse complement.
AATAGTTAAAGAACAATCGATTTTCGCCATGAGATTTTTTATTTCATCAAAATCGGTTTAGTATTAATGAATTTATGAGAAAATGTATGCAGACAAAATTGAGACGGCAATCGCATAAGTAAAGTTTGTTTCTGTCCGTCATCTGAGATTTTAAGATGGCGTAAAAAAAATATCTCTAATCAAAGTCTTGCTCAATTCCCTGTAAAAAACAGTTTGTTGCATTAAAATCGGTGGTATGGTTTAAAAGTTGTAACGGAAAACATTTTGTCCGGTTTTTTATGACCCACCCGGTATAAGAAATTCTGCCTTTTTAATTTTAAAGCAAACTTGATAATCCTACCAACTGTCCCTGACCAAGAAAATAAAAGTTAAGGGAGGGAGAAGCGCAATATCCAGGAAACGCAGCCTACATAGACAACCAACGTGGCTCCTCTTGGCCCCTTCTTGGCGAAAGCGCCAGGATAAAGGACCGATATTTCCATCCTTTTTAATAAACTTGACTTTGATGGGCTTGTCACGTCTCTCTTTTATTAAAATATGTCACGTCGGGAATTGTTCTGCATTTTTTGGCCTTTGCGTTATTCGGCTTGCATTCATAGGCGTATCCAGAGTAAGCTGCTGATAAGTTAGTTGGTAAGTATCCTACCGCCTTGTGCAAGTAAACCTGACCAAGATAGCCTGATCCACATTCGTTTTGAATCACCACCATAACTAGTGCAGGTATGTGGTGGCCGTCTTTGTCAGGTTTACGTAGTTATTAGCTTCCTCCCTTGAACCTCAATAAAAGCGCACCCAAGATGTAGAACAGTTACGTTACAGTTCTTTATTGTTTTCTAGAAATACATTCCATAACAAGAAGTTCTGCAGCAAAAAGCAAAAAAATAAACAAAATGATTGTACTAGTCTACCTAAGATTAAACCAAACAAAAAAATTAAAAAATATGCAGAAACTGAAAAAAACAACAACAGTGTATCGTACCTTAAAGACTAACATAAGAATTGTAATTTTATGATTAGCGCACCAAAACTAAGCTATTTTTAAAGTAGTAAACAAGATAATAGTAATAATATTAACTAAAATTCCCCCTTTACTTATTTACCTTGTTAAACCTAATAAAATAAAATTCATCTTGTAAAAAAAGCAAAATTATTTTGCGAGTTTATTCAATCCGTAAAATAGTAGGATACTTAATATTTCCGAGAGTGTGCTGTATATTTCTTTCGCTACTTCGGGTGTTAGGTTATCTAAGAGGTTTAAAAGATGTTCTATGCCTTTATTCAGATGAGGAGACCAAAAGCAAGCATTTAATGGACATTGAAACAAAATGTGTGCAAGCGTTTCTTTCGCAAACAGAGCATATTTCACTTGAATTGATTCTGTAGGTGCATTTCCCACACGTAAATTTTCAAAATATATTGTGACTTAGGCCGATTTGGGCAATTTTAAGATATAGAATTAGTTAGTACACATTGTATCATGAGTGTTTTAAAGTTTATTTACATACAGTCGGCGTTCTACTAGAAACTCTGCCTTTTTAATTTTAAAGCAAACGTGATAATCCTATTAATGGCAACCAACTGTCGCTGGTAAAGAAAATAAAAGTTATGGGAGGGAAAAGTACAACTTTTACGAAATGAAGCCAGCATAGGCTACCAACGTGGCTTCTCCTGGCCCTTCTTGGTGCATGCGCTAGGATATTTCCAAACTTTTTTAATAAAGTTGACTTTGACGGGGTTGTCGAGTCTCCCTTTCATCAAAATATTTTATGTCGCAAGCTTCGCAAGCACCACCTAGATAAGAAATTTTTTTCTCTTGTTCATAAGAAAAGAATTTCTCCCCTAGGTGGCGCTTGCTTTGTCTTCGCTTCATACTTTTAGGAGTCTCCTTATAGAAGTATACGTTCTGCCAAATTATGCTTTAAGTGAAGGTTGAAGTATTGAGTCAATCATAGAATTTCGTAAGCCAAAAGTTTTAAAGAAAGTCCTAATTCCAAAACCCCGACGACATGACGCCAAATTGAATTCAAACCCAGCAGCGATACAAGACTCTGATATTGAAGGGTTTCGTGATTCTCCGCAGCCAAAACCGCGTGGCGCCCATGAACTGAAGAGGCTTTACACCAAGTAAGTCCCACTACCAATAAAACTTGGAACGAAATCAATCAAAATAAACAACCAACACAGCAGAATACCCTCGAAAATAGAGAAGACTCTGATCAACGCTTATTTGATTTTAATTTGAATGAATTAAGTTTGAAGAAGCGAAAAAATTTTGTTGTTGATGATAATAGTTTTCTTTTTAATAAATTTATTTTTGAAAATTGAGATGACGCAAGCTTCCTCTGCGCTTCATACCTTTAGAGTACTTCTTATAGAGGTATGAATTTCGCCAAATTGTGGTTTGAGTAAAGGTTGAAGTACTGATTCGGTTGATCAAAACTTTTAAATAAACACCAATTCCAAAATTATCGTTATTTTCCATACTGAGAAGTGCACATGAACGAAGCCAACATACGGGAGGCTCCCCTTGGCGACGTTATTAACTACGTTCGAAGCGTAGGATGGCTGACGAACTAGGTTAAATCCCCTCCCTCCCAAATTATCAGATCAGAGATGAACGAATTTCTTGTCGCTATTTGGTTAGAGAACAATTAAGGCATTAAAAAAGAGTTTAACTTTTTTCACATATTTTACTGCATTCATAAATAATGAAGCAGTCAGGCTTTTTAACCTCTACTAAGAATCCCAGTCCTTATAACAACTTATATTTTTCCATTCTGTTACCACAGAAATGAAAATGTGAAAAAAACATCACAAAAATAACCACAAATAATTATTACCGGAACATTAACGTCCGAAGTGTTAGAAAGGATTTGTTAAATTTAAAAACTTATCGGTGGTAATTTTGTGATCAACGATAAGTATCGGAAAGTTTGAAAGTTTGAGACAATGATGTATTTGAAATTAACTCTGTGTTTCGAACTTCTATTGTCTATATTTTATTTATACACGACGTTTCGATCAGTACAATCTCTGATCGTCTTCAGGTGCAAACTACGGAAAATTATAAAAATTATGTAAACTCTGCTTTACATAATAGGTACTGTCTTTATTCACAGAATATGTACTGTAATTACAGTAATCGAAACCCTGACTTGTAAGATGTAATTTGATAACTTGAACAGTTCTATATTGTACCAATAAAGTTTTGCATTTTAAGGTTACAAAACGTTTGATACAATGGCGGCTTTAGATAGGTTTAAAATCGAAATATCGAAAAATCAAAATATTCGATTACATTACATATTTTATTTAAGACTTTCTTTGTATTGCCTGCATACAAAAACGAAGATCTAATGACTTTGAACAAATTTCTACGGTAACCAAATTTGGTGCTAATTTGTTTGCTAATTTGTAACTGAAGAATTAAATTTGTCGCTGTTGCCGATTTCGAGAAATCGCGACCCCTGTGAGTTTACGGTAAAGCTGAGGGGCCACTCCATAACTCGTGACTTGCAAGCGATGGGAGAATAAATCAAACGGCATAATTTGTCGCTCAAAGGCTTTATGTGCATGAACTTATAACAAATACCGAAAATAGTGCGTATTTTTTAATCTTCAAAAAACTCTATTTTGGTAATACCTTCTCTTGTATTGAACCAAATAATGCAGAACTAAGCCCAATAGCCGGCAATGAGCTTTTTGAAATTTGTTGCTGCCATTTAAAAGTCTTATAAGCAAAATTTTAAAAGAAAACTATTTTTTTTTTTTTGGAAATTGTACCACTGTCCGTCCAATTAATCGTATCTCGGTTATTCCACGAGATATCAGGCTTAAACCAAAAGCATAATTTTTGTTATGCAAAGTCCGAAAAAACCGATGCGCCCGCCCCCCCCCCAAGACCGAATCCTAAAGCTGCCACTGAATTATAATAAATTTTTCAAATTACGTTGTAGTTTTACAAACTGTTTTATCTAAAATTAATATCAAGGTTATAGTTTTACAAATGTTTTTGTTTTAATTTTGGACACTTTTTGGTAAATTATAATTTTTGTCTATAAAATTACAAATTTTGTTGTAAAAATACCAAGAATAATAAAACAACTAGTTTTTTTTTATATTTTACTAAGAAAAAGTTAACGAACAAATTGCTAAAAAATATTTTAGTATGATATATGATATATTACGCGGGATCCCGTAAATTTCGTTAACACTTTGGAAAACCGACAAAAATGTTAGGCACTGCTAGAATCTAGTGAGATTTCTCCTTTCTATATAGTACCATTCGGTGATGGTGTTAAATAGAAAGTTTCTTGGCCTAATAGCACCCTTATGCACAGGGTATGTCGAATAAAACTTTTTGGTTCGTAAAATATCGAGGATAAAATATGTTACGTTATCCCGGCCTAATAAGGGTATATCCATATCATGCAGTATTTAAAAATTATTTTATTATTTAAGCTCGAGGCATAATAAAAAATACAAGCTACTAAATGCAGATTTTTGCGCGATTTTTGTTAACGAGATACAAATTACCAGATGCAAGATTCCAAAACTTTGGTATTTTGTATCTGTCAGTAGTAGCTTGTTTTTAATATTTTTATTTTGACCCACAGCTTTGATTTAACGGCTTTGACATTTTGTCATCATATATCTAGTAGTATTTTTAACTATGCGTTCAGCTTCATCAAGCTAAAAATTGTTTAAAAATGTACACTTCTCTAAAAACTAAAAATGTGTCGCTTTAAGAAACACAAACAAGTACTTTTCACTACACGTACACATCACACATTTGCTATTTTCTACTTGCTTTGTGCTCTTCAAACGAACCACTGTGCCACTGTGAAACCAACAACTCCAAAATGGCCGCCTCAAGCGTGTTCCGGCATGTTACAACCATTTTACCGAATAAGCACTGGACTTTTTCCATAGTACATTGAAATATAAACAATTACAATGTAAAGTTGTAAAATTAGTATATAAAATTGAGAGGTTATTATATAAAACAAAATTTTTGTAGTAAAACGTAGCTAGATGTGTAAATATACAAGTTTACTTTGTAGGAATAAGAAATAAAGGGTTTTTACAAGAAAAGTGTAAACTTACGAAATAATAATAAATACTTTTCATAGGTTGATTTCATTGATATTTGTACCAAAATCGAAACAGGTGATTTTAATTTGATGTAAACATTTACTAACCACCCGCCACCATCAAAAGACGTAAACTTGAATATTTTTACCATATTTTAAGAAATGACAGACAATGGTATGTCGTTCGTACTCCGACAATTTCCAAAAACGAAATGGATACACAGAAAAAAATATTTGACTCAAATAGATATTTATTTGATATAACTCAAATACATTATCTCGAATATCCCTTACAGCTTCACAGCCTATATAATAATAACAGCCCTTTTCTCAAAATGCAAGAATCAGCCTCCGGATACATTTGCTACATATAGGCAAGCAGACAAAAGCTTTTGGCTCCTTCTGTTTTACATCAATACTTATTTAGTTACTTATTACTTGTACTGAATAAATGTATACCCAAGCGAATTCCCTTTCTTTGTTCCTTTTATATTCTATAATAACCGTTATTGAATTTCTAACGTCAAAACAAAAGCGTGGGTATTATAAAATATGATAAATGAAGTGAAATACTTCTTGAGCAGCTAAAGAGATAGACATTCTAACTTATTCTACTTATTAATGGGAAAGTCCTGTCAAAAGTTTCTGATAGATGGTAACTTCTATAATTATCATTAATTTCCTTTAGTAGAACTAGAAAATATAATTTTAAAATAATTTATAAAGATTTACTATATGATTTTACTCATTGATGTATCTGAAAAATTCTTGTGCTGACTCGTCTGAAAGAATTGCCAAAGGCCCAATTCTTGAATTACTAGAGTTTCAGTTGTACGGAGCACATTTTAGCAAAAAATTGACGAAAAAAGGGGTAAATTTTCTCTTATCCACTTATTAAAACACACACACACACAACATTAAACTCGTACTAAAATTCTGTAATATTAAATTAAATTCGCTGTAAAATTACAATTTTACGTTTGTGATGTCCTTTTTTTCGCAAGTTTTGACGTTCGTATGCTTACATTAAAAAGGGACAAGATACCTGACACTTACGGAGACTTTGGTTATATTGTTATATGGAACAATCTTTACCTTTCTGTTGTTTACAGTAAACATTCCAGTGGCGTATCTACTTAAATATAAATTTACACATGGATTATATTATTAAAATGTTACTATAATACGAAATCTGCAAAATAATTTAAAAAACATGCAAAAAATAATTTGGCCAATTTGGGCTTTGGAAGCTTTCTAACAATAAATGTTTGTAGTATAATTTTATACAAAATAAATTTATAGCAATTTCAATTTTCAACACAATAAAATTATGCCAAACATTAAAACAAAGAAACACAGTTCATAGCACTTGGAACATCAAGAAAAAAAATATAATATTACCTAATAGCTAAAAATTATGTTATTGTGTTTGTTAATTTTGTTATTTTTTCTTGTCATTAGCAGAAAATTACTTATACTGACTTCTTCAGTACACAATAAAGTCAGTAATGCTTAGGGTATATAGAGACATCTAGGACAGACAAAAAAATTTAAATATCAATTCAAAGGGCGAGCGCAGATGGCAACGGTGGCAGTATAAATCAACCTTAATATTCTGATAAGAGGTAGGAATTCAATATTCTTACAAACTTGAGCACATGTGAATTAACTTCTATTGTTTTGCAAACTGCTGGTTTGGACTTTACCTACCTTTATTTTATAGTCTTTATAAAAAAAACCTTCGAAAATATCTTATTTGCGCATTAAATACTTCATCAAAAGTATGCTTTATTTTATCGTCTTTATATAAAAAATCTCGAAAAAAACCTTATAAAAACGTTCGAAAATATCTCATTTGACGCATTGGGAATTAACTACTTCATAAAAAAACGTGTTTGTTTATATTTTAATCTAAGGATCTACTAATATAACTATTTTTCATAAACTTTTTTTTAAATTTTCTGTGTACCTACCGGCATGTATCGCCACTAACCGATTTCACTTGCTATCCCTTTTTTTTCAAAACATTGGATGATTTGTTCCAAAATATCACTTTAAATACACTGAAATATTCTTCTACTAGTAAAAAAACACACTATAAACGTTTTTTGACAAAATGTGGTTTTAAAAGGACTTATAAACTGCTTAAAACATCTTGAAATTTTAAAATAAATAGCACGAAAAAGCTTATGTCAATAAAAATATCACCCGACCGTCTGCGCTCCGCCGACTTTCCCCACCCACAAGCCAATCACGACCTAAGTGGTTGACAAAGTTATGATTGTTTTCCACAAACCAAAACTATACTTTTTTGCACTCGACGCGCGTTTCGCTAACAACGTTAGAATCATTCGGAGATAATAAACAATAAACTAAATTAACCTACACTCTATCTTATACTTTTTTGCACTCGACGCGCGTTTCGCTAACAACGTTAGAATCATTCGGAGATGATAAACAATAAACTAAATTAACCTACACTCTATCTTATATACTATCTTTTAGTGGGCTGAGATAAGACTAATAATTTGTGATTGGTCACGCTTTACAATCCTATCTCCCCTCAACTAAAGAATAAAGTTTACTGAACGGAATGGGGTCTCTATATTTAAACTATTTCTGGATTTAATGATTTCCATACTTTCGTATGCATTCAAAAGTCTTTTGTTTGGTACACTTTTTAGAAGTTTTAGGTTATCTAATGTGAATCTATGGTTGTTTTCAAAAGTATGCTCGGCCACACTTGACTTTTCTATTCTTCCGTATTTTAAGTATGCTAAGTGTTCTTTGAATCGTGTTTGAATAGAGCGTCTCGTTTATCCAACATATTTTTTTTCACAATCCATGCGACTCATTTCGCAAATTCCACTTTTTTTAGAACTGTAGTTTTATCCTTGGGTGTTTCCGGATTGATATACTAATTTAAGACCCCTGTTGTTAAGTACTTTTTGTAATCCTTTCGTATAATTAGGATTATAAGGAATTGATACAAATTTAAAGTCTTTTTGTCTGAAAAAAAGTGGAATTCCGAATGGTCTTTTGAAAAGAATGTCTATTTATCTGTCCCTATCGTTCTAACGTTGTCTTAAAGGATAGAAAAATAATCGACATTTCTCACCTTTGTTTTGTTGATTTTATTTGTAAATAAACAGTGGTTATGATTTGCCAAAGAGTTTTTGTGGGACCAGATATCTTGTCTCTTTTTAATCTAAGTTCGTATGTCATATTCGCTCGGATTTGCATCGATTGCGTCTACCCACCCGATGTAAATTGGAGCGAAAACGACAGCCAAGCGTCAGAAACGGTTCTATTTTTCCCGCCAAAAATGCAATATTTTAATTAAATATTGTGCATACAAGTTAAAATTTGTGGGAATTTTTGGTATCTGAATTAGTAAAAATTGACTCATTTTTTCCACAATTTTTTGCTAAACTGTGATTCGTATACGAAAAGTGGAGTGATTCAAGAATTAGGTCCCAGAACTGGAACATTTAGTTCATCACCATAACTCTAAAGGAAAAATGCCCGAAATTTCATTGAGCTCATGCACGAGGGAAGGGGGCCGATTAGCACATCTAGACAAATATTTGTCGATTACTTTTTTTAGCGCAACCCCAAGGATAGAACTACAGTTCTAGAAAAAAGTAGAATTTACAAAAGTTTACCTGTTCAGTTTGGACCGACTTTCACCATGATGCTTTAAAAGTTTTGCTAGTATCTTTTTGAAATTCAACACTCCACTTTTAATATATTTTAGTTCTACCTATAACTAACAATAAATTAATCTTTTAATCTATATTGGGAATTTGGAACTTGTGATTGCACTATAACAAAGTTATGATTGTTTTCCACAAACCAAAACTATACTTTTTTGCACTCGACGCGCGTTTCGCAAAGTCTTCTGTTTGGTACACTTTTTAGAAGTTTTCGGTTATCTAATGTGAATCTATGATTGTTTTCAAAAGCATGCTCGGCCACACTTGACTTTTCTGTTCTTCCGTATTTTAAGTGTGCTAACTGTTCTTTGAATCGTGTTTGAATAGAGCGTCTCTCACAATCCATGCAACTAATTTTGTAAATTCCACTTTTTTCTAGAACTGTAGTTCTATCCTTGGGGTTTCCTAGTAAACTTCTAATGGTGTTTCCGGATTGATGTACCAATTTAAGACCGGTGTTATTAAATACTTTTTGTAATCCTTTCGTATACTTAGGATTATAAGGAATTAATACAAATTTAGAGTGGCAGGTATCTTTTTGTCTGAAAAAAGTGGAACCGTTTAGTACACTTTATTCTTTAGTTGGGAGGAGATAGGATTATAAAGCGTGACCAATCACAAATTATTAGTCTTATCTCCGCCCACTAAAAGATAGTTTATAAGAGTGTAGGTTAATTTAGTTTATTGTTTATCGTCTCCTGATGATGCTAACGTTGTTAGCGAAATGCCCGTCGAGTGCAAAAATGTATAGTTTTGGTTTATGGAAAACAATCATAACTTTTTTAATCGATTTTATTACACAAATTAAACAAGAAAGCAAACTTTTTCTGACTCAAGCAGTGCTGTCACATTTTTATGTAGTATTTTTCTCTACTTTTAAAAATCCCAGGTATGTTTTCCAAAATTTTTAATTAAGTTGGTCATGCTCGTCTTTTGAGTCTATAATGAATGAAGAAAGTTCGGTAAAATGAGACGGTGGCCGAGCAGAAAGGGTTTCTAACATTCGATTGAAGGATCCTGATTCTTGCAGGGGATCGCGAGTTCAAAACTCGTGTCGATCACATTTTTTTTAATTTTGACAATAGCTAGTAAGTATATTTTTTTTACCTTGAATTTTATATTTGCATTAAAGAAAAAACCTAAAAAGCAACACAAAAAAGACACTAGCTGTATTACAGAATACCTACGAGATGTAAAAAAAAGTCTAAACCACAATAGTTAATGTATAGCCAAAACATATCATTTCAAAATAAGATATTTTAAAATCCAATTCGAAAAAAGTGTAGGTAAAGGTAAAACAATTAATACAAAATAATAAATTCACATAAAAACACAACCTCAAAATTATACTTCCACATGCCATTTTCGGTCCCATTGGTTATGGCCTACTTGATAAGGCGAGTTTTTAAAGTCCACTGAAATTCACCGACTTAGTGACACCGCTGGATGTCAAATATTCCACCGAGAAAAACTAAGAACGCAATTGACACAACCACAGGTTTTTTAAAAGCTGTTTTTTTTTTAATTTAAAAAGAAACGACATGGATTGTGAAATTTGAGGTCCATTAAATCATATTTGGCTACGGTGTTGACTAGACAGCCCTCAATCTTAGCATGTCTTTTAGTCACAAAATTAAAATTTAATTCCAGTTCCTCATCATTGGAGGAATTAGTTTCTTGAGAGAGTTTCATGACCATTTGTGCAGCCACTCCTTTTAATTTATGTTCCATCCCATATTAAATTCTTAAAATTTATGTTAATATTACGCAAATAGTGGGACCCTAATTTTACATAAAAAATACTACATATCTATTACGTAAAAATTATATGTAATATTTAAGTAATGTAATTTACCTAAACGTTACATAAAATTATTTCGTTTAAATGAAAGTAATAAAATGTACATAAAGTACTATTATGTAACAATTTAGACATTACGTTTACATTTACAAATTTTACATGACTATTATGGAAAACATTTTATGTAATATTTATATAATCTAAATTAGTTAAACGCTCTATAACATGATTTACGTCACATTTAAAATTTTACATAATTGTTACATTAGGTACATTTTTTAAGTATTAATTATGTCATTCAAGTTGTGTAAATTCCCTGTCAAATTATTTACCGTTTACATTTCAAATGTTACATAACTATTATATAAAATATTTTATGTAATATTTATTTCATCTAAATTACCAGTGCTTAATAGTTTCTTCCTAGCAGGTAGAGATGGCGCGAATGTCACTATGTTCAGAGCAAAGGTATTTCAAAATTATAATGCGGACTCTATAAGAATCAGCTCTTCCGCCACTTAAACCTTAACGTCTGGTTAACTTTGTAGTTTGCCACATGTTTGCCAATGTCGGACCGTGTCAAGCAGCAACCGACGGACCTGAACGGACCTTCCGTTGGCCCGCCTCAAGCTGCATGCTCATGTCGGACTTAGATAGTTGACGCTTTGCGCATGTCATGCAGATTAATGTGACTTAAATTTTACCTTATTAAAAAATAATTGTTACCTCTATGTGATTCTAAATTTACATAACAAGGTAAACCTGTTATGTAAAATATACGTAGTTTTTACTTAACTCTTACGTAACATGGATGTAATATTTATGTAAAAGGTATGTCATTTTAATTACATCACATTTATGTAAAAATTAGGTGGGTTTTGCGCATGGCATTATGCAGAGTTTTCGCACCTTAATGTGACTTAAATTTTACCTTAGTAATAAATAATTGTGACCTCTATGTGACCTTAAATTTACATAACAAGGTAAACATATTATGCAAAATATACGTACTTTTTACTTAACTATTACTTAACAAGGATGTAATATTTATGTAAAAGGTATGTCATTTTATTTACATCACATTTATGTAAAAATTAGGTGGGCTTTTCGCATGGCATTAATGTTACTTAAATTTTACCTTATTGTGACATCTGAGTGACCTTAAATTTACATAACAAGGTAAATAAAAGGTTATGCAAATTTTACGTAATATTTACATAACGGTGTTTACTGGTCGGTGAAGCCATCAGAGATTTAAAAACTCTATCGGGGAACAACATATATTTTTGCGAGCTCTATTGTTGGCACCGGTGGATCCACCTGTGGATTTTAAAACTCAGCCATAATTTCTTTTTTATAGTAATTTGATTTTGCAGCGCAGCCAGCTTGTACCATTAGAGGATAAAAAAAAGTTATCGACAAATATTTTTCTAGAAATGCTAAATCGGCCCTCAGTGGGTCTATTCTTGAATAGAGAGAAAATCTGCTCCCAGGGAGTCAAATTCTCCCGCTACTATGCATCTCATTGGTTCAAATCTTCGGTTTGACCAAGAGAATCAATATCGGGCAAAAGTGAGAGACACCGATTTAAACCGAAGATTTGGACCATGAGATGCATAGTAGCGAGAGAATTTAACTCACTGGGAGCAAATTTTCTCTCGATTCAAGAATAGACCCACTGGCAAGAGATCTCAACTATATCTATATGCGCAGGCTAATAGTACCATAGCACAGGATAGGTCTAAGCGAAGGCACCGAATGCAGACAATGTATTGATACTAGACGTTAGGTGACTTTATGATTTTTTTTTCTGTGGAAGCGGACAAGTTTGTCTATTAAATAAACATATAGCTTAGCTTACAAAATATCAAAATTAAATTTGTCTTTAGCCCACCTGGTCTACATTTAAACCAAATTCCACAAAACGTTTGTAGTTAATGACTGGAAAATAGCGTAAATATTTATAAGACCGCCCAATTTTCATAACAATTAAGGCGATGAAAAACAAACCGAAACCGAACGAATATAGGCAGTTGTTTATCCATTAGGAAACTCATCTACATAAGCAATAACATTTCATTTGTATAAAAATTTTTCTAGAGGTTGCGCATATAGGCAAGAATAAATAACAACTGCTACAAAATAAAAATAATTTTTTTTTTACTAATGCGCCAATTTTTTTAATGAATCCTTTTAAAAGTACATTCTCAAAACTAACTGGGGGGGGGGCATTTATTACCCCTATGTCTTTCCACTCTTATCTGCGCCCTTGCAATTAACACGTCACAGTTCTCGACTGAAAGTCTTAAGGAGATGGACATGCAGGAAAGGGAGTTGTATTTTGAATTCTCTACTTATTTTTTATTAAATCTTAAAACTGAATTAACTAAGAGTACTATGTTGGGAATTTGGAACCTTTGGTTGCACTAAAACAAAATTATGATTGTTTTCCACAAAACCTTTCGGAATTCTACCTTTTTCAGACAAAAAGATACCTGCGACTCAAAATTTGTATCAATTCCTTATAATCCTAATTATACGAAAGGATTACACAAAGTATTTAATAACACCGGTCTTAAATTAGTATATCAATCCGGTAACACAATAAGAAGCTTACTAGGAAAACCCAAGGATAAAACTACAGTTCTAGAAAAAAGTGGAATTAACGAAATTAGTTGCATGGATTGTGACAAAAAATATGTTGGCCAAACGAGACGGTCTATTCAAACACGTTTTAAAGAACACCTAGCACACTTAAAATACGGAAGAACAGAAAAGTCAAGTGTGGCCGAGCATGATTTTGAAAACAATCATAGATTCACATTAGATAACCTAAAACTTCTAAAAAGTGTACCAAACAAAAGACTTTTGAATGCATATGAAAGTATGGAAATCATTAAATCCAGAAATAGTTTAAATAAAGATAAAGGACCCATCCCGTTTAGTACACTTTATTCTTTGGTTGAGGGGAGATAGGATTAAAAATCGTGATCAATCACAAATTATTAGTCTTATCTCCGCCCACTAAAGGATTGTATATAAGATAGAGCGTAGATTAATTTAGTTCATTGTTTATCGTCTCCTGATGATGCTAACGTTGTTAGCGAAACGCGCGTCGAGTGCAAAAAAGTGTAGTTTTGGTTTTGTGGAAAACAATCATAATTTTGTTTTAACTAAGAGTAGATATTTATACTAAGTATGTGTCTTACTAAGGCTGGAATTTATAGTTGATTATTAAGGCCTCCTTAAGGCTGAGTGGTCTCTGCGAATCCCTTAAGGTCAGAAATGCATTTTATAGTCGCTGAAGGAAGCCTTAAGTTTGAGTAAATGCCAAGGTAGCTCGGGAGCTACGTTCTGGAGGCCTTGCGTCGTGTTTTTCAGGTTAGGTTCAGGTTTTATGTTTTGTTGTTGGTGTGATTTTTGAAGAGTAGTTTTTTTGGTTTCTTTTTTGCAGCGGCGGCTCGGGGCCTTAAAAAATGGTGAAGAACTAGTGTGTACTCAAACAAACGTTGACTAGTTTATATTTATTTCGTACAAACACACAATAAACACTACTAAATTAACTGAAAAATTAAAAAAGGCTTTCGAATCATACAGCAAACAATGTAAAAACGATTTTTATAACCGTTAAGTTTCGGAAAGCCATGCCAAAACAATAGTGCATACGACTAATAATTCGAATCTTTTAGTAGTGACACAGTCTACTAATGCTTTATATTACACTGGTAGCGATGCGCGTTGCAACGTGCGGTCGTCTGGAGCGCGCCAAAGTGCAACCAGTGTTTATACAGGGTTCCTAAGCAAATCCTTAGGGGGCCAAGCAGCCGTGTATAAGACGCAGACAAACGGAAAAGCACATTAGGCAGAAAAGGATGGGCATGGGGCGATGTTGTCACTACATCTTACACGTAGTAAATCCATTCCAGGTTGTTGTTTTCTAATGTTTTCCATTTTCATACCTTTAGGACTGGAATAAAAATTGTTTTTGCTCGACTTCAATACCAAACTGATGAAAGATATCGTAAAAAAAAATATTTTTCGGCTTTTCATTTTGTAACCATTGTCCTTACGCACTGCTTACAGGCTGGGGACTGAGATACATGCAATGAGATATTTCCGTAGAAACTTTATCAAGCAAATAGGACGGGTTGACGCCTTCGAAAGTCCAACCCGGGTTTTGCACTTTGATTCGAAATCAAAAAGGAGGAACAGTCAGATGTGGGGCCGTGCACAAATTACGTAACGGTGAGTTTACCAATTTTTGACGCCCTCCCTATGTAATGTTTTGTAACGGTTTGGCACGCCACTCCCCTAATATTACGTAACGATTTCAAGACCACTACCCCCCCAAAAAAAAAAAACTTTTCACTTATTTTCATTCCAAATTTTCTTAGTTTCACACAAAAGCAAACGCTGTCGAAAACCCCCCTCCTCCCTACGTAACGTTTTGTAACCCCCCTCCCCCCTATAATCATTACGTAATTTGTGCACGGCCCCTGTAGTCCCAGTGGAGGGGGCGAGAAAATTGATATTTTTTTCTTAAAAACTATACTCTTTAGACCTATTTCTTTGCGTTCCCGAAATTACGTAATTTTTGAAAAAAAAATGTAAGCGGCGCCATTTTTATTTCGTGCGTTGCTTTTCTAACATTTCTGCGTTCGGCTAATTTAATTGAAAAAAATTTTCCTGCGGCGCCCTTTATCTTCTCACTCGAAACCAAGATCCCCCGTTTTAGGAAAACTGATCCCGTCTCTGTTTCTAAATTTTTTCGAATAAAAGTAGAGTATGACCATGGGGGAAATAATTTTTTTCTACGGTATGACGAAAATTTCGAGAAAGTTGAAGAAAAAAATAAAAAAAGTGGCAGAGCTCAAGTTTTTCGTAAAAAAAACGTTTTTGGTAAAGAAACAGAGCAAGATAAATTTTTTCACCCCTTTTTGGGTGTTACAAATATTGGCAGCCCCTTATTTTTCGCTTTTACCCTCCCGCTAGTTTTGAAGAATTGGGTCGCTACATGTTTCGAGATCATGTCATAAAAAACCTCGAAAATATCAAATGTAGTGTAGGGCCAGCTTTATTTAAAATCAATAATATCGCAAGCAAAAAGCTCTGCAGGAAAAACAGCGCCGTTTATTGATTTCTTTGGCTGCTAGTGCTAGCTGCATGGTTTGGCCGTTTCCGGATAGATGTCACTAGTAGAACAGATTGAAAAGAAATGTAATTAAAAGCGAAGATATTTCTTTCTAATGTTAACAACCTCACGAGTTTATCGCTCAGTATCGTAAATAATGGATCCTGCCGCCTCCTTTAAGCAAGAAAAAGCTGTGGTTTGGACCTGAAAACATCTAATTTTTAATTAGTTTTTCCTCGATCATCTCATGGTGTGGCCGCCATCTAGCGGAATTTGCAGACATCTTGTCAACGGCTATTATTGCAACTATAATTTATGCTCACAATGAAAGAGTGGCGACAATTTTTCTTATGAAAGCAGTCCGGAGATAATAACAAACTGGCACCATTGCTCAATATACCTGTTTCTTTTGTGCGCGCAGAACTTTCTATGCCATTTCTGTTTGATTTATTGAAATCCTATCCCTAAGGAAAATCTTAGGAACCCTGTATGTTGTCCATCGGAATCGTGGCCCTATTATGCATAGCTACACTTGGATTAAATTAATATTATTATATCAAACATAAATAGTTTTTAAGAGCTAAAATGGCAGGTGTATTGTTAAAATTTCTTCCGGATTTTATTTTTTTTTCACTACTTCACCTGACGAACCGCCGCTTCTTTTTTGCTGAATAATGGACAAACTTCTTGGACTACTACTCAGGATATGGTAGAAGTAGAAGGAGCCCTCTCACCATATGAACCACCAGTTGAAAAAATATACCTCAGAGATTTTGACAATCCCTTTGAGATGTTTTCTGAAAAGACGTTCAAAAAACGATATTGGTTTTCTAAAAATATATTTCAAGATTACATACACCCAATTATATATGACGAATTAAAATAAGAATAGAAGAGGGCTGTCGATAGAACCCATGATTCAATTCAATCATGCAGAAAAATTCCTGTTGTAATATTTTGTTTTCATTGAAGTGATGTGGCATACATCTGTTTTTTTTTTAATTCCAATCGGGGCCACCAGTGAACACAAGTACTCCTTTTCCTCATTGGAAAAAATTCTGTTCCTTTTCGTTTTTCCATGGCTTATATAGCTTTAAAAACTACAACATGCAATTTAACAAAATCACTAAAATCACACAAACTAAAAAATAACCTAACAGTATTGACACCGCAGTTCACCAAACAAAATCCTGTTTTGGCTCAAACCTAACGTCAAAAATGCAAAGTTGCCACTTATGACCTCATATTGGCCTTCAGCAAGCCTTTCTTGAGGAAGACCTTATACAACGGACTCAATGAAGAGCCCTCAAGGAATCCTCACCGAAGGAAGGCCTCAAGGATCGACTATAAATTCCAGCCTAAGAAAGTCACTGCAAAACGTACTGTACATAGTCAGATTGATTGCCAGATGTTTGCTTTAAAAGTAGCTTGCACTCTATTTTCTAAGGGTTTGTATTTATCTAGTATATTTGTTTGAGTAGATGAGAACTGTTTAACCTTTGAATGTTACGTCAACATTAAGGAGTTATACAGGTATGCGATGTTAAAATAATATTTACACAATACGATATTTGTGGCAAGGTTTGAATATACTTTTTGTCACAAAGAATAAAAACGAATTTAATAGAATAAAAAATATATTTATTTACCAAGCTTGTATTCCTACAGCAAGCTGGTTTCATACAATTAAGAAAGATGACCTAAGAGAGTCCAAACCTAACCAGTTTTAATGGATGTGATCTCATTATTCAATATAACGGGTGAGCCAAAAAATCTTGCACACTATTGAATTTGCTATAACTTTTGATCGAATGGGTCGTTCTTAAAATGTTTTGACTTTTTGGAAAGACAAGACACGAGACTTTTTCGATCCGGTCCAAAATTTGGCATTTCATAAAAATCCAAGATGACGGACCGTTTTAAATAACAATAAATTTTCAACCCCCCTGCAAAAAAAATATGTGCGGCACTGGAGAAA
Organism: Oxystoma pomonae; assembly: GCA_963921995.1. Taxonomy (NCBI): domain Eukaryota; kingdom Metazoa; phylum Arthropoda; class Insecta; order Coleoptera; family Brentidae; genus Oxystoma; species Oxystoma pomonae. The sequence goes on along the minus strand of OY998163.1, from coordinate 121,328,642 downwards.
ATCTAAGTGGTTGTGACAAAAGCCTTATGAATTATCTCTATACCAAAACATTACTTAATTAAATCAGTCAAGAAATAAAAAAATTTGGGCTTTTACATTGAGTGGAGTTGTTTGCTGTAACCTTAGAAAGAAGTACAAAACTTTTATGTTGTGGTTCAAAAGTCCGTGATGGCGTATTTTTAACCCCTTTCCCCTCTTCCCCGAAAAAAAATTATGTTGAGTATCTATACTGAAAAAAATTAAAATTAATGCGACAAAAGTTCCCTCCCTGCTGCATATATGAAGGTATCACTAAATTAAATCGGTTAAGAAATTAAAAATTGATCATCAAGTATGGTAACATAAACTAAATGCCCCTTTGCTCAAAAATTTGCCTGTTTCTGCATATAGAAAAATGTCGCAGATTTTATTAGGCCCATTAAGTGGCCTGCTAACAGCCCCGATTTGAATCTGGTAGACAGACATTGGGGACATTTAAAAAAAGACGTGTTCAGAAATGGTCGCAGCTACGACGACATTAACGAACTGTGTCAAGGTATCAAAGAATCCCATAGAAGTTTGTCCCAAAGAAACATTACCAATGCTTTTAATAAATGGCGTAACGATTTGCGTAGTCTTAAGAACACATGGGGATCAGCTTAGAAAATCTGAGTAGCCCGATCCTAACTAATAGTTATTTTTATTTAGAAGTATAAATGTGCAAAAAAATTTATAAAAAATATAAGTTTTTGATGATTAATAACAAAGTAAATTAATACATGTAACTCTAGCTAAAAAATCAGTAGTTTAAAACAACAGCAATTATTTTATTATAAGTCACAATTTTTATTGAAAACGCTGGAAATGATGACACTAAATTGCTTACTTCTTAACTGATTTAAGCAATTGATACCTCCATATACCTAGCAGAGATGGGAGGTAGAATGTTCTTTATTTTGTTTTGTTACTTTTTTAGGGGAGTGAAATTACCCAATGGTTAAGGCGTGTTAACGCTATCCGCCAACTTGGATGTTGGAAAAATGTCAATGCCGCAAGCTTTGTTTAAAAGTTAAGGCAACTTCAAAAACTGCGATTTTTTTGCAAATTACAATATCGAGTCAAAAACCACTTATTTCAGACGTTTATAGTTTTCTTATCTCTTAACCGATTTAATTAAGTAATACCTTGGTATAGAAAGCATACATAAGGCTTTTGTCGCCATGACTTAGATTTTCTCCAGTTCCGCACGTAATTTTTTTGCAGGAGGGGTGAAAATTACCCGATATTCAAAACGGTTCGCCATCTTGGATTTTTTCGAAACATCAAATTTTGAACCGGATCGGAAAAGCTCATGTCTTGTCTTTCAAAAAATTTTAAAAAATTTGAAATCGAGCTATTCGATCAAAAGTTATATCAAATTAAAAAGTATGCAAGATTTTTGGCCCAACCTATATAATGCAGTTCCATTCATCACTAGACCAGGGGCTTCTCGGTTTCAGATTTCACAATCTTCACCATCAGGCTAGAGTCCTTGTGCGGTAAAAATAATAAATTTGGTGTGTGGTCATGATTGTTATAAAATCAAAGTAGACTCTGCTTTCTCCCTTCGAGTTTACCCCATCATATTTGTTCCAAATCTGATTCGACTTTTGACTACTAAGTTCTTTTAAGGCTTATTTCCAAATTAATCAATTTAAAATATGTTGCATTGTTTAAAGTGTTTTCTGATAGTATTTTCTTTTATGCTTATATATCGATACTCATAAATGACCAAAAACTTGACCCATGGGGCAGTGGGGTCAAACATCTAATTTTTAATATTTGACATGAAATATAAAATCCCAAGTTTAGAAGATTTGTCTTCCAGCGGGTTGATATTGCTTTCCAAAGAGAAAATGCCACCTTAATGCTCAGGATTATTCCTGAAAAGGAAGGTTTGGAAGAGGGTTTAGTATGTGTTATGTGAATTTTATTTTTATCGCTTGTTTTCGTTTAATTTATATTATTTTATTTTATATGCGCAAACATTATGGCAAGGAGTATACCAGTTTTTATAATGTATATATATTATGGTATTTACATAATATAATATAATATAATATTTACATAATATAATATAAGTTGTAGAGCTGGCAGTGGAGCTGAAATACGATGAGATCTAGTAGGGTTTTTAGGGGCTGTTTATACAACGTTTTTGGCGGTGTATGTTTTATTATTTATCTATGTAAATATTAAGTACACCGTAGCGGTAAACTAATGATGTAGGAAATGTTATGTATATTTAAAGACAGTGATGCGATCAAAGACATAGTGTATATGGATGGGCCACTAAAAATGAGACTTTTTGAATTACCAATAAAAATAGTACGATTTGTAAAAATAAATAACTGAAAAGAATATACTATATTTTTCTATAATAAGTTTGCCATTTCCTAAAAATTCAGGATGGTGGACAATTTAAAAAACAGCGCCACACTGGCGTGAAACTACTTTGTTCCTATTTTTGCCATATTTTGCCAGGTACCTCTTGTTTAAATTAAGTAAAATGACGTCTTTACTTTGGCTATAATTTGACAGACACTAAACTGATTTGAATGAACGTAATCATTTCAAAAAGCCAATACATCAAACTTTGAAGAGAACATGGCAGTGGATACATACGATCCTGGCGATCTACCGATTTCTTTTATTTTTTAATATGTTATGTTCCTCCCTCAAAGAAGCATTTTTGGTAATAGGAACTTTTGCGTGAGCCTTCCGGGTAAACCAGAAAATGTCTTCAAACTCTTATAACAATATGCACCATTTTACACTTTAATTAGGGTTAAATCGGAAGTAACTTGCTAATCACGGTTAAACAATCATTGCTATGCAACAATGTTTTTTTTTGATCAATAATTACCTAACCAGGGTTAAAGTAATTGAAATTAAGAAAAAGAGCTTTGAACGCAGCGTTTTTTTGGGGTTTTTTTATGATTTCCATTTAACCATTGGTGACACCGACTGGTGTCAAAATTTTTTGGCGTTTATATTCCATTTTCTTTATTGAATTTTTTTTAAAGTGCAGTATTTGCGAAGAGCAAAGATCACCATTAGGCCCTAAAAACTTCAAAGAGAATCAGGAGATTCATACAGAGTATCCCGGTGCAACTAATGTCCGGATCGTGAACATTATAATATTTGTTTACTTTTATCAGACGCATATTATAAACCTCATTGATCTCGTATTTCTTGAAGTTTTAGGTCAGTCTCAAGTAATAAATAAATAAAGTGGACTTAGAATGAAAGAAAGTCGAGCACAGTTGACCCCAAAATACTATACCGGTGCATCAACTCCTACTGCTTGAGCCACTATAGGTACTTTTTCTGTTTTCGTTGCAAAATTCAGTATGTTTGCCCATTTTATTGACTAGCTCCTCGTCTATGGTGTTTAAGTCCCATATTAGCTGCCTCAAGCTACCGTATACCATTGCACTCTTCTATTAGGTGCTGCTCTAACGATTCTTCTTCAGCCTTAACAATTCGTCAAGTTTAAAAAATAAAGAGAATTTCTTAAATATTGCAAAACCATTAATCTAAATATCAAAAATGTTAAGAGTTGAGAATGATTTGTGGCTTATCCGGAAGAGCAACACAAATGTTTCAATTACCAAAAATGCTTCTCTGACTGGGGACAACAACATATCAAAAAATTAATGAAATCAGTAAATTGCCAGGATCCTATGCGATATCCTTTAAAGTCAAATTTACCAGTTTTGTAAATTTCAAGATGGCGCACATTAAAGTTGATTTTTTTAGTAAATTTCTGAATTCAATTATTTTTAACGTCTTTATTTCACGACCGATTTTTAAAAGTGACACATTTTTATGTTCGTTAAAAATAAAAATTTCTAGAAAAAATATTTTTTGAGGCAGTGGCGCAGAAAAAAACGTTTTATGGAGAGTAAAAAATTGCTAACAAAAACTAATTTTTTTATACTTTTATAAAATTTGAAGTATGTTATTTCCAGTTGGGTAAAAATTTTTAAAATCAAACCATTATTTTCAAAGTTATAGGCAATCCAAAAATCTTATTTTTTGTGGTCCACCTTCGTTATATAAATTCGAGAACCACCAGATATAGAGACGTGTGAAGTTAGCGACGAATTTCCAGCGACGAAGGGATTTAAAGTACCACTTTAATACCTGAAGAGAGGCATTTAAAGCACCTTTTAAATTCTTAACATATTTATATTATTATAATTATATATTATTATTATTATTATTATATTTTAGTTTTCATACAAATGGAAGGAATGTGCGTAGAAATCCATTTTCGTCTGAAGCATTTTATTGATTTTACCATTTTATAAGTAAATAATTATTTTACGTAAAGCACCCCTTGTCAATTTATTATTATTTTTAGCAGTAACATGATACATAAATAATGCGCATGCACATACAGTTAGTCTAACATCCATTGATAAAAAAAGGGGGAAATGTCCATTTTCAACTTATTTCGAGAAAAAAATTGCTACTAAAAAATATTTCTATAACAGTAGGTAATAGTTTTTTGTGTTTAATAATCATCATCATATAATCTGTTGATCATGCTGTAATCTGATTTTATTTATGTTTCCATTGTTTCCAAAATATTTTGTTAAGATGAAGTCGTAGTCAACAGGTGGCGAAAAATGTGAAATAGCGAAAATTTTTGTTAAAACTTGAAATGTCAAAAAATTAATGACTTTAATTTTCCACAAAATTTATTTGAAGCATTTTTTGATTAAGTTGATAGGAACGGCTCAGTTTTGTTCCGCGTTTTATACCTGTACAGTATCCTCTTAAATAAGTACAATTATTTTTCTGCAAAAAGCAGGAAAGGTCAAAAATTAAACAGGTTATTATTCATAATATTATCATTTTATTTGAGAACTCAATAAAACATGATTTTACCTATAGTAGGTATGTATATTAATTATTTGAGAACTCAACAACACATCAACTAACCAAATTCAAAATAACGACTTGCAAAAAAATATGTTTTTATTATTGAAGATACGTACGCCCCTGCCCCAGTATTCGGCCCTTCCTCAAACAGAGACATTTACAGGCCCATTTACTTAAGACGTCTTTTCGCGACCGATGATTTCGAAAGGACATTTTGAAAACATACGTCACCGTTTCAACCGCCACGTCATCGCTTCGAACCATCGCCTCTGATCGCCAAAATGGCAATTATTGAATTACTTTAATCAGCTGCTACATCAACAAGTGAGCCTTTTTTTTCCGACAGATAACCTTGGAGTGTTTTCATTATTACGAAAAAGTACCGCCATATTAAACCGTGTTCGAAACGGCGCACAATGGATCGACTTAATGCTAATGTAAGGAAATAAGCTATTGTTGATATATATTAGGGTTAAAGTCATATTGATGTTTTGTAAACCATATATGATATGTTTGTTGGATATTCATCCATCGCGCATGCGTGCATAATTTAATGCAAACTAAAGAATGCTTGAAATATGTATATAAAATTTCATATATTTGACAGTCATTTTAGAATGGTTGTACAAAATATTTAATTCTTAGATATAGCCAGTGTTTAGAGCCTGTCTTAGTCTACTGCATTGGAATGTTAGGTTAAAAAAAAATGACCGATGCAAGTGAGGTACCTATTTTTTTTTTTTTAGGCAGAAGTCAAAATTATTGCATAAAAAAAGTTTTATTAACTTATAAAAAAATGTAATTCGATGTAATTGGAGATATCATATTCAGTGCAAAGAACCAACTTTACCTTAACACATCAAGTAAAAATTGGCTGCTCCAAGTTGCTACTTTAACAAATATAATATTTTCAGTATAAAGGTGCTGCAATTTTATGAACGTACAGAATGGAATATTGGCCCTAGCGGATTAGAAATTAGTTTTTTAGAAAAATACAAAAACACTTCGACTATTCACATACAACTTTTTTTTAAATAAGAAGAAAAACAAATGAGTGGGTCCATTGACAAAAAAAAAAATCTGGAATTTCCAAACCTCATCTAGGATCACAGGAATTAATGAGCGATTGCTACAGAGATTGTACACACTTCTTCAAGTCCTGTCTTCAGGAAAAAATATAGATGCTAAGAAGTTCGACAAATATGCCAAAGATACTGCCAAGCTATATGTTGACCTCTACGGATGGTAATATATGCCTTCGTCACTTCACAAAATCTTATTACATGGAGCAGAAATAATAAAAAACTTTTGGTTTCCTATAGGTCACTTATCTGAAGAGCCTGCGCAAGCCAGAAACAAACGTTTTCTTAGGTACAGAGAGTGTCATTCGAGACGGTCAAACAGAACCTTAACAAATGAAGATATTTTACATTATCTTTTGTTATCTTCCGATACCTATATATCACATATGGATGGATGTGAGAAGATCCATAAGAATTTAACAGAAGAAGCAATGTCTCTATTGTTGTAGTATCTTTTGTTTTCGTTCGATTAGTATTGTTTAATAGCGATTTTCAATAAATATTAGTCCAAAAATTATTTATCAAATCCCTTTTTTTCATAACAAAAAATCTAGTTTTTATTATTAATGAGGGTTAAGACTTTTGAGACACCCTATATATTTCTTGCGGTTTAGTCGAAACAAGGACAACGGTAATTAATTGTTTTACTATATGTATTTAAAACAGACGTGAAAAGCATAAAAAAATAAGTAAAAATATTGGATTAAGTCTATGTCCCTATTTCCCTATACTATATGAACCGCGACGTCACCGTTTGCGCATGCTTTCAAAGCGGTTTCGAAATCATCGGTCGCGAAGACGTCTTTAATAATCGGACTCTAACACGTATTTTTATGTAATTTTTGTTTCATATTTATTGATATGATTAATTTTATATACATAATTATTGGGATTTTAACCTCTACATAACATAATAATAACATTCCCGCATGATTCTTTCTGTTCTAAATAACTGGGTCATAAACCTACTAACTTTATGCTCAATCGGGGTTGAATAAATTTGTAGGAAAATTGGTTTTTAATTGTCTTTAAAAAAGAAAGTTATATGCCTCCTGCTTTTATTATCAATACTTTAAGGTCAAGAAGTTCTCAACAATAAGGTTAAATAAGTATTTATTTATTTTTTAAATAATTTTTTAAATATTCATCGAGATCGCGCCAAAATTCCCTAAATACGCTCTGGTTAGAATTTGTTAAGCATAAAATGTCAAACATGTGTTGCTCAAAGTTATTTGATAAAAAAGGAATTAGTTTAAACTTCCTCATTCACTATTTGTTAAAGAGCGTATTAAAAGAGTTTATAATATTATCTATAATAAAAGAGTTTATAATATTAGGGATATTTTGGAACGCTTCAAATTTTGACAACTTTGACAGCCGCTGTGGTATTATTTAACAACCACTACCACCACCTTGCATCGATATTACCAGAGTTTTTGGCACACATTAAAAACTATCACTTGCAAAAAAATTTAGAGATGAGAAAAAAAATCAAAAAATTGGGCTTAATTTTACAAAATAAGTGTTTTATATGTTGGAACGTGGTAATATTTTATTATTTTTAAAATTAATTGAACCAAAATTCACTAAAATTAACTAGGAAAATAACCACAACAACAGCGAAATGGATTTGTACCTTACGGCAGTGGTAGTGGTTAATTACCACAACAGAAAGAAGTTTAGCTATTGCGCAGACGCAGTAATTACCACAACTACTACGAAGTGTCAAATAAGCATTCCAAAATGTCCCTATTATCTATGTTGAAAATCATCAACAGCTTTCATGATATTTTAAATAACATTTTTACGTTTAACAATTCAACTTTCGAATATGTATTATGCTTATGATGCCCAAAGCATAAAATAAAACGTAACCTAAACATAACTCAAAATGAGGTCATTGTAATAGCCATTCTTTTAGAGTAGCTATTACGAGCGGCAGTAAAGTGAGGCACAGAGTGGCCGACGATACAAGACACCTTTTTAATATATCCTAAGTATTCTAATATATATCCTAGACACACTATTTTTGAAAACGTAAGACTACCTAATCGAAAAACTGTTTACATAAATCAAACATTCCACCTCATCCCTAGCTGTGGACTATTAATTAAGTCGGAGGATTATCTATGTCTGCATCACGATTGGAGCCTAAACAACTCTTAATTTATTTATTTAGGTTTTTTTTTCTTGATTTTTTTCCGCAATCGACACTCGCTTCTAACGGTTTTGGTGTGTTTGTCAATGGTCCAAAATTTTTAGATGTGTCCTTTCCGATTAACTTATAATTTAAGAATACCTAGTGAAAATTAAAAAAAAAATTAAAAACCATAAACCCTGAATCCCATTCATAAATTCTTATTTGTTTTGCCCCCAAGCTAGCGTGTGTGCCAAAAAAGGATAGAATGATTTTCAGAACGTTGCTCGGCAACACTGCGGTAAAACATGTGTATGTTTGTAGACGTATGTCCTAGATACATCCATTTGTTTTACATACTCTACCAGTAACGGCGAAAAATTAATAAATATGTAAAAAAATGGGTTAATTGCACAAAAGCAGTAATTTATAGTTTTCACAACTAGCGGTTAAAAGAGCGTTTTTTTTACGAGCGTTGATTTAAATTAACGAGCAAAGCGAGTGATTTAAAAAAAAACGAGTTTTTTTTTGCATTGGTAACCATGCTTTTGTAATTTACTGACACTTACTTCACACACGTCTTTTGGATGAAGTTATAAAAACCCACCCTCTTTCTTGTCACCCTTTCAGAAACCCGCCACCAATTTAATTGTGTTATGTTGTTAACTATTTTTTTAAGCGCTAATGGTGCGTAAAAGCGATTACGGTAGGTGATAATTTTGATAATTATTGTAAAATTTCCTGGTGCAATACCAAAAAAAATATAAAAATTACAAGATAACTTTAATACAAGGTTGAGGGCAACAGTTGTTTAATAGTCTTTTCTATAAACTGAAGGAAAAAGGCAAAACCTGATGTTTAAATTAAACCCCTGATGAAATATACTAAATTACTTGCAGAATTCTAAGTTTAAAATATGTCATATAAAATATGTTAAGATAAAAGTAAAAATGTAATAAAATACCTACTCTTTTTTTAAAACTAATATTCAATTATAGCTTTGAGAATTAAAATATTTTACTACACTTAACAATTTCGTTTTACCCATTGTTATTTTACATAGGTGAGGTACACCGAACTTGAAACCCTTAAGTCTGTGGTCAGGTACCTGATTTTCTAAATTTAGGACTAAAATACTAGAATAAACAGACAATAAAACATAATATTTTGATATTTATTTTTGACTTTGTTAAGAAATTATAGCCTTGAGGGTGCTGGTCCTAACAACAAAGCATATTAAAAAAAAACAGCGTAATTATGCAGTATGCGGTTTTCTGCCATTTTTGATTTTTTATGAAAAATTCTTTATAGGGGCACCTACTAGAGGGTCCCTAGGACCCCAAATCCGCCGGCGTCGGTTGTTCTTTTTTTAATTTTTTAGTTTTTTTAATTTTTTTTTTCACTAAAATAACCCAATCCAACACAGCCCAACTCAACCTAACCCAACGCAACACAAAACTATCAAAAAAATACATTACACCATTTTTTCTCTTAAAAAAAAAAACCGGCGCCGGCGGATTTGGTGTCCTAAGGACCTTAGTAGGTGCCTCTATAAAGAATTTTTCATAAAAATTCAAAAATGGTAGAAAATCGTATACTGCATAATTACCAAAAAAGTAATACCAATGATTGAAAATAGGTAAAGGACGACACTGACCGGTAATTATCACAACAAAACTACAGCTGATTTTGACATTTACCTTTTAAACGAAATCCCTTGATTTGGGTGTTCCAATCGTTTATACACGATGCACTCTGGCACCATCCTATAGTTTTTAACTTCACAAGTTTATAAAAAATACAAAAACCACAGAAAACGTTTCGAAATCAGAAATATTTAGACACGGTCGGTATGCAACGCTGCAAAACCTATATAATAAATGCAAACCACTAGGTAGTGCGTAGAAGACGGCAAGGTATTGCGACTTGCCAGTTCTTGTTTAGGGATCGTTGGGAGTATTGGAAAAAATATGGGCTTTTTATTTTTTATGAGTTTATTTTTTATCTTTTGTTTGGTAATTATAGTTTTCAAATAAACAAACATGATATTTTTGAATAAAGCTGCTTATAGTGGTAAAAAAGCACCAAGATTTTCATGAAATTTCAGAACCAACAAGAAAGTAATCTTAAGTTGGCAACAAGGCTTCATCCTACTACGCTTTCATAATTTGGGGAACACGAGCTTATATACTACATATATGTAATCATTTTCACATCGCATACTGGCTCAGACACATTGTATCTTTTTTTTCTCCTGCTCTTTGAGGCAAAGATATTGTATAAAGTGCGAGTTAGGATGACTCAAAATATTTTTTTGCATTTATATAACGAGAAAGAGAACGCCTAATTCCGGCGATACATTTTGCGAGATACATTGTCATTGTAGGAGCCAGGGCATTAGCATAGCATTCTGTGTAGGTCTGTGGCAAAGACCATAAGATGCCAAAGACTTGTCGTTTTTGAAAAGAAAAAATTTGAATTCACACAGTTTAATTGGATGGAGTCAAGAAAAGCACGGTGGAGACATCGTCACAACCAAGTGACGCCCCTTTTACTAATAAAAACATTTTACCCCCGTCTATCTTCACTGTGCCCTTTGACTTTGTTTACACGGGCTTTTTAAAGCGCTTTTATATAAGGACGGTTTGAAAATGTTGTCTCATTAACACAACTAAAACCGTTATAAGCACTAAATCGATTTTACTTTAAAGCGATTTAAGAAAACGATTTATCACTTTAAAACCTATTTCAGGGTCGGTATAAAGCCTTTAAAAGAGCTTGAGCGCATTTCTTCCATTCTAAATAAATACTCAAGCCTCGTTTTACCTTTAATGACATTTAATGAAGGACGTATAGAGAAAGCCATTATATTTGAAACCTTCCTTTTATAAAAGCGGTTTTAGGTGCGTATAAACGTAGTAATTATATACACACACACACACACACACACACACAATTTAAGATCGTATCGAAAATTGTAATCATATCGTACTTTTTTTGTGTAAAATAGATGGCTTGAGTTCCATTTATAAATTAGGTTTATTTTTAACTTCATCTTATATAAATATGAAAAAGAGGCAGATATCGTAGTTGAGTGTTGGCAGCAGCGCACATTTTCGATTTTTGCTTCCCAAAAACCGCAATTTTATTCACTTTTAAGTGATGCAGTTATACACTAAGAAAAACAAAAAAGGGGTTTAGCGAGGATAAATATATCGCTGCTACTTACAATCCCGCCAAACTGCCTCCGCCGCCATTTTTGTAAAAATTTAAAAATTGAGTGAACCACGGGCTCTTATAGTATGTGTTGAAAAATGTGCATTGATAGCAACACTGGGTGTATCAGTTGCTCAATAAAACACAAAAGCACACTGGAAGCTGCCTATATTGGGCAGAATCAAGGTATTCTCAGTAAACCAAGTGTTGAAATTCCAAATATTTGGAAGTCCCTCCTTGGGCGGAGCCAAGTTCTTAAACTGATGTGATTTTCCATAGTATATGAGTACGTAGCCTTAGAAATAGATTGTAGTTAGCACCTGAAGACGATCAGAGATTGTACTGATCGAAACGTCGAGTATAAATAAAATATAGACAATGAAAGTCCGAAACACAGAGTTAGTTTCAAATACATCATTGTCTCAAACAAAGAACACAAAAACTCGCACTAGTTTTCTTAAAATAATGTCACTCATTCTTTATGCGGTATACACCCTTAAATAATTTATACCGAAAAGCAATACCTACTCATTTTACCTATCCAGGTATCTCAAAATAATCTAAAATGGTCGAAGTGAGAAGAAAAACCATCCAACATTGAGGAGAGAAAACCTCAATCGTAAAACTTAACCGAAACGGTTCGATGTCTCTTCATAAATATTTGATTGCGTTGGGGAGAATCTGAGTACTCATAGAGAAAGGTCTGTCTGATTTCATTAATCTACATATTTTATCCCTGAAATAAATACAATGGTAAAATGCTACTCATTTTTGATCCCTAAATTACATAGTCTGTGCGGGTTGCAAATTTTATTCTTGACTTCTGGCCTAGAGTACTGAAATAATTTTTTTTCGTTGGATGTGTGCAATGCGTACGCAGAAATTGGGGCTGAGTACCAGCACAGCGTCGCAGATAACCATTTAAATTTTGATATTTGAGCTGTACTTAGGGGCCATAGCGTATTCCGTGGAACTTTTGATGAAGATTTTACAAAACCTGCCTAATCTGTCAAAAGCCCCAAAAATGCTGCAGTCAAAAAGTAAAGTTAGAATGTCATTTTTTTTTCTTAAATTCAGACGGTTTAAGCTAGAGCAATAAATTTTAGCACATATCTTGGCCTTGTGGTCACGTACCATTGTGTGTAATAAAAAATTACATACGTAGCCCCTAAAGAGCAAAAGGGGCCAAAATGTGTTTTTAAACTATCCCTCATACGTTCCATACCTAAAGTCTACTATACTGAAAAAAAATTCGTGGTTGTTAACAAGGACCCTAGGTTAGGGGTAAAAATTTTATCGATTTTAATTAATTTTATTTCAGCCAATGTCAACAGAAATGCACCACCAGTGGCGCAGTGGATCATTTCTCAATTTTAAATACCCCCAACTTTGTCCTGGACCCTAGGGGCTGTAAGGGGGCAAGATCTAATTTTAACCATTTTGATGTTCCAGGAATTACTTCATGAATTTGGTATAACAAACATTATGAAATATAAAAATCTCAAACACTAGGGGCGACCCCTAAATAGGGGCTAAAAATTTTAAATCTCGAACAACTTTTCCAAAATTTACTATAACAAATTCAAAAGAACTAAAATAGTACACCCCACAGGTCTAAATATTTACACCTGTGGGGAGTACTAAATTTTAAAACCAATTTTCAAAAAACTCTTACCCATACAGAAAAGACACAAAATTATGGATTATTTTGTATTGTTATTGCAAAATACCACTGAAAAACTGCTTTTTTTTCTTAAAATACAACATATTTTAGGACAAAAATGCTATTTTTTTTTTGACAGGTTCCAAAATGGCAAATGGTGAATACGCCAAAAATTTGTCACATAATAGCTTTATTATTTGTGTTTGAGGTTATAAAGTTGGTGATTTTTTAGACCACCTCAGTGGGGTGGTTTAAATTTATAACCCCCAGAAAGGATTGTTTTGTGGCATTTGGTAATAAGTTCGTTTATAATTTCCCTAAGTAAGCGTTTTTTACAAGGATTAATTTACCTTATTTAATATCCCAAGTTGTTCATAACCCAATAAAACACCTCCTATTTTGTCCAGGAAAACGCCATATTTTGAACCCGTTTTCAGCACAAAAAATATATTTATGAAGGTGATTATGCACGAAAAATAAACCAAACAAAAAACCCAAAACTACAATATTAATTTATTTACAACCTGAATCTAAAACATTGAGATTATCTAAAAGCTCAGTCAAAAAAACTTTCCCTACTCAAAGACCACTCATTTTAAAACTACAGCTTTCATCAGTAGAGGTTGGTGCAAGCTAAGGTCAAAGCAGAGGTAAAAGATCTGAACTCGCTGTTTGTGATTGAACGCAGCGCTAATATTTTTAAACTGACATTTCGGCAGTGACAGATATGTAAAAAAACTTGCATATAAGCTTTTTAATAAATTTCATAAATAAAAACACCTTTTAAATAAATACAAAATTAATTTACTCCTTATTTTATTATTACCCATCTAAATCGTTGTGTGGCATCAAGTATTAATTGTAAAAATTAATTAACAGGATTAAGTTTTAATTAGAGTGACATATAGCCTCAATGTTAATTTATTATTTATTAAATAGTGTTTACTATTTAAACTCCGCGTGGGTTTAAATTTTTTAATTTTTTTTTCTTCTAAATTTAAAATTTCCTCTCAAATCCAACAAAAGATTGTGTTAAGATGATTATTCAATAAACAAATTTATTAAAATTCTTCTTATAAATCAAACTATGTCCAAAACTCAAGGAGGGTTGGTTTAAAATGCTTAAAACCAAAAATTTCACTTCAACTTAGGACCGTTCTAAAATAGACTAAACCTTTTTAGTAAATCCCACCGTTATATTTTAAGAGCCTATATTTTTTACATCCAACTTTGCCCTAGCCTTTAGGGGCTGCACGGTGGCAACATTTCGGTCGGGACAAAGTTGGGAGAATTCAAAATTGATAAATGGTCCACTGCGCTCCTAGTGGTGCATTTTTGTTGACATAGGGTGAAAAAGAAGTGAAATATAATTTTTTAATTGAAATCGACAACATTTTTAGCCCCTAACCTAGGGCCTTATTAACAGCTAGACTTGTAGGTAATAGTATGAACTACCTATCCATCTATCTATCTATCTACCAACTGACTGACATCCAGACGTACAGGTGCTTTAGTATAGAAGGTATGATGAATAGTTTAAAAACACGTTTTGACCCCTGTTACCCCCTAGGGGTCATATATGTAATTTTTATGACACAGAAGGCTACGTTTCCGGATGGATTTAAGAAAAAAATTGACACCCCAACCCTACTTTTTAGGTTAGGCAGTGTTGGTGGGTCCCTTACTAATCGATTAAAATAAGTTTCTTAAATTCTTCATTAAAAGGCCCACGGAAGACAAATTTTTTACGAATGCCCCCTAAGTACTGAAGCTATACTACGACTATATCTAAAACGACTGTAGAGTTAACAAGCCAAATGTGGGGACAACTGGTGCAAGTTGTTTCCGATAAACAGGTATTTTTTGCGCACCCTGTACACTAAAAGTTAATATTTATTGGACCATAAAGTAGAACAAGATGTACTCTAGTCCAATGCTTAATTTCAAAATTAAGGTCAGTTATTTTCGGAGGTACCACCAAACAATAAAATTCGATTCAAAAATAGCAAAATATCGTTATAATTTAAAGAAATTACTGGATACCTCACTCAAAATAACTATTAAAAAATGACCCTTATCTTTATTTACACCGTTGTACATCAAATTTTTTTGAACAATTACTTTTTACAATATTCTAGTGGTAAGATCGGAAAATCGCTCAAGAATATAACGTTTTCGTCACATGTGATCATTAGCCATAGATCTATGCCGCTCCTCATTCAGAAATACAAGTATTTTATTATTATACAGTCCGAATGCACTGGTGGTCCCAGCCATTTGAAAAGGGGGGGGGCGGTTTCGATACGAAAAAAAAACTAGAATAAAAGCATAGCTTTTATGAAGAACATATCAATATATGCAAACAAAACTTAGTAGCCACAAGCGCAGATTTGGTGTTAAATCTAGGGGTGGGGGTACTCAGATTTTAAGTCGTTTCTTTCATACATTTTTTATTTTAAAAAATGTTTAAATGCGCCAAAATTTTTTTAGAAAATTACATTAAAAATGCAATTTTTGAGTCGAATTAAACTAAAATCGTAAATATCAACGATACCATAGCGCCGCAGGAGAAAATTTTTAAGAAAATTGTACTAAAAAATGCATTTTTTGATTTACAATTAAACTAAAATTTTAAATATGTCAATGGTTTCAACGCGCTTGGCGAAAATTTGTTAAGGAAATGACATTATAAATGCCATTTTTAACACAAAATTAAACTAATACCGTAAATATCAAAGGTGTTATAGCGCCGCAATTTGTGCCCTAATTTTGATTTTCTAAATTTTTTCATAAAAAAATTAAAGCCAGGGTAGGGGGGTTAACCACACCCCCCCCCCCTATCACCTTAAATCCGCGCTTGAGTATCTACGTATAATTTTTTCACTTATAAAAAACAAAGATAACAAACAAACCACAAACAAAACCTAATAGCTAAATACTTTTTTTTTGAAGTCTAAAAATATCTTTAAATTAAAAAATTACCTTTTATATTGCATATCTCAACCGGTCAACTCGCTCAATATCAATTTCAATATGTCTGAAACGACTTTAGTTAATTTTGCCTTGATTTTGGTTTCACGTTGTATAAAACTTGGTATGAATATTTTAAGATAAAAAATACTTTTTTTAATACCTTCCTCAAAAACATTTTTTTATCACGGATGCAAAAAAAAGATTTCAGTCCATTTTTCAAACAAAATTTAAGAGAAATAGCGGAAAATAGTAATATTGAAAATACCTAATTATTATTTCCTAAAAGTTAAGCCATTTCCGCCAGTTTTCTCCAAGTATTTACGAAAAAATCATTTAAAAACATTGTCAAAATATCAAACTGTCAACGATTAAAATGTCGCAACAATGAACATCACCAAATAAAAAGGCACATCGCCATGGAAACCACCATTGTTATTTCATTTACCAACTACCTTTATTTATAGTGTAAAAATGGTGGGTTGCGAGAAGTGCTCTTCGTTCGAGATTTTTAAAAGTACTGACTTCCCTGTTTTTCTTGGATTTTTTGATAAAGGTATTTAAAAAAATAGTGTTAACAACTCGCGGCTAAAATGTCCTTTTTGTTCGCGTTTTAAATAAAGCACTATTTTAGCCACTAGTTGTTAAAACTACTATTTTGATACCTTAATCGAAAACAAGATTTTAGTAACTGTATGAACTAAAGCATGTTTTTTTTGGTTATTGATGCAAAAAAAACTTTTTTTTGATCACGGGTGCAAAAGAAGATTTCTGTCTGTTTTTTACTCAAAATTAAAGAGAAATAGCGGAAAATAGTAATATTTAAAAAATCTACTTAGTCATTCTTGCCTAAAAATTAAGCCATTTCCGCCAGTTTTCACCAAGTATTTACAAAAAAAATCATTTAAAAACATCGTCAAAATATCAAACAATGAACGTCACCGAGTAAAAAGGCACGTTGCTATGGAAATCATCGTTATTTCATTTACCAGCCGCCTTAATTTATAGTGTAAAGATGGTGTTTTACGAGAAGTGCTCTTCGTTTGAGATTTTTAAAAGTATTTTCCTGTTTTTCTTAGATTTTTTGATAAAGGTATTTAAAAAAAATAGTGTTCGCAACTCGCGGCTAAACTGTGCTCACGCCAGGACGACTTCGTATCAGGTAACTTGGATAAGTACCAGTGCGAAACGATGCCAATTTGTGAGTAGTTCAAGGTTCGAAATCAAAGTATTTAATGATGTATAGTGGAGGGTGACCAGTGAAACTACTGATGAGCCCACGCTGATTACCCAGGACAAAACATCGATTAATCATTTTTCTTTTCGCATTGATCTTTTGTGTGTTCCTTGTGGGATGCTCATCCAACACCGTACTTAACTAAAAAGCCTGTTAACTCCTACCGCTTCAGTGCCCTTTAGCCTATTGTGGCTGCCATTTTTATAACCAAATTGACAAGTAAAACATGGATTTTCTGTCAGTTTGGTGTCAATATGGCGCCGATCATAGGCCAAAGGATACTAAAACGAAAATGAGTTAACTGGCTTTTTAGTTGAGAAAGGTGTTGGCTCATCCAAGTTTGAATTTTCGTTATTTTCACCCAAGATCTTTTGATCTTTTATTTTTTAGTTTCTTTTCGGTTGAAGTATCTGATTTGGAGGTTTTTTAACTTCTTTTTTTTTAGTTGCCTTAGGAGCATAATCCTACTGGAAATGTTAACACGCCAGGACGAATTCGTATCAGGTAACTTGGATAAGTACCAGTGCGAAACGATGCCTATTTGTGAGTGGTTCAAGGTTAGAAATCAAAGTGTATGATGGTGTTTAATGATGTATAGTGGAGGGTGACCAGCGAAACTACTGATGAGCCCACGCTGGTTACCCAGTTTAATCATTTCTCTTTTCGCTTTGATCTTTTGTGTGTTCCTTGTGGTATGCTCATCCAAGTTTGAATTTTCGTGATTTCCACCCAAGATATTTTGATCTTTTGTATTTTAGTTTCTTTTCGGTTGAAGTAACTGATTTGGAGGTTTTTTAACTTCTGTTTTGGAGAAACTCTATAATCCTATTCTGTATTTCCAATGGTTTTCGCGGTAAGTACGTCATGCGTTTGTTTATTCTTGGTGTGACGAATGGAAGGTCAAAATGTCCCAAAATACTTTGGAGGGATTCTAGAATGTCTTTAAAGGAACTTTCTGCAATTTTTCGCTTTTTCTCCAAGGACTGCAGGGTTACCACCAGCATCTTTGTTGTCTACTTTTTTCTGGAGAAAAGGGGGGGAGCGATTTACTCCCCCCCCGCCCTCCTGGGACCGCCACTGCCTAATGTTTGGTTGGAGTTTACTTTGGCATCAGCTCCAAAGAAATAAGTTTTCAACCTTTCCAAAACATTTTGAGGATACCAATTAATTTTCTACCTTCAGTACCATCTCAGCATCAGGTATCCCCACCCCCAGCTTGTTGACTTTACAGTCTTTTTATATGTTCAAGGTATGTCAGCCTTTCCAAAACTCTTTAATTAAATAAATAAACGCCCGTATTTGGTTTTAATCTACACGTGTTTAGAAACTTTTTTTTAGTCCTATATATGGAAAATTAATAATAGCTAACCCAACTTCCCACGTTCAATTTTCACTTCAGTGAATACGTCGCCCACTCAAAAAACTTTTATTTTAAAGCATTTTTTGATTTATTTTATTACAAGTAAATATGTTTCGCAAGGGGTAAAAGCGATGTTACGTTGATAAGAAGTATAGAAGTAACTATCTACAGGGACTTGCACGATTTTTAAACAAACGGTCGTTTACGAAAACTTCCGTTATTTTTTAACCGACGTTTAGTTTTGAAGCTTGCAACAACAAAAAATATCTGACTGCCCAATAAGCATTTTCAGAAACCTCTGCTGACAAAAATTTATATAATTATTATAAAGATGGTTCCATTATTGCCCTAGGGTATTTAGAGGTTTCCTACAGGAATTGAGTTTGTATATTTGTTTTATTAAAGGTTCTAAATTGATGGTACCCTAAGGTAACATAAAACTGGCGTTTACAATATTTCCACGGACATCTTTATAAAAATTAAAGTCATCGGTAACAAATGTTATATAAATTGGTGTTAAGAATGTTTCCACCAACATATTTATAAAAATATAAGTCATCAGTGACAAAAGTTATATAAACTGGTTTTTGAAATTTTTCTGTTAACCCATCTATAAAACCGTAATTAACTATCAATTAAAGATATATAGATTGGTTTTTAAAATGTTGCTATCAACTCACTTATAAAAACTTAACTAACCAACAACAAAGACACTTTTATATAAATTGGTGCCTGTAATATTCTTATGAACTCATTCATAAACCTTTTTTGCCCATTCTTTCTATAATGTTTTTATTAATTTCTTTGTATAGTGGTTATAATACCACTGTTTTTACAACAAAATAACAATTTTAATTTATAACAAAACAAAAAAGATTTTTTAGGTTAATTTTGCGACATCAAAAGGCTCGTTTTTGCGACTTAAAAGGTGCCTTTTTGCGACATCAAAAGGCGCGTTTTTGCGAGATACCATACCATCATTATCTGGTTTTAATTACATCAATCTGAGGAGAGACATAAGAGATCCAAATCTCCTTGAGATAGTTTTCGATGACAGATATCGGGATCAAATGCATTCTACACCAGATTCCGACCAGCGTTTCCCATGCGCGGCCACCCTGACTCCAAAAACTCATCACGTGGACCGATATGAACTTATATAGGCAAATCTCGCTTAGACTACGTGATCCGTGTTTGATTTGGGGCCCACGCATAAGTAATAAGTAAAATAATATAGTAACCGTGTTAAGTTCGCAAAAATGCACCGTGAAACTTCAAGTGCTAGTCGACGGCAATTATGAACACATCACCTTACGACGCGACGGAACGCAGCCTCAAGGTCCGTTTCTGCGAGTTTGACATAGTCCCTATGCATTCGTCTGAGAGAGATCCAGCATACCAGGGAAATACCTGCCTGTACACCCTTCGACCCCGCAATCTAACTATCTTCTTGAGATAGTTACCTCTGACAGTTATGCGGGGTTGAAGGGTGTGCAGGCGGGTATTTTTCCTGGTATGTGTAGTATGCTGGACCTCTCTCAGACGAATACATTTAGGAAAAGAGAATAATGGTAACTATGTTAAGCTCGCAGAAACGGACCTTCAGTGTTCAACACTGCGCCATCTGCAGCCTTTTGTTCCAACTAGCATCATGTTTTAAAACGTTGATAAAATAGTGTGGAAAGAAAACAGTGGTATAATTGTATTGGTTTTTTTTTATAGAATTGTCTTACATTTTTGCCATTTTGGATTCCAACAATAGGTTTTTGACCAAAATAAGAACGTTATTTATGGGGTTTCAACATGTGCTTTAATCGAACTATTGCTTGTTTAGGGTTAAAAAAATAAAAAATTCAATATTTCTCCCAGAAAGCAAAAAACATATGTGAAAAAAAAGTATTATTTAAATGAATATTTTTTCCCCGTTTTGTCAAGTATTTTTGGAGCCCATGAAAATTTTGTGAGTGTATTCAAAAACTATACAGTACACACCGGACCGCAGCTGATTATCAGAGTAGGATGACTGGGAAAACAGCTTTTATTTAACCTATAGTATATAAATATTCGTATTCCTGCTTCAACTTATCTCACTTCCATTTTAATTTATTTTAGAAGATTGGTAAACACCATTTTATAAATTTTTTATTTTAAAAAGAAAAAGAATAATACATAACACGCAAAGGGAAGAAAGATGGAAAATTTATATTTCTAAATCGATAAAAACTTTTAATTTGTTATGTAGTATTGTTAAAACAGTTGTAAAACCTTTTTATAATAATATCTCGACTTGAGGGTTCATAAGGAAGTTTTACAAAATCTATATGTTGTTTTTATATCCATTACTATGTACCATAAATTTTTATAAGCTGGTGTTGATCAGTTGTTTTTCAAGTCTTTTTTACTCATTTAAGAGATATATTAGAGCAATAAAATTATCACCATTTGCTGTAACTTCTATATAGACAAAAATGCTCATTGGGTGATAACTAAGTCACGTTTAAATTCTTATGGTGCAAACTTCACGTTCTAAAATATTAGCGGCTACCATTATTTTCAACTACTTTTTGTCTTTTTTACTTTGCTTCCTAATTTTATTGAAAGTTAGGAGAAAAATGAGTGAAGAAGAAAAACGCAAACGTGGTCAAATTTTACATATACTTGTCTCCACATAAAACTGGTAAAGCAGAAGATAGCTGCAAATACGATTTTTCATATTTTCTTAAGTGCAACACTGACTTTTTGACTTTGTCATTTTAGGTTATATTCTTGGCAGATATAAACTTTTTATTTTTTACTAATTCAAAATATAAGGTCACTAAAAATAAAAACCACATTTCAAAAAAGCAAAAATGTTTTATTAACTAAACAAAAGCTACACAGTAATTGGTCTATGCGACTAGCTGATTATGAAAGAAGCAAGTCTACGATAGTACCCATAATAAATCGATTTCAAGAAGAAGGAATTTTTCCTCGAAAGGAAAGCACCGGTTTGACGAAAGTTACTGGCCCAAAACAACTAAAAGGCCAGATCAAGTTAATGAAATAAATTAAATTAAAAAAAAATAAGATAATTAAAAGCATATAAAAAAATACTTATTTTTAATAGCGCGTCATTGCACCGTCAATTGTGTTTTGAAGTCTTCTTGGTATTGAATTGGCTAAATAATCGAAAAAGTTTGGATTTTCAGCAATAAATTCCCTATATGCCCTTACGATGATGATGACTGAATTCCTGAGAATTATATTAAAATTTGATAATTTTTTTGCGATAAGTCCCCAAACGTTTTCTATTGGATTTGCATCGGGGGTTTTTGCAGGCCAAGATAAAACTTCGATATTATTATCTTAGAACCATCGATGCGCAATTCTGGCCGTATGAACTGGACATGTTGGAATACAAAATGATCTGGATAAGGGAAGGATTAGATTTTCCAGCATATTAACATAAACGTCGACTTTAAATCGCCCATTAATTCTAAATAGAGCGTCATGTCCTCTAGCTGATATCCAGCTCCAAACATTTACCGAAAATTTTCCCGCCCGGTCTTCGTTTTCAGCAATATATCGTTCTTCTTGGCGGTCGATAAACCAGTATTTGTTTTTTATTGCTTTTGGACTTAAGATCTTCTTATCTATGAAAACCACCTGCTGCCAAAATTCTTCGTCACTCAGAGAATAATTCAACGCAAAAATTAATCGAGACTGCTTCTTTTCCTCACTTAGTTTAATTTTTTTTGCAGCATTGGGACACCTTAGCCTCGAACGTTTAATCCTCCTTCCTAATTATGGTTGTTATGGATTCTGGAAAATTTGATTTAATTTTTACTTCTTTAGCTTTGGCAAACGGATGATTTTCCTCTGGACTTGTAACTCTTTCGTCAAACCGGTGCTTTCCTTTCGGTGGAAGTTCCCTCCTCTTGAAATCGGTTTTTTATGTTTACTATCGTAGACTAGACCAACCACCGTCTAGTTTTGCTAAGATTTGAGCTTTATCAAATTCGGAAAGATGCGGCGGCATTTTTTAAAATTTGGATGACACTGACATGCAAAACATGATGTTGTCAGGAGTCTGTGACTGTCACTTATAGGAAGACAATGCCGTACTATAAGAATTTTAAAAAGTAAACAGGCTGCTAACTTCTGCTGTACCAGTTTAATGTGGAGAGAAGTGTACATTAATGTAATAGATATTTTAGTTCTGATATGAGACAATAATTAAAATATAAGACCCCACAAAAAAATGTTTAGGGATACTAAAAATACAAAATTGCCACCAATAAAGTGGAGCACCACAATATGTCAACACTGTAAACATTAAAACTTTGGCTTTATTTCAAAATCCGTAAGTCCTACTAGAAATTTTTTTTCTTGGTATTTAAGCTAAAACTGGGGGAATATAACAAGATGATTAGGTATATTTCACCTAAAAACAATTGAAATATGTCATCCAAAAAACTCGAAGGATCATTTTTTCGTGATTTTTAGAACGACACCTAGGGAGCAACGATTGCAATAAATTTTGTTTTTATTCTTTAAACTATTTAAGCAATTATTAAAAACAGAAAAAAATGGGGGTGCCACCCGAGTTCACTTTGGCGAGTAATTGACGGCCATTTAAACTCGCCTTATAAAAACAATATAAACGCCACTATCTTCTTTTTTTTTCTTTTTCGATTAGTATTTCCTTTCTACATAAAAAATCTCTCTTACGTTTACTAAAAAAAAATTTCTATAAGATACTAAACAACTAACAACGAAGCACCCGAGTTTGGAGAGTTGTTTTCAGATCGGGACTACCTAGAACTGATATCATTTTGAAAGAAAATTGATAAAAGATAATAAGACCTGTTCGATTCTTTCAAGGACTTCTTGCATGTTGTCCCAGTTTTCATTAAGCTATCAACCTAGTTATTTGTATACGAATCGACATTTTCGACCTCTATAGGCCATTTACTCCTAATCCGCCACTAATATTTTCTTCTTTGCGGGCTTTTTACTGCAACTTGATCCACCAACTCTTGCAGTGTCCGCAATTATGACGATGTCGCTAGCATATCTTAGATTGTTGATTTTGTTGCCGTTTATAATTAGACGCTCTTAGATGTTGTGAAGTTCATTCTCTATTATAGATAATATTCCGGTGGAGAAAACTTTGTAATTTTTATTTGACGAATTCAAATGGCTATATTTTGAAAGCGCGTGGAGGTAGACCCCCGCCAGTGTAACCCAATAGAAGAATCTCTATAAAACGTCCTTTTTATTCCTAACAATACTTAAATTTTTGGATTGGAGGTGTAAATTTATAAACTGATCATAATGTAATATGTAGGAGGTACAGCTGGTTCGCAAAAAAATGTATACGACTCTCCAATTTTAAAATAAAAAATTGTGACTTTTTTAAAGATTTTTTACGGCCTTAACGTTGTTTGAAAAGCAGCTCCACTCAGGTACACATTAGGGGTGCTTACACATAATTTCTTTTTGCAGTTACGTGGAACGTTTCGAAAGTGTATCAATGTTACTTTCTGCAATTTTGACAACTCAGCTAGATTAATTTTACTACAATCGGCTACACTAAGCTACGTGTTAAAGATACTAGATTTTTGTTACAGATTGATTACGTTTTGATGGATCGTTTAAAACTGAGTGACATTATTAATAATGTTTCTATTCCTCTGACTGAAACTTATTACTTTTTTATTTTACGACCTTAACGTTGTTAGAAAAGCAGCTCCACTCAGTTACACCTTGCTTGCTTACACATAATTTATTTTGCAGTTCCGTGAAATTTTTAGAAAGTGTAGCGTGTTACTTTTTGTAATTTTCACAGCTCAGCTACACTCAGAGACACTCAGCTATAACTCAGCTAAATTCAGCTGCAATCTGGCTACACTCCTCAGCTACACGCGACTGCGTTTTATAACAAATCCACTGCGCTACAACGCAACTACACTTAGGTTCACTCAGCTACAGTTTAATATAACTCAACTTCGGATCAGCTACCATTACATTCGATATTTTGTCAAATGCAGTTATCAACTTCAAATTAGGGTCAGTCAGCTACACTATCCTATGACTCAGCTACGCATTATATTGTGTGGATAACAAACCAACTGCACTACAACGCGGCTACACTATGTTGTCAAATTAAGTAATTTACGATAATTCAGCTACACCAAAAAACTTAATTCACCTACACCAAGCTGCTGGTCAGCTACACGTATGTTGTGTGGTTGCTGATAAATCAACTACGCAACGACGTGGCTACAATAATTCAGCTACACCAAAAAACTTAATTCAGCTACACCAAGCTTCTGATCGGCTACACGTATGTTGTGTGGTTGCTGACAAAACAACTACGCAACAACGTGGCTAGCTACACACTGCTAAGTATATATTAACAAATTAATGTAAATTAAATTATAATGCTTGCCTACTTTTTTTCAAACTGTGTAATTCCAGGCACCCTTCTTTGTGGCGTTCACAAGTATTTAGTTCTTTCGCTAAAACTATACGTCTGATTATTACTATTATCGCTGTTATTAACAACACTATAGGTTTTCAAAACAACTGTTGCGCCTTCGCGGTTCAACAAATTCTGTCGTTCTTAGACCTCGCACTTCCTTCGCGCTTCAACAAAATCTGTCGAGGTTAAATCTGTTGCTTGTTGATCCAACATTTTCGACTATGTTGGGAATTTAGAACCTTTGTTTTAGTGCAAACAAAATTATAATTGTTTTCAACAAACCAAAACTACACTTTTTGTACTCGACGCGCGTTTCGCTAACAACGTTAGCATCATCAGGAGACGATAAACAATGAACTAAATTAATCTACGCTCTATCTTATATACAATCCTTTAGTGGGCGGAGATAAGACTAATAAATTGTGATTGATCACGATTTTTAATCCTATCTCCTCTCAACCAAATAATAAAGTGTACTAAACGGGATGGGTCCTCTATCTTTATTTAAACTATATAAAAGATAGATAGAAAGATAGAAAGATAAAAGATATATAAAATTATTTAAACTATATAAAAGATAGAGGACCCATCCCGTTTAGTACACTTTATTCTTTGGTTGAGGGGAGATAGGATTAAAAATCGTGATCAATCACAATTTATTAGTCTTATTTCCGCCCACTAAAGGATTGTATATAAGATAGAGCGTAGATTAATTTAGTTCATTGTTTATCGTAACGTTGTTAGCGAAACGCGCGTCGAGTGTAAAAAAAGTGTAGTTTTGGTTTGTGGAAAACAATCAGAATTTTCAATACTAAAATTAAAAACAAAAGCGAATACATTATCCCAAACGTCGAACCGCACCGTTGACGTAAAACCAGTTCCAACTATGCTATTTTGAACTGTCAAGTTATCGTTGTCGGCGAAGTTACCGGTCTGTTAATTGGCACGATCAAAAACTATCTAATATGGGTTGCTCTTGTGGTGAATTTAACCCCGATGTAAAATTCCTTTTGGTATTTTAATGTCACATGTAGATTCGTATATATTTCTAACGCCGCATAACGTAACGCATACTTTAATGAACGCTTTCATATCTAATTATAACCTCGAGTCGAGTCGTCTACTTCATTACGGAGGCCAGGATCAAATTTCCAACAGAACTGAGAAAAGACTTCCATGAGCGCGGAGAGAAATGGAATATTTTGTTAAGAGGTGTTTTAGTCCAGTCAAGTTTATGAACGGCGAAAAATTTTACTGCATGTAGTCCTGCAGGATTATTAGACACTTACGGTAGGATTTACTAAAAGAGCTTAGTCTATTTTGGAAGTTTAGGTAAGATTTTTGGTTTTAAGCATTTTAAACCAACCATCCTTGAGTTTTGGACATAATTTGATATATAAGAAAAATTTTAATAAATTTGTTTATTGAATAATCATCTTAACACAATCTTTTGTTGGATTTAAGAAGAGAGTTTCAATTTAGAAGAAAAGAAAATTAAAAAATTTAAATCTACGCGGGATTTAAAAAGTAAACACTCTGTACTCTAATACCTTAGGTATACCTGCTGTTGACGATTGCGTTCGCCAAAAATTGAGTTTTTTTATGTTTGTTATTCGCCACTGGCAGAAATACCTATTTTAGATATAAGTACATGGCGTGTATTTTTGTAGATGGCGCCTAAAAGAAAAATTAAAAAAATCATCTTAAATGACGACATTAGAAGGTAACGGCAGAAGTATACATTAACCTTTGTTGCCTAATGCTTAAAAACCACAAAACAATTACTTCCATTATTATCAATCTACTGCACTGTTTGTAAAAACTCAAAAAATGCTTTAAAATATTCATTTTAATTGTCAGCAACGCTGTAGATAAAAATTATGCATCACTACGCGAGCAACTTTATGAATGAACGTTACATATAAAAGTTTTGGGTCAATAAGGCTAACCTGTAATTCCTAATGCGTAGAAAAGTCAAACGAGTAAAAAACAAAAACAACTAATCTTACCTAAAATATTTGAATCATTAGAACAATAAATAATATAATCTTTAACAATAGTCATTTCCAGTAGGATTTACTAAAACGGTTTAGTCTATTTTCGAACGGTCCTAGGTTCAGGTGAAATTTTTGGTTCTAAGCATTTTAAACCAACCCTCCTTGCCTTTTGGACATAGTTTGATTTATAAGAAGAATTTTAATAAATTTGTTAATACCCTTACCCTTGTTAATTAATTTTTCCAATTAATACTTGATGTCACACAACGATTTAGATAAGTTATAGTAAAATAAGGAGTAGATTAATTTTGTATTTATTTAAAAGGTGTTTTTATCTATGAAATATGTTAAAAAACTTAAATTCAAGTTTGTTTTACATTTCTGTCACTGTCGAAATGTCAGTTTAAAAATATTAGCGCTACGTTCAATCACAAACAGCGCGTTCGGATCTTTTACCTCTGCTTGCACCTTGGCTTGCACCAACCCCTACTGATGAAAGCTACAGCATTAAAATGATTGGGCTTTGAGTAAGGAAAGTTTTTTTGACGGAGCTTTTAGATAACCTTAATGTTTTACTTTCAGTTTGTAAATAAATTAATATAGTTGTTTAGGGTTTTTTGGTTTGGTATATTTTTCGTGCATAATCAGTGACCTTCACTTATGTTTTTTTTGCCTCGTAGTGCCCTCATAAATATATTTTGTGTGCTGAAAACGAGTTAAAAATATGGCGTTTTTCTGTACAAAATAGAAGGTGTTTTATTGGGTAATGAACAACTTGAGATATTAAATAAGGTAAATTAATCCTTGTAAAAACGGTAACTTAGGGAAATTATAAACGAACTTATTACCAAATGCCACAAAACAATCCTTAAACACAAATAATGAAGCTATTAAGTGCCAAATATTTGGCGTATTTGCCATTTTCCATTTTGAAACCTGTAAAAAAAAATTAGTTTTAGGGCATTTTCTTCTAAAATATCAGTGGTATTTTGCAATAACAATACAAAATAATCAATAACTTTGTGTCTTTTCTGTATGGGTAAGTGTTTTTTGAAAATTGGTTTTAAAATTTAGTACCCCTACAGGTGTAAATATTTAGACCTGTGCATGGGAGGTACTATTTTAGAAATTAGAAAATCCCACTGTTCATGTCCTTAATTTAGATGATGGTGGAATTTGTAGATTAGAGGACAAAATTGTTTACCACTTACTCAATCTCCTGTTTCGTACATCAGTTGAGGATGCAACAAAGCACCTTTATCATGAATCATGATTCTTAAGCAAAATTTTTAAAAATTAACGAGGTTTTAAAATTCCAAACTTTTGAGGTTCTGTCACTCAGCTGATGATGGGCTTTCAATAAAGAAAATAAATTTTGGGTGCGTTCACATACCTAGATTATCTAGTTTTGTGGGTGAGTTAGATTTTCCCCCACCAATATAACCTTTCAAATTAATTTCAGTGCTACTTTTAGTTCCTAGGCGTTACATGAATTCCTAGAATAAAGTATTTGTAAAATTAATTTCTTTTAACTTTTGTCCGACTTTCTTCTTCTTACCTCCCTTTATTTGAAGCCTACAGGCATTGATTAAAGGAAAAGTTTATTTACTCTAATGCTACAGGCATCGTTTGAGTTCTAGTTATTGTTCTTTGGAAAAGGGTGGGTAGGCGGTAAAGAATTTTTAATGCTGGAGGTGTGCCGTCAGAAGTGATATCCTTTTTTTAAATTAATTTAATTTTCGTATTCCGCGATTTTTCAGGCTAGACTAAAAAGTTAATATTTTCTTTAGACATCTGCGGTTTTCCACGACGACCTACGTACAAGATTAATTAAATTGAAAAACGACGAACTAGAGTTGGAGGCTCTTTGAGACCGACACAGATTTTGTATTCTTTTTGGATTGGGAATTTCGTCTGTTTACGGCACACCTAACTAATTCCTTCTTCTTTAAGTGATCAAGCCTGTAAGGGTTGTACATTATATATATCTATAACCATCCCTTTTGTTTTTCCAACATTTAAGTTAAGTCCAAATTTTGAACTTTTTGTGCAATTTCATTCAACAATTCTTGCGGACCTTTGTTTATACGGGCTTCTTAAAGCCCTTTTATATAAGGACGGTTTAAAAAAGTTGTATAATTACCAATAAAACTGCTTTAAATACTAAATCGATTTTATTTTAAAAGCACCGATTTTAGAGTCGGTATAAACAATGCTTTAGCTCATTGCTTTTAACTTCAAGGAATACTAAATCCTAGTTTCACCGAAAAATCTATTGTCAATTTAGTTGTTTTATTTGCTTTGTTTTTAAACTGACGTTTGTGGCATTAATGAAGGACGTATAAAAAAAAAGGTTTAAATTGGGGCAAAGTTTCTGCTGCTACTTTTTTAGATCTACCTAGTGAGAGGTCCGTTTTTGAGAAGTGACATTTCAGTGTGACAGGATCCAAGTAGCATTTTTTAGTTGCGATAGTTGCGGAGTCACGAGATGACCAGGGGGCTGATTCTTGAATTTTGTAGGAAAGATCACATGGGAACAGTCCTCTCCCTGATAAGCTTATATCAGGGAGAGGACCGTTCCCGTGCGATCTTTCACACGAAATTTAAGAATAAGCCCCCAGGGTGAAACGTTGCGTGGGGGTTGAATACTAGTTACTGTGCGGTGTACCGACCATTTTACATTATCTCAACGTTTATATGCGACTATGGTAATAACTCAACTAATAGTAAACCTTTTTGCTACGGTAGTGGGATGAAGCTGCTTGGTCCGACCGGGCGCAACGGTTACTGAACGTATCTAGCGACTATGGGTTTTCTGGCCGGTGCGACAACGTTGCGCCGCAACTTCACGTTGCGGCACCTAGATCAGAATTTTGTTATCTAGGTGGCGTTGGCTTTTGTGCCGTGGGTCCGTCAAATGTCAAACGAATAACAATAAACCACATAACCAAAACATTTTTTTTTTGGGTTTGTTATGTAGCGCAAATTCAAGTATTCCAGTACATCGCCGAAAAAGGCAGATAGATAATATAGCTATTTGCTCGGCGGATCTTCCAAATGAGGTTAACATGGAATGCGCTTAAGCACGTGACTTGAGCTAACAAATAAGTGCGCTAATAGATGTCGCCACGGTCACTTTACGCATGCTAAATAATGTAGACTTTTTGCATAAATGTGCGATATTGGAACACTCTGAATTTAGTTACAGATAAATTAGCGGGATCGTGGAATACGACCCTCCAGTTTTCACCCCAAGCCGCTCAAAATTCTGTGGATTTAGTTGCATAGTAGTTAGACGCTTATTTGCCACACAACTAACAAAGCGCCACCATGGACGCCATACTGTTTTTCGTCAATCGATTCAAAAATCAAAAATTAATTATACAAGTTATTTGTCGTCGTTTTTGTAGAATGATGATCTTGAGTTGGTCTCTTATCAAGTAAGGAACAATTTAAATTCAGTTTTTGTAAGTTTTGAAAAATTTTATTTTTTTTTTAAATTAAAGAATTTTTTCTTCAAAAATTGTTCCAAAAGAGAGCGCATGCATTTTTTTCGGGCTACAGGATAGACTTTCAACAGTACACTGACGTGCGTTGAGAAATTGTCAATGACGACAGCAAATCACCAATGAAAATAACATAATATATTCCTGTAAAAATAAAACATATTGATTTATATTTTTCTCCATTTTCTACAAGTTTGTTTATTTGTAAGTTGATTCATAGTATTATTTGTAGTTATAATTCTACACGCCGACAATAACTCCTACTGTTCACATCTCAGTTGCCCGGCAACTTTTAAGCAACCAACGGTACCATGTGCCTTCCAAGTTGTGGCGCAACATTTAAAATTATTTTCCAAATTAGTGTAAATTCGGGTTGTTTAGCCGGTTAAAAATCGTTGTCACGCAACGTTGCGTTGGGTCATGCAACGTTGTTACAACGAAAAATTGCTAGTTGGGGAGCACTGTCAAGTTCATTTTTTCTTATGGATACATCCTTTTTTTCTTCTGCGGTTTGATTCATAAATGATGACAGATAACATTTTGCAACTTTATTTTGACATTGACAAGTTACTTGACGTTTTATGTATATTGGCCATCATCAGCCCAAATTTAAGTTGTGCTTTTAACTTACTCAAGATATTTTGGAAAACCTAATATTTTAAAAATACGTTTTTTCTTTTTTTTTATTCTTTGAATTTGGGCTGATGATGGTCAATTAAGTTAAAACGTCAGGTACTTGTCAAAATGAGGTTGTAAAATATCTGTCATCTTTTATTTTTATTTTTTTTTATACTGGGCTTTTCCATCCAATTCAGGATCAATTGCCCAGTCTAGCGAAGAGTTACCAAGCGTTAAACAAGTTGGGACAAACATAAAATATCCATGTACCTAAGCCGGGATTCGAACCCGGAATCTACCGTGCGGCAGTCAAATACGCTACCCACTGCATTACAGAGACCGACTCATCCTTTATAAACCAAACGGCACCGGCAGGAGAAAAAAAGCATGTGTCCATAAGAAAAAATGAACTTGACAGTCCTCCTGTCACACTGAAATGTCAAATTTGTAAAACGGCACTCTCATTAGGTAGATCTTAAAAAAGTGCCTGTAGAAAGTTTTAAGCGTTTTTTGACAGCTTTAGAATAAGGGAGCAAAAAAATAAAAACTAAAATTAAAGATTTTGTTTTTTTTGCCTATCTCCGGAACTACCCGGAATTTGTAAACTTTTTTTTTTGGTTTTGATAAAAGCGTCAAATTGCGCAACTTTGCCCTAATTTAAAAGTTTTCGAATCTCCTATACCGTTTAGGAGATCCCCATGGTAAGCATCGAATTTGGAACACCTTGTTTTAGGCGGGCATAAACGTAGTAAGTGTATTTTTCCTGGTAGATACTTAGGTGAGCGAAGGCAAATTAGCAGGTCACTCAAACCACACCCCCCCCCCTCCTGAATTATATCAAAAGCTTATAATTTCGAACCACACTCCTGCCTGGTTTTTTTTTATATTCAAAATGGGGGGGGGAGCAGCCGGCGGACAAGCTACACCCCTCTCATTTTAAGCGTAGAGAAAAATTAAAAGCAACTATCCCAAAATTAAGAACTGATTTCGAACTCTTAATATCAACAAAAAGAATTTCAAAAAATCCACTATTGATTTGGATTCGCAATAAAGATCCCTCCGCTCATATAGTCCGCATCAGGTAAGAAGCACCATTGGAAAAATCAGGTGCTTCACACATGTACATATTAGGTATCGTTTTTAGTATATTTCTATGCCTTCCAAACTAACTGGATTTCACTTAGCTAAACTCCCCATTTTGAATAAATATGAAGCATCACAGAAATTAGGGTGGTTAAAATTGTTTTAAAATTGTACGAAATTAGGTCAAAATTAGTTCAAAATTATAAGCATATCAAAGTTCGAAATTTTTTTGAGGGAAGTGTGGCTTGACGTCAACTTGCACCCCCCACCATACTTAAAAAAAAACAGAGTTACTAGTGGATTTTTCGAAATTCTTTTTAATGATATTAGGAGTTCGAAATTAGTTCTTAATTTCGGGATAGTTGCTTTTCATTTTTCTCCACGCTTTAAATGAGGGGGGTGCAACTTGACGTCCGACTGCATCCCCCCTTTTGAATATTAAAAAAAAATCAGGAAGAAGTGTGGTTCAAAATTTTTGAAAGTGGTTCAAAATTAGTTGGAAATCGATTCGAAATTATAAGCATATCAACAAAACTCGAATATCTTTCGGGGGGGGGGGTGTTTCTTTTAGGTAACGTTTCATGGATTGTGGATTATTTGACTGAAGTCCTATGCACACCAACGTGTACCCACACAGCCCTACCCAAAATCCTAATAAAAGACTATAAAAATAACACATAAAACATTATACGATTTCATGATCTATGCTCACATAATGATATTTTATAATTTTTGACTGGTGAAAATTTTTTATTATATATCATATTTTCCTAGCCAGTTGGTTTATAAAAGTTTACAATATTTTATGATTTTTAATATAGACAGTACCTTGTAAAGGTTTAAAGGATTCCATTAAATCAACCTGCCACTTTCTAAAATAAAAAATGACGGCACAAGTTTAGTAGTTGTAGTAGTAGTAATAGTAGTAAAAGTAATATAATATAGATTAATGCAGGCGAACTAAACTATAACCTATAAACTAAACTGCGACGTCCTAACCCCCTTATATATAATTAAACACACCTTGGGCTTGTACAAGCTCTACATATCTAATAGAAGATTGTTCTATATAAGTACTTTTATCGCCAGAAGTTCTGGGAGACATGTTACTTGGATAAGTTTCTATGAGATTGTTTGAGGCATTATTTATAAAAGCCTACAAGATTTCAAAAGCCAAAAAAATTTTTTTTGGAAAAGTATTTACAACCGATAATATGAATATAGTTTTTTTCATAAAAATTCACTAATTCAGGTGGGCGAAAACAAATCTTGATCTACTAGGTCTGTTTAACAAACTTGGGTTACTTCCCGAATGGTCTTATAGTTTTTTTAAAAAGCGTAAATCATAGATATTGCCCAAAAACCCCTATATTCTACTGGTTTCAAACTTTTTTTTTCTCAAATTATTAGTTTTCGAAAAAAGCACATCTAAAAAAATTTGATTTTAAGTTTGTTTGAGAATTTTGCTTTTTTGCGAAATACGAAAAACCTTAAAATATATGACAAGCCAAGTATCTCAAACTTTGTTTCATCAAAGTCGGATAAGAAATAAAGGTTACAATATTTAAAAATACTCCTTTCCGAATGACAACAAGTTTTATACCCGATTTGGCAATATACTGTTAATCTTCAGGGCGTTTATGCCACTAATCTGTTAAAAGTCCCATAAGACAAGTTTCATTTCGGAAAACTACAGCGATATATATGTTGACTTTGATTCAGCGAAATACGTATGTTCTTGTGATTAATTTTTTACAGACACTTATTTATTTAAAAATAAAAAGATAAGAAAAAACTTAACAGGCGCAGTTTTTCCATACCTTTTAGTTTTACAAACCTTAACTAGCTTTGTACTGTTCCATGCAGCTAAAAAACTTTCTTTATCTTACAAAAAGTTTTCTGGACCCTTTAAAAGTCTAAAATAGGAGGAGGGGGTTATAACTATGTTGAGGAATATTATCAAATATAAAAGGTATTTTATTAATTTGGGAAAAATCCCAGTATAAAAGTCTTACAGATTTTATAAATGTTTTAACCTATATCTCTTTTTTTTTTTTTGTTGTATTTTAACCTATTATCTTCTTACTTAGCTCTGTATAAGTCATCACAATATTTTCTTCAGGGATTTGGTTTGCAAAAATCTGAACCCCAATTTTCGGCACTCTTCAAATAGTTCCATGCTCTCTAGCTTTAATGGTAGTAATCCAGCCTGATTTGAATGGCATTTTAGACTCTACAATAAGTTGTTAATCCACTATATAGCTAATCCCATAAACTCGCGCGATTTAAAACCAAAACTAATTAAAATAACTCACTTTTGAAAATCTAAAAAACCGCTTGCCAGGCTTGACAGACTTTGACAAGCGGTGGCAAAAACCGGCATGTACTAAATTAAAATTGTGTGAAATATATTTCGACATTGAAAAATATTCTGCCTTTCTTTCATGATCATATACAGGATTCCTAAGCAAATCCTTAGGGGGCCAAGCAGCCGTGTATAAGACGCAGACAAACGGAAAAGCACATTAGGCAGAAAAGGATGGGCATGGGGCGATGTTGTCACTACATCTTACACGTAGTAAATCCATTCCAGGTTGTTGTTTTCTAATGTTTTCCATTTTCATACCTTTAGGACTGGAATAAAAATTGTTTTTGCTCGACTTTAATACCAAACTGATGAAAGATATCGTGGAAAAAAAAATTTTTCGGCTTTTCATTTTGTAACCATTGTCCTTACGCACTGCTTTTAGGCTGGGGACTGAGATACATGCAAATGCCTAACCTAAAGCGTTCATACACGGCCGGAGAAATCGACTGAGATATTTCCGTAGAAACTTTATCAAGCAAATAGGATGGGTTGACGCCTTCGAACGTCCAACCCGGGTTTTGCACTTTGACTCGAAATCAAAAAGGAGGAACAGTCAGATGTGGGGCCGTGCACAAATTACGTAACGGTGATTTTACCAATTTTTGACCCCCTCCCTATGTAATGTTTTGTAACGGTTTGGCACGCCACTCCCCTAATATTACGTAACGATTTCAAGACCACTACCCCCCACCCAAAAAAAAAATTCACTTATTTTCATTCCAAATTTTCTTAGTTTCACACAAATGCAAACGCTGTCGAAAACCCCCTTCCCCCCTACGTAACGTTTTGTAACCCCCCTCCTCCCTATAACCATTACGTAATTTGCGCACGGCCCCTGTAGTCCCAGTGGAGGAGGGCGAGAAAATTGATATTTTTTTCTTAAAAATTATACTCTTTAGACCTATTTCTTTGCGTTCCCGAAATTACGTAATTTTTGAAAAAAAATGTAAGCGGCGCCATTTTTATTTCGTGCTTTGTTTTTCTAACATTTTTGCGTTCGGCTAATTTAATTGAAAAAATTTTGCCTGCGGCGCCCTTTCTCTTCTCACTCAAAACCAAGATCCCCGTTTTAGAAAAACTGATCCCGTCTCTGTTTCTAAATTTTTTCGAATAAAAGTAGAGTATGACCATGGGGGAAATAATTTTTTTCTACGGTATGACGAAAATTTCGAGAAAGTTAAAGAAAAAAATAAAAAAAGTGGCAGAGCTCAAGTTTTTCGTAAAGAAACAGAGCAAAATAAATCTTTTAACCCTTTTTTGGGTGTTACAAATATTGGCAGCCCCTTATTTTTCGTTTTTACCCTCCCGCTAGTTTTGAAGAATTGGTTCGCTACATGTTTCGAGATCATGTCATAAAACACCTCGAAAATATCAAATATAGTGTAGGGCCAGCTTTATTTAAAATCAATAATATCGCAATCAAAATCTCTTTAGCTGCTAGTGCTAGCTGCATGGTTTGGCCGTTTCCGGATAGATGTCACTAGTAGAACAGAATGGAAAGAAATTTAATTAAAAGCGAAGATATTTCTTTCTAATATTAACAACCTCACGAGTTTATCGCTCAGTATCGTAAATAATGGACCCTGCCGCCTCCTTTAAGCAAGAAAAAGCTGTGGTTTGGACCTGAAAACATCTAATTTTTTCCTCGATCATCTTATGGTGTGGCCGCCATCTAGCGGAATTTGCAGACATCTTGTCAACGGTTATTATTGCAACTATGATTTATGCTCACAATGAAAGAGTGGCGACAATTTTTTCTCATGAAAGCAGTCCGGAGATAATAACAAACTGGCACCATTGCTCAATATACCTGTTTCTTTTGTGCGCGCAGAAGTTTCTATGCCATTTCTGTTTAATTTATTGAAATCCTATCCCTAAGGAAAATCTTAGGAACCCTGTAGAAAGAGATGGACGGGGCAAGGTAGGTGTTGACTTAATACAAGCAGTACTTTTACTCTCCGCCGAAATGCGCTATGCGCTACAGGAACGTAGTTCCTGCGCGCCCCTATCTTTCTGTTAGCCTCCGTAAGTGATTAGGTGGTCTCTACTTTTCAATTCATTACGACCAGGCCTCCAAGGTCTAATGGATAGTCCAAAAACCTACAGCTGTTTCATTCTTGTTAGGAATCATCATAACATAAGCAACCACACTCAGCGAATTTAAACAACTTTCGTCGTCAAATAAAGCGGGATGTTGGTATGGCTATATGGAGCGCGCCGCCTCGCGTCTGTCGGAATAAAGTAAAAAGCAAAATTTTAAAGGATGCAAATATCGATAAGAATCAAATTTGCAAGCAGGACATAAAAAGCGGAATCTGTGAAAATGTATCGGTTACTAAAAGATGACCGTTCAAAATACAACGTTCGCAGCAACTCCACCCTCAATTGGAGTTTATACTACGTCGCCTTAGCTTATGTTAAGGCTCGGAAACAACCACTTCGGAGGAGGCTTGTTGCGCATAACAAAGCCAAGTAAATTTAAGAAAAGTAGATTTCTTGTCCGTGAAAAATAAACTTACGTGGTATCGGACGCAAATTTTGCTTTTCAATTCATTAGGACCAGGCCTACAAGATCTAATGGATAGTCCAGAAACCTACAAGCCTGTTTCATCCTTGTTAGGAATCATCAGTGTAACATAGGACTGTACCTGGCGTATGAAGCATAACATAAGCAACCACACCTATCGAATTTAAACAACTTTCGTCGTCAAATAACGCGGGATGTTGGTATGACTATCCTGTACTCGCAAATTCAATTCCTATTGATATTCGCATCCTTTAGCATTATGCTTTTCACTTTATTCCGACAGGCGGCGCGGTCATATAGCCATACCAACATCCCGCGTTATTTGACGACAAAAGTTGTTTAAATTCGCTGAGTGGGGTTGCTTATGTTATGCTTCATACATCAGGTACAGTCCTATATTACCATGATGATTCCTAACAAGGATAAAACAGGCCTGTAGGTTTCTAGACTCTCCGTTAGATCTTGGAGGCCTGGTCGTTACGAATTGAAAAGCAAAATGTGCATCTGGTACCTTCCTTTTTATTGACATTTTGGTTTGTTATTGTTTGTTCGTTTTTTAATTTGCTAAATAATTTTCAAAATTCATTTCGGGATGGTGAAATAATAAGAAAATCATTCTTAAATTTTTTTCCATGAGGAAACCGCTCTCGGGCAAGCCCTCGCATATTAAGTTAGCCTTTTAGTAGTGTCTAAATATATACTTTTTTATTACTTCCAAAATACATATTTTCGGCCCCTTTTATCATAAAACTTTTATAGAATAACAATTGGAGTCACCAAGACTAGGTTTCGAAGAATGAAGCTTTTTCTTGAGTTTAGTGTAATATATCGTGAAATAAAAAGGCAGTTTTGGCTTGTCATATTTTCCTTTGTAGCTTTTCAAGTTTCTTTGTCACATGTATTGCTCCTATAGTCAAGAAAAGTAACAAACCATACAGGAAAGACAAATGGTTAATAGAGTGTTTCTTCAGGTCAATTAACCTACATATTGTGTTTTGCAAAAATTATTTACAGGTCTAATTTGATTACGTAAGTACGTCTTTCACGTTCAGTTACAATAATAGGTATAGAGTTTGTCATGCATCTTTAATTAACTATACTGGAGAACAAAAAAAATGTAACAGCAGAAAGGACAACTATCTTTAAAGTAATTTTTTATATATTCCTCCATGATAATCATTAAAAAATTAATAATGAGTGGCTCCTCCATAGTTATTTATGGACTCGTTTGCTCTATTGGGCATTGACAATCCTCGTTACGGCATGGAAGAGTTCATTAAGGTTTCCAAGCTTTCTTGATATTTCCTGTAAACCAAAACCAGCCTCTTTCGTGCCCACGATGCGTCCTTTCTTGAAGTCGTTTAAATGATGAAATTGTTGGCGACCGAGAACTGTTGGCATTGTTATTTTTTTAAGTAAACTGCAAGCAATCCAAAAAGATCAAAAACTATGAGAAAAATTATTTAAAATGTTCAGAAAAGGTCTTTTATGTGTTGGTGGTTTTTGAAAATTAATAGAAAAAATCTGTGAAAATAAGAAAGATACACACAAATAATTTTCATTTAAATAATTATGCATATACATGGTGTTGCATTTTTTTTATTGTCCAGTATATTTTAAAGATATCTTAAGAGTATAGATTTTTTTTCTGTCAGTGACCTTATCTCAGGAAATGTTGAAGTGACGTTCAAAACGGGTCATGTGATTAAATCAATATCAAAATTAGCTGAAATTTGAATGGAAGGCACATTTTATAAAAACCAAGATACGGCTCGGAGTACCTTTTTGATTTTTTGCCGAATAAGTTAAAATTTATTTTTACGGCCACCAATATGAAATATTCAAACACATGAATCGGTGGCTTTAGGAAGAAATTTTAGCTCATTCGGCAAAAAAGTTCCATTCAAAGTTTCGCCAATTCCGATGTTTATTTGACTCGAAAAAATAGAATATCTACTATAAGACTTATCTGCAAAAAAATCAGAAATGAGTTAGGACCGGAAATAGCTTTAGATAGGTCACTTTTATTTATTTTTGAAAAAAATACACAGATTTATATCTGGAAGTATTTTTTGTTAAAAAATCCTTACACCAAAAATGGACTATTACTTAACAAAACCCCCGCAACTACCTGTTACTTAGTAAAAACCTCGTATCTGCTAGCAACTTTATAGTAGATGCGAGGTTTTTAACTAAGTAATTATGTATATACGGTATTTTAACTAATTAATGTGTAAGAATCAAATTCAGAAAAAGTAATTGTAAAGGAAATGCAACCTTGCAACTTCTACAACTGGAAAGAATTTTCATCCTAAGTTAAAATTAAAAAAATGGAACCTCGACCTTACTTGTCAGAGGAAACACAAATTACATAATAAAGCATCAAGATAAATGCATTGAGATGGATTTTCGGCAACTTAAAGTAAAAAATTCTGGAATAATATTGCCAGAGCCACGAGAGCTCCCATTTGGCATATCCAAGGAAAAAAATCCTTATTAAAAATATGCAGGGCGTTATGCCAGCAAATTGATTCGAATTTTGAAAAAATTTACATGAAAAGAACTAAAACTAATTTTAAAGAACCTTACAATTACTTGTATTATTTATAGTGTTATGTTTCTAAAGTTTAATTTTAAACAAACTTAGAATTATTAGTAGTATTTGTTGATCTCCTTTACTTGATTTTTTGAAAAAAATTCAATCTTGAGGAGTGAATGGGGCTCTGGGAGGGCGATTGTGCTCCCAATCCCCCCCTTCGTACGCCCATGTTTAAAAATAAAGAAATAATATTTACTTCTAAAAGTAACGTATAAATATAATACTTTTACAGATTTCAACCATAGACTGAGCAGGCTCAATTTGAGGTACTTGAGGGTTCCTTGCTAAGTATTAGTGGCTAAAAAGTGACCTCCAATTCCCCGTATCTGCAGTTTTACATAGAAAAATATTAAATAATTATTTGTTTTTGTTTACTCGGATATTTCTATTTTAAACCCACAAACACTTCCCAAAAAAAAAATTATTGCTATATAATTTTCAGCAAGCACTTGAACTTTAAACTCGCTTTTCCCAAAATAAGTCAAAACCTAGATACGTGAGTCTTACCTAGGACGGCAGCATAGCCTTCTATACATCTAGCCCTCAGATTAAAAAATAAAAATAGATATAACAGTAAACAATACTACCCTGATCAACCAGCCATAAGGTTCATTTTGCCATAAAATGTGCGATTGCCAATTTGCCCCGGGATTTTGTAAGAACAAAACTAAACACAGTTTTTGAATTTGAATAATTATAGTTACTATGTATGTATAATAATAATAAATAATAATAAGACTAATAACTAAATTTTATAATTTGAGTGATTACTATAATAAAATTTTTAATTAATTAAAAAAGAACAAACCGACAACGTTGGATCAAAGATAAACGGCGAATAAATTATGACGAAATAAGTCTTTTTCGTTCACAGCTGACTCGGCAGGTTTTTAAGGGGGTTGTCTCGTCGAAATACACCCGCAATTTACTATTTATTTGTAAATGTCACGGTGGTATGATGGGGAGGATGCTTTCCTTACGAGCGGGAGGTCGTGGGTTAGATTTCCACCGAAGAAAGTTTTGTTTTTTTTTCCTTTTTTTTTAATATAGTATTTAAACTTTTCCCCCTTGTTTTCAAAAAATGCTCGCAATTATTTCATTGGTTTCAGGTATTCAAAAGTTTTTGGGGAGAATTGAAAGAAACCCAAAAAATATCAAAATGTGTCGCGAAGTGTACACGTCACAACGTCGGATCGCCGATCATTATGGACAAGACAGGTCCACTATAGTACGAGTAAAAATAAAATACGAAGAAGAAGGAAATATTCGACGAAAGGAAGGAACTGGGTTGACCAAAGTCAGCACACCCCAACAGGATCAGCAAGTCCCTAATTTCCTGGAAGAACACCCATTTCCCACGGACAAAAAAGTAAAATTAACAGTTACGGTTACGGTAAGAACTGCACTAAGACGGATAAGTCCATTTTGACCGGCTATTTGCCGAATAGACCAACCTTCTTCTAGTTTTACCAAAATTTAATTGCTTTTTTATAATAAAAATTTTGTTTTAAAAGTGTTTTATCTTTTTTTCTATATTTCGTAATAGCAACCTTAAAACTATAGCACCAGTAAATATCGATAAAAATACTTTCAGTCTCCTTAACAAAATTTGTTTATCTTGTCTAAAAGTGTTAACCTACAAAAGCCGTCAACAATAAGCCAGCAAATTTTTTAAAATATAAACATGTGCCTAACTTCTGCTGAATGCGGTTTATGTGTCGGGAAGTGTACATTGGTTCGGTATGTATTTCATAAATCTTTTAAAAGCAAACAGGTCCAGGGACCATTTACACTCCACATTTTAAATCTTATTTATGTATAGATGATCTTTTAAAAGCAGACAAGACCAGGGACCATTTTTACTCTACAGTTTAAATCTAATTTATGTTTTTCATTATTAAGCAGTTATATTTTATGAGCTGTACATTGGCTCGGTATATACAGGCATAAATACAATATTTCAATAGTTTTTAAAAGCAAACAGGTCCAGGGGCTTTTTCCACTCTACATTTTAAATCTAATTGATGTTTTTCACGATTCAGCAGTTATTTTATGAACTGTACCAAGGAATAGACTCTCCACATAAAACTGGTATAGCAGAAGGTAGCTGCAAATACGATTTTTTATATTTTCCTATTCTCAACACTGACTTTTTGACTTTGTCATTTTAGGTTATATTTTGTGCACATATAAACTTTTTACAAGGAGACGTTTTGTTTATTTTTTACTACTTAATTCAAAATATAAGGCCACTAAAAATAAAAACCACATTTCAAAAAAGCAAAAATGTTTTTTCAACTAATAAAAAGCTACACAGTAATTGGTCTATTCGACTAACTGATTATGAAACCGAATGCCGAATAAACCAACCACCATCTAGTTTTGCTAAGATTTGAGCTTTATCAAATTCCGAAAGATGCGGCGGCATTTTTTTTTTAATTTGGAAGACAACGCCGTACTATAAAAATTTTAAACAGGCTGCTAACTTCTGCTGTACCAGTTTTATGTGGAGAGAAGTGTACATGCATTGGTTCGGTATGTACGTGCATAAATAGAATAATCCAGGAAAATCTATTTCATTAATCATTAATCAGACAGGTTCAGGGACTATTTCTGCTTTACATTTTAAATCTAATGTATGTTTTTCATTATTCAGCAGTACAGGCATACAATATTCCAATAAAATCTATTCCATTAAGTTTTTAAAAGCAAACATATCCGGGGGCTATTTCCACTCTACATTTTAAATCTAATTGATGTTTTTCATAATTCAGCAGTTATTTTATGAACTGTACCAAAGAATATACGTTAGTGTATATTTCTTGGATGTACATGCGTTTTTTTTTTGTCGGGGCGTAGTCAGCCGGTATCATTGAGCAAGTGGTCCCATGAAATGCATACTCTACCCGGAACCGTTTTCTAAATATCGCGTCAGGTGGTGCAGCCGTATGTCTTACCGCGGTATCACTACATCTGCCTTCCGCTTGTACGTGTGTTTCGACTAGTTTGTCTCTCTTTGTCTTCTTCCTTCGTCTTGTTCTTTTGTTCTCAGTATTTTTCTAATCATATCATGTATCGTGTCCCATTTTCTCTTGCTTGTTAGAATTAAATCTATTACATTTTCTTGAGTTACCTTAGTTCCCAGTTCTATATACAAGTTTTGTCTTATCCATCTCCATCTCTTGTAATTGAATATTGTATGTTCAACGTCATCCCTTTCTCTACAGTACAAGCATAGGTCTTCTGTATCTTTACCGAATCTCATTGCATATGCTCTAAAGCACCCATGGCCAGAGAGTGCTTGTGTGAGATAGTAGTCTACTTATCTGTGTTTGCATAGTAACTATGGTTTTGGTCCCATCGCTCTTGCCATGTAGAAATGCTTTTACACTAGCGTCTTCTATCCTTTCCTCAGGTCTCCTCTCAAATACATCTGCTCTTTCTTGTGCCACTAGGTCAATTGGTATAACTCCGGCTACTAGTTGAACAACTACGTCTATGTACACGCATTGCTTCGGTATGTACGTGCATAAATAGAATATTCCAGGAAAATCTATTTCATTAATCTTTTAAACGCAGACAGGTCGAAGAACCATTTCCACTCTACATTTTAATCTAATTTGTTTTTCATTATTCAGCAGTTATTTTATATATATTGGTTCGGTATACAGACCGCTTCAAGCTACTGCGAACATAGGGGAAATCAAGTCCAATTTACTCTCCGTGCCGTACGACCGAGGTGGATTCGAAGCACGCTGCAGGGTTATCTTTTGGAAATTCATTTTGTTTTTATTATTTTGTTTTATTTCTGCCTTGCTCGAGAAAGAGATGGGTAAGTTCTTAATTGAAATAATACATTTTTAAAGCCAAAAATGGATGTCTACGAAGTTGCCGAAAAAGTGCAGATGGTCAAATGGTCAAATCGTCATAACCCAACACACGTTCGATATTGGTCGAGGGAAAATTTGCATTTGTATTTTGACGTAAGAACACAGTATCCCCAAAAACTAAATGTTTGGGGGGGGTATTATAGGGGAACACGTAATTGGGCCATTTTTTATTAACGGCAATTGCAATTTGAATGGTCCTAGATACTTGGATCTACTGCAGCAGCACATTATTCCAACTGCTAGGCAGTTGTTAGGTGTAAGATTTGGTGAAACATGGTTTCAACAAGATGGTTGTTCCGCTCACAATGTTGG
Source organism: Oxystoma pomonae (assembly GCA_963921995.1). Lineage (NCBI taxonomy): Eukaryota > Metazoa > Arthropoda > Insecta > Coleoptera > Brentidae > Oxystoma > Oxystoma pomonae. The sequence goes on along the minus strand of OY998163.1, from coordinate 121,284,703 downwards.
ACTTGTTAGGGAATATCTTGATAATGTATTTCCTAATCGGGTTATAAGTACACGGGGAACTATTTTATGGCCAGCTCGATCTCCCGATCTTGCTCCTAATGACTTCTATCTGTTTTTGAAGAAGCTTTTCAAATTATCACCCCTAACATGCTTGGAAACGTTAGAAGGGGTTTTTATAGTAGGCTCGGATATTGTCTAGCCGAGCAAGGAGGACTTTTCGAACATTTGCTTTAATTTTTTTTTGACTGGGAGAATCTTTTTGGTTTTTAGAATGTATTATTTTATTTTGAGAACTTGCTTTTATTTTGTTTCTCCTTATTATTTTCATTGTAACACATCGTCACTGATAAATCTGAGCAGTTGACAATAAAACGCTCTTATTTATCAGTGACAAAAAATAAGAAAATTACGTTATACAAATTTGCGTATTTATTGACCAAATTCCGGTTTCATTGACTACACTCCACACAGCCCCGTGGTTAGAGGCGTACTAAATACCAAAGGAAGGTCATGCAAGTGGTGATCGCAAGCCTGAGTATTGGTTGCTTCACTGATAGGCGTGCGGTGTCTCTGCATGTACGTACACTGGCAAATTAGACTTCTTCCGCCCTATGTTCGCAGTAGCTTGAAGCGGTCTGTATACGTGTATAAATATAATATAATCTTTTAAAAGCAGACATCACCAGGGACTATTTCCGCTTTACATTTTAAATCTAATGTATGTTTTTCATTATTCAGCAGTCATTTTATGAACTGTACATTGATTCGGTATATACAAGCATACAATATACCAATAAAATCTATTCCATTAAGCTTTTAAAAGCAAACAGTAGTCAAAATATTAATGGAAAATGTAACTCACAAAATACAAGTCCGCAAAATGCGGCATTATACAATTTTCAACCTAATTCTAAAATCAATATCCTGCCTCCCGAGTTCTTTGATCATGCCGGTGCCGCCATTTTCGCCAGCTGGCTTAACCGTAATTCGAGTTGGATCTTTAAATAGATTTTGACAGTTTGTTTAACAAAAAACGCGTTTTTTTTTTCGCGCGAGTTCAGGAAATACGAAGCACACATTCATATACATTTCGTAATTACATTTTGTATCTGGTTTGCGCTTTTTTGTGAAAATGAATATGGACAGACGAAAAAGAATTGGAATTAACATCACGAATTATTTTTCAACTTTTTGTATACTATTTTCAATATGGTAGCAATGTGGGGGTTCAAATAATACTTATATTCGTTAGAAAAATATTTAGAACTTTGTTTAGATGAATTGCAAATTAAAACGATTTTTACCATCACCGCGGTAATCAGATAATTGGTTTGTTTTGACCTTAGATTGGTTAGGTACAGGGTGTTTGTTTATAACTGGAACACTCAGTATCTTTTTTATTAATGAAAATAAAGGGTAGGTTTGGATTCAAAAATTTCTTGGCAAACTGCAACGAACTTAAGCGCTATAACAACTTTTTTTTGTTCCCGTTGGTATACAGGGTGTGGCAACAAAGCTAACTTTTTTAAATAGAATACCCAGTATATTTTTGCATTTTTGAATTTTTAAAAAAATTAGCTTTACAAAAATACCCAACACTATTGATATATTTTTTGTAGTTTCCGAGATATTTGCGTTAAAAATTTTAATAAAATACATTAGAAACAGAGAAATACATTCGGCCCACTTGGTAGCTTAATCAGTTGGTCATTTCCAAAAAACGCAAATATTTCAGGAACTACAAAAGATATTGAAATAGTGTTTGATATTTTTGTAAAGCTAATTTTTAAAAAAATTCAAAAATGCAAAAATATACAGGATGTTCTATTTAAAAAAATTGTCTTTATTGCCACACACTGTAGACCAAGGGCAACAAAAAAAATTGTTATAGCGCTTAAGTTCGTTGTATTTTGCCAAGGAATTTTTGAATTTAGACCTACCCTTTATTTTCAATAACAAAAAAGGTTCTGAGTGTTCCAGGGTACCAAAATCAGATAATTATACTACCCTGCCAAAAAAGTCTCATAAATGATTATTGCAAATAACAGATAAACCATCATAAGGTTCCATAATCTAGGCTCATATAAACTTACGATATTTTATAATTTTTGACTAGTGAAAGTGAAACACAAATCCCGCATAGGAGTTCATCATATTGCATCAGCCAGTTGACTTATAAAAGTTTACAATATTTTATGATCTTTAATATGACAATTCCTCATAAAGTTTTAAAAGATTTTATAAGATCTACCTGTAACATTCTAAAATAAAGAATTACGGCACTACTTTAGCAGTTGTAGTAGTAGTAATGTAATAGAGATTAATATACAGTCAAACTAAACTAAAACCTAACCTATAAACTACAACACTGCTTGTGCTTGCACAATATCTACATATCTGATAGAAAATTGATCTCGTATTAGTACTTATTATAAATTTCTATGAGATTTTATAAGCCACAAACTATTTTTTTGTTGTAAAAGTATTTACGAAGGATGATGTGATTATAGGTTTTTTATAAGATTTTATAAGTTCCGATGGGCGACGACTTAATATATTTGTTTCAAAGGGCATATAGATTAGGGCTGGTAAAATCTGATTACTTTGAAAATTTTCTTTAAGATATTTTAATATTTTATAAGATTTCCGCATAGAGGCACAGTACGTACACGTACGTAATGATACGTACTATGTACGTACCTGGAACGTACATTTTACAACGGTTTTTACGCCCTTGCTATGTGGCACAGTACGTACTATGTACGTCCTATGTACATAACTGACAGAAACGTACATTTTATTTCCCATCTAGGACCAAAATTGGACGTAAAATGATCGTAGGTACGTTATACACCTAGACCCGAGACTTACCGACGTAAAATGGACAGAAAATGTACTTCCCTGGGACGAAGCGTGATGCATAAGGTCATAAGTCAAAAAATATTTTTTTGTAGAAGTAAGTCAGAAGTAAGTATACTAAGTATAACTTTTTTAATTCGTTTTCAGGTGATCGAACAAACTGATAAAAGTCAAGTGTGTTATTTTATGAGATTTAATGAGGTTTTTTTGGCAGGGGGACTTATAAAAATCTATAAAATCTTGTAAATTTGTCTGACTATAAAATCTATTAAAAGACTTATAAAATTTTTTTTTACCAACTCATATAATTATTAAACGTTCTTTTACAAACTCTTAAAACATTATAAAATCAAAGGTGTAATCATAGAAACCGATAAAATGTTATGAGTTGTTTTGATTATAAAATCTCTCAGAAAACTTATAAAAACATCGGTTTATATAATCTCGTAATACATTATACATTATAAACGTTATAAAAACTGATAAAAATCAGATGTTTTTTATAAGGTTTAATCGAGGGTTTAATGCGCTTTTTTTGGAAGGGTAATAATGTAATTTTGTACAGTTTTTGAATGCAGCTGACCAAAATTGACGTAGGTTAACCTTGGGGACCATCATAAAAGGAACAAATATTTTCAATACCACATTTTGTAGCGTTTTGTAGCTATTTTATTACGATTAAATTAATTTTGTTGCTGTAGCCGTTTTCGAGAAAACGCGACCCCCTCCCCTAGCTTGACCGTTAAGTTGAGAGCCCCGCCATAACTTTAGTTCTGCTAAAGCTAGAAAGGTCAAATAAACACTACATTTTGTAGCTGTGCTTTTTCTAGGGAACCTCATAGTAAAAGTTTTAAAAATATGCCTATACTTTTTTATAAAAAAAACGATTTTTTTTGTTTCTACATAGTGTTTAACATGTTGTGGGGCTTTTTCTAAAATCAAACCGGCAGCAAAAAATGGATGGAAATGCAAATTTTGCTTAACCCAACCAAACCCAACTAAAGTTATGGTGACACCTCAGCTTAACCGTTAATCTAAGAGGAGTCTGGTTTTATTGGAAATAGCTGCAGCTTCAAATATAATTTAACCGTAACAAAAAAGCTACAAAAAAGCTGAATCCAATACCATTCAAAATAAAGCCCCAAAATAAGTTAAACTCTACGTAAAATAAAAAAACGGTTTTTTATTAATTAAAAAATAACCCTGGGAATATTTTAAAAACTTACTATACAGTCCTAAAAGGCTACAAAATATACCATTGAAGATATTTGAGCTCCTTAAGATGGTCCCCCCAGGTTAACCGAGTTGCATTTTGGTAACAATCAATGATGGTGTAGTGCCACAGCTAAAAATTTAAAAAACAGTGGTTTGTATTATCTCTCAAGATGGAGGGGGCGATTTCAATTGGTTAATAGATAAATAAGTTTATTTTTTTAATATTCATTATTGTTATTTTTTAATTGATTTAATTAAAAAATTTAAATAACCTGCCAAATTAAAAAAAAAACTAAACTTGACAAACAACTCACGGTTCCGTTCATTTTTATTCAATACTAGCTAAAAAACCCCTAATTTTCCAATTTTTATGAAATAAGGTCTATGTCCTGCTCGAGGATCCAAGAAATCCAGTAGTAAAACTACCATCAAAATCTTTTTGGTAGTTTTTGCTTGATCCTGGAACAAATAAGACAGACAAACAAACAGACCAACAAACAAACAGATAAGCAAACAAAAATTCTAAAAATTGGATTTTTGGTATCTGTATCGTTTGGTTAGAAGCCATAGAAATTAAAGAAATAATTTTATGTACATACAGACATAGTCTATCTAGAGAATTATTATATGTATAGAATAAACATTATTTTGTCAGAAAATACACACCGGATAATAAACTCACTATTAAATACGGGGATATTCTTACCTGCTCCGAAAAATCTCCCCTCAGCGCACTTTTAAAAGGGTAAGTCACGTTTTATAGTCATTGTAAATTATCCCCACAAATCGTCAAAAAAAAAGGCTCAATTTAATTAAAAAATTTATATAACCTGCCAAATTAAAAAAAAAAACTAAACTTGACCAACAACTCACGGTTCCGTTCATTTTTATTCAATACTAGCTAAAAAACCCCTAATTTTCCAATTTTGATGAAATAAGGTCTATGTCCTGCTCGAGGATCCAAGAAATCCAGTAGTAAAACTACCATCAAAATCTTTTTGGTAGTTTTTGCTTGAATCTTTTTGGTAGTTTTTGCTGAATGGAACAAACAAGACAGACAAACAAACAGACCAACAAACAAACAGATAAGCAAACAAAAATTCTAAAAATTGGATTTTTGATATCTGTATCGTTTGGTTAGAAGCCATAGAAATTAAAGAAATAATTTTATGTACATACAGACATAGTCTATCTAGAGAATTATTATATGTATAGAATAAACGTTATTTTGTCAGAAAATACACACAGGACAATAAGCTCACGATTAAATACGGGGATATTCTTACCTGCTCCGAAAAATCTCCCCTCAGCGCACTTTTAAAAGGGTAAGTCACGTTTTATAGTCATTGTAAATTATCCCCACAAATCGTCAAAAAAAAAGGCTCAAAGATTTTCCGAAAAGAAGTTTTTTTTCCGGCTGATTTTCCTCGGAAAAACGAAATGGGTCGTATTAAAATACGATTATGGCTCAGCGCAAGAAAATGATGGGTTAGCGAAAGCGCTGTATCAAAGCGGCTAATAGTCCAGGAGATGTAAACCACAAAATTTCATAAAATTTAAATTTTTTACTCTTCATTTTATTTCATTAAAACCTATATTAACGCCACACAACATGTAGGTAACATGTAGCATGTAACACATAACATAATATGTAACACATAACATAACAGGTAACACATAACATAATATGTAACACAGAACGTAACATGTAACATGTAACATAACATAACATGTAGGTAAGACAGAAGCCTAGCAATCCCTAGCTACACGCTAAAAATTGTTTCAAACAAAGTTTACCTAAATTAGTTCCTGGGAGTTAGCAAGTTAACTTGAGCAACATAACCTTATATAAAATATTTAAAATTGTAATAATAATATCTAGCCTAGCAATCCCTAGCTACACGCTAAAAAATGTTTCGATTAAAATTTAAGTAAATCGATTCCTGCGAGTTAGCGAGGTAACTTGAGCAACATAACCTTACACAAAATATTTAAAATTGCTTCCAAACTAACCATGAATTGAAGGTTCAGAGTTAACCTAAAAAAATATTGGCAGCAAAAAACTGTGATTTATAGCCCGAGTTAATTTAACTCGCTGTTAAGAAAGCGACTCCAAAGGAACTGAAACTTTTGATGTGAATAATTAATTTTTAAACGTTTCACCACTATTATGACTCTCTTCACGTAAATTAAAAGTACCTACTCATTTAGGCATATATCTAGCGCCATTATGTTAAGTCTCTTGATGATTTTTGTTACAACTCGAAAGAACTATATATATCGTGCAAATTATTAAAATTATATTTTTTTTCAACGGTTTCTTACTTGTGAACGAATCGTTTTCAGGCCGGGTTATTGTAGACGCGGGCGCAACTATTTTCATCGAATCAATTTTTATGTTATGTTTGCAACTAACCAATTTTGGAGCACTGCCCTGTGTCAATTTCCAGTGGGTTAAATTAGGCGAGTTCGCGTCTGTTAGCTAGGGATCCGTTTAAAATACAGTATAGTAGTTCAATTCGTCAGGACATTTCATATGGAATCAACCAAAAAAAAGGGAGGTTTGGCCGGCGATTTCGATCATTTTTGGTACATTTATTCCAACCATAAAGGGGATGACAAATCCCAAATTTGATTTTTTTTTGACCATTACTTTTTTTTAATTAATTTAAAACTCGTTTTAAAGGTATAAGGTAAAATCATTTGCCTGACTAAATTTATGTTGGGGTGTCCGTCTCCCAGTCCTATCACTAAATTAATATTTTCCTCCATGATATGGTTAGAAAAGCAAATAAAAAAAGACTTGAGAAAAAACAACAAAAGTCAATAAAAAAAGTAAGGTTATGTTTACCGCCAAACGCCAAAAGCTCTATTTTTAACCTCTTGAAGGTTCCCTTATTTACGGTAACGGTAACCATAAGAGTAGGGACTTATTGGGCGTAAATTTTGGCGTTCCTTTATTAAGGATATTTGAGCATGCGCGTGACCTGCGTTTTTTTTAAGGGAACCGTAATAAAATACGGTGTTCCCTTAATTCGGTACAGTTACCGTACGTCCCTTATCTTTAAACATAACCTCAATTAGCACGGATAATAGTGATGGTTGGTTTGTTTTTCGACACGACTTTTTAACATTTTTTCCATTTTTACTTTTTTGTTTATAAACAAAAACAGTCTTGTGGATTTTTAAAATTTATGTGAAAAAATGAATAAATTGGAGAAACTTACAAGGTTGAGGTTCAGCTACAATGACGATACAATTCTTTTGCGAGAATTTATCAGGGAAAATCCCTACAAGGTTAGAAATTTTAGGTTAAGAACAAGGAAAAGTAATGCTACTTCCAATAACACGTTTTTTTAAAGTATGGTTAAGGTTCAACCTAAATAAAATACGGTTTTTCCTTAATATGGTAAAACCTTAAAGAGTAACGCCCAATAAGTCCCTAGTAACGTAATTTGCCGTTAAACTGCCTGACCAAAATTTGCCTAAAAAACAAAAGGAAGATGGCTGTGGCACCGTGAATCTAACGAAAAAGCAAGAGTTTTTTGTGCTTCGGTGCAAAATGAACTTCTTGGATTTCGATTGCTCACACAGAGGGTGGGACCTGGGACGACGCCGTTTCGTCCTTATTAGGGACTCGTCAGCTAGGTGTACCACAACAACAGAAAACCTCGGTCACGCTTATGTGCCAAAGATCACGGCTCAAGCGGAGAGAATTTCTGTCGAGTACCGACCATGGTTCCCTCTGTGTGAATCTCCGACAACCAAGAATGAGACCCACTGCATAAGCAGTAGGTGCAAAGCGTAGTATCGATCCTGCGAGAGACATATTACAATGCCATCTGTATGCAGGTTTCGTCTACAAGCGTGCGAATATAATCGCAAAACTACCGAAAATGCCGTACTGCACGATTTAGAAAACAAAAGGAAGATGGCTGTACAAAAAACTCTTGCTTTTTCGTTAGATTCACGGTGCCACAGCCATCTTCCTTTTGTTTTCTAAATCGTGCAGTACGGCACTTTCGGTTGTTTTGCGATTATATTCGCACGCTTGTAGACGAAACCTGCATACAGATGGCATTGTAATATGTCTCTCGCAGTTGGTCTCATTCTTGGTTGTCGGAGATTCACACAGAGGGAACCATGGTCGGTACTCGACAGAAATTCTCTCCGCTTGAGCCGTGATCTTTGGCACATAAGCGTGACCGAGGTTTTCTGTTGTTGTGGTACACCTAGCTGACGAGTCCCCATTAAGGACGAAACGGCGTCGTCCTAGGTTCCAAAATTTGCCTAATATAAAAATATGGTTATCTTATAGACTAAAAAACGCTATATTTCATAAGGCTAAATTATGGGAGATGGAAGAGTGAATTCCATGTCAAATAAAATAAATTGGAAGGGTATTTTTCTCATCCTAAGATTGATGGCGCATTTATAATTCAATTTCGTAGCCACAATGTTATAACAAATTCCCTTGACAAAAAAGTGCACCACTACTACGCCACTGATGCAATTTTTGTTTTCTTTCCGGAAAACTTAGTGCAAGTTTTTGTGTTCTACTGAGCAATTTTTCTAAAAATGGTGGCAAAAGCAGTTTGGCAGCGACAAAGACGAACTTTGTACTTTGTTGCAAGGGAAATAAAATTTTTTAATAAAGGTGTCTTTTGTAGATTAGATGTTTTTTATTTTTATTTTACTTGTTGTGTTAACAATTTGTGTGAATTTTTCGTTGGTAAAAATAATAAAACCTTCGTTATGTTATAAAAAAAGGTTAAATGCAAAACTTGTATAATGCTTTAAGAGTTACCTGTCTAAAATTAAAACCGGCCCTTGGGGCAGGCCATTGGACCCAAAGATTCTTTGGTATTGAAATAAGCTGGAATCTTTGTGAAAGTGTTGGTACCTTGGCACTATTCTGGACAGAAATCGGATCAGTCAAGGCCATCGGACAGAATAGGACAATAAATCAAAGGTCTAATTTTTAGCCAACGTTTCGTTTATTACGCATAAACTTCATCAGGGCCTGCAACAATAATACAAAATTCTTAAAAGAATCGATAAAAATTTCAAACTGTTAATAATTTTTGTCAAAGTTTAAACATTGCGTATGAGAAATAATTAAAAAAAATTAAAGAATTAAATAAAAAAAAATATTAACTATTATAATATTACGTCAAACGGCGTTATTTTGAGTTATTTTCAAATAAAATAAAAGAAATTAAGAGAGTAAAAAAACGTTACAAAAACATGATGACATAAATCACGTAAAATGATAAAAATAAAATTTACAAAAATATAGTTACATACCTCAATTAGTAATTAAAATACTTTTGAACGTATATCATAGGTATACTTTGTACATAATAAAAAACATGAAAGTTAAAAGTACGTAAGAACATGGTCCCCAAAACACACACTTAAAGAACTAAAATATTGAAAAATATTGAAAACTTCATAATAAAATTGAACGAGAAGCTATATGCACGCACAGCGAAGGTATACAGATTAATAATATTAAAATATTAAAAAACCAAAACAAATGGGTACCGGAAAAAAAACTAATAATTTACAACTCCCTGATAATTACCAACTTATTTCCCTTGACGTTATTTACGAACATACCTAAAAAACTTTTAGTTTTTCTTATTCAGAAACACTGGGAAAAAATAAGTCAAGATACACAAATTAAGAAAGAGAATTTTATTAATATTATCTAACTTATATTTGAGTGTAGTTATTTTTCATTTCAGGGTAAATTCTATAGTCAAATTTTTGGTAGCTCAATGGGCAATCCCAGCTCTCCAATGTTTGCTAGTTTTTGCATGCATGAACTATTAAGTAATTTCATTCCTAAATCACCATTCCCTCTTCCATTTCTCTTTATCTATTGTGATGATATTTGCGATACCGATGGGGTCAGAGCATGCTATCTTAGAGACTTTTAACTTATTCAACCAGCATTTACAATTGAAAAATAAATAAATAGTAGCATTCCGTTCCTTGATACCTTGGTTATAAGAGACTCCAACAAAAAATAATAACGGATTGGTATCAAAAACCTACAAGTTCTGGTCGCATCATAAATTATAGATCTGGTCACCCTATATCTTAAAAAATTGGTGTTCTAGAGGCACTTAAATTCAGAGCTGACAAACTTGAACATCAACAGCTCAAACAGAAAAACTATATTATAATTAGAAACATCAGCAAGGATAATGGTTATCCTAAAAATATAGTAAATAAAATTCTCAATTAAAATAATCCTCCGAGACCATCACAATCAGAAAATAACATAACAACCTACTTTAAGCTACCTTTGGTTAGTGGCCTTAGTGGGTCCCTCGCACGTTCATTAAATCACGATAATTTAAAAATTGCACTTTATAGCAAAAAAACTGTAGGAAACCTTTTTCCAACTTAAAAGACCCAACCCCTATGGTAGATAAATCAGTTCTCATTTATTCAATACCTTGTCGTAACTGCGAAAAAAGTTATGTAGGTCTGACCACCCAAAAACTAGGAAAACGTGTAAGTCAACACAAGAATGACTGTAATGTTATAAATATGAATAAACCGGAAAAAAACTGCTCTTTGCTCCCATCATTTTTCAACTGGCCAAAAATTTCAATTCGATAACCCAAGAATTCTTCATAGAGAATCTCACCGTAAAAAATTACCGACCGCAGAAATGCTCTGTATCAATAAATTAAAAAATAACAATCAATCAACTTCAGATCAGATACCAACAACTTAAGCACAATATACTTAAATCTTATTCAAGAAATAGCATAAATAAATCAACACTCCTTTTTTAAATAGAATATAATAATTTTTAGCTTTTTTAAAATTATTTTTGTTTTTCATTTTTAAACAGAAAAGCCTATGTACAATTATACTAAACACCCAGTACATGCTTATCGAAGTACCCACCACATGCGCTAGTACAAACGCACCGGTACCCGTTTGTTTTGGTTTTTGGTTTAATCTGTATACCTTCGCTGTGCGTGCATATAGCTTCTCATTCAATTTTATTATAAAGTTTTCAATATTTTTCAATATTTTAGTTCTTTAAGTGTGTGTTTTGGAGACCATGTTCTTACGTACTTTTAACTTCCATGTTTTTTATTATGTACAAAGTATACCTATGATATACGTTCAAAAGTGTTTTAATTACTAATTGAGATATGTAACTATATTTTTGTATATTTTTATTTTTATCATTTTACGTGATTTATGTCGTCTTGTTTTTGTAACGTTTTTTTTTACTCTCTTAATTCCTTTTATTTTATTTGCAAATAACTCAAAATAACTTTGCCGTTTGACGTAATATTATAATAGTTAATATTTTTTTTGATTTATTTCCTTAATTTTTTTTATTATCTCCCATAAGCAATGTTTAAACTTTGACAAAAATTATCAACAGTTTGAAATTGTCATCGATTCTTCTAAGAATTTTGTATTATTGTTGCAGGCCCTGATAAAGTTTATGCGTAATAAACGAAACAATGACTAAAAATTAGACCTTTGATTTAATGTCCTAGAACCGACAACATCTACGCTCAATATTTCAGTTGAAGGACACAATTGACTAAAAGTCATGTATAATGTTCCATTTTTGTCCACACTTGTTAACGTAAAGTTGAATTTTCGAAACCGCATAAAATAACACATATTATGAAATTATTTTGTACTGATTTGTATGTTGTTTTTAAATATTGGCCTACCATACAGAAAAATATATAAGGTGGATTCTTTAAATGCAACGGTGCTTCCAGCGGCTTTAGGGAAGGGGTTTTGGAAAAAAGCTAAAAGCAAATCTTTAATGAATTTTTATGGACTTTCCGCCCATGATAAAATAGTAGTTTTCACAACTAGTGACTAAAATAGTGCTTCTTTTACAAGCGTTGGTTTAAATAACCAGCGCAGCGAGGTATTTAATAACGCAAGTAAAAAAAATCACAGTGTAGCCGCGAGTTGTTAACACTATTTTTTTAATAACTTTATCAAAAAATCCAAGAAAAAGAGAAAAATACTTTTAAAAATCTCGCAACACACCATCTTGACACTATAAACAAAAATTATGATTGTTTTCCACAAACCAAAACTACACTTTTTTGCACTCGACGCGCGTTTCGCTAACAACGTTAGCATCATAAGGAGACGATAAACAATGAACTTTATTGTTTATCGTCTCCTGATGATGCTAACGTTGTTAGCGAAACGCGCGTCGAGTGCAAAACACTTTTTTGCACTCGACGCATTTCAAAAGTATATCAATAGTCTAGGTGCGGTAAACAGTTTTCGAGATATCGCATGTTTTTGGTTTGTGGAAAACAATCATAATTTTGATTTAGTGCAACCAAAGGTTCCAAATTCCCAACATAGTTGACACTATAAGTCAAGGCGGCTGGTAAAAAGTTTTTTGCATCGGCAAACAAAAAAGCAATGCTTTAGTTATCTGCAGACAGTTACTAAAATCATGTTTTTGATGAAGATATAAAAAAAAATTTTGGGGCCCGCACCAACTATTTTTTTTTAAATAATAAGGTACCACTTGTGGCACCTTTTTGCAAAGCCTGTTAAAAAAGAAATTTAACACAGTAGTTTTTTTTGACATTTGTCAACTAATGTGTCAAAAATAAAAAAAATATATTTCTTGTGAAGTATTTTTTCTCCAAAATAAACTACATGTTTCTCTATTTACTAAGCGGAATAAAGAAAATACCATTCAAGGACATTATTGGCGGCTCATTTGGGGTCCCCAGGGTCTACCAACATTTTTTTCATGAGGATCTATCAACTGTGACACCTTTTTGAAAAGCTTGTTAAAAAAGAAATTTCATTAAATAAATTTTTTTGACATATGTCAACCCATGTGTTAAAAACTTTTAAGAACCTATTTTTTGTCAATTGTTTTAGCTCCAAAATAAACTACATATTTCTTTTGTGTAATAAAAAACTACCACACAAGGATATTATTGGCGCCCCATTTGAGGAAGCAGCCTAATTACCTTTTTTTAATTTTACTAGATATTAGATAAAAGGGAAATAGATTTAAAGCACACCTTGATTTTCTTTTTCACTCAACCGTCCTTAAGGACAAAAAATATATATTTTTTTAATTTTTGACACATGGGTTGACAGATATCAAAAAAATTAATTTAATCGAATTTTTTTAAGAATCTTTTCGAAAAGGTGGCACAAGTGGTACCTCTTCATAAAAAAAATATTGGTAGGCCCTGGGCTTTCAGTAAGGGCCCCCAAATGAGCCGCCAATAATGTCCTTGTGTGGTATTTTCTTTATTCCGGTGAGTAAATAAAGAAATATGTAGTCTAGTTTGAAGCTAAAACAATTGACAAAAAAATAAGTTTTTTAAGACTTTTGATACATTAGTTGACAGATGTCAGGAAAAACTAGTACATTAAATTTATTTTTAACAAGCTTTCCAAAAAGGTGCCACAAGTGGTATTTTCTAAAAAAAAAATAGTTGGTAGGCTCTGGTCCTCCAATTGGGGGCCCCAAATTTTTTTTTATAATAGGCGAAAAGTCCGTAAAAAATCATTATAGATTCGCTTTTAGCTTTTTTAAAACATATTTCCGAAAGCCGCTAGAAGCACCGTTCCATTTAAAGAATCCACCCTGTATATAGTATGCAAAAAGAATATCGAATATTCATTTATTACCAAATACTAGCAATAAAAATTAATTTTTGATCATTGATTTCAGTGTCTAAAGCGTTTCAATTGCAAAATATATCTTTCCATAGGTTATACATAATCAAAGAACTTTCTTACCGGAATCGTAGCTTTCTCCTCTGAGGCGGAGGCCGTCCTGTTAGTCGGCACATGTCCTCCTTTAGTGGTGGTAACAACAGCACCACTGGGCACTCGCACTGTTAGGCAGTCCACTGACAAGTCCCCTGACCACTCGCACGTCGCCGTTGGAACGGCTCACACGCTCAAAAATGCATCACACACTTTAGACTCGCTGATATGGTACTTTCGTATACACACAACGGTTCAGTGGCACTCAATAAACAATCAATCAATCAAACCGCAACAACGCAAACCTGTACTTTTGTGAGTCAAGAGAAGAAACACGATGTTTTTGCCTGTTTTCTTGTAAAATATGGAATTTAGAGGTACGAAAGTCATAAAACCCACTACGCTAAGGTAAAAATCACCCAGTCCACTCAAAAAAGGTCACTAATGTGTAAAAAACGCGTTGATTATTTGACCTTATGTCACGCGTGATGAAAAGTCGTTGTTTTGAGACGATCAGCTGGTTCGGCACAGCACGCGTCGGTCGGTATGAATCGTGGGGCACAGACTGTTGTGCCGTGTATCGAACGACGCCGACGCCATAGTGGCGCATGGCGGCGCGACGCGTCGCCGCGACGGCTGCCACTTGCTGCTTGCGCGTGCTGTTGTTTCTCTAAGCAGAGAATCTGGTTAGGAAGATCACTTAATAGGGACTAAAAGCCAATACCTATATTGCGTAAATGCAACGTATGCATGGTACAGGGTGATTCATTATATTTGGACACCCCAGTTATCGTGGTTAATATTAATCCTAGCAAAAATGTTTTTTTTTTACTTTGTTAAGTTTTGATTTCCCTTCTTATTTCAAAAGTATATCTATAGTCTAGGTGCGGTAAACAGTTTTCGAGATATTGCATGTTTTTGCTGGATTTTTGCACTCCCGTTAATGCTCTTAATATTAGAGATAGAGAAAAAGTTTAAAGGCAAAAGTTGTTCAGTTTTTTATGGAATTTGTACATATTTTGCCAAAAAATGTCAAATGTAATTTTTATGTCTAATGTATAAATAACTATACTAAATAAAATTATCTATTATCTATTTATTATCTAACAAATGCTCGAACCCAGCACCATTTACTTCAACACAAAGTTTATAAAGCCTTCTCAGGTCAGAAATCATGTTGATTATTTTATGTCTCAGGTGTCTATTAATATTAATTGCTTCATTATTTCCTCGATTTTCAATTTCTTCTAAGGTGTTCGGGCGATTTGAGTAAGTAGTCTCCTTTAAATCGTCCCACAACCAAATATCCGAAGATGTTAAATCTGGCGAGTTTGGTAGCCATGATATGGTCCCATTTGAACCAAGCCATATGGGATAATTTTGATTTAGACAGTTTGTTATTGCTCAAGTATTGTGAATTGATATCCCGCCCTGCTGCCATATTATTGGGTTCTCTTGGATATCCAATGAAAGGTTATTTATGGATTTTTTTACCGAGGAAATTTTAACGGAATAAGATATTTAGCATTTTGAAAGGTGATATTGAAAATTCCATCAATAACCTTCAGCAGTAACAAATTTTTTAAATCGAAATTATCCCATATGGCTTGATTCAAATAGGACCATACCATGGCCACCAAAGTCCCCAGATTTAATAGAAACCTGAGAGATAAAATAATCAACAAGATTTCTGGCCTAAGAAGGCGTTATGAACTTTGTGTTGAACTAAATGGTGATGTGTTCAAGCATTGGTTATATTAGTAAACTTCTTGTGGTCGTTGTTGTTGTCGTTCGTATTTAAAAATAGATTAGTCCTAATTTTGTTTAGTTATTTATACATTTGACATAAAAATGACATTTGGCATTTTCTAACAAAATATGTGTAAAGTCGTTAAAAAACTCAACAACTTTTGTTTTAAATTTTTTTTCTATGTTTAATATTAACGGCACTAACGGGAGTGCAAAAATCCACCAAAAATATTTAATGACTCGAAAACTGTTTACCGCACCTAGACAATTCATATATTTTTGGGATACGAAAGGAAAATAAAACTAGACAAAATAAAAAAATACAGGGTGTTCAATTTAAAATAAGAAAGTTAATGTCAAAATCTGACATATGGAATGACATTTGACAGCTTGTGTCAAAGTTTTCAAGAAATTTGGTCGAAATTATTAAAATCTTACAATAAAACATTTTTTCTTTTTCTAATATTAACGGCAATAACCGGGGTGTCTAAATATAATGAATCACCCTGTACGTTTATATGCTGAGTTACGTACTGTGCAGTGGCTTAGAGTCTCTGCTAGTATTTATGGGCGTATCAGTCGTGGGGGACAAATTTAGGCGACAGATTTTCTTTTTTTTTGAGAAACGCGTTGTACAACCGGCAAAACACTTTCATCATATTTTGCTGTGGCGTATTGAAAAATTTTAATATTTTTGTGTATTTGTTTATGTAGGGTAACTATTTCAACTCCAAGCTTTTGTCGATTTTTAATAACCCTTTGGTTAAACAGTGGCGTAGCCAGGGGAGGGTTTTGGCGGTGAACACCCCCCCAGAAAGTAAAACCCAATCTACAATAAATTAATCATGATCAGGGGCCCCAAGGAGAGCCATAGCTCCCCACTTTTTTGAGCCTTTACTGCAGTTTGTGACGTGTGTTTGGTGTAATGTCTTAAATTTGAAAAATTTTTCCTGCGGTGCTATGACGTCATTAATTGTTACAATTTTTCCAAACGTGTAATAAATAGCATTATCAGTATAAATAAAAGAATCGAAAAGATCAAAATTTTTGAAGATTTTTTTGTTCTTTTGTCAAAATTTTCGTTAGCGGCCCTATACCAATATTAAATATTATAACAATTTTGTTTAATTTTAAGCAATTTTTTTGTCAGCGACATTTGGAATTCGTAAAAAATAGCATTTTAGTGTAATTTTTTCAAAATTTCTGCCTACGACGCATTTAACACCTATTAAACCGCCTCTCTCTCCTCCCTACAGTTCAAGAGGTCAAGCAATAGGTACCTACCTAATTTTTAAAAATTTGTCATTGGTAGATAGTTGATTTTTATTAATTGATGAAACCTCCCTCCAGAGTCGATTTCCGGCTACGCCACTGGGTTTAAAGAGTATTAAATTATGATTGAGCTGCCGACTCATCCCACACATGAAAACCCCAGTGAGACTCAACATTTTTTAAATCTTGTCTGCGGCATTGTAATGTAATTTATCTACGACCAACGATTTTAATGACTCATTTACGGTCCCACGATAATAATAAAGCTTAGACGTAAACCACAAGATGGCGTGACAAGCTATGAGACTATTGACGCAAAAAGAACTATTTTTCTATATTTTTAAGAGAGTAAATATTTATTAAACGTCAATAATAAATAAGGCCCGCTAACATATTACTCAATTTTAGGAAAAAAAAATTGATTTTAAAAAAATATATGAAAAGGTCCATTGTAACCTTATTTGTTTTGACGTTTTAGATAGAACGTTATTGAAACTTCAGGTTATGAAGTTTGCTGACTAAAGAGTGTTCGCGTTTGATGTTTTTAATAATTTCTGATATTTATTCTGACATTTTCATTGGTCGGCTCTTGCTTGTTATCTAAACTACTATTATTGCTCTAATTTTAGCTTAATTTTGAGGAAACTAGGTCAACAATATTTAAAATGTGTAAAAATGTCATTTTTCCCCAAAATTTGCACCTGTGGGATATTTAAGACTTGATTTTGGAAACAAATCTAGAATTGAGATTAGATCCGCTTAAGGATTCGTAGCCTTGCTTTTAAGATATTTAAGTATTTTTTTCCTAATCCAATCCAATACGCAAGATATCCAACATAATATCAGATTTCCTACAGTTCAGGGTTATGGATGTCTAAAAAAAACACATTAAATTTATTCAAACAAAACACAAAAATAGTGCTTTTTTAACAGCGTATTTTTACAAGTCAATTTTGACCCCCTCACAGTAAAAACAGAGTATATATTTTTACACTCAGTTTACACGCAAGGTATTACATACAGACCGCTTCAAGCTACTGCGAACATAGGGCAAAAGAAGTCTAATTTTCCAGTGTACGTACATGCAGAGGCACCGCACGCCTATCAGTGAAGCAACCAACACTCAGGCTTCCGATCGCCATTCGCTGCCGTTCGCCGCCGTTCGCCTTGTATTTAGTACGCCTCTAACCACGGTGCTGTGTGGAGCGTAGTCAATGAAACCGGAATTTGGTCAATAAATACGCAAATTTTTATAACGTAATTTTCTTATTTTTTGTCACTGATAAATAAGAGCGTTTTATTGTCAACTGCTCAGATTTATCAGTGACGACGTGTTACAATGAAAATAATAAGGAGAAACAAAATAAAAGCAAGTTCTCAAAATAAAATAATACATTCTAAAAACCAAAAAGATTCTCCCAGTCAAAAAAAAATTAAAGCAAATGTTCGAAAAGTCCTCCTTGCTCGGCTAGACAATATCCGAGCCTACTATAAAAACCCCTTCCAACGTTTCCAAGCATGTTAGGGGTGATAATTTGAAAAGCTTCTTCAAAAACAGATAGAAGTCATTAGGAGCAAGATCGGGAGATCGAGCTGGCCATAAAATAGTTCCCCGTGTACTTATAACCCGATTAGGAAATACATTATCAAGATATTCCCTAACAAGGCCAACATTGTGAGCGGAACAACCATCTTGTTGAAACCATGTTTCACCAAATCTTACACCTAACAACTGCCTAGCAGTTGGAATAATGTGCTGCTGCAGTAGATCCAAGTATCTAGGACCATTCAAATTGCAATTGCCGTTAATAAAAAATGGCCCAATTACGTGTTCCCCTACAATACCCCGCCCCCAAACATTTAGTTTTTGGGGATACTGTGTTCTTACGTCAAAATACAAATGCAAATTTTCCCTCGACCAATATCGAACGTGTGTTGGGTTATGACGATTTGACCATTTGACCATCTGCACTTTTTCGGCAACTTCGTAGACATCCATTTTTAGTTTTAAAAATGTATTATTTCAATTAAGAACTTACCCATCTGTTTCTCGAGCAAGGCAGAAATAAAACAAAATAATAAAAACAAAATGAATTTCCAAAAGATAACACTGCAGCGTGCTTCGAATCCACCTCGGTCGTACGGCACGGAGAGTAAATTGGACTTGATTCCCCCTATGTTCGCAGTAGCTTGAAGCGGTCTGTATAGGTCGAGGGTTTTCAGTGCAGTGTAAACAAATTTTTCTTGTGTTAATTTGACCTTCTTAAGAGTGTAAAAGAAAATAAACTTTAATACTAGGTAAAGTAGGGAGGCGTAGACTCACTGAGGCCGCAACACTTAAAGGATCTAATTTCAGAAGAACCTGGTAATTTTTCTTTTAATTTAATTCTCACTATTGCCGCCTTTACATCGCACATTATAAACGGATTAGTTCCAAAATCATTTTGTCCCATTTTCTTTGGTGCTTCTCTTTGTGCATTTCATAAAAAAGACGAAGGCATACGTCCTATTGCAATCGGCCTTTGTTTTAGGAAACATGTTGCTGCAGCACATGCTGTACGCCGATTTTTAAATTTTCGACATAAACCTGAAAAAGTAATTTTGAAGATCGATTACAAGAACGCATTTAACATGGTTAACAGATATATTATACTTCAAAAAATAAAGTAGAGTTTTCCAGATTATTTTCAATTTATTTCACAAAGTTATAAAAATCACTCAATTTTATCATATGGAGAAAAACATATACTCTCAAAAAGAGGAGTCCAACAAGGTGACCCACTGGTGCCTCCGTTATTTTGTTGAGCTATAAATGATATAACCTTATCATTAAAATCGGACCTTCATCTATGGTATTTAGATGACGGAATCATTGCAGGAGACTCTGCCTCAGTTATGCTTGATTATGTGAAAATTATTTTATTAAGTAGTAAAATCGGATTAGAATTAAACTTTAAAAAATGTGAGGTGTCTGTTTTAACAAATGATTTGCATTTGAAATCACCAATTATATCAACATTTATAATAATAGCTCCAGAAATTCAAGAAACATCTTTGGAAAATTTGAGTTTATTAGGTTGTCCATTTTCAGAAAATCTTATGGAAAAATCAATTCTGGAAAAAACAAATATATTAATAAAATTATCACAGAAATAAAAATTCATTAATCACCACGCCATATTTTATCTTTTGAAAAACTCTTTTGCTATTCCGCGTTTATCTTACATTTTACGTTGTTCACCCTGCTTCACACAAATTGCAACATTGAAGATATCGTGGATCAAAGCAAATTGCTTATAAAACTTAGTGGTTTAGGAATTAGGGATTCCTCATCTCTTTGTTTTAGTGCGTTCTTGGGATCAATTTCTAATGTTTGTTTTTTACTTGAATCTACACTACTTGAAACTATTTGTTGTTATCAAGATATTTATTTTCAAACAGCACTTAATTCCTGGCTTTCACATTGTAAATTAGATAAAATTCCTGATATATTACCAAAATCTCAAAAAGAATATGATATTTCCTTATGCCAAGTTCTTCTTAATGAAATTATTACAACAAGTTCAGGGGGACTGGACAAGACGCGTCTTCTGGCACTTCAGTCATATGAGTTAAATGCTTGGCTAAATGTCTTGCATTGTGCCTCTCTTGGAAATCTTCTGAATGACAATTCTTTTCAGATTTCCATCGCTCTTAGACTTGGACTTCCTGAGTATGGACAACATATTTGCACTTGCGGCGAATTAGCTGATATTTATGGGCTACATGGCCTTAGCTGCACTAGAAGTGCAGGTAGGTTGTCGAGACACGGGGAACTTAATGACATTATTAGTCGGTCTCTTAGATCAGCAGAATTCCCTTCTGTTTTGGAGCCGTCTAATGTTTGTCGCAGCGACGGAAAAAGGGGCCGATGGGATGACATGGTTTCCCTGGAGAGGCGGAAAGCAATTAATTTTGCCCTTAGCGGATTCATATGTCAAATTAACGTAAAAAATCAGGTATGGCTGCACGTTTAGCAGAAAAGGAAAAACATCGAAAATATAAAGAGTTGGAAGATCGCTTTGTCTTTTTTCCCTTCGCTGTAGAGACTTTTGGTCCTTGGGAGGATAAAGCAGTTAAATTTATTTTTGATTTGAGTAGCTTGATTCCCTCAAAAAGGAGCAAAAGTTTTATAACACACACAATTAGCCATGCTATTCAACTGTCAAGGCAATGCGGCGTCAGTGATAGGGACCGTCCCTCATGGATCAGGTATGAAAGAATTGTTGTATGCTTTGTAATTATTTTATTTCATTATTATTTATTTATTTATTTTATTTTAATCGTTTACCTTCTTTTTAGTTATTGTTATATTAATAAAATTTTAGCCACTAGTTTGGAAAAGTACTATTTTGGAACGTGTAAGTAAAGTAAAATACGTGGGAGTTAAAAAAAAAAAACACTAGATGACAAAAACAATTTGTCAGAGGTGCAAACTCACTCCATCCTAAGAGAGTAAATTTACAGCTGCAAGGTTGTAAAAAATATAGTTTTATAATGTTAATTTTTTTATTGACAATCAGACATTATAAATTTATTGGTGTGCATTACTCCTCTCAGGGGCACGATTTTTATATGTACTCGATCCCTGAGCACGATCATTCAATGTCCATTGAGATACTATAGCCGTAGGGATAACAACTCTCCAAATCCAGTTAGACTGGAAAAAATGCAGAGGCAAAACCTCTCCTGAGCGCCTTTGGACTTTGATTTTTACACTATTTTCTTTGTTTTTCATTCAGTTAAGTTCCAACTTATAATTTTCCAAGTTGCTCAAAGTCACCCATAGTGGTTTAAATTTACCCCAAATGACTCTTACTAGTATTTTGGAAAAAAAAGTAAAACTTAAATTAAATGTTTTATGGTAGACGAAATAAAACTCGAATGCAAAGAAAAAAATCTTGATTTTCATCCCCAGCACGAACGCTACAAGAAATAAAAAAATACTGTCAACTAGGGAACATTAAAAATGTGTTTCGTGGTTTTCTCGAAAAAAAGATTTTGTAATTTAAAAATAAAACAAAAACCAACGAAGCCTTGACTCTCAAGTCGCCCCGGCTGATAGTATACAAAGTGTAATGAATAAATAGCTAAATATACAACGCTTTCCATTATAAACAATTATAGAATTTTTAACTCTTGGTCTAAGTTTAAAAGGGCATTCAGAAGGAATCATCACTTTTTCTGACAAATTTGATATTAGAATACTTAGGTTTTGTACATGTGTTTGGTTACTTTAAATGAAACACCCTGTATTTTGTGTAATTTTTAGCTAAGAAGGCTTTATCCCTTACCAACAATGCTGAATTACTCAAAAACTAAACGGGATTATTAAATTCTTCTTAAATTCGTGACCATATTTTTACTCAGGTTTATTAGAAAAGTCGTTCCGCGGGTTTTTTTTCTGATAAAATATGAAACCCATAACATCCGAAAAAAACTGGCAACCAATTAAAAAATAACGTATAAAAAATACAAATTAAAAAATACAATCTGGAGCAAAGAACCACAAAATTATCAAAGATATTCTAACCTAAATGCAAAAAGAATATCTTTTTTTATACGTTACTTTTTCATTGAAGGGCAGAACTCGAAAACTGTAATACCCGGGCCCACCTATGGGTGCCCACCCTGACTAAAAAAAACGCCCCACGTGATGCTGCATTTAAAATTGCGAATACAGGTGAGGTGATGCTTTTTTTTGAATCAGGATATGTAAGCATATGTGGGGAATCGGGTGTAAAAGATGATAAAGTGTTGTTGATCTTTGCCTATATATGATGCCATAAATGACACAACAAACAACGTGTTACGTTGAAAATAACAAAACATATGTATGCAGTTTGTAAACTATAGATGTCAAATTTCAGATAAGACGAAGGTTTATAATGGATAGCCCCTTACATAAAAAAAACTTTAAAAATGTAAAATATCGCGTTTGAAAATGTTTCAAAGTGGTTTTTCGCCATTATATAACGTGTAAATCCCTGAGTTTTACTAAAAAAATAAACCATGATCATGATTTATCGTACCTCAGACCTTGAATTGCCACAGACCCAAAAAGTTAATACATTAAACTGGGCTAGGGCAATCCCATGCCTGAATTGTGGTAGCCCAGGACTTGCTGAGTTCTCCCAGCTAAATTGAAATGGTTTGGGAGAATCATACCTTGTGCTATGTTAACGCGCAGTGTGAGTTGGGGTAGCCCCAAATTTTCAAACCACGGTCGTGGATTGACCCCGTTTTCTCAGTGTGGTTAATTACCTTACAAGTATCAAATTAGTGTTCCACAATGTGCCTAGTAAAATTAACCAAACGGTATTGCCTTTTCGGCTAAGTTCGGCTAGGGTCGAATTTCTTGAGATACCATGACAGTTAGCTGTTGGTGAAATATATAATAGGAATCAAAAATTTTTTGTCGTTATCGTTATGTGTGCGACTGCGCAATAAGGGAAAAGATGGGAGGCTAATCCAATATATAGTAGTAGATAGTAGTAGTAGTAGAGAAGGGGCGGCGCGAAGCCCGGCAAGTAGGCCTCTCTGGGCCCTTTCTGCCCTACCCCGAGCCTGCCCCAAATGCACCGCCTGCACCACTGGTCTGGCAGTTTGCTCATTTGGTCTAACTGTTCTTTTTGCAAAGTCCAGTATTTTGTCCCATTCGAGCGTGTGCAGGTCCTCCTCATCCAGGGTCGGGAAACCGAATACCTGGTATCTCGTCCTCTGGTATGCCTTGCAGTTCGCTATAACGTGTCGACATGTCTCCTCTGCCCGCCCGCAGGCCCGGCAGGTCGAGTCATTCTCCACCGCGATCCGGGTATTGTGCTTCCTTAGTCGGTTGTGACCTGTTATGATACCTGTCAGCAGACCAGCATCCCTTCGCGATCTCCCCAGGAGCCATTTTTGTTTGACTACATCCGGGCCCTTCACGAAGTCTTTGGTCTGTCTGCATCCTGTTCCTGCTCTCCAAGCGGTCGTCATGGCATCGTTGGCCCATTTGTTGAGTCGACTTTGCAATTGCCTCTTGGTTGTTCCTAGGAGTGGTTCCGGCCCTACATACTGGGTGCTTGCCCCGATCCTGGCGAGCTCGTCGGCCATCTCGTTACCCGGCACCCCCATATGTCCCGGTACCCACATAAGTGTCACTTGTTTGCCCTCTCCCAATGATTCCAGTGCATCCGCACATTCCTCCACCAGAGTGTTGGTGATCTTGGACGCCATTAGTGCCTTTAGGGCTGATTGGCTGTCGAAGCATATATAAACATGCTCCTCTCTACCGTTCTTTATTTCTTCCATGCCTGCAGCCATTATTATGGCATACACCTCTGCCTGAAAGACCGTGGCTTGCTCTCCGAGCGGGTAGCTCTTTCGAACCTCCTGGTCTTCCACATAAATCCCCGATCCTGTGGTTTGCCTCTCCGACAGTTTCGACCCGTCGGTGTAGCAAATCACGGGGTTCTCCTCGAACTGTTCGCGGAGGTTTTCACTCTGCCATAGTTCCCTGTCTGGGATGACTACTTTGTACCTCTTGTTGAATCTCCAGGGGTTTTTTGGTCTTTTAATCCAGTATTTGTCCCATTGTAATGTTTTAATCGCTGCCATAGGGATTTCTCTCTCGACGATTTGGGCAATCCTAAGATGCCCCGCAGCTTCCCCTCTTCCTCTCCATTGACCTGTATCTCTCAGCCGGAGGTGGGTCGCCATCGCTTCTTTTCTGATCCAGATCGGAAGCGGCGGCAGTCCCAGAATGGTCTCGAGTGCCTGTATAGGTGCCGTCCTCATAGCGCCGGTTATCCCTCTGCATATGGTTCCCTGCAGGCTCCTAAGCTTGAGGGTACAATAAGGATAACGACGGACTAAAACATGGTGGGTTAATTCTTATTTTTATTCTTGTTAAATCGCATAATTTTGTAACTAATTGTAGTTTTAACATTTTTTTTATCTGTATAACTAAATAAAACGAAGAAAAATCAATAAAGTTCACGCTACACACTTACCTCACGAAAGTTATTATGTTTTGTTTAACGAAATTTTACTCCTTATTGGAGTGTTAATAGACCATCAAAATAGGTGATTACCGTAGGCAAAATCGGTTAGCATGATTTTTCAATTATTTTCTTTGTTACTCAAAGTTATTATTGTTACACATTTTGCGACAGATGGCCCCAGTATACAGTATCTCGTTATATAGGGTGAGCCAAAAAATATTGCACGCTTTTAAATTTACTATAACTTTTGAACGAATACCTCGATTTAAATTTTTTTAACTTTTTTGAAAAACAAGACATGAGACTTTTCCGATCCGGTTCAAAATTTGACATTTCGCAAAAAACCAAGAAGGCGGACCGTTTTGAATATTGGGTAATTTTCACCCCCCTGCAAAAAAATACGTGCGGCCATGGAGAAAATCTAAGTCATTTCAACAAAATTATTATGCATGCTTTTTATACCAAGGCATTACTTAATTAAATCGGTTGAGAGATAAGAAAACTATAAACCTCTGAAATAAGTGGTTTTGGACTCGCCATTGTCATTTGCAAAAAAATCGCAGTTTTTGCATTTGCTTTAACTTTTGATCGGATTACTTGACTTTAAACATTTACATTTTTAGGTGCACAAAGCTTGCGCCTTTGACATTTTTTGAACATCCTAGATGGCAGACAGCTTTAACACGCTTTAACCATTGGATAATTTCCCTCCCCTAAAAAAGTAAAAATTCAAAATGAAGACCATTCTACCTCCCATCTCTGCTAGGTATATGGAGGTATCAAATGCTTAAATCAGTTAAGAAGTAAACAAGTTAGTGTCATCATTTCCAGTGTTTTCAATAAAAATTGTGACTTGTAATAAAATTTAAAAAATTGCTGTGGTTTTAAACTAGGTACTGATTTTTTAGCTAGAGTGGCATGGATTGGTTATTTGACCGAGCCTAAGCTAAGTTTACTTTGTTATTAATCATCAAACACTTATTTTTTGTATAAATTTTTTTACACACTTATACTTTTAAATAAAAATAACCATTAGTTAACGTATAATAATTTAGATCAGGCTACTCAGATTTTCTAAGCTGATCCCCATGTGTTCTTAAAACAGTACGCAAAAGAGACATAAAGCTATTTGTACTTCATCGCGGTATACGTATCCGCATCTAGCGAGAACCAACCACATTGATTGGTCAGAAACTTGAAGCACGTTCGAAAAGTGTTTCTAAACGCAATAGGTGCTGAGATACAATGCGTGTGCCGTAACGATACGTGATACCTAACGCATCCCAACACCTATCGCGTTCAAGAACACCTTAGATTAGCATATATCTACTCTTTTCGAACGTGAGACAAGTTTCTGACCAATTAATGTGCTTGGTTCTCGCTAGATCCGGATACGTATACGGCGATGAATTAAAAATAGCTTTATGTCGCTAATGTTTCCTTGGGGTAAACTTCGATGGGCCTCTGTGATTCCTTGACACAGTTCGTTAATGTCACCGTAGCTGCGGCCATGTCTGTATACTTATTTTTCTAAATCTCCCCAATAATGGCTGTCTACCAGATTCAAATCGGGCCTAATAAAATCTGCGATATTTTCCTATATGCAGAAACAGGCAAATTTTAAGCAAAGGGGCATTTACTTTATGTCACCATACTTGATGATCAATTTTTAATTTCTTAACCGATTTAATTTAGTGATACCTTCTTATAAGCAGCAGGGAGGGAACTTTTGTCGCATTTTTTTTTCGGGTAAGAAAAGGGGGGGGGTGAAAATTACCCATTATTTAAAAATGTCCGCCATCATGGATTTTTGAGAATTGTTAAATTTTGAACCGCAACTTAAAAGCCTTAAGTCTTGTACTTCTATCTAAAGTTACAGCAAACAACTCCACTCAATATAAAAGCCCGTACTTTTTTTATTTCTTAACCGATTTAATTAAGTAATACCTTGATATAGAGAGAATACATAAGGCTTTTGTCACAATGACATCTCCAGTGCCGCACAATTTTTTTTTGCAGGGGGGAGGGTGGAAATTTCTCGTCATTTCAAACAGTCCGCCATATTGTATTTTTATGAAACGTCAAATTTTGGACGGGATCCAAAAAGTCAAAACATTTTAAAATCGACCGATTCGATAAAAAGTTATAGCAAATTAAAAGTGTGCAAGGTTTTTTGGCCCACCCTTTATAATTCAGTTCGACAAGTAAAAAGTCTGGAGAGACCCTATCCCTAGGGTTGTTTCGACGATGATGGGCCGTCGTTCGTCGGCAAGGGAATCGCGATTACCTTTGTCCCACTTATTTTTGCTTTCGATTTATGTATGCAAAGGAAAGAAAAGAAGGGCAATTTTTTTGCTCTAGTTTTATCACAAACATTTGTATCTGTGGAAACGCGCCGCCGTATTAAAGTTACGAAAAATATTTTATTTCATACTGTATTGTGATATACTCCATTACGTTATCGGATTCAGTCCGGGAAACGATACATTACATCACTAGTCCGGGAAAATAATTTTCCCGTACTGAAATCGATATTTCAGTCTGATAAATTATACATTACATCACTAGTCCGGTAAAGTAACTAAAAAAAAAAGAATAAAATAATGTATTTCCCACTTACAGTATGAAATAAAACGTTGTACGATACACGGCCGTGAAATGTCATTAAAGTACTCGTCTAGAAATTCCGGACTCGGCTCCTTTGTCGCCTTGTCAATTAACATCTAGACTTGTACTTTAATAGAGCATTTCCCATCCTTGTAACGTAAATTACTAGTAATATTACATCTGCAGAGTAATCAATTAGCAAAAGGAATTAAATGTCCCGCTTATTTTAGCTTTGAATTTTTGTATGCAAGGAAAGAGAAGAAAGGCAATTTTTGCTCTAGTTTTATCACAAAGTATTTGTGAGTGCCACATTTTATTTACAGAAAAATGTTCTAAACGCGCATTTACACAGAGCGAATAGGTTCGTCCAAAAATTCGTGCCAAATCTTGTGAAACCTTTTTGACGAACGTTTGCCCGAACACTCAAACATTTGCAACGAACATTTGCAGCGAACATTTGCCACAAACATTCGGGCAAATTTTCGCAAGATTTTTTGAAAATATATTTTTGAAAGTGGGAATAGATAATATTTTTGGTCTCACATCACTGACCTCTTCTTGAAATTAAATTGGAACACCAAAAATATTTTATTTTATTTTTCGATTAAATAGTAAAAGCCAACGGAAAGCGAAAAATTATTATTTGCTGGTTGGTAGGTTCTGAGGTTGGCAGATATCTATTAAATAAGTTTGTACCTAATTGATTCTATTATGTTTTATCAGCAAACCCCATCACCAAACCCTACCACCAAACCCCACCAGCAAAACCCCACAAAATGAAATAAAGATATCCTCATTATCTTTCGTTCGTTTTTCCGTCTAAAGGTTTCAAAATGTAATGTTTATATTAAAATTCAGTTCAATGATTTACGGTAAATAATTTTTCTAATTGTTATTTTATTCCAAATATTTCTTTCAGCAAATTTTGTACGAACACCACGAACCTTTTTACCCGAACCCCGAACCTTTTGGCCCAAACCTTTTGCGCGAATCGTTAAATATATAATTCGCGCGAATTTTTGTCGGCATTTCGAAGATCAAAGGAATATTCGCCTGTGTAAATGCTACTTAATAGTGCATCTACAGAGCAATTATTATATTTTACTACCCCGTAGGATAATTTTCAAAAAGATATTACAAAAAATAAAAAAAAAATCTTTAAAAAATTCATATTTAATTTTTAAATGAAGAAAAACCTGAGCGCCGAGATGATTATTCTCACCCCCCCCCTCCCTCCTCCCATTGGAAGACGTCACGTTTTTCAAAAAAGTCCCTTAGAACTAGAGCTGAGCTGTATCAGCTAGTGTGTAATCAATAAAGAAAATCACGTTTTGCTTAACAAATTTTGTACCTGACTTTAATATAAATTTTAAAAGAGGACACAGACACATATGAGGACCAGTTTTGTCTTATGAGGGACAACGGTTAGACGTACTCTTAGAGACGGTTACCCTACAGTACTGTCAAAACTCGATGAAAATTGTAAAATTTATTACTTTGAATGTACCACTTCATGAATTAAATCATCTTCGCCACTGCTTTCCGGTCAGTATTTATTTTAATCTTAATTGAACAAAATTGCTTGTTTTAGCTAGCAGAGTTTCCAAAGCACGTGCATTTAGGTAAATTTCTGCACTATCCTAACTAAACTAAACTTTTGCAGTAGAAAGTTATTGCCAATTTGCATTTTACCAAATTGTTACCTTAGCACTTCTTGTAGACTATACTACCTAAACATTCAATTTCATTATACATACAATTTTGGGTGAACCTTATAATTTTTATTAAATACCTGTAAAATTATTTTTTTGATACCTTTATCAAATACATGATTTTAGTAACTATCTGCAGATAACTAAAACATGGCTTTTTTGGTTACCGATGCAAAAAAACTTTTTTTTTGATCACGGGTGGAAAAAAAGATTTCTGTCCGGTTTTTACCCAAAGTTAAAGAGAAAATAGTAATACTCACTAAGTATTGACGAAAAAATCATTTAAAAATTTCATCAAAATATCAAATTGTCAGAGATTAAAATGTCGCAATAATGAACGTCCCCGAGTAAAAAGACACTCGCTGCGCTCGTTATTTAAACCAACGCTTGTAAAAAAAGCACTATTTTAGCCACTAGTTGTTAAAACTACTATTTAGATGAGCTAAAATACACTTATAGTGGGACAAGTTTTATGGTAAATTAAACGACTGTAAAGAACTTTGATTGAAAGAAATTAATACCACCTTAAGTTTTACACACTTACCGCTTTGAAAAATTACTATTTTTGCTGTTTTTTGGATAAAAATGGCAAAATAAAAATGATATGCACGACACCACTAAAGATGAGAGACAGATGACAAAACAGAAATATTTATTAAACAATTGCCTTAAATTATTTCCATTTTTCTCTAAATTACTTTTTTATAGCCCGCTGTCTCTCTTCAACAACCTTAAATATTTTTCATTTTAACAGAGAAAAAAATGTTTTTGCCAGTACTTTTTTTGAACGCTTAAAAAAAGTGTAAATTTGAAAAATATGAGTGTTTTAAAGGAAGGAAAGAAAGCTTTAAAATATGCCTAAAAAACTAAAAAACAAAAACGTTACCCCCTAAATTATGCTAAAATATTGTAAGCCTTATATTTCCATCATGGCTTTACCATTACAGAGACAACTTAATAACTTACGAAGACTAACAGAAAGATAAGGCCGCGTAGGAACTACGTTCCATCTGTTTCTATATGATCATGAAAGAAAGACAGAAGAACATTTTTCAATGTCGAAATATATTTCACAAAATTTTAATTTTGTACCTGTCGGTTTTTGCCACCGCTTGTCAAAGTTTGTCAAGCCTGGCAAGCGTTTTTTTTAGATTTTTAAAAGTGAGTTATTTTATTCAGTTTTGGTTGGAAATCGCGCGAGTTTATGGGATTAGCTATATAATGGATTAACAACTTATTATAAGCTGGATCACTACCATTAAAGCTAGAGAGCATGGGACTATTTGTGGTTCAGATTTTTGAGAACCAAATCCCAAGAAAACATTGTGACGATTTATACAGATTTAAGCAAGGAGGTAACAGGTTAAACTACAAAAAAAAAGAGATATAAGTTAAAACATTTATAAAATCTGTAAGACTTTTATACTGGGTTTTTTCCCAATTAATGAAAGAAAATAACATGATAAAATGTTGTTACCTTTAATATTTGATAATATTCCTCAATATAGTCATAACACCCTCCTTCTGTTTTAGATTTTTAGAGGGTCCAAAAAACTTTATGTAAGCTAAAGAAAGTTTTTTATCTGCATGAAACAGTACAAAGTTGGTTAAGGTTTGTATAGAGCTAAAACCGTTGGCGACCGTTTTTAACACTAAAACGGTTTTTAACACTAAAAAGTATGGAAAAACTGCGCCTATTAAGTTTTTTCATATCTTTTTATTATTAAATAAGTAAGTGTCTGTAAAAAATTAACCAAAAGAATATATCTATTTTATTATGCATCTGGCTATACAAGTAGTTCCTTCCCGTAGCCACTGACTGTGCTCGTGTCACCGACAAACAATGTTCCCCAAGTATAACACAGTATCGGTCACTCTCGCGTAGCTATTACTTTCTCTATGACGTTCATTTAGTTTTGACGTCTCAATGACTTAGCTGGTTGTGTCTTAAGATGAAACAACGCCTTCTTAACTAAAAAGCCAGTTAACTCTTTTTCGATTTACTATCCTTTAGACTATGGCGGACATATTGACACCAAACTGACAAAAAATCTATGGGCGAGTTTGTAAGTTCAACATTTTTTTGACAGCGGTGGAATATCGGTGCCAACATTTGTTGGATTGGTGAAATCCATCTAAAACTTATGAACTCTTTTGTTGGCACCGGCGAATCCACCGGTCGATTTAAAAACTCGCCCTTTGTATTACCTGTCACTTTGGTTATAAAAATGGCGACAACAGAAAGCTAAAGGGTGGAGAAGAGTTAACTGACTTTTTAGTTGACAACGGTGTTGGATTGGACAAACAAACAAATAAAATATAGAAGCATTTTTTTATTTTCAGTTAAAAAGATACCTACTTTGATTGGTGAATGTAAACTGAAGAAACTCCCAACAAAAATTTCCATCCATATAGACGCTATGACATTGCGATACCAACATATGTGGATAAGGTATTATCTTCCCTAATGTTAATTTGTCCGAAATTAAAAAGTATGTGCCTACTTTCTAATCATATACAAAACAAAACTAGATTAAAAAAATAGACAGGTTGTAATTAAATAAATCATAATTATCATAATAATAAATTAAATAAAATATGACTTTCAAAATTAATAATAAAAAGTTTTTGGAGGCTTTTTGTCGTTTCTTTGGCAGGCAATTATCCTTTCTTTTTTTATTAACAACAAAAAATCCTTTTTTTATACCTCCATCAAAAACATGATTTTAGTACCTTTCTGCAGATAACTAAAGCATGGCTTTTTTGGTTACCGATGCAAAAAAACTTTTTTTTATCACGGGTGCAGAAAAAGATTTCTGTACGTTTTTTACCCAAAATTAAAGAGAAATAGCGGAAAATAGTAATATTGAAAAAATCTAATTATTGTTGCCTAAAAATTAAGCCATTTCCGCCAGTTTTCACAAAGTATTTACGAAAAAATCTTTTAAAAATATCGTCAAAATATCAAACTGTCAACGAATAAAAAGGCACATCGCCATGGAAAGCACCATTGTTATTTCATTTACCAGCCGCCTTGATTTATAGTGTAAAAATGGTGTGTTGCGAGAAGTGCTCTTCGTTCGAGATTTTTAAAAGTATTTTCCTGTTTTTCTTGGATTCTTTGATAAATGTATAAAAAAAAATAGTGTTAACAACTCGCGGCTAAACTGTACTTTTTTTTACTCGCGTTTTTAAATACCTCGCTGCGCTCGTTATTTAAACCAACGCTTTAAAAAAAAGCACTATTTTAGCCACTAGTTGTTAAAACTACTATTTAAATTTATCAACTCCAGAGCTTAGGATATCTGTAAAGATAATTATAGCTGTGTCCGTAGAGACGCTTAATTTTCTTTTAAATTGCAGGTATATCTGCCGATTATGCAATTTCACAGATGGTTGTTTTCTACATGAATCCTGCTTCAGATTAATTTCTAGCACCGTACTGATGAGCAACACAAGTGCGAAACATTACCTTTTTGTAGAATTTGATCCTATTTTCGCTGACCCAATATGTCCCTAGTGGTTCAATCGAGTACGCTATAAAACTCGAACACTAACTTCAGTGTTCTCTGCGCGAAAACCGACCGAACTGGGCACAAATATTAGCTACACTATTTTCTACCCGAAGTTTATCCAAATTGATTGACATCAACTACTGTCAACGAGAATTTTCAGTCTGACGCTTATTTTTTTTGTTTTTTCCTAGATTTTTGGCCACACTGATCACAGTATGGACAGGGCCTCATTCAGAAAATTTTCGATTTCGTTTAGTTTAAATTTTATCTTGAGTTGATTGTAATAGAAAGTTTTTGAACCATTTTTTCGCCATTTTTTTATTTTTATCGTAAGACAATTGACCACAGTGTACTAGATATGGCTAGGGCCGCAAGTGTTGATCCAATACATAAACGCAAATAGTGCGAACTCTACACATCAAAGAAGGGACTGGTTATGAAATCTCAAATGAATGAAGCTCAGACATTGTTTGGGGCACAGGCATGGTGGACGCACCCACCCATTGAACATTTTCAGGGGCACAATATACATATAGCCGCAAGAGTAGCAAGATCGATAGAAATCTGTTTCGTCCAAATTCCCTCTAATATTACTAAGTAATTTGTTTCTTTACATCTAAAAACTGCAAATTCGTAGCAGCCTTAAGGCTAGGTTTGGATCAAAACTTATGAATTTTCACATATATCAACCCCCTCAACCACCCCCGAAATTATTTTTTTCTCAAAATTAGAAAACATTAAGTTTATTATTACAAGCTCTATTATGTATATATATTTCTATGTTCGGGTGAAAATCTTGCAACTCAATTTTTGACTAACTCGTACTCCGATTGAATTCAAAGTTGGTACGCGATTATAGTTCCGGTGACAATACAATAATATGCATCCCTTTTTCCCAGATTTTGACCATAAAATATGGCGAATTAAAGATGGACGATTTTTGCTCATGTTTTGCTAACCAATTTTAACTGACTTATAGACATCCGATTGTCTTCAAATTTGGTGTGCGTTTATAGTTGGGTGACAATACAATAAAATGGTATTATCAGGTACCCACCTCCCCTAACGAAGGAAGTGGAGGGGGAAAAAGATTTAGTTTGTTCGGTTTCAATCAAAATTGATATACAGGGGTTTTTAGGAAAGGGGGTTATGAGTTTTTTTATAAGATTTGAAAATTTCAATATGGCGGATTCAAAAGCTTTTCAAGTATAAACTTTTATAAAATTAAGTTCACTAAAAAGTAGAAAATAATTGACCGTAAAATAGGTCGAGTGGGGTTGAATTTACTTACCCTTGCATTTCTCTGCTCTATAGTGATTATAATCAATAACATAAATTTTTTGGGTCAACATGGCCAAACTTTCTATAATGCGTTCATTGCTTTTATTATTATGATAGTGAACTTTAATTTTTTTATAAAAGCTTGGATTTGAAAAGCTTTTTTTATATAAAATTATTTTTTAATTTTTAGATTTGTACTCTAAATCGTCCATTTTGAACCCGCCACGAGAGAAGTGGAGAGTTTTAAACGCATACCAAATTTGAAGATAGTCGGATGTGTATAATTCAGTTAAAATTCTTGAACCCGCCATTTTTGAATTTTTAAAATCTGATCAAAAAATTCGTATTCCTTATCCCCAAAAATCTTCGTATACCAATTTTGGTTGACATCGGACAAACTTAGGTGTTTTCCCCCCTCCCCTCACCTCGTAGGGGGAGAGGGGATACCTAATAATACCAAGTTATTGTATTGTTACCAGAACTATAAAAGAATACCAAATTTAAAGAAAATCGGATGTGTATAAGTCAGTTAAAATTGGTTAGTAAAACATGATCAAAAATCGTCCATCTTGAATCCACAATATTGAATTTTTAAAATCTCAGTAAAACTTCGTATTCGTTATCCCCAGAAACCCCCGTATAACAATTTTGGTTGAAATCGGACAAACTTGGCCGTTTTCCCCCTCCAAGGGGTGCCTAATAATACCATATTATTGTATTGTCACCGGAACTATAATCGCATACCAAATTTGAATTCAATCAAATTGAGTTGTAAGATTTGACCCGAACATATAAACATACATACATACAGGTGAAGTTAAATAAGAGCTTGTAATAAAAAATATGCAAAATTTAGACGTTTATTGACATGTGTTAGGGATATGTAAACTTTAAACCAATGAAAAAAATATGCAGTCCAGTATAATTGATTAATGAAATTAATGTTACGTTTGGCTTGTTGCAAAATAAACATTTTTTTTCTCAGTGTATGTAAGGATCCTTGCATACATTTTAATTGCTACGTTTTCATAGGAATTGAGTTCGTTCGGAAAACGATTTCAATCCGATACCGTCCATGAAAACGCCTGTTTTTCCAGTATTCAAATCGATTTCAATCTAGATCCGACCCTGAAAATTTTTAGGGTTGGATCAAGATCGTCAAGTAAAACGGGGGTTGAGAATTATATTTTATTGCTCTCACTCTTTTTGAGAGAGAGAGAGAGAAATAGAAGTAAAACTGTGGAACCGGCATTCTAAAATTTGGTGGAGTATATAGAAAAAAGAAGATTAATAACATAACCTTACTTAAATAACTAAAGATTTGTTTTTTTAAAGACTTTAAAAAAATTAATTATGAAAAGAAATATTTGGCTCGAAAGTGTATGTGCTATGCACATATGCCAGTCCAGCATTTCTTTCTTCACTTCCACTTGCAAACAGAGTAGCAATTGAAATTTAAAAAAAAATGTATGGCAAGGGCCAACATCATCTTTTAAATAAAATACATTTAAAAAAAAAGTACCAAAACTCAAAAATTAATATTTGATAACTATGACACATGTCAGCTGCCAAATATCAAAATTTGAAAACCGTTTTCAAATCGATTTAAAATCGATTTGAAAACCTGTCATGTTTTCAAAACATATTGAAAACGAATTCAATATCCATGAAAACATAGCAAATATAAGAGAATTCTATTTCTCAAATCTTACGGTACCCAGTCTTTCATTAGGTGATTAATAATTAAGAGACGCGGTGGTATTTTACATATTTTGCAATTTCGCTCGGTACGAAACTAGTGGTATAAATGCATATAAAATTATAAAATATGAATTAAATTTTCCAGTTGCCTGTGGCGTGACGAACAAAACCGCCTAAAGAAATTTAGCTTCACACTATCAGGCCAACGCACAATATTTTATGCACTTCAATGACACTCTTTTAGAGACTAAAAGTCTCATTAACACACTGGCTTCTTTAATCCCTAAGGATTAAATGTAAATTTGTAATTCCTAGCTTTGGTTTAAGACAAACTGAAAATTTTTTTAAACTACTGGTAAACAAATTGAAAATTTTGAATTTTTGCGCTTTTTGTGGTAGGGAGAACATGTATTTTCTTAAATTTTCTACTATAATAATAATAAAAAAAAGGTTTATTTTTAAAGCAAGTTACAAATCAAAGTAAAAAATTAAACTAAAATCATAGCAAATAAACATTAAAGCACAAAATTAAATGAAATTTGCTTGTATGTGCTAAACGCATCCTGTCACAATTTGGAAGATAATAGTCTACAGTTGGGTTTATTTTGTCATAGTAAGGTAAAAGTCATTATTCGTATTTTATAGTCTCATATTTTATCACATGAGATTTCGTATAGCAGCTCTATTTTTTTAATTCTACTTGAAATACTTTTTTGTCAACAATTTCCTTCAAGTTCCTTGGTAATACATTAAACATTTTTAGAGCCAAGTACTGAATGGATTTATTTCCTACCTCTTTATTACTTTTAGGAATCTTCATACAATTATTTCTGTACCGAGTGTTAATACTATGAGATACTGGTTTGCTTGTTACTTTTAAAAAATAGAGCTGCCGAATGTCAAGTATCTTAGCTTCATTATATAAAAGGTCAATGGAGTACATTTTCTTTTCCCAAAAATAATTTTTATTAACAATCTTTGCAATACTTCCAATTTTCCCAGATAACAGTCCCTTACTTCCTGCAATTCCATAGCTTAATTGTGATTGTACAAGTGCGTAGTAAACGGTTTTTAGTTGTTGCACATTTAAGTATGCTTTTAAATAAGAGAAACGAGTTACTAAGTATCTTAATTTTGATGTTATGTATTTTACATGTTTGTCCAACCTAAGATGTTGGTCGATTATTATTCCCAGATACCTAATGGTATCTGTTTTTAAGATGGTGATATTCTGTCCAACATTTAAGGAACGAAATTGTGGTAAGCTTTCTGAATAGGAAGTAAAAGGAACAAATTTAGTCTTATTTTGGTTCGACGTAAGTTTATTGCTTCGAAACCACTGAAATATATCATTCAAATCCGCCTCTGCTTTTGTCTTCACATAATTCCATGAGTTTCCTGAATAGAAAATAGCTGTATCATCTGCAAAACTTACTATACGCCCTTGCCAATAATTTTTTGACATAAATTATAAACAGAAGCGGTCCCAGTACCGTCTCTTGAGGCACGCCACAAGTGACTGCCCTGGCACCACTTCTAATATCCCCAATCTTAACATATTGTTGCCTAATTTGCGAGTAACTTTTAAATAAGTTTAGAACAGTTCCCCGAACGCCCATTCGTTCCAACTTTTTTATTAGTTTTAATACTTTTTATCAATTCTTTTATAAATTTCCGACGTTAAGTTTAATATTGCATCTTCTGTGGATTTTCCTTTTCTAAATCCAAATTGCTTTTTTGAAAGGATATATTCTTTTTCCGAAAAGCCCACAACACGTTTTCTAATAATTTTTAGAAAGATTTTAGAAATGTTTGACAATAACGAGATTGGTCTGTAATTGTTTATGTATTTTCTGGAGCCATCTTTAAAGAAGGGTTTTATTTCCCCAATCTTAAGCACGTCTGGAAAATTTCTAACAAAAAAAATTAAATTAATTAAATATTCTAAGACTGCGAAGACTTCATTAGACACTATTTTCAGTGTCTCTGACCAAATGCCATCAGAACCAGGTGATTTTTTTGGTTATAACTCATTAATAGTTTTTCCCACTTCGTATTCACAGTTTTCCCTAAGAAAATAAAGACTTTTTGTTGCCCACTCAGTATATATATATTAAAAATTATCAAAATAAGAGATGGTGTTGTACAAAATTCTGACTTTGGGGTAAAAAGTACCACTTTAGCCATTTGGTATATAATGTACTTTCTTTGTTAATTTTTAGACACTTTTAATGCAGTATAATAATAGAATTATAAAAACTAAAAGAAGAGGATTTGGTAACGGTAATTAAGATGACGGCCAAAACCACTATAATGGCGTAGAAGTCATTTTGAAAAAAGAAATTTAAAAATCCGTTATCTCATTTGTTCCTGTGTCAAATCGAGTCATACTTCTTTAGTTAAACTCTAAGCCTTTCAATGTCAATATTATTCAAGTATACGCTCCAACCAGTAAATATTCAGATGATGACATGGAGGCCTTCTACGACCAAACTGCCCTTAGTTTCACAAAAAAGACAGAAATCATCATTGTTATGGGGGACTTCAACGCAAAACTTGGAAACGCCCCAAGAGAAGACATTGTCAGAAGAACATTAACTCTGAAAAAAGTAAAAAATTGCCTGCTCCCCTTTTCTCGACGTTTTAGTCACCAAACAAAAAATTCAACCTTACCCACTTCCGTATATTGCAAACCAACTCATACTGGACAATATCTAAATTTTAAATCATACCACTCCACATCAACTAAACTGGGAATTGCAAAATCTTTTATAGATCGAGCCACCTACATCTGCAATACAGAAGAAGCTTTAAATTAAGAAAGCGAAGGCGAAAATTCAATCCGATCTGCGAAGGAACGGTTTGTTCAACTGCACGATCAATAAAGACCATACGAACATAAAGGACGATAGACGTAAATACTGAAAGGAAGGCGACTCTAAATCTCAGAAAAAATAAGAAGAATATGCAACCAATACCGTCTTCGAACTGTCTTCAAACGAGCAAAACAATAAGAAGTCACTTAACAAAAACTAAACCATATCGCCACAACACCAATAAATGCATCTACCAGACACCATGCGAGTGTGGGGATATCTACATCGGAGAAACCAGCCGACCCATGGAAGTTCGCCTTACAGAACATAAACGTAAACCAACATAATATAGAATAAAACAAAATTATGATTGTTTTCCACAAACCAAAACTACACTTTTTTGCACTCGACGCGTGTTTCGCTAACAACGTTAGCATCATCAGGAGACGATAATCGTTGTTAATGGTTTGTGGAAAACAATCATAATTTTGTTTTAGTGCAACCAAAGGTTCCAAATTCCCAACATAGATGATATAGAATGGAAAGAGGTAAAGATCGTTGACAAAGAGTAAAGTAGCATTTACACAGATTTCTTTGAGAGATTTTTCTTCATATTTTAATTTTTAACCAGATTTTTCATAAAAGCGCTCTCCGACGGCAAAACGATTTGATGCATTTGATGATTGAAAATCCGGTATTCTGAATTACATTTATCGAAATTTATTTTAAAAATATAATCCAAAGCATAGGTACCTACTTGGTTGGACCGTCCCAGGAGGAGCCAGAGACTATACAAGGCACAACCAAGCACCCCAAAAAGATAATTATTTAGCATACATAACACCTAAATACTTAACTATGTTGGGAATTTGGAACCTTTGGTTGCACTAAAACAAAATTATGATTGTTTTCCACAAACCAAAACATGTTTATCGTCTCCTGATGATGCTAACATTGTTAGCGAAACGCGCGTCGAGTGCAAAAAAGTGTAGTTTTGGTTTGTGGAAAACAATCATAATTTTGACCTAAATACTTAATTAAGGAAAACCAAAAAAGTGATAAAGCATAGCAACAATTAGGTACAAACTTATTTAGTAGGTATCTACCAACTTCACAACCTACCACCCAGCAAATAATATTTTTTCACTTTTCGTCGGCTTTTACTATTTAATCGAAAAATAAAATAAAATATTTTTAGTGTTCCAATTTAATTTCAAAAATTGAGGTCAGTGATATGAGACCAAAAATATTATTTATTCTCACTTTCAAAACAATATTTCCAAAAAATCTTGCGAAAATTTGCCCGAATGTTCGTGGCAAACGTTCGTCGAAAAAGTTTCGCCAGATTTGGCCCAAATTTTTGGACGAACCTCGCTCTGTGTAAATGCGCCTTACCAGACACCATGCGAGTGTGGGGATATATACATCGGAGAAATCAGCCGACCCATGGAAGTTTGCCTTACAGAACACAAAAGTAAAACCCGACAAGGGGACACAACTGGATCAAAAATAGCTCAACATTTCTGGGAAAATCAACATCATAGGGAATGAAAAGAGGCAAAGATCGTTAACAAGGAGTAAAGTAGTATTTACACAGGCGAATATTCCTTTGATCTTCGAAATGCCGACAAACATTCGCACGAATTATTTATTTAAAGATTCGCGCAAAAGGTTCGGGCCAAAACATTCGGGATTCGAGTAAAAAGGTTCGTGGTGTTCGGACAAAATTTGCTGAAAGACATATTTGGAATAAAATAAAAATTAGAAAAATTATTAACCGTAAATCATTGAACTGAATTGTAATATATAAATTAAATTTTAAAACCTTTCTGATGGAAAAACGATTTGACGCACTTGATAAAAAATAATGAGGATTACTTTATTTCCTTTTGTGAGGTTTTGGTGATGGGGTTTATTGGTGGGGTTTCGTGGTGGGGTTTGATGAGTTTACACTTAATTAAGGAGAACCAAAAAAGTGATAAAGCATAGGAACAATTAGGTACAAACTTATTTAGTAGATATCTACCAACCTCACAACCTATCATCCAGCAAATAATAATTTTTTCGTCTTTCGTCGGCTTTTACTACTTAAACGAAAAATAAAATAAAATATTTTTGGTGTTCCAATTTAATTTCAAGAATTCCCACTTTGAAAAATATATTTCCAAAAAATTTTGCGAAAATTTGTCCGAATGTTTGTGGCAAATGTTCGCTGCAAATATTCGTTGCAAATATTAAAATGTTCAGGCAAACGTTCGTCAAAAAAGGTTCGCCAGATTTGGCCCGAATTTTTGAACCTATTCGCTCTATATAAATGCGCCTTTAAATCTATTCAAGCGGAACTTTAAAGAAACAGCATTCATACAGACGAACCAGAATGTATTTCTTCAACACAGTTGGTCTAGAGAGGGGTTTTAAGAAAAAAAATATATAATATTTAAAACATACACTTTTGTTTTTGATCCATCGCCAACTACTATTCACCGTAAAAAGTAAAATCCTCTATGTAGCCCTTTTCTGGGGGGCTATTTTTGGAAAATATTCTGGGAACCTTAAATAGCAACCCCCTATTTTCACTTCATATTTGAATTCTGGCTGAAATTCTCTTTTCAATGGTACTCTAAAGTAAAATCCCCTATGTAGCCCTTTTCTGGGGGGCTATTTTTGGAAAATATTCTAAAAATTCTAAATCGTAACTTCCTATTTTGACTTCATATTTGAATTCTCGCTGAAATTCTCTTTCGAATGGTACTATATCATAAGGTTTACTTTACTAATTTTCGAGATATTGGCCTTCAAAATGTCAAAAATTCAATTTTCAAAGGCCCATATCTTAGAAACTAAACAAAATATCTCTATTGTGTTTATTATCGATTTTAGGGGTTTTTTACAAGGAAATAAAAAATGACAACAGTTTGACAATCTGACCTTCTACTTCATATTTTTGGAATAATATCGTAAAAATCACTGAAAATCAATAAACTGTAAATAGGAATGTGCAAACGTCAAACTATTGTCATTTTCTATTTGCCCTTATAAAGCCCTCAAAATCGATAATAAACACGCTAGAGATATTTTGTTTAGTTTCTTAGATATGAGCCTTCGAAAATTGAATTTTTGACATTTTGAAAGCCAATATCTCGAAAATTAGTAAAGCAAACCTTATGATATGGAGTACCATTCGAAAGAGAATTTCAGCGAGAATTCAAATATGAAGTCAAAATAGGAAGTTACGATTTAGAATTTTTAGAATATTTTCCAAAAATAGCCCCCCGGAAAAGGGCTACATAGGGGATTTTACTTTCTACGGTAAATAGTAGTTGGCGATGTATCAAAAACAAAAATCTATGTTTTAAAGATTATATATTTTTTTTCCAAAAACCCCTCTCTAGACCAACTGTGCAACAGAGCGTCACCATCAAGGATATTTGGAAACCCATATTTTTCGGAGGTAACAAATTTCAATTGTGAAAGGGTGGAGTCAACCATGTGTAAACGTCATGGTTCACTGAACACAGGTTAATTTATGGTTCACTGAACACATGCTAGTATATAAGATTAGGTAGTCTTAGTTTTTGTTACTATTCACCTGATGACGATTGCAGATAAATAAGCATTCGAAACGTTGTGAAAAAATAAAGACCAAAAGTCTTATCTAATTACGTTAGGATTGCTTTATTACTGGTTTACTGAACCTAAAATACTACTTGAGTACATAATTTTTCAAAATTTGCAATACGTAGGTACCTAGTTGGTTTTTATTAAATGACGAACCTCCCCCCAGATCCAATTTCTGGCTAGGCCTTTTGCAAAATATCAATTTTTGGTTCTAGTTTAAATAAATGTCCGTTTCACTACTTTTCAAGATGCTTATTTTAGTGATTCTGCGTTACAAATGAAAAGGATTATTTAAAATTCTGCAAAATCGTAAACTAAAATTAGGTGGATATTTGTTTGCTTGCACCGTGACCCAACACCAGAAAAAAATATTTATTAAAATTCTTAGGCCTGACTGAGGACTTAACTAAGGCCTGGCAAAGCGTTGCTTTTCTTGCTATACACAAAAATATGTACAACTTGAACTTGATTGGATAAAGTTGAAAACAGAAATAAGTTTATTTAAAAACTGCCTCATTCCAAAATGAAACTAGTTTTTATAGAAAATTATTTCAGATACTCAATACAAATTGTCCGCGAGAAGAACCAAACAAAGTTTATGCAATTTAGGAAATAAAAGGGTACTTTTAATCCTTCATTTGGGGGACTAAAGTGGTGCTTTTAATTCCTGGGAATTAAAAGTACAAAAGTAAATATATTTTTTTTTTAAATTTAAGACATAATCTGAAAACTGCTTCAGATATATTTCCCAAGATTTCTGCGGCTTTTTCAATGTCAATCTTCAAATTGAATTCTATTTTTTCGACTAAATCGATGAAAACGAAAGAATGCACATTTTTAATAGCCTCATCAGTCAGCACAGTTGACAATTTAAAACTGGAGTACCGCTATGACTACAAGAGTACTGTCTTTCATTATTTTAATGATTATTTTTTTTAGTTCTTTCACTCCTAAAGCGCATAAAATAGTATTTTTGCACTTTAGGGATTAAATAGATATGTTTAATTCCTCTTTTAGGGATTAAAGGGACACTTTTAATTCCTAAGGGATTTAAAAAAAATTAATCCTTAAGCCTAGGATTAGAAGTAAATCTAATCGCTCAGGGATTTAAAAAAAAATTAAACCCTGGAAAATTATAATTAAATTTATCGCAAGTCAAGCCAAATAGCACTTGCTCTTGGCCAAGATTTCATTCTTAGCACCCTTTTTTGTACTCGACGAACCATTTGGCATAGAAATAAAGTGATTTTAACAATAATCTTTTCGTAAAGTGCATAAAATAGTATATAAACCTCGGGACTAAAGCGTCTTTTAATCCCTTAGCGAATGGTAGCCCTTCCTACGGTCGGGCTACAAACTTTTCGCCTCAGAATTAAGAGTGCCAGTTGAGTTTCTAGTTTAATAATGTACTATTCTTTATCCGGAGTAAATATTCAACAACAAAGATGTA
Organism: Oxystoma pomonae; assembly: GCA_963921995.1. NCBI lineage: Eukaryota > Metazoa > Arthropoda > Insecta > Coleoptera > Brentidae > Oxystoma > Oxystoma pomonae. The sequence continues at coordinate 121,241,119 of OY998163.1, read as the reverse complement.
TAAGTCATAAACTTAACCGTTTTCTTTAAATAATATAAGGGTAGCCAAGTTTCGAATATGGCAAGATTTTGTAAACATATTATACCCATGCTTATCTATCTATACCTTAAAAGGTTTAGTAACAGTCCTCGGACTAAGATAAGTTTTTTAACCCGATATACAAATATCAAAATTATTTGATAGTTACAAGTTCAATGCGCAAGAAAACAACACCCGACTCGTCGTGCATGTTTTTCCATCAGATCAGAACGTGGATAAGTTCCAATCGGCGTTTAATCCGAACGACGCTGGGCGCGTTCGACCGCATCCGACGTTAGAAATGAACACAGCTTTGGGGCCTAATTCTTGAATCTCAAGAGAAGGAACGATCCCTCAAGAGAACAGATCAATCGTGGGGAATGATCCCATCCCCCGAAAGAAACATGCTTTTTCTTGAGACCTCTCCGAAATTTTAGATCGGAAAAAATACAATTTATGCGAATGCGTGTCTGAAAAATCGGACCGATCTCCGGCTTTGGACTCGGAGAGCGTAAACCCATAGCGTTTTTCAATTAGTGCTCTAAAATCACCCTCACGCACTGCGAGTTCAATTCTAAAAAGATTTGGATGTTCAATAAGCCCATGTAGTTATGAGATACTATAATGGCCTAAGGATCGCAAACTCTGTAACAATAATAGCTTTGAAAAACTGGTCAAAAATGCCTGATGTACTATGCTTGCGCCCAGAGTAGTTTTTAGCTCTGCATTTTTGCCAGGTTAACTTGATTAGGAGAGTTATTATCGATACGGCTTTTCTTTCGGAATATGCAAGGCCGTTATATAGGGTGGGCCAAAAAAAAATGGGACCTTTTATTGTCTATTACTTAAAAACTACCTGCCTGATTTTAAAAGATTTGGTCATTTTGAAAAGCCAAGACATCAGAATTTTGGAATCTAATGTCAAAATTGACATTTCGTATAAATCCAAGATGGCTGACAATTTTCAAAAATAGGTATTTTTCACCCCCCTGCAAATTTTTTGTGGGCACCACTGGTGCAAAAGTCAAAAAAATATTTCGAGTTTCATGTCCTTCCTTAGTTTCCTGATGTATCACTTGTTAAAATCGGGCAAGAAATAAGACAGTTATAAATTTTTCAAATAATTTCGTTTGGTAAGCCTAATTGAGCCAAATAAAAAAAGCATCATTTTTGCGTCGCTATACTTTTCGATGTATTTTTCCGATTGTAATAGCGCTGATCATTTTAAAAAATTTATTACTTTTTTTTTTAAATTGACATTTTGGAAAAATTCAAGATGGCGGACACTTTTAGAAAGTAGGTTGTTTTGAACTCTCCTGCAAATTTTTGTGTGCGCCACTGAGTCAAAAGATAAGATTACGTGTAGGGACTTATCATTTCCGAGTCTACCAATGTGTCGCTAATAGAGATCAGCTAAGAAGTAAGAGAGTTACAATTTTTTTAAATGGGTGCTTTTAGTAACTAAATTCATTCAGGTCAAAAAAAACGTCATTTGGATTTGATGCGAAACGCACTTAAATAACTTAATGCATATTTTTCTTACTTCTCAGTAACTAGAGTAGACTCGGGACTGATGAGCCTTTACACGTCAAATTTAACTTTTGCACCAGTGGCGCATTCGCAGGGGGGTCAAAACAACCTACTTTTTAAAACTTTCCGCCATCTCGGATTTTTTTTTAAATGTCAATTTTGCTAAAAAATTAATAAATTTGAAAACCTTATCTTTTCAAAATGGTCAGCACTATTACAAACGGACAAATACATCGAAAACCATAGCCAAGCAAAATTTTTTTAATTTGACTGAATTACGTTCATCAAACGTACTTACAACTTTTTTATTTCTTACTCAATTTTAACAAATGATACATCAGTAAACTATGGAAGAACATGGGTTTCGAAATGTATTTTTACTTTTGCACTAGTGGCGCACCCAAAAAGTTTGCAGGGTGGTCAAAACTACCTACTTTTAAAAAACTGTCTGCCATCTTGAATTTTTTTGAAATGTCTACTTTGCCAAAAAAGTAATAAATTTTAAAACTTTTAATTTATTTGACTGAATTAGGCTTATCAAATGCACTTATTTTAAAAATTTATAACTTTCTTATTTCTTACCCGATTTTAACAACCGATAATAATAATAAGCCGGGAAATAACATGGCTTTCGAAATATATTTTTACTTTTGCACCAGTGGCGCCTACAAAAAATTTGCAGGGAGGGTTAAAAATACCTATCTTTTAAAATTGTCCACCATCTCAGATTTTTACGAAATGTCAATTTTAACGTCAGATTCCAAAACTCTCATGTCCTGGATTTTTAAAATGACCAAAATTTTTAAAATCGGACAGGTAGTTTTTAAGTAATAGACAATCAAAAAAGTCCCGTTTTTTTTTGGCCCACCCTATAGCATCTCATAGTTATATGGATTAACTGCACTTCCTCCGGATTTGCGCTTTCGATTATATTTTTTATTACTTCTAATCTCAAACGGATAGATCTTGGTTATTCCGTGAATGAAGACGGAGTAGAGACTCAGCTCAAAACATTTCCGTAACCCCACTTTGGTATTGGTTTTATTTTTCAAAAATAAGTAGAATAGGCAGATTTATTACACTTGATGAACTTAATTCTCCCCTTACTTGATCAGAAGGTGAGATGGAGTCTGTGCAAATTATTATGGCAAATCCATACAAACATGCGAAAATAAAAATAATATTTAATTATTCTTGCCAAAAACTAAGCCATTTCCGCCGGTTTTCACCATGCATTTACGAAAAAATCAGTTAAAAACATCGTCAAAATATCAAAAGGCACATCACTATGGAAACCATTGTTATTTCATTTACCGGCCACCTTCGTTCGAGATTTTAAAAAGTAATTTCATGTTTTTCTTGGATTTTTTGATAAAGAGAAGTATTAAAAAAATAGTGTTAACAATTCGACGCTAAACTGTGCTTCTTTTTACTAGTGCTTTTAAATACCTCGCTGCGCTCATTATTTAAACCAACGCTTGTAAAAAATGCACTATTTTAGCCACAAGTTGTGAAAACTACTATTGTGTCCTAGTTTCTTCTCCGTTTTGTGAATCAAGGTATTAAAAAAACAACTCACGGTTAATCTGTAATTTTGTTACTTGCATTATTAAATCACTCGCTGCACTCGTTCTTTAAAACCATGCTTGTAGAAAAACACTATTTTACCCAGTAATTGTAAAAACTATTATTTTACAACAGAAAAATATGATTCTAACCTGTACTCAAGAAAACATTCGCAAACACGGCTCGTTCGCATAAAACCAAGCTTTAAATTATTTGTTAAAACGATATTAATTTCAAGCTGACGCTAGTAAAATTCGTCTTTTCCAGATCCTCCTGAGTTAAGTTTCAAGTCAGTTGACGAAGATCATTTAGACGCTTGATATAAAAGACAAGGAGATTCTCGTAGAAACCGCGATTTTATCTTCTATTGTATTAAAAATAGGTTTCTAAACGAAAAATCTAATGATGATGTTGAATGAAGTCATCTGATATAATAGTAGTTCACATAACAAGCATGTTATGATGGTCATTAAACACGAAGACGAAATTTGAGACGCGAGCCGCAGGCGAGTGTCTCAATTTATCTGAGCGTGTAATGACCATAACATGTGAGTTATAGTCCAATTTTTTGATGAGCGGACTAACGTCATTTTTGCCTCTGAAAACATATTTCTTTGTTGTCAACAGTTCGCATGTCAAATAATTTTTTGTTGTCAATTTAAAGTAACAGTTGAAACAATCAACGACATGACCTTTTTTTCATTATTTTTTATCTTTATCTAAAACAATGTATCAAATAGAGATCCAAAAAAATGACGTCAGTTCGCTCATCAAAAAATTGGACTATAGTGTACTATACTTTACCTACATGTAATCATAAACATCATTATTAAAAATATCAAACGTGAACACTCTTAAATCAACAACCTTCATAACCTGAAGTCTCAATGACGTTCTATCTGAAACGTCAAAATAAATAAGGTTACTAAGGGACTTTTCATATATCTTTTTAAAAACAAGGTTTTCTTAAAAATGCGTAATATGTCAATTTAACGGTACTTATTTTTGGTTAGGTACTAAAATTGTATTGGATTTATTTACGTTTAAGAAATATTCACACAGGGGGTGGAACCTAGGATGACGCCGTTTCGCCCTTACTAGGGACTCATCAGCTAGGTGTACCCACTATTTTTTCGTTAGATTTACATTATATGCCACCTGAAATTTATCCACATTGATTGAGGTCAACTGTCAACGAGAATTTTCAGTCTGACGTTTATTTTTTGTTTCTCCTTAGATTTTTGGCCACACTGATCACAGTATGGACAGGGCCTCATTCAGAAAATTTTCCATTTCGTTTAGTTTAAATTTTATCATGAGTTGATTGAGAAAGTTTTTGAACCATTTGCAGCAAGGCAGCAAGTTTTGATCCAATACATAAACGTTAATAGTGCGAACTCTACACATTATAGAAGGGACTGGTTATGAAAACTCAAATGAATGAAGCTCACACATTGTTTGGGGCACAGTCATGGTGGACGCACCCATTTTCAGGGGCACAATATATAGGCATATAGCCGCAAGAGTAGCAAGGTAGATAGAAATTTGTTTCGTCACAATTCCCTCTGATATTAGGAAGTAATTTGTTATTTTAAATCTAAAAACTGCAAATTCGTAGCAGCCTTAAAGCTCAAAATTAGAAAACATTAAGTTTATTATTACAAGCTTTTATTTAACTTCACCTCTATTTTCTATGTATGTTTCTATGTTCGGGAAAAAATCTTGAAACTCAATTTTGACTAACTTTTAATCTGATTGAATTCAAACGTGGTACGCGATTATAGTTCCCGTGACAATACAATAATATGGTATTACCAGGTACCCACCTCCCATAATGAGGGAAGTAGAGAGGGAAAAAGATTTAGTTTGTTCGATTCCAATTAAAATTGGCATACAGGGGTTTTAGGGAATGATTTTTTATCAGATTTGAAAATTTCAATATGGCGGATTCAAAATGGACGATTTAGAGTACAAATCTAAATATTAAAAAATAATTTTATATAAAAAAAGCTTTTCAAATACCAGCTTTTATATACACTACTAAAAACTTGAAAATAATTTTTAGCATTCTGATATCATAAGAATAAAAGCGATGGCCGTAAATTAGGTCGAGTTGGGTTGAATTTACTTACCCTTGCATTTCTCTGCATTATAGTGAATTTACACAGTCAAAATTGTGTTACAATAATACATAGAGGTAAAGTTAAATAAAAGCTTGTAATAAAAAATACGCAAAATATAAAGCCGGTTCAGCATTTTTGAACGTCCAAATTGAATTTAAATTCATTAATTTTTGGGTGACTTCGCTCACCAGTCTGGGTCTCTCTCAGGCATATTGAGTCAGCACCGCGTTTTCTTTGTTTTGTTCGGTGTACAAATAAAAACGAATATCATGGCCGCCTTAACAGGCATATTACATTATGATATATTTTTCATCCATAAAGTATCTCTGGCATCTTGCTGTTTCACTCTGGTGCATTTGATTGAGATGAAAGCGTAATATAAGATGTTATTTGGAGTGATTTAAAGTTAGCTGTGTAGTTATAATGCCGTGGGGGCGTTTGATTTTGGCAACTTAGAAATCTGGCTTTTGTTCTATGGAAAATGAGATTATGTTTTGTCTAAATATAAATGGAATGGAATGGACTGTACAATGCCGCAGCCATCTTCCCTTTGTTTTTTTTTTAAATCGTGCATACGGCACCTTTCAGTTGTTTTGCGATTTATAATCGCTTGTTTGTAGACGAAACCTGCATACAGATGGCATTGTAATATGTCTCTCGCAGGATCTACGCTAGACCATGCACCTACTGCTTATGCAGTGAGTACATTCTTGGTTGTCGGAGGTTCACATAGAAGGCGCCATGGTCGGTACTCGACAAAAATTCTCTCCGCTTGAGCCATAATCTTTGGCACATAAGCGCGACCGAAATTCTCAGTCATTATGGTACACCTAGCTGATGAGACCCTAATAAGGATGAAACGGCATCGTCCTAGGTTCCACCCTCTGTGTGAGCCATCAAAATTCAGGAAGTTCATTTTGCATTGAAGTACAAAAACTTTTGTACTTCAATTCAAAATGTTTTTTTGTTAGATTTACCAGCCATCTTCCGTTTGTTTTTATAATTAAATTAGCTTGAAACTTACAGATTAGTGATGGGCACATCGATGTTGAAGATCAATGTCAACATCGAAACTCAACATCGATGGTGAAAAAACATCGGCACAAAAACATCAATGTTTCCGTTATTCAAAAAAACTGTTTTATTTAAGACTTATTGTTAAAATTTTACACAATACTCATAATAAGCATGCAACTAAGAGATTTATAATAATAGTACATGGCGTAGCCAGGGGGGAGGGGTTCGGTGTTAAATCCTCCCCAGGAGGTCCAACCCAATCTCCAATAAATTAATAATGATCAAGAACCCCATGGAGAGCTATAGCTCCCCCACTTTTTTGACCCTTTACTCGACCGATTTGTGACGTGTGTTTGGTGTGATATGTTAAATTTTACCGGCGGTGCTGACGTCATTAATTTTAACACAATTTTTATTTAATTCTACGGAATTTTTCTCACCACCACAAAAAAAATCAAAACTTTTAAAGAATGTTATTTTTTTTGTCAAATTTTTCGCCTGCTGCACTATACCAATATTAAATATGGTTACAATTTTGTTTAATTTTAAGCAATTTTTTCATCAACAATATTTTAAACGCGTAAAAAATAGCTGCTTATTGCTCAGCTTAGTGTAATTTTTTCAAAATTTTTGCCTGCAGCGCATTTAAGGGTTAATTTTAAAACAAATCTGCAAATGATACTATATGAGACTTGCTTTTAAAAATAAGTATTTTGGTTTCGTATACACTAACTCAACACTTATTAAACTGCCCCTCTCTTCTTCCTACAGTACAAGAGCCCAAGCAATATAGGCACCTACCTAATTTTTGAAAATTTGCTATTAAATGGTGAAACCCCCCTAGAGTCGATTTCTGGCGCTACGCCACTGCATGATATACTAAAAATCTATTAAATATGTACACTAAATAACCACAAAAAATATGTAAGTAACTATATATTATATATATCATTGGTTCAGATTAGGTAGCGACATTTATGGCGGCAAAGCCGACCGACATCTCCAAAATAGGCAATTCCTGTTTTTTGAGCCGCAGTGGGTATATAGTACAAGTGCAAACTTCTCAGACACAATATTTCCCATAATTTTTTTGGATCGATGTTCCGATGTTTAAAAAAAGTATAGATGTTTTAACATCGATGATATTTTAACATCGATGATATTTTATAGACATCGTCGTTGATCCATGATCCGTTCCGATTTGATTCACTCGTTTGATTTATTCTGTCTTCGTCGGTCATCTGACTGATTGAATCATATCGAGCAAACATGATTCGATCAATCAATACTCGCAAGTGATTCGATCATAGTGAACGAATCGTTCACGAATCACACATCTCTATGACAAATTAATATTTTTGAATAAAGCAAATTCAAACCGGATTATTGTTTTAGGTACGGGCTCCCGTTCTACTTAACTCTTTTATTTATTTGACGAAATTTTCAGAGTTGCAAGCTAACCTGTTTATTTTAATGACAAAGTTTTAGCTGACTGACTTGATGAATAATATAAAACTGCTTGCTAGAGATAGAAGTAAAACGTGCTGCTAGTAGTATGAAGTTTGTGAAGTTGTCTTTTTGGTTGCTAAGTAAGATTAAAAAACTAATATAGGCAACTACGTAATATGGGGTTTCTACTTTGGCTGTCAAACCACGGATCACCTACTAACCAGATATATAAGCCGGCGAAATCTCTTTGATCTCACTTGAAGCGGCCGGAGTCAGTTCGGACAGGCGTTCAGGGCCTGATTAAAATCCATTTCATTTTAGATATACTGTTTTAATCTTTCAAGCCCAAGGTGGTATTAATAATTTTTAAATCATTTTACTTTTTTGTTTTTTTGTGGCACATGTTATTATGTCGGTTTATCAATTTTAACTTTGGGGTTAACTTAACTGCTAAAAATGACACAAAAGTCCCTTTTTTATTCTAGAGGAGAAATATATAAAATTAAAAAGAGCTTAAATAGGTACTTTTTAGTCTGTCACAGGGTTAAATTGACCCTAAAGGTTTATATAAATATTATATAAAAAATTGGATTGGATTTGCCTGCAATAAAATTTAAATCATTGTTTGCAGTTTTCCTAATTAGGTTTTACCTGACCCTAAAAGGGTTAAGAAATGCGAGAAGAAACTACCTATATAATAGTGTAAAAAATTTATTGTTATTCAAAATAACCGGTCAAATTAAAAATAACAAAAGCTAAACTCCACCCTAATATCTTCAGAGTCAAAAGAGTCAGTCGTTAAGTAAGCGAAGTTAAGGTGGTGACGTTACTTTTTTTAATAAGACACTCTGTGTATTTTAGCACTGAACCAGCGTTTCGTTCTGTTTCTTAAAATATCTATGTTACCTTTTTTACTAACTGCTTTAAAAAACAAATAACAAAAACATTTTAATACTTAAGAACAACGAGTTGCTCTTATTGAAAAGTTTTTGTTATTTTATTTAAAAACTGTTAGAGAAAAAGGTAACATACTAACAGAAGGAAAACGTCTATTCAAATGTGTCAAAATATACAGGGTACTTCAATAGCAATAGCACCTATATTATATAAAAATGTGGTAAGTAGGTTTGCACCGAACACAAATTAAGATTACAAAATAAGCGGTGGGCGAGTTTTAAAATTATTTAAGGCCGTTAAAAACCCTACCTGCGCAAACGTATTACATACGTGTTGTTCTGTGTGAGATTTTTATTTTAAAAACTACTATTTTATAGTTACATTAAACAAATTATATCACATTGGTTATTGCATAGAATAGTACTATTTTATACTAAAATAAACTGAACGTATAATACTGGGTTTAATGAAGGGCAAACCTTTTTATGCGATCTACATTATTTAAAACAAAAGTAAATGGCTTATTTAATACATAGTATATCGCAATAACAACAAAGAATATATCCGTATACCTTATGGAACCTCGAAGAAATCTAAAAAAACTGACATTAACAATGTTCTTGGATTTGCACCCTTTAACAGCACATACGTGACTCATTACACTTTATTTTTCTCGCCGTCACTGCCTAAACGAATTAATTCACTTTATAAAACTATCACCGCTCAGTCGACGCTTTTGAAGAATTTCGGGCCTTTCTCCCCAAAATGACGGCATGCACGAAAGATGCGCGTGGGACCTCCCACCACTTGAGTAAACTCTCTGGTCTATTCGGTACTCTGTGGTCAAACTTTCTAGATGACCAAAATTTATTATAAACAAATGCCATTTACAGGTAGTTTTAAGTGTCAATGATAAACAAAATCGGTGGGCTTTTTCTTGTTTCAAAATTTAAGTGCCTGAAGAGGTCTCTGGCTTTTTTAGCTGGAGCACTATGTCTGCAAAATATCCGCACCTAGACTATTGTGCATTTTTTAATTCACTAAATAAATCGAAGCAAGCAAGCAAATCGGATAAATGGTTTAAGCAGTGCCAGAAATCACCGCCCTTGCCAAAGCACGACAAGCCATACTGACCGTCCCATTTCGATAATTTATTTCCTCTGTAGGTAGTTTTCGTCGACAACGATAACTTTAACGCTATTTAACAGTTCAGAATAGCCTTTTTGGTACAGTTTTTAAGTCGTCGGTCCGGTTATTTGACATTTGAGATAGTTGGTCACAGCTGGGTCAGTGCTGCATTTTACTTTTATCATATGTGCTGAAAATATTGTTCCTTTTATCTATTTTGCTAAGAATGCTGGGGAAATTATCGAAACTCATGTTAAAGATTTTTTGCCGTGCAAGCCCTCGAGCGGTTTCCACATGGCAAAAAATCTAAGAATGATTTTCTGATTATTTCACTATCTTAAAATTAATTTTAAAGTTTATTACCCCTAATTAAAAAACAAATCACATCACTTTCATAAACGCATCTCGTCGAGCCAAAAATAACGATACATTTCGTTATAACATGTCAGTGTCAAAAAGTACAAACAATCTATACTAATAAAAGAACGGTAGTCAAAATAATCGATAGCTATAGACGCACAGGTCAACCATTTGACCTACAGTTATGAAAATTTAAGGACATATTGAATTTGTGACGTAGACGCTTTCTAAGAAAGAATTAAAAAAAATATTACCCGTAAGGGGGTAAAAATAGGGGTTGAAATTTTAAAGGGGTTTTCTATATCTCGGAAACGAAAAGCCGCAGAGGTCTGAAAATTGGTGCGAAAATTCTACTAATAAAATAAGTAAATACGTGTTTTGGCGCTTTTCCAAATTCCAACTGGGGGTGGGGAAATAGGGGTAATTCGATTTCGAAGGGGGTAAAAGGATCTTCTGTGTCTCAGAAGAAAAAAGTCACAGAGGTTTAGAAATTGGTATTAGAGACTCTACTAATAAAATATATGGACACGTGTTTCAGCGTTTTTCTACCAACCCCCTATTAACCCGTATTTGCTCACTGTTCCACAAATGGAACATTTTATATTTAGTAGTGTCTTGCAGATCCCTTTGCGTTAAATACTTTTAGTTTTGGTCTCGTCTGGTAGAGGGCGCTTTTGCTTAGTGAGCCATGTGCGCGATTTTCAGAAGCTGTAAATCTATTCATCAGAAAGGTGTGTGTTGTGATCAGTTTTTTTTTTATGGTAAAACATGGGTTCAAAAAAGTAAGTAAATTTTACTAAATGTTATTATAAAAGTAAATAAATTTTAATTTATTTTATTGCTAAGATAATGTTCTTATGATTTTAACTTCCACAATAATAGTTTTATTGTTTGTTTTGTAGTAGTATCGAACCTAACCTTATTGTTCCAATATTGGAACATTAAGCATGAATGGGTTCAGATACTTTTTGTTTTAAAAAATACATCCAGTGTGTAGTTTTAGAACTGGTAGCTATGTGATTGACAATGAAGCATGTTTGAGAGGCTTATTTATTATTTTTGGTTAAATTTAATATTCTTTTTTCATACCTTTCTTGTTTTTAGACCACTGACTATAGAAGAGATCACTGCTATCGTGGAGGATGAAAACTTTTGGAAAGCTGATATTTACATGGAACCCCCGATTGATGGAAATGAAAGCGAAGAAGATACCGGTGATGAGGACAATATAAATCGGTTTAGTGGGAGGCAATTGAGAGCTGGGGCGAGTGCAAAAATTACGCATCAAGGGGTGACCTTCAAATTGGGCGAAGAAAGTGAAGAAGAGGAAGTGCAGAATGAAGCAGAGGTTCGGAATGAAGCAGAGGCACGGAATGATGTAGGTGCAGAATGAAATAGAGCATGTTTCTAAAACAGAAAATGATGAGGATATGAATGTTCCATTGTCCACTCTAAGAAATAAGTTACCTGTTGGAAACGCACTTAGAGAATGGCACAAAGGTGTCAGCTTGCGTTCAACTTTTCCAACATTTATACCCCCGGATCGCGGTTTTCAGGTGCCAGATGATCCAGTTTCTTGTTTAGAAATTTTTTTTTCATGAAGAAATAGTATTATTCTTAACAGAGATGACCTGCAGTTATGGAACAAATCAAAAACATGATCCATATTTTGTTATGGTTGTTTTATTGCCATTTTATTGTTATCGGGTTATTCTACAGTTCCAAGATAGCTCATGTGGTGGGAGATTGAAACTGAAACAGAAAATACTTGTCGATTTGAATTAATAAAACGGTACTTGCACTGAGCCAATAACGACAATTTACCAAAAAATGGCAAATTTGGAAAAGTTCGACCCCTTGTAGAAATGTTGAATAAGAGATTCTTGCAATTTGCAGAGAACCAGGAAAGCCTTAGCATTGATGAAAGCATGGTCCCATATTTTGGTCACCATGGAGCTAAACATTTTTTAAAAGGAAAACCAATACGGTATGGTTATAAGATGTGGTGCATGTGTGAACCTCTTGGTTATCTTATGAGTTTTTTTAATGTTCTTGGATAAAATAGTGTGTTAAACCAACATTTTCTTTTAAGAACACTGTTTTTGTCAAAACTTTGCCTTTTATTTCCTCAATAAATGTTTTCTTAGTAAAAAATTGGTCTCATTCTAAACCAAAAAAATTAACAAAAAACTTAAAATTTTGGCCCAAATTACTGCTTAACAACCTAAAATCATTTAAAAATATCAATTTTTTACAAAATAGCAGACAAAAAAATAACTTGGGCAAAAACGGGTTAATTATCCCCCATATTTCATAAAAATTTTGATCTGTTAAAATATGGATTGTGGATATCAAACTGAAGGAAATGAAGCCAGGAATCGAAAAAAGTGTTTTTTCTATTAATTTTTGCAATTTTTATCACACCCCCCCCTCCACTCTAGATTCGATAAAAATATTGACCTACTAAAATATGGGTTGTGGGGCTGTTGTGGGGTATTAAATCGAAGAAAATAGAGCCCATAATAAAAAAAAATATTTTTCTTTTCAATAATTCATGCCATTTTTTATTACCCTCTTCCCCACTTCTATATTTGATAAACATATTGCCCCACTAAAATATAGGTGGTTTGAATATTTTTATTAATTCTGCCGCAAGCAACGCAGCGGTTAAAAAGCAGAAATAAAACGAATGCGTGTCACACTAGGTTTACTGTTGGAACAATTGCACGAGGCATTTTTAAATAATTTTTTATTTTTACGCGTCTTTCATTACCAAAATGTAAACAAATACTCTTTCCGCCAAAATTTCTGTCAGAAAGAACCTAACCTAAAAACTTCAAAAGTAACAACAACAAAAATTTAGTTTTGTTTTGTCTAAACAAAAAAAAACAGTTTTGATAATAATGACAAGAAATTTTAAATATTTTATTTAAAAAAAATCAATATGGCGAATGTTAGGCGCCATATTGTCATTTTCGCTACCTATGCTTTTGGAGGCATGCATAACTTTCTCAGATATAAAACCAGTTTGATATTTTTTTACTTTATTTGCAGTAACTTTTACACCCAAGAGGTACGAGGTGGAGAGCTTTATATTATTTTGCAGACATCAAACTTAAGTAAGACAATGATATGTATGTAAAACCATCAGTCTCAGTTGATGAATTTCACTTATAATTTAGATGAAAATAAACCCGTGTTTAAAATAGATGAGGTAAATAAAATCAATGCAATAACCCTGAGGAAAGATTTTCTGATTATTTCTCTGTCCCGGAGGGTATTTTGTAGATCATTTACCGAATATTTCTAGATAGACACACATCAAATTTAAAAAAAGTAAGACAGTGATATGCTGATTGTCATCGGAGGATCTCTTTTAATATAGATGAGGTTAATAATGAATGCAACAAACCTAGGAAGATTTTCTGATTACTGTTTTATCCGGGAGGTATTTTGTACATTATTTACCGAATATTTCTACATAGGAAGACATCAGTTTTGACAAGTTAAATTATAATTTTTTGGGGGTGAAAATCACAATTCTGAGCTTATTATTTAGGTTAAAATCAACCCGCCTTTAAAATAGATGAGATAAATAATCAATGCAACAAACCTGGGAAGGTAAAGAAGAAGTTAAAAAAACCTCCAAATCAGTTACTTCAACCGAAAAGAAACTAAAAAACAAAAGATCAAAAGATCTTGGGTGGAAATAACGAAAATTCAAACTTGGATGAGTATTCCACAAGAAACACACAAAAGATCAAAGCGAAAAGAGAAATGTATAAACGATGTTTCGCCCTGGGTAACCAGCGTGGGCTCATCAGTAGTTTCACTGGTCACCCTCCACTATACATCATTAAACACCATCATACACTTAGATTTCTAACCTTGAACCACTGGGAAGGTTTTCTGATTATTTTTCTATCCGGGAGGTATTTTGTACATTATTTACCGAATATTTCTAGATGGGCAGACATCAAACTTAAAAGAATTATAAGAGAATAATATGCTGATTGTTATCGGAGAAAGATTACCTATCAGTTTTGAAAGGGACATTATAATTTTTTTGGGGGTGGAAATCACCATTCTGACCTGGCGACTTTCGCTTATTATTCAGGTAAAAATCACCCGCTTTTAAAATAGATGAGGTAAATAATGAATGCAACAAATTTGGGAAGATTCTTTGATTATTTTTCTATCCGGGAGGTATTTTGTACATTATTTACCAAATATTTCTAGATGGGCAGACATCAAACTTAAAAGAATTGTAAGAGAATAATATGCTGATTGTTATCGGAGAGAGATTACCTATCAGTTTTGACAAGGGACATTATAATTTTTTTGGGGGTAGAAATCACCATTCTGACCTGGCGACTTTCGCTTATTATTCAGGTAAAAATCACCCGCTTTTAAAATAGATAAGGTAAATAATGAATGCAACAAATCTGGGAAGATTTTCTGATTATTTTTCTATCCGGGAGGTATTTTGTACATTATTTACCAAATATTTCTAGATAGGCAGACATCAAACTTAAAAGAATAGTGAGACAATAATATGCTGATTGTTATCGGAGAGAGATTACCTATCAGTTTTGACAAGGGACATTATAATTTTTTTGGGGGTGGAAAATCACCATTCTGACCTGGCGACTTTCGCTTATTATTTAGGTAAAAATCACCCGCTTTTAATATAGATGAGGTAAGTAATGAATGCAACAAACCTGGAAAAATTTTCTGATTATATTTCTATCCGGGAGGTATTTTGTACATTATTTACCGAATATTTCTAGATGGGCAGACATCAAACTTAAAAGAATTGTAAGAGAATAATATGCTGATTGTTATCAGAGAGAGATTACCTATCAGTTTTATCAAGGTAAATTATAATTTTTTTGGGGGTGAAAATCACCATTCTGAACTGGCGACTTTCGTTTATTATTCAGGTGAAAATCACCCGCTTTTAATATAGATGAAGTTAATAATAAATGCAACAAACCTGGGAAGATTTTCTGATTATTTTTCTATCCTGGAGGTATTTTGTACATTATTTACCAAATATTTCGAGATGGGCAGACATCAAACTTAAAAGAATAGTGAGACAATAATATGCTGATTGTTATCGGAGAGAGATTACCTATCAGTTTTGACAAAGTAGATTATAATTTTTTTGGGGGTGAAAATCACCATTCTAATCTGACGACTTTCGCTTATTATTCAGGTGAAAATCCCCGCTTTTAATATAGAGAGACATTATTTACCGAATATTTCTAGATAGGCAGACACCAAACTTAAAAGAATAGTAAGACACTAATATGCTGATTGTTATCGAAGAGGTATTACCTCTCAGTTTCGACAAGGTCAATTATAATTTTTTTGCGGATGAAAATCACCATTCAGGGGAATATCAAACCGCTTTTAAAATAGATTAGGTAAATAAAATCAATGCAATAAACCTGATAGTCTAGGGGAAGGGAGACTTGGGTACGAAAATCTTACCACAGTAGATTTTATGATATCATATGAAAGCTGCGACTCCCCAGTAAATGTTGAGAGTTTTGAGATATTCAGCAAAATATGACATTTGACACATTTTTGACAGCCATTTGGTACAGAAAAATGGATGTTTTTAAAAAATTATTTATTTTCTTCATCAACAACTGCATTAAGTGATATTTGACAGATTTTTGACAGCACGTAAAGCAAAAAACTCACCACTCTAAAACTATCTAACATAAAATAATCTTATTTGCTATCGATTTAGAGGTTTTAAGATACATGTAACCAAAATTTTTCATCAACTGTCACGTAAAGTGATGTTTACAGGATTTTTGATAGTTTTCAAGACCATAACGGGTATGATAATAGTAGCTATCCACTAAAAGTCTTGAGAAAAATCTAAAATTTAGGTCAAAATAACCAGTATCTTTTATATCAATTTAAGTGAGATGCCAATTAACGTTTGACATAGGTGGTTTTAATAGAACTATAAATAATAAATTGTTATTCTTGATAAAATTATATAAATATAATAATAATAGTAAATTATGGGTCAATATATAACTAAAGAAATTTGATCATGCTACCTATCTTTTTTGTTTGGTGACTGATTGGTTTTTTATTTCTATCTAAGTGGCCATGACATTCTTCAAAAACAAAACGTTTATGTAAACTAAGCGTCACTTAAACTAGTAATAATAATTATTATTATTTTCACAACATTTTAATTTTGGATCACTAAAATAATAATAGGCATTTTTATTTACCTAAAAGCTGTCAAAAATATATCGAATGTCAATTTATATATATTTTTGATAAATGAATCAAACTTCTTATATATCAAAGCTTATAAAGTGATATAATATAAGGTTATTTTCAGCTATTTATTATAAGCCTTGTTCAAAATGAAAAATGTAGTAGGCCATGGCATATTTGACATGACCTTATAAGTTTATGTCTTTGGTGCATAGCTGAATTAATTTTTATTGTCATATCCATATCCGGCCATGGGCACTTTGTTGTGAAATGAAAATGTTGAATGTAATTTTGATTCAAAATAAACAAATTTTGTATTTTAAATGCTGTCCCATAAAAGTTATTAAAATCCTAACAACAAAAACTAACTAATTCTCGTAAAAGAAATAAAAAATAGATAGTTTTTCAAAAATATCTATTTTTCTGTAACAAATGGCTACCAAAAATGTGTCAAATGTCATTCTAGGTAGTTTTTGATGGACGATTCGAATTCCTCATATTCGAAAGCCTATAAATTAATATCAAACACCATCAATTTGACTATAGACAAAAAATAGAAAAATCGAATTTGCTCCATCCCTCCATCTTGGATATTTTGCTAAATATCTCAAAACACTCAATATTTACGAGATGTCATACGGCAGATTCATAATCTGGGGAGTCTCAGCTTTCATATGACAGCATACTATGGTAAGAAAATTCGGGTTCGATTAAAAATCGCCACTTATCCCCTTGAATAGAATAGAATAGAATAGAATATCATATATTTCCTGATTTAAATCGATTGTACAAAATTACAATATGGAAATCGTCAGTCAATTTTATAATAAAAAAAAGAGTTTTACGAACACACATAAAAAAAACCTACATAAATATTTTGGAATATGAGGGAATATTTTTTACCGACTAATTAAAATATTTTTAGATGTGCTAAAATACTTTAGAGTAGGACACGTTTTTTGCTAATTTTAAAGACTGTAAAGAAGCTTGATTAAAATAAATTAATACTCCCTTATGTCTTACACACTTTACGCTTTAAACAATTACAATATTTGTCTTTTTTTTGGATAAAATCATAATCACAGAAAATTCGAAATATTGGTTGAAAAATGCCGTTAAATTATCTTTAACTTTCTCTAAAATACTTTTTTAATACTTCTTTCTCTCTTCAACATCCTTAAATATTTTTGATTTTTCCAGAGGTAAATATTTTTTGGCAGTGGTTTTTTAAAGGCTAAAAAAGTGAGATTTTTATTCTACGAATCGACATTTTGGAACGAAAACTATAAAAGGTGGCTAAAATTATGGCTTAAAAATATGGGAAAACATCCGATAAACAAAAACGTTACCGTTTAAATTACGCTAAAATATTTTAGGACTTAAATTATCATTTGATTACAGTGTTTTAACTGGTAATACGTCATAGTAATGGCCTGTTTTTTGCTCGACAAATCTGTGACACCCGGTTCCCACCTACGAATTTTTCGTGCGTGCCCGCTCACGCGTCACATGACTGTCATAACATTTCATCTTGACATCATGTGACGCTTGAGTGAGCACTCACGAGAAATTCGTAGGTGGGAACCACGGTCTCTAGAACAAACACGGTCTAGTATTTTTTTGCTCCGCCGCGCCGACCTGATGACGACACAAAGATATCAGCCTGCTTTCTTTATTGATTTTTTTTATGGGTGACATTTGGGGTTACTTATAGTATTTTTGTTAATTTTTATAATAAAAATTGAATTTGTTCATCATTTCTTCCCTTCTGGCCCTGATTAAATAGCCTGTGATATTACTTACATTATTACATTTATGCGTTTTTTTTTACTAAAAAGGCTCATCATTAAATAACGAAAAAACCAAAAAAAAACAAAGCAAGTTTTTAAATTTTCAATTAGATTTATGCGCAATTTTACAACCACCACAGATGTCGACTTTTTTACGTTTTATAGGTGCAGTTTACCAACAAACTTCGGTTTAACCATTACCAGCGGTCTGGGTGTTTGTTAAACTTCAGTTTAATAGTTACCGAAAGATTCTAACCTGAAAAAAGTTACGAAAAAAAATTTGTTTTTGGTAAAAAGACTGCAAGTATTTAGTGAAATCGCTATGATCAATGACCTTAAATTTATTTTTGGTCAACTGGATGAAGAATGACGAAATTATTGACATTGTCGAAGCACGAAGACCAAATGTTATTTGTCCTAGAACAAATCCTTTGGAAGAGTCCGACGATATGTAGATTTTAAAAAGAGGTTTGAATTATCTAAAGAGATATGCGAAATTGTGCACAAGGAAATTCGACAAGAGTTGGAACATCCCACAGACCAGCAAGTTTTATTCTCACATCGAGCTCACACGTATATGTATATATATATATATACTGTATATCTTTTTGACAAATCTGAACATTTTTGTCGTCTGGCTGTATGTCTGTCTGTAACCAACGCTGATATCTCAAAAAGTACTTGATTGATTTTTATCAAGTTTGGCTCTAGTTGGTGCCATTTTGGTTAAAATAATCAACCCTATATATGTAAAGAAAATATAGTCTTTCTTCAGGGCCGTGGTTTAACTCCGACTTATAAAATTGAGCAACTTGTTTACCGATGGATTAATCCAAAGATTAAACTGAAGTTTAAACTATGGTTTAATCTGGAGTTTTACCTTTGGTTGTAAAATTAGCCCTTATTGCATATAGTATGCACAACAAGTCTTTCATTCAATCTCCCAAAAATGCCTGACAAAAGTCAAGTACAAAATAAAATAGCTTCCAAAACAGGAAAAATTATAAATTCTGAACTACGAGCACGAACTAGCTCCAACTCATCTGATGAGTTTCTTGATGGAATCGATTACCAACTAATGATCTTAATTTCTATTTGGTGAAAGATCAACGCATTCAGGCCAAGAATAAATTATATTTACCTATACACAAAAAATTATAATAAAAGATACAAGCAAAAAATAGCCCTGGCATCACAATCATTTAAACAAAAAAAAATCCTAAAAGGTAATTTAATTTGTCAAGCCTTCATACAATAGCTGCTAAAGTCGGTTCGCTGTATGAAGTCCTATATCGGATTATATCTCCAAAAGGTGTTATCGCTTTTTGAACAGTAATTCAGTTAAGTTAGAATGCCCTCGCTGTACTTGATCGTACCAGACATCCCACTGGTTCACTGTATTTGATTGGGCTAAATCAGCGGTCTTAAAACAAAATTATTTAAGAATTACGCGTTATACTTATGTCATGAACAATATTTCTATTTTATTTTATTTTTCACTTATACTTTTAAAAAACTTTTTGCATCAAAAAGTTAAAGATTTTGACAGGTATTTTTTCCGAGAATTTAATTATTTTGCGATCATTTTAGGTAGATATGGAGCTGTCGTCATTGCTAATAATCACTATTATTCAAGATATAATTCAAATTTGCTCCAGTTGGGGATGGTATGTTCTATTTTAAATAAGTAGGTATGCTTTTATTTGCTTTTAGTTTGTTTCTTATTGTGTGTGAATTACGGAATTTAAAGCAGTTATAAAGATTATTATGAAAGTTCTGGAAAATGTTCAGTTCCAGGTGAACGCCGTTTGGTATTACAAATGGAACGTTATTTTACGTTAGAAAAAAATAACTCGGGCCCGTTAGTGTCTGTTTTGGCAGTGCAAAAACGAACGTCTGATGCTTGCGGCATTTCAGATAAGACCTTAAGAAGAAAAAAGAGTGAAGAGGAATTGGACAGACCATACGAAAGGGTTCGACAGCATTCAAAAACCTTTGATCTATGCCAAGGGATTAAACTATCGATTAGAAATATTGTTTATGATATGTAAAACTTAAAGGAATATGTTACCTTCAAAGCTATTCTAGAAAAGATAAAGGAAAAACAACTTTGCGATATTAGAATAAAGTAAGTAAAATACCAGTTTGTCCAAAATTTTAAAAGAGATGGGCTTTAAATATAAAAAAACGAACAACAGAAAAGTGCTTTGCGAGCAATCCAATATTGTGTCAAAAAGATTTTATTTCAAAGGCCAGTTTAATATTTTCATTAACCAAAAAACTGATGATTATCACGGCAATATGGATGCTAAAATATCTGAGCATTGGTTTGAGGAAAAACTTTTAAGAAGTTTAAAAAACCCTTCCTTAATTGTTTTGGACAATGCATCTTACCATACGAGACTCGAAGAGAAATTTCCTACAAGCAGCTGGAAAAAAGAGAAAATAAGGGAGTGGTTGTCAAAGAAAAACATAAACCATGAAAATTTATTTTTAAAAAGTGATTTTTTTAAGCAAGTGTAAAGATCAGCCATTTAAAAGCAAGCAAAGAAAAAATTATTTTTGAATCTTATGAGGCAGAACAGGTTATAGACGAAGTAAGACCGTTAATTATTACGGATGATGATAATGATTCTGAAAGCATGGATAATATTTGAGATGCAGAGGAAGACTATTTTTATAATGCATTTATAAGTATGTGCGTTCTATGGCAAGACTGCAATATCGGTTCTTTTAGAACCAAAACTTTATAAAAAAGAATTCGTAAAACTAATTTGCCTAAATACTATAAAAGCTAAGAAATAATATTTTTTTACCTAATTATTTTTTATTAACTTTAAATGATTTAATTACTGTTTATAAATGTCCAAATCATGAATTTCCTAATTACCGATGCAAAAAAAAATATTTTGTCTGCGCTTGTTGGTTAAACCAACGCTTGTAAAAAAGCACTATTTTAGCCACTAGATATAAAAACAACTTTTATTTAGAAAATGTAATTCGTCATGTTCCAAAAATATAATTTATTGTTTAAGAACCACCGACTTACCTGCTCAAATGGTTTTATTGCTTAGCCGACTTTACAACGAATGCACTTTATCTTTGTGTCGTCATCCGGCCGAAGAGTGGCGCAAAATTACAGTCCATTCCATTTTTATTTAGACAAAATACAACCTCAGTTTCCATAAAACAAAAACTATATTTTTAAGTTGCCAAAATCCACATATCTATTAGCTTAAATATAAGCCCCTTCAATGCTTTTAGGATCTACGAAGTTCTAAGCAAGATGTCCCTCTACTTTCTCTATTATTTATCCGCCTTTCTTTCTCTGTTATCTTAGTAACACTGTTCTGCACATGCGCCGCGTCAGCGTCATCGGCTAAGACCCGAATCCACGAAGGCAGCCGATCATTTTTGTTTGACAGAAAGAATTCGGTATTTGTCATTTACGCTGGGATTTACTAAAAAGGTTTTTAGTCTATTTTAGAACGGTCCTAGGTTTGAGTGAAATTTTTGGTTTTAAGCATTTTAGACCAAACCTCTTTGAGTTTTGGACATAGTTTGTTCATTAAATAATCATCTTAACACAATCACACAATCTTTTGTTGGATTTAAGAAGAAAGTTTCAATTTAGAAGAAAAGAAAATTGAAAAATTTAAACCCACGCGGGGTTTAAATAGTAAACACTCTGTAGAGATAACTAAAATTGGGGTTATATGTTATTAAAACTTACCCTTGATAATTAATTTTTTCAATTAATAATTGATGTTACACAACGATTTAAATGGGTAATAATAAAATAAGGAGCAGAATATTTTTTTATTTATTTAAAAGGTGTTTTTATTTAAGAAATATATTAAAAAACTTAAGTGAAAGTTTTTTTACATTTCTGTCACTGTCGAAATGTCAGTTTAAAAATATTACCGCTGCGTTCAATCACAAACAGTGATTTCTGATCTTTTACCTCTGCTTGCACCTTGGCTTGCATCAACCTCTACTGATGAAAGCTACAGCTTTAAAATGAGTGGGCTTTGAGTAAGGAAAGATTTTTTGACTGAGCTTTTAGATAATCTCAATGTTTTACTTTCAGTTTGTAAATAAACTAATATATTTGTTTTGGTTTTTTGTGTTTGGTATATTTTTCGTGGATAATCAGTGACCTTCACTTATTTTTCTTTTGCCTCGTAGTGCCCTCATAAATATATTTTTTGTGCTGAAAACGGGATCAAAATATGGCGCTTTTCTGGACAAAATAGGAGGTGTTTTATTGGGTAATGAACAATTTAGGATATTAAATAAGGTAAATTAATCCTTGTATAAATAGTTACTTAGGGAAATTATAAACGAACTTATTACCAAATGCCACAAAACAATCCTTTCTGAATGCTATAAATTTAAACCACCCCCCTGAGGTGGTTTAAAAAAATTACCAACTTTATAACCTCAAACACAAATAATGAAGCTATTATATGCCAAATTTTTGGCGTATTCACCATTTGCCATTTTTTAAATTGTCAAAAAACTAGTTTTAGGGCATTTTCTTCTAAAAGATGTTGTTTTTTTTAAAAAAAGCAGTTTTTCAGTGGTATTTTGGAATAACAATACAAAATAATCAATAACTTTGTGTCTTTTCTGTATGGGTAAGTGTTTTTTGAAAATTGGTTTTAAAATTTAGTACCCCACACAGGTGTAAATATGTAGACCTGTGGGGAGTACTATTTAGATCTTAGTAAATCTCAGTGTTATTGTTTACTTTTCTCAAAAATGCTGCATTTTTGTATTTCTTCGAAAAAAAAATGTGTCTTACTGAGGAAGAAACATAATCTCGTTGATGTTTAACTGAACATTTCCCAAACAAAAAGAGCTCCACTAACCTCTGGACTTTCTCCACTCCATACCTCAGATGTTATCGCTCCTCTTTCGTTGTATGATGTTCTCCATAAACACAGCATGTCTTTTTTACGTATAGTGGGATATTTTAACTTACTTTTTTCTAATTTTTAATAGAAAAAAACCGCGCGATACAAATGAAAACTCGGAATCAAAACAATCAAACAACAAAAGTGGCGTCGCCATAATTGAAGACGTATGACGTGGCCCCGAAGCTGGCCGAAATCGCGCTTGTGGAAAAGGTCGGAGCTAAAGCACTGTCTTTTGTTTTGATATTTTCATGGCTGGCTAGATTATAGATCTTGCTTACAAGTTTGGCCTGGGTAAGGCGCATATTTAAGCTAATAGGTATATGCCAAAATCAAATGCCCTAGACTTTGGTAATCGGCATCATAACTACACTGCTAACCTTAAATCACTCCGAATAACCCCTTATAACTTATAATGTGAATTAAAAATGAATTAAAAATGAATATGCCAGTTAAAGCGGCTTTGATATTCGTGTTTATTTTTACACCGAACATAAAAAAGTATTATAAGGTACCCCCCGGAAGGGGGAAAACGCCTAAGTTTGTACGATTTCAACCAAAATTGGTATACGGGGGTTTCTGGGGATAAGAAACAAGATCTGTTGATCAGATCTTGAAAATTCAATATGGTGGATTCAAGATGGATGATTTTTGTCATGTTTTGCCCAATTTTAACTGACTTTACACATCCGATTGTCTTTAAATTTGGTATGCGTTTATAGTTTCGGTAACAATACAATAATTTAGTAATATACCTACCTTCCCCCCTATGAAGGTAGTGGAGAAGGGAAAACACTTAAGTTTGTCCGATGTGAACCAAAATTAGTATACGGAGGTTTTTGGGAATAAAGAATACCAATTTTTAATCAGATTTTGAAAATTCGATATGGCGGATTCAAGACGGACGATTTTTAGTCATAACTCTAAAGTTCCGGTAACAATACAATAAATTGGTATTATCACGTACCCGCCTCCCTCTAACGAAGTGGAGGGGGAAGAAGATTTAGTTTGTTCTATTTTAATCAAAATTGGCAAGGAGTGGTTCTTAGAGAAGAGGATTATGAATTTGTGATCAGATTTAAAAAATCGGATTCAAAATGAACCATTTTGGGTACAAATCTAAAAATTCAAAAATAATTTTCTATAAAAAAATCTTTTCAAATACCAACTTTTATAAAATATAAAGTTCACTAAAAAGTAGAAAATAATTTTTAGCATTCTGTTATCATAATATTTAAAGCGATGGCCGCAAATTAAAACTAACAATGTACATTTATATATCAGATAAATGTTAGGGTGACTTGGGTCGAGTTGGGTTGAATTTACTTACCTTCTCTGCTTTATAATGAATTCAGATTCTTACGAATATTCAACATGCCCAAACTTCGTATAAGGCGCCCATCGTTTTTATTATTATGATACCAGAATATTAAAAATTATTTTCTACTTTTGAGTGAATTTTACATTTTATGAAAGCTTGGATTTAAAAAGCTTTTTTTACATAAAATTATTTTTTAATTTTTAGATTTGTACCCTAAATCGTCAATTTTGAATCCGCCATATTGAAATTTTCAAATCTGATCAAAAATTCATAATCGCCTTCGCTAAAAGCCTCTGTATCCCATACAGCACACTTCGTCCCAGGGACGAACATTTTACATCCATTGCAGGTCGGTACGTCCTGGGACCAATTATAGACGTACTATGTACGTACAAACGTGTACATACATAGTACGTACACTATACATAAGCGTACACGTTATAAGAGCGAGACGAAACCGTTATAAAGTATATCACAATTTTAGCAGACTTGACTTGACAGCTTTAAGAATAAGGGCGCAGAAAAATAAAAACTAAAAATGAAGATTTCTGTTTTTTTCGCCTATCTCCGGAACTACTTAGAATTTTTAGACCGTTTTTTTTTGTTTTGAGACAAGCGTCAAATTGCGCAACTTTGCTCTAATTTAAACCTTTTCGTATCTTCTACCGTTTAGGAAATCTCCATGGTGAGCATCGAATTTGGAACATCCTGTATGTGAAAATTCATAAGTTTTGATCCCAGGCTGTAAATTCATAACAACTATTTAAAAACTTCATATTCGTAGCAGCCTTAAGGCTGCTACCATCTTGCAGTTTTATGCTAATATTAGAGGGAATTGTGACGACGACGAAACACTAACGTACTCCTGAAGATGACCAATGGGTGGGTGTGTCCACCATGCCTGTAACCAGCCCTTTCTATGATGTAATGTTCGTACTATTTACGTTTATGTATTATTAACACTTGCGGCTCTGGCCATATCTAGTACAGTCGCTTTCGATAACAATAACAAAATGGCAAAAAAATGGTTCAAAAACCCTCTATTACAATCAACTCTTGATAAAATTTAAACTAAACGAAATCGAAAATTTTCTGAATGAGGCCCTGTCCATACTGTGATCAGTGTGGCCAAAAATCTAGGGAGAAACAAAAACATAAACGTCAGACAACGATACACGTATCGTGTATACGTGTATCGTGCATCAGACTGAAATTCTCGTTGACGTCAATAATGTGTATAAATTTTGAGTGTAAAATACTGTACTAGACCGTATCTATTCTAGGGACCGTGATAGTAATGGCCCGTTTTCTACTGACAAAACTCTTCGACAGAACTGTGACAGACCCGTCTCAAAGGTGTTTGATGGTAAAGCACTTTCTCAATTAAAAAGCCAGTTAACTCCTTTTCGATTTAGTAGCCTTTAGCCTACTACAGCGGTGATATTAGCGACATAAAGCTATTTGTAACTCATCGCCGTATACGTATCCGCATCTAGCGAGAACCAAGCACATTAATTGGTCAGAAACTTGTATCACGTTCGAAAAAAGATAGGTGTTG
Source organism: Oxystoma pomonae (assembly GCA_963921995.1). NCBI lineage: Eukaryota > Metazoa > Arthropoda > Insecta > Coleoptera > Brentidae > Oxystoma > Oxystoma pomonae. Next base: position 121,215,191 of record OY998163.1, on the reverse strand, counting down.
AGATGCGTTAGGTATCACGTATCGTTGCGGCACACCTATTGCGTTCAGAAACACCTTAAATTAGCATATATCTGCTCTTTTCTAACGCGGTACAAGTTTCTGACCAATCAATGTGCTTGGTTCTCGCTAGATGCGGATACGTATACCGCGATGAGCTACAAATAGCTTTATGTCTCTATTGACACCAAACTGACAGAAAATTTATGCTTTTAGGAGTTAACTAGCTTTTTAGTTAAGAACGGTGTTGGATGTTACAACTATTATTATCAGTTTGACAAACGTCATTAATGCGTCTTGTCATGTTTTTCTAATGTAAATTCCAGACCAGTAATTTGTAACCAATCAAAACGTGTATTTTTGACAGATCACCATGGCAACGGATGAATTTTAGCGGAAGTTATTTCCTCGTGGGTACCCAACAGCGAATTATACTGGAAATTTTCTGACGTTTATAATGACAGAATATTTTTTTGACAGTCTGGTTTTTATTTGTTTATATCCCGTTTTTTTCCATTTAGCACTTTGAATTTTCAAACCGATTCATTTTTAAAAGAAAAATTACTCATATAACTATGAGATAATATAACGGCCCTCCTGTTGCTTTTCCCGAGAAAAATGCGTAACGATAATAACTCTCTGAATTAAGTTGGCCTGGAAAAAACCTATAGACGAGATGTGTAATGGGCAGGCGCGTCGATTGCATCAGTAGTGAAAACAACTGACAACCATCTGACAGCGACAATGTAGGTTAATGTTTAATATTGTTGTTTACTTTTGAAAAATCTATTAAGAGTGAAAACTACCGTAAAAAAAATTAAAAAAGTGTTGTCTAGTGTTTCCCGTAATAATATTGCACGCACTCAGAATATACCGACACAAAATTTTTAAATACAAAAACTCCACAATAACATAAACCGATAGGCCAGCCAACACCGTTTAGTACCCTATGGCCGCCACATACGTTCAAAGCTCTCTAAAACGCGAGTAGATGAAAGGCCTATTAAATATCGGAGGCATCGCATAAACAAAATGAGAAAATCATACCTCGTCAAAAATGTAAATTCGACAATGCCCAGTTTTTTCAGAAAGTGGGTTCGGCACTTGGGGCCATGTCCTCGTGTATAACTAGTTTACTTTGGGGATTGAAACCCTCGAAAAAGGTTAAACTTGCAGTTGAAGATGTTTTATCCATAATATAATAAATAAATTCTATTAAATAAAATCAAAGTTTTCAGATAGATGATGTCATTGTCCCTGTCACTCAAATTATTACCTTGTCATTAAATTATCGTACGGTCAGTAGATTTTTGGTTTATGGCCTGGGGGCCCAAACAGTTTCAAAGCCAACCGCGATTGTAATTTTTTTTCTTTGTTTTTCAAAGTTATTTCCGTTACACATTTTGCGGCACTTGGACCGTTATAGTATCTCATAGTTATATGGTTTTACTGGTTGAACAATATTCTTTATTACAACAAAACTTGAGTTTTTCTGATGTTTTCGACTCTCAAAATACGATGATCACAGCCTCTTATGATTGACATTAACTGACGCTGCGCGCTGGTTATGAATTCCATACCATTAAAGCGCGTTTAAAAAGTTAATAAAAACGCAAACAGGCAATTTTCTACCAATTGTACTTCTCAAAACTTATGTAAAGTTAAAGAATATACTGTGTTGTGTCTTGAGATGTATTTTCGTGCAACTACAACGAGTAGAAATCAACAATTTAAAGGTCTAAATTGCTGCCAAAACTGTGACGCGCTGTAAATCTGTCCATACAGCGGCAGCGTTCCGAAAAACCTTCTAAATTATGATTTTCTACCACTTGTAGTAAGCCCAAGTAGCTATAAAATGAAAGAATATAATTACTACGTTTATACCGGGCCGGTTTAAGATTAATTTTGCCTTAATAGTACGGTATAAACGCTTGCGATTTGAGATAATCAAATCTAACAATTTTTTAAGATTGACGGATCTTTCGACTTTAAATATACGGCATAAACGATTAAATCCGATTTAACTGCTTTCTGGGGCTAGTAGTGACAGCTAGCCTCGCCCAGCTGATATTTTTTAAGATTATAAGTTTTTTTTAAATTTTTGTCTTAGATAAATTGTAATTACATCCAAATCGTAAATCCACGGAATAAACTCTTGTCTAATTTCAATCTTAATCTGGGCAGTTATACCTTGGTATAAACGTAGTAAATATAGTAGAAATCAATAGTTTATAGGCTAAGAATCCATTGGTGACTAGACAAACTAAATCTGTTCATGTATGTTTCTATAGAAGTGATATAGTAGTTTTAACAACTAGTGGCTAAAATAGTGCTTTTTTTACAAGCGTTGGTTTAAATAACGAGCGCGAGGTATTTAAAAACGCGAATAAAAAAGCACAGTTTAGCCGCGAGTTATTAACACTATTTTTTTAATACCTTTATAAAAAAAATCAAGAAAAACTGGAAAATACTTTTAAAAATCTCGAACGAAGAGCATTTCTCGCAACACACCATTTTTACACTATAAATCAAGGCGGCTGGTAAATGAAATAACAATGGTGATTTCCATGGCAATGTGCCTTTTTATTCCATGATGTTCATTGTTGCGACATTTTAATCGTTGACGGTTTCATATTTTGACGATGTTTTTAATTTATTTTTTCGTAAATATTTGGTGAAAACTGGCAGATTTTTTCAAAATTAATATTTTCCGCTATTTCTTTTTAATTTTGAGTAAAAAACGGACCGAAATCTTTTTTTGCACCCGTGATCAAAAAAAAAGTTATTTTGCATCCGTAACCAAAAAAGCCATGCTTTAGTTCTCTGCAGACAGTTACTAAAATCATGTTTTTGATGAAGGTATAAAAACTTTTTTTTTATTTTCTTGTCGTAGCCCAAAGTAAATAAAAAATCAAGGAATGTAATATGTTTCATTAAAAAACTGCAAATAACCACAACAAGTAAAAATCAATATCTGATAGGGCAGGCTGACAAGCCATTACCGAAACTGCAAAGCAAATTAAATTTAATAAAATTATACCTTTCTACCACTTGTAGCAACTCAAAATTAATATAAAATAGAAGAATATATTATGTTACGCTCTAGGTTGCCATTTTCATGCAACTACAAAGAGTAGAAATTAAGAATTATCGCAGGCTTGTAATCTGTGGTGCCACCTGACAGCTTCAAAACTGAAATAATATTTAGGTTAGGGTTTCTCTTAGTTGCCATGGTAACTAAATAATCAAGTGGACCAAACCTTCTATGTTTTGCTGGTACTTGATGAAGACAAAAATTGACGTTGTTGAAAATCGAAAAATAAATTTTAATTATTTAATTTTCAAACACAATTTGGTGCGGAATTTGCTTACCGAATACCACACGAAGTCAAATTATATCAGGAAATTTTTTTAGCTCATGAATATTTTGAAAATTATCCCGTCGTCGAAGACGAGAAATAATTTGACCTCTAGTGGTATTAATAGTGAAAATTTTCTTTTGGTGTTATTCAAGTTTGTTCCTTTTTGAAAATTTTCGCTCATAAAATTTTTAACAAAATCACTCGACGTCTCGTGATTTGACTGTCAAAATTTAATTCGCGAAAATTGCCAAGCAAAAAACTCTCACAACTGTCAAAAATTTTGCCGACAAAGTTTTCTTTCTTATGATATTATAAACGTACATTTCTACATAGACTGGTACCAAACATAAAATAGCAGTTTACCTAACTAGTGCGGAAAGTGCCACTTTTTCGCACGCGATTTTAGATGGACAAACGCTGCGTCAGCGGAGTTTGGCCAGAATTTAAGGGCGGAACAGTCACTTTACGCACGTGTTAGGTACAATTTTTTTCGTAAACGTAAAGAGAGGCAGATAGACGGACGTAAAACAAAAAAATCAAATAATTAAAAATCCTAGTGCAGAAAAGTATGGGGGTAAATTCATTTCCGCACTCAGTGTGGAAAAGTGCAACTTTCCGCTCAAATATTATCGGAAGGGCGATTATCAGTTTTTGAGGGATAAAAACCCAGTAAACACACTTGTGATTTTAACATAATATTTATATAAATCTAAGGTTTATATATTTATGTAAAATATGTTACATCATATTGACGTAAATCTGACTAAAAATATTTTTATAAAGAAAATTATGTAAACATCACGTCAAAACTTTGACTGTAAATTTAAGTCGTTATAAGCAATGTTAATTTTGCGTAAATAATATGACTTTATAAATAAATTTTTAAAATTTACGTATATATTATGTAAATATTGGGACCTTAATTTTACTTGTTATTTGTAATATTTAAGTAATCTAATTTACGTAAACGTTACATAAAATTATTTACTTTAAATGAAAGTAATAAAATTTACATAACTATTATGTAACAATTTAGACATTACGTTTACATTTGAAATTTTACATAACTAATATGCAAAACAATTTATGTAATATTTAGATCATCTAAAATAAGGAAACGCTCTATAACATGATTTAAAACACATTAGAATTTTCAAATTTGTATAAATATTATGAAACAATGTAAAACTTAAGTTTACATTTAAAATTTTACACAATTGTTACATAAAATTTTAAGTAAAATTATTTACGTCAAATTGAAAGCTTAATTTTTACATAATTATTATATAATCAATTGAACCGTAGGTTTACAATTGAAATGTTACATAACCATTATATAAAACATTTTATGTAGGATTTATAACATCTAAATTACGTAAATGATCTATAACATGATTTAAGTCATATTAAAATTTTGAAATTTACATAAATATTATAAAACAGTTTGCACCTTAACTTTACATTTACAACTTTACATATATGTTACATAACAAGTGATATAAATTCCCTGTAAAATGATTTACGCCAAATTAAAGCCCTAAATTTTACATAATAATTATATAGTCAATTTAACCGTAAGTTTACTTTTCAAATGTTACATAACTATTATATAAAACATTTTATATAATATTTATGTCGTCTAAATGAGGTAAACGCTCTATAACGCGATTTACCTCACATTAAAATTTACAAAAATATTATGAAAATGAAACAAATTACCAGTGCTTAATAGTTTCTTCCTTGTAGGTATGTCGCTAATGTCACTATGTTCCCTGTACAGTGAATGATAATATCATATATATAAAGAGCAAAGATGTTTCAAAATTAGAATGCGGACCTTGAGGTATTGACAGGGTGCTGTGATACTTCTCTATAAGAATCACCTAATTCACCTCTTCCGCCACTTAAACCAGCCCGTCTGGTTAACTTTGTAGTTTGCCAATGTCCGACCGTGTCAAGCAACCACCGACGAACCTTCAAATCACCGACGTTGGCCCGCCTCAATCTGCATGGTCATGTCGGACTTAGATAGTTGATGCTTTGCGCATGTTATGCTGATTAATGTGACTTAAATTTTAAATAAATCTGTTATGTAAAATATACGTAGTTTTTACGTAACTCTTACGTAACATGGATGTAATATTTATGTAAAAGGTTAAAAGGTTGTCATTATCTTTGCTTATTAATCAAGTAAAAATTAGCCAGCTTTCATTAGGGTTAAGAAAAATTATCGCCAAAAATAGGGATCTTGCGTAGAATTTGTGAGTGAGAGAATTATGTACCTAATAATGTAAGTATGGTGCCATTTTGTCTCTTTACCGCTGCGAATAAAAAAATTGGGTCAAAGCAGCGGCATTACTTTTAATCCGATGGCAAACAAAAAACGGACCGTGCGCCATCTATAAATTTCTAGATTAATTTCGGAACTGACAAAACTTGCCCATTAAATCACGACCCGGGAATATAATCAAAAAATTCGAACGCAACCGGTCAAAACCAACTGTGCAGTTTGGTGCGGTCTATATCAGACACTTCTTTGATTTAATGAGATTTTATGGAAAGAAAATCGATTTATTCAGTAGATCGGAATATTATTAAGGCGCATTTACACAGACAAACTTTCCTTTGATGTTGAAATGCCGACAAACATTTACACGAGCCTCTTGAGCAAAATGTTCAAAGAAATGTTCGAGCAAAATCTCGTACAAAAAAACACACGTAAAGGCGCAATTACACAGACGAACATGCTCAAATAAAAGCTCGTGCAAAATATCTAAAAATTTTTGCGTGAACATTTTTGTGAGCTTTTCTTTGAACATTTTGTTCGGGTAAATTTTTGAGCAAATTATTGCTATTTATTTTGGAAACATATTTTTAAAGATGAGAATAAATAAAATTTCACATCAGTGATCAGTGATCTCAATTCTTTAAAAAAATGGAACACCAACTTTTATTTAAAATTTTTGTGAAAAAAAGCCGACGGCAAGCGAAACATTATTATTGCCTCTACTATCAGTTTTGTCACATGGATTAGGGTTACTTATAATATTTTTTTCTTAGGGTTTTTCCTGGATTTTTTTGCCCGTGGGCTTTTTGGGATTTTTTTTATTAGTTTTTTTTTTTATTTCCAAGGGTTTTTTTATTAAAGTCAAAAAAAAATCCAGGAAAATTATTCTTTTCCAAAAAAATTTTGAGTTTTTCAAATATCGGCAAAAAACTCAAAAATTGCACTTTTAAGCGGTAATCCGCGCCTCACGACTATGAGGAGTGGTCGGGAGCGGGATTTTTGTAGCTTTCCTTTACCTTTAGCTTTTATTATTGTTTTTTAATTCCTCACACCAGATTTACCTAGTTAGTTTAAAGTCCCAAGGGTTGCTTAAAAAAGCAAAATGCTGAAGATATAGATATTTATTGTCAATTTAATGTAATAATCAAGGTCGATTACTGACACTGAACCAACAATATGCAAAGGGCAACATTGCGATTCAAAAGAGTGGGCGGCCTACTACTTGCGAAATCCAAAACTCGGGATGATAGATCGGCGACACAGTCTACTAAATTACTGCTAAATTATATTTTTTAGACAAGGGTCGGGTTCGTAGGGTTGTAAAAGTGGGTAATAAACGGGTATTATTTAAACCGAACGTGCTTTTGTTCATATATTTGAGATTTAATAAAATGTATATAGGTTTTTTAATTTGACTTAATTATTATTGTAAAAGACTAAACTAGGAAGTAAAATAAAGGGATATTCTTTTAAACGTAAATTTTTATCATTACATTTTACAGGCAACAGCAATAAATAAGTGCCAATTATTATTTTTTTTATTCTTATTTTTTTTACAACCCCAAAAAAGTTACAAGTATACTGGCATATCCCCTATAAAAATCAGATCAATCGAAGTTGCTTATGAGGTAAAATGTGAATTTCGGCATCGAATCGTTTTTCCGTCGGAAAGCACTTGATTAAAAGTACCTTATTTCAAAACTTTGTTTTTCTATTTTCAGTTAAGTTCAATGAATTCCGATAACAATATATATTTTAAATTTGTAAAGAAATTTTTATAGCCCCAATTCTTCAAACAAATTTTGCTCAAGATTCTCTCCAAAATTTACGTGTGTTTTTTTGTACGAGATTTTGTTCGAACATTTCTTTGAGCATTTTGCTCAAGAGGCTCGTGTAAATGTTTGTCGGCATTTCCACATCAAAGGAAAGTTTGTCTGTGTAAATGCGCCTTAAAGTTTGGAGAGAATGTTGAGCAAAATTTATTTGAAGAATTGGGGGTATAAAAATTTCTTTACAAATTTAAATTTTATAGTTTTATGGGAATTCATTGAACTTAACTGAAAATAGAAAGACTAAGTTTTAAAACAAGGTATTTTAATTAAGTGCTTTCCGACGGAAAAACGATATGATGTCGAAATTCACGTTTTACCTCGTAAGCAACTTCGATTGATTTGATTTTTATAAGGGATATGTCAGTATACCATAATTGGCACTTATTTGTTGCTGATGCTGGGTTAGGAGAAAGTAAAATCCGTAGACTAGTGAGAGGGGGTTTTGGTCAAATGAACATTGACACACAAAATTACATGACAACAAACAAGGGTCAACGCAGTTTTTTTATGAAAGTTTTAGAACAAATCTTTCCATAAAGAAAGGGCTCTCCGACGCAAAGCGTTTTATTTTATTGACGCGTAGAACTTGCGTTTCCGATTTTTTAAATATTGAAATTTTTGGCGATTTTTACAAGCTTTTATTTATGTATGTTTGTATGTTCGGCTCAAATCTTGCAACTCAAATTTGGTATTCAATTTCAGTTTTCGGTGTGTATTTATAGTTGCGGCGACAATACAATAATATGGTATTATTAGGCACCCCCTCCCGCTAATGAGGGAAGTGGAGGAAGAAAAAGATTTATTTTGTTCGATTTCAATCAAAATTGGCATACAGGGGTTTTTAGGGAAGAGAATTATCGAAAGGATGGATTTATGATAGTCTAAAAATTAAAAAATTATTTTAAATAAAAAGAAGCTTTTATAAAATATAAAGTGCACTAAACAGTAGAAAATAAATTTTAGCATTCTCATATCATAATAATAAAAGCGACGGGCGCAAACTAAAACTAAAAATGTCCATATATATATCAGAGAAACGTAGAGTACTTTGGGTCGAATTGGGTTGGATTTACTTCACAAAAAATTGAACTTACAATACCAGATAAAGAATTCTTTATATTTACACGTCGTAGTTGTGGTGAGAGTATTTTTTGTACTTATGGTATTTATTGTCTTTTTGATACGTTAGTTATAAACGCCTTACCACTTATATCTCTTTATATTACTTCCTACCTAGTTTAGTCTTTTACAATAATAATTAAGTCAAATGAAAAAACCTATTTACATTTTATTTAATCTCAAATATATGAACAAAAGCACGTTCGATTTAAATAATACTCGTTTATTACCCACTTTTACAACCCTACGATCCCGACCCTTGTCTAAAAAATATAATTTAGCAGTAATAGACTAGACTTTTGAATCGGAATGTTGCCCCTTTGCATATTGTTTGTTCAGTGTCAGTAATCGACCTTGATTATTACATTAAATTGACAGTAAATATCTATCTTCAGCATTTCCATAAACCTTTTGCTTTTTTAAGCAACCCTTGGGGCCTTAAACTAAGTAGGTAAATCTGTTGTGAGGAATTAAAAAAAAACAATCAAAGCTAATGTTAAAGTAAAGTTACAAAAATATGTTTTAAAAAAAATCCCCTCCCACCACTCCTCATAGTCGTGAGGCGCGGATTACCGCTTAAAAGTGCAATTTTTGAGTTTTTTGCCGATATTTGAAAAATTCAAAAATTTTTTGGTAAAGAAAAATTTTCCTGGGTTGTTTTTCGAATTTAGGAAAAAAACACTTGGAAATAAAAAAACTCGCAAGAAAGTCCCAAAAAAAACACCGGGCAAAAAAATCCGGGAAAAACCCTAAGAAAAAAATATTATAAGTAACCCTAATCCATGTGACAAAACTGATAGCCAAGAATAATGTTTCGCTTGCCGTCGGCTTTTTTTTACAAAAATTTTAAATAAAAGTTGGTGTTCCATTTTTTTAAAGAATTGAGATCACTGATGTGAAATTTTATTTATTCTCATCTTTAAAAATATGTTTCCAAAACAGATAGCAATAATTTGCTCAAAAATTTACCCGAACAAAATGTTCAAAGAAAAGCTCACAAAAATGTTCGCGCAAAAAATTTTAAATCTTTTGAACGAGCTTTTGTTTGAGCATGTTCGTCTGTGTAATTGCGCCTTTAACCCTCGAGGCCCAATATTATGGAAGAGTGTTTGATAAAACTTACGTTTCATTTCATAGACCAAACAAAAAAAAACTATTATTTTCATATTTTTTCCGGGTAGTTTAAGATACATAGGTGGGCATATTTTTCCCACTTTTTGTTTTCTCTAAATTTCGCCTATGGCCTGGTGGCCCAAACAGTGCCAAAGCCAACCGCGATTTTGAATTTTCTTCTTTGTTTTTCAAAGTTATTTTCGGTACACATTTTGCGACACTTGCGGGCCGTTATATTATCTCATAGTTATATGGGCACAACTAAAGCAGTAGGTGGGTTAATATTTTAACAAAAACAACAAAAAATGTATCGGTGGTTTTTTACCTAGGAACTAGGGCTAAAGTGGTACTTTTATGCCGAGGCAAAAAGTTTATAATTTAAGTGAAGCGAGAGTTACAATCCGTCGAGGGATACAAGTCACGTGGTTTATATGCTATTTTAGGAAAGGAAAAAAGAAAAAAATGCCTCTTTTACTCTATTTACAAAACAATAGCACTTAATATTATACAGTGTGTGTTAAGTGTCTTCCAGCCGCTCCAATTTTTTCCATCCATTTTCTTAGCCGCTCCATTTTTCACCACCACTCTATTTTTCCATTTTCTCCACTTTTTTAGTTTCTCCATTTTTCAATTTTATCCATTTTTTAGTACTGCCTTATTTTCCTAGCCGCTCCATTTTCCATTATTCTTTTTTAGTTTCTCAATTTTATCCATTCTTTACTAGGTACCGCGTCATTTTTCCAGCCGCTACATTTTTCCATTCTCTCCTTTTCAATTTTTCACAAACGCTCCTTTTTTCGATTCGCTCAGTTTTTCTCCATTTTTCCAGCCGCTACAATTTTTTGGCAAAAGAAACAAATTAAAACAAATTCATGTTAAATCCCTGAGAAATTTAATCTCTGAAAATAGGTAGTAGTTTTAAGTGCAACGTTCGTGTCAAGTTTTACTAGTTTTGTTACTTAAATATATCGGTACCTATTAAAAGATTTTTGCCTTATTTTTTCGTTTTAATGTGGTGAAGGTTGGTAACTACAGTTTGACTTTCTTTTAACTTTAAAAACATATTTTATATTTCTTTTACGATTAACTGCTTAAATGAACGATTTTTGTAAAAATTTACCATTATTTGATTGGTCCGCTGAAATATTTCGCAATTCCAATCTCAAGCCAACTTCAGCAATGTCGTAAAAACAAATAGCTACCTACTTCGGATAACTTTTATTTGACCACACCCAATAAACATTTGGACGTGACAGCGACGTCGCCTCAGGCGATCCGAAGTCGACTGCCGACGTCATATGTCGTACCTGACGACCCAAATTTCTACCTAAATGAAGCATACGAATTTGGGTTGAAACAACGTCGGCTGCCGACCAACCATAATTAATTGCAAGAGAGTTTATTAAAACTGACGTAAAAATTTTTTTACTAGAGATGTAGTACAGAAAAATTGGACAAGTTGACAAAGTAACTTACCTTGAAACTCAACATTGATAATAATTGAATTTTAAGGAATGTTCCACATCGAAATTTCTATGCGACGGGTATTTTACTGATAAATATAGTAAGGTTAGGTGGAAAAAAATTCGTGGGCTTCAAAAATAATGCAAATTTTATATTTTTTGTATTTTTTCGCAAAAAAAAGAAGTTTTAAAACTATGTTTTTCAAGTCATATTTTAATACATATCATAAAAATTTGCATTAAAATTACAAAAAATATGTTATTTGATCATAAATAACCGCTAACATCTAAAAAAAGCGCAACTTTTTTTAATGGCGGCCAATATCACATCCTCCGTTTGGCAAAAAAATGGTGTAGTTACTCAATGCACCTAATTTGCCCGCGACGGTTAACCAGAACTTCACAAAAATACGTTTCATCGACTTCTGCAGATTAGAATTCCAATGCCCGACAAAATTGCGACCTTGAGTCATTTGAATCACTAAAATTCTCCCACCGAACGATGTTTGGTAATGCCTAAAAATATCTAAGGTAAGAATTCAGATACTTGCACAAGAACAATAATAATCGATCAACTTCGTGGAAAACAATGAAGTAGATCCAAGATGGAGCGCTGACCCAGTCATGAAATCTGTTTAACCTAATGTAAGTTATCTCAATAAGACACGCTGGCTGACGACACATACACATTACCAGCAATATAGGTAGGTATCGAAAATGACTATCTTTAAAATGAGTAATCAAGACTGGGCAAATACCGAAATAAATACATACTATACCCCCTACCCCCCTCTTTGACTTTACTTACCACTGTGTTTTTTATATCCATAAGTAGTTTGTTCCTTTTTCTATAAAATGTGTTAGTATGCCGTAGTTCGAAAAAAGACGATTTTTTTTAAAATTCATAACCTAAATTGAGATTAGGTTCCCAATAGACAACTTTCGTCACTTTTTTTTTACGAAATTGGCCGTTGCGGCATGACGTTGAACCGAGATAGGAATCTGTTCAGAAAAATTGACCAAATGAATAAGAAAACACATCAACGATGTTCAGACGTCGGAATTTTTTACTTAAAATTACTTTCCACTCGAAAACGTGGTTACCAACAACACTGAAACGCCGGAAATTTTACTAGAAATCACTTCCAAGTTGGTGACCGTCGGATGACGTCTCCAAATGCCAACGAAAACACGACAATAATTCGAGGTCGTATGAAGAACTACAATATTTTTTACCTAAAGTGAGGTCGCGATTGATGCAAATTTGGTCGCGCTTAAAGAACTACAATATTTTTTACCTAGAAATAACGTAGCGATTGGTGCAAATTTGGTCGGAAGTCACAAAAATGTTTATTGGGCAGTGTTTAAAAATAGACGTGTTTACTACAATTTGTGGCTAGCATACTGCCTTTTTACAGGAAATTTGGTTTAAATTAAAGAACGAGCGCATAAACCACAGTTTAGCGGCGAGTTTTGGAATACGATTCAAAGAAATCAAAACTTACTTCTTCTTATTAGCAATAAGTATATAAGTAGGTACCAAAAGTATCAAGCAGTAGTCGATGGCGCAATCCGTGAGTTGCTAACAGTGTTTTGTTAATATCTTCATAAAAAAATTTACAAAACGGGAAAAACATTTACAAAAACCTAGTACACAAAAATCGATGACAGGTCAATACAAATTATAGAGAAAATTTCCCTTATGTGTAAAACTGTCCATAAGAGGTGTGGAATTATCGCTGAATTAATAATAGGTGATAATTCCGCAGTAGGTGATAAAAATAAATAGTTTAATTTCTATATTCTTGAAATTTTCTAACGAATACAATTCGTGGTTTAAGAATTAATTTTGAGAAACGTGTTTTTGTTGAAAACCGTGCTCGTTTATTTTTTCCGTTGTTGGAGAAAATAAATTCGCGCAGTTTTCAAAAAACAAGTTTTTTCAGAATTTTCGATAATTCTCAAAGCACTTGTGGTATTACCCTCGAAAATTCCACACCAGTCTTTATTTTTTGCCGTCAAATAGATTAAGCTCGCTATTCGACTCGACACGGACTCTAGGATCCCACCTCAGAGCGTATGGTTTTTTATGCGAATGATCACCCGTCGCTAGCGATCTTTCCCGTGCGGTATTTTTGAAGGTTAAAAGACTGTTCTCGTTCTCCTAAAAAGTAAGAGAACTTGATCCTCGACTTCCGGGTCAGGGAGTACGTCTCAATTTCACAAGACATAACCTAAGTTTTTGACGTCTTGTTTTTTGTTTTGTGAGTTATTCCATTTAAAAGTGGAGATAATTCTTGTGCTGTTTTGTTGCAACACTTTCTTTTAAATATGATTTAGAGGTGGGCTTTTATTTTTATCCATTCCGCACACAGATTTTATTTAAATATGAAAAAAGAATCGCGTTTTTTTCGAAAAGAAAAAACACCAAACACGGAGTACACCACCACAGACGCTGAGTTGGTTCATTCAAAATAGTTCAAGTTCAACCCTACCAACAATAAAAGGTGGTCATTTGCTATAAAATAAGCGGCGTCCATTGGTAAAACTGGGGCGCTACCAGTGCACAAATGAATCGGTGCTGCTGTTCCATTGGGGTGCATTGTCATGTTCCATTGGAAAACTGATAATTTTGGTTTTTAACTGCAACTTCTTCCGCACCGGCTCTGAGGGCTCGTGGCGCACCGAAAACTTTTTCCCGCCTTTATATTTTAAGTTATAAAAAGTGGAAAAAATTTAAAAATCCACTTGATTACTTACAATTTTCAAATACACGTAGATTGATAAAGAGTGGTTTAAAAAAGGACTATAGTACCTACATTGAAAAAATAGAAATATATATCAGTAATGACAATCGGTCGTTTTGGTCCTTTGTGCAGAGCAAGAGAAATAATAAGTCTAATGTGCCAAAAAATTTAAAATACAAATCCAACACGTTGAATCAACAGTTACAAATTTGCAATGCATTTAGTGATTACTTTTCCTCTGTATTTGTGGCCAATGACACACGATCGTTTATAGCAGAAAATTCTCAGATAGATCTCGCCTTTGACATCTTGTCCATTTCTCCATCTCAGATTACCGAGGCAATTGAAGAAATTGATATCAAGAAGAGCCCTGGTATTGACAACATTCCAGGAGTATTTATAATGAATTGCAAAAACTCTCTATTAACACCCCTAAATATTATATTTAATAAAGCTTTGACCAGTGGAGTTTTTCCCAGTATTTGGAAAAAGGGGCTCATTACACCAGTTTTAAAAAATTGCAAACTGTAGCCCTATTACACTACTTTGTATTTTTGGAAAGTTGTTGGAATCAATTATTACAGAAGAGCTATTTTTTAAAATTAGAAATAAACTTGATGAGAGGCAAAGTGGATTTTTCAGAGGGCGTTCAATTCTTACTAACTTGCTGCCATTGGTACAGGATATTTATGAGACATTGGATGACTCATCATCTCAGGTGGATGCCGTCTACACCGACTTTTCAAAATTTCGGTGTGCATGGCAGACTCCTGGGTTAGCTGGATTCATATAGTACAGACAGAAAGCAATACGTCAGGATAGGAGATAACATGTCAACTAGCAAAAAAGTAACCTCAGGTATTGCTCAAGGATCTCATTTGGGCTCGATATTATTTTTAATTTTCATAAATGACATTTCAAGCTGTTTTGAAAACTCTAATTTTAAAAAATTTGCGGACGATGTCAAATGCTATAAAATTATAAAGTCAATTTAAGATTGTATTTCACTTTAAAAAGGTATTGATAGATTATCGAAATATTGTCAAAAAAATTAACTTGTACTTAACGTTAATAAATGTCAAAAAATCTCCTTTACAAGAAATCGCAACGAGATCGAGTTTCAATATATATTATCTGGTAAACCTCTTAAGGAAGTAGAATTTGTTAAAGATCTGGGAGTGTGGTTGGATAAAAAACTAAAATTTGAAAAACGCATAGAAAAGTCAGTTAAAAAGGCATATAGAAATCTGGGCTTTATATTAAGAATCACCAAAGATTTCAAATCGACTAAAACATTAATTAAATTACTCTCTACAATTCATATGTAAGGTCGCATCTAGAATTTGAATGACTTTTTTGGAGCCCACAATATGCTAAGTACATAGAACGGTTAGAAAAAGTTCAATATATGCTATGTTTTCATGGATATTGAATTCGTTTTCAATACGTTTTGAAAACTTTTTTTTCACGAGTTTTCATGACAGGTTTTCAAATCCATTTTGAATCGATTTGAAAACGGTTTTCAAATTTTGATATTTTATATTAATTTTTAAGTTTTGGTACTTTTTTTAAAAAATTTATTTTATTCAAAGGATGATGTTGGCCCTTGCCACACATTTTTTTTAAATTTTAATTACTACTCTGTTTGCAAGTGGAAGTGAAGAAAGAAATGCTGGACTGGCATATGTGCATAGCACATACACTTTAGAGCCAAATATTTCTTTTATTTTCCATAATTAATCTTTTTTAAGTCTTGAAAAAATCAAATCTTTACTTATTTAAGTAAGGTTATGTCATTAATCTTCTTTTTTCTATACACGCCACCAAATTTTAGAATGCCAGTTCCGCAGTTTCACTTCTATTTCTCTCTCTCTCTCTCTCTCTCTCTTTCAAAAAGAGTGAGAGCAATAAAATATAATTTGGCGGCTGTCTGGTAATCCGACGCAATACGCATGTGTAAACTCAATCCCCGTTTTCATGGAAAATCGGTATTTCGATCTCAATACGATCTTGATCCAACCCTAAAAATTTTCAGGGTCGGATCTAGATTGAAATCGATTTGAATACTGGAAAAACAGGCGTTTTCATGGACGGTATCGGATTGAAATCGTTTTCAGAACGAACTCAATTCCCATGAAAACGTAGCAATAGATTTGCAAAACACATGAATTTTAGGTATTTGCATATGGATGGTTCCTATGAAGATATTCTAAGATCTCTTAAGCTGACCAAACTTTCTGCAAGAAGAAGTGTCCACGGAATTGTCTTTTTGCATAAATTAATCCATAATGAAATAATAGAGTCTATTTAAAAAATCGTTAAAAGACTAAATTTTAATTCCAATCGGTACTATAATCATAGAGTTTTTTATCTGTTTTACACCCCGCGGTGCAGCTCTAACGCACTACTTAATTCACCAATTGTTAGTATACAGCGTACCTATAATTTGCTATTTAACCATATTAATATATTCCATAAATCTCTCCGAACTCTTAAACGCTTACATTACATTTCATTTGATAGATAAAAGTTAATATTTTGATTAAATATACCTAAAATACTATTACCAAACCGTATCATTGTTATTTCCAATTTTAGTGTTAGTGTTAGTAAACGTACGAATATCTACTTAGAACTTTAATATTATTCCTCTTATATTATGTAGTTCTTCGTAATAGGGCTGTATGTGTGCAGGCTGTAAAGAACGCTATTTGATAAAATAAAAATAAGTAAAAACCCACTGATTAACCTCAAAGAGTTTTTCAATGGTTCTAAGCTACTTTTATATACATTAATTTAAACCTGCATGCTTGGTGTCGGGGTTAACGCCGCGACTTTCAAGCCGGAGATGCCAGGTTCAAGCCCCGGGTCTTGCAGGTAGTCACTTGGACTTTTTCTTACAAAATTACAGAATATTGTAAGATTAAGGTAAAACGCAGTATGAAGCAGAGTAGGCCGAGTAAGCTAGAAGGCAGGCTAATTCGATTCCATACCGTCCCTCAGAGAGGACGTTAAGAGGACGGTCCCGTGTGATCCATATATTGATAGTGGTGCACGTTAAAGATCCCTAGCCCGGACAAAGGGGTTTAGGCTAAATTAAATCCTTCTAGGGGGTGCTCATCAGACCGGTCTGGTGAGTGGGGTAGGGGGGGTTATACATTCAGTATCAGTCGAAAAAATTATTGCTGGATGGCAAATTCTGAAAAAATAGCCATAGTAGCTGCGGTCAATAAAAGGTAAATTGTCTCTCTCTACATATATTGAGTTAAGTGTTTGAATGAAACGAGTGTTCTGGTTTGGGTGCAGTTTTTTCCATGTTCTATTCAATCTACACTCAGACTGTACTGACACAACAAAAAAAGGAAGCTTGACTTCCTTGTTCCTCCAGTACTAAACGGTGAAACAATCCCATTCGCATCTGTAGTGAAATATCTGGGAATGACCCTCGATAAAACAATTACATGGAATGCGCATTTGGAGAAAGTAAAGCACAAGGCAGCACTGTCTCTATGGACGTGCAAACGAATCTGCGGTAAGTCTTGGGGCGTTAGCCCCCAACAAATGTACTGGCTGTATATCACGGTAGTTAGACCCATGGTTACATACGGGGCAATAGTTTGGTACACGAAGGGCAGGCAAATACTGGCTCGTGCCAAACTAACAAGCATCCAACGTCAAGGAAGTATGGTGATATGTAGTGCTATGAGCACCACACCATCAACAGCGCTTGAATGCCTCCTAAACCTTCCTCCTCTACACCTTGTCTTGAAGAAACAGGCTATGAAGGCAACATACAGAATCATAGCCAACGAATGGTATGGCAGGGCAAGTCAAGTAGTACCAGACCCTTTAACGCGGGCAATTGAGAGCTACTGCATTCTAGGGCTGCTACCGGATCTAATGCCCGCAATAGTAAACAGCAAAAAGCTATACAACACTACTCTCCCAGATAGGGAGGACTGGACGACAAACAGAATAAGTTTCTCAAGTGAAGAGAGCTGCTGGTAAACTGACGGATCCAAAATGCCTTCAGGCGTTGGATCCGGAGCTTATTGCAGCCGGGAAAATATCAGGATTATACATAGTCTTGGACGAATGGCCACAATTTTCCAGGCGAAACTCTTCGCCACTGAAATGAGCGCACGTTGAATGACACATGATAACTGGCGCAACAGATCAATAAAGATAGTCTCCAATAGTCAAGCGGCCCTTAAGACTCTTGAATTCTATAGGTACTTATCGAGAACCGTTAGAAGCCCAGGATACACTGAACACCCTAGAGAAAACAAACACTGTGTCGCTGGTATGGATTCCGGGACATTCTGGGCATCGCGGAAATAAGACTGCCCACCAGCTGGCGCGTGAAGCGGCCTCTGCCGTCGTTGTTGACTTCGAGCCAGCCTTTGGAATAGCGTACAACACAATCAACACTGCTCTCTCAGGCTGGATGGAAAACAAGTTCCACCAATATTGGAGGGAATTGCCGGGACTGGCACATTCCAAAGAGTTCATTACAGAATCCTGCAGGAAGAGGGCCTGGAAACTTATTGAGCTCACCAGGGAGGACATCCGGACAATGGTTGATATCTAATCTATCTATACACCGGACACTGCAGGCTGAAAGTACCATTACACAGTTACACAGAATGGGTCTAAGTGAGGACACCGAATGTAGTCTCTGTATGGAGTATGATTGGACTGGATCTGAATGATGCTTCACCAAAGTAAGTTGCGAGCCTCTTCAAGGGGCTGAATATTCTGTAGCAACAAAAAATGTTAAAAGTGAGCTACAATAGACCCAATAGTGGTCGCAGTGGACAGTGCCATACTGGCACACTCACAAACGAATCAATTAATCAAAAGACAGTTTTGGTGCATTATGAGTGGCGCACCCCTATAAACGTGCCAATTTTGGGTGTTATCAGACTCTGTTCAAAAATTCGGAGAACGTTCACCGGAGAGAGTGATCGGGTTGATCGGATGGGATAGTTTCCAAGGAACGATCACATCTCTTAGGAGAGCGATCATTCTCTCAAAATTCAAAAATTGGGGTCCTGAAAGTTTCCCTGTGTTTATTAAAATCGGCATTTTTTATTCGCCTGATAGAAATGAAAAATGAAACGCCAATATTTAATCCAAATTTTTTATGATCCATGCAATTTTAATAAAATTTCCGGAAATAAAAGCACTGAATACCTCATATTTCACTATTAAATAACTTTTTTTAACTCTGGCTATTGCATTTATCAGCAGGGTTTTGTAACTTTTTAAGAGGAATTGCTAAAATTAAGCAATGTTATTTAATTTCAGAACTTTCTTAATTTTCAGCTTATCCCTCATGTTTCTTGTTTATTTTATTATCCCTTTAAATTATTGAAAAGGTGTCTATTACATATTTAGGTATAGAAGTTCGCAATTTTATAATTATTTCTTTTATCTCTAGGCTTAACTTTGAGATCAAAATATCACCCTTAAAAGCAATTCCGCATTAGTAACAAAGTAACAGGTAGTAGGGTAATAGTTACTGACAAATTAACTTCATAAATGGTTTGTTTTTGATAGGTTGATAGCGATTCATTTTTTTCATTTAAAATGAAAACAGAGAAGAGAAACTGTCTCATTTTTTTTTAATAACATTTTGTAAATGTATTATTTTAAAGATATTAAACAGTTAAAGTAAATATTTCAACGCATCGGTATCGGTATGCGTATCGAGTTCGAAATAAAGCCAAAATACACTACATTTTTCACTTGTTTATGCGATGTTTCGAACTATGCCCGCTTTTTTGAAAGGTGCGATGACAGAACTGCTAACAGCAATCGATGCGTGCGTTGGGATGGACGTAACGATACGTTCATCACTCCGTACGCATGATTGCTGTTAGCTTTTGTGTCATCGCACCCGTCAAAAAAGCGGGCATCATTCGAAACATGGCATGAGCAAGTCAAAAATGCACTGTATTTTGGCTTTATTTCAAACGCGATACGTATACCGATACTGACGCGTTGAATTATTTACTTTAAGTAGACACTTAAATATTTCAACGCATCGGTATCGGTATACGTAACGCGTTCGAAACAAAGTCAAAATACACTACATTTTTTACTTGTTCATGCCATGTTTCGAACGATGCCTGCTTCTTTGACGGGTGTGATGACAGAATCTCGTTGCGTACGGAAAGATGTACGTATCGTTGCGGACCCACGAACAGTTCGGTCATCGCAACCTTCAAGAAAGCGGGCATCGTTGGAAACATCGCATAAAAAAGTCAAAAATGTAGTGTATTTTGACTTTGTTTCGAACGCATTACGTATACCGATGCGTTGAAATATTTACTTTAAGAAGTGTCTAATGCCTATTCTGCAGTACCAATAAACGTCAAAAAGTGTCGAAAAAAAGGAAAGACAGCATTTGTGGGACTTCTCTGAACAGTGACAGCGATATATTCCATGGCTATAGTTCGGTCACCGTATTTCTTGCCGACGCTGACAGTTTGTGACATTCCAAATGTCAAAACCTAGAACCTTTATTTGCTTATTAAACGTTGTTGGCAATCAAAAAAGCAGAAAATTTTTGATTTTTTTTTCTTTTTAGGATGTCATATATGACAAAAAGTTTTAAGGGTACAAAAAACCTTATGAGGATATGAAAGTTTGTAGGTAGTTAAGGATACTTATGGATGCAAAATTTTTTGATGATGTCTGTGTCTCCCAAAGAAATAGAAGGGTTAAAAAAAATGGGGTTAAGCCTGCGCAACAGGACCAACAACAAGCTATTTGCAACTACACCGAAAAAAAATAGTTGCTTGGCTTATTTCCGAATTACACTGTGTGTTACATTGGAACGTAAATAAAATTAAGAATAATTTAAAAGGTGAATTCTATTCGAACTTTGATTTTATTTGATTTAAAATATCTCTGAAAATGTTGACCAATAAAATCGATGAGAGCTTGCAGATTTGGACTAATAGCAAACGAATTACAGCGATAATTTGCACTAAACAGCCCATTTTAACACATATTTTGCCTATTACTATCAGGTAGAGTATTGTTTATAAGGACTGAACAAAACAGCTCAGTGAAACGCAAGTTGTAAAGATTAGGAATTTCAGAAAATAGACCGCAGAATATGTCTCGTGCAGCAAATTATCATAACTTTTACATCAGCACTCGAGCACATTCGCGTTTATCTAAGTTTATCGTCAATTTGCTGTGACTCGGGAAATTATCTATGATAATATTAATATTACATACATACTTAATTAACTTTTAAAATATATGTTAAAAAAGGACTAAGGAGACTTTCTTACAAGAAACTAGTTATAAGTTGTTGGAGTTTTTAAGTTCGTGTCACCGTTAATCCTTGAAGTTTTATGGCCTCTATGAATGATTGGTCTCAAATCTACTCATGTAGGGCTTGAGGACTCCTTATATTTCCTAAAAATAACAAAAGCAAGTTTATCACAAACCAAATAATATTGATTGCACTACATTTGTCGTCAGTTGACAAACACAAGCGCGGGTTGCGGAGTGGGGGTAAATGCCCCCCCCTGGACTTACATTTGTCATAAAAACATTTAAAAAATCAAGAATTCTCTGCCAAAATTGAAAAAAACTTTCGCCTGTGGCGCTATAACACCATGAATTTTTACGACTTTGTGTCGAAAATGCAATTCGCCAAAAATCTGATTACCTCCCTAAATTTGGGGCCAGGTCCGCACTTGACAAAACAGCCACCTGTTAGTTTAGTTTGAAGATCAACTGTACTTGACTTTCTTAAAGAGCCTTGTCCATTTAGAGCTGGGCCACATCAAGCTTGGAGCGTCTCGCCTGCCTTTGTATGCTTGTTTTTGACTTTAAATTTGATATTTCCTGCGATTTATACAGGGGTTGTGCCCACGTCATCGATATACATTTTGAATGTTCGTAAACGTAAAAGTACAAGAAATATTAAGTAAATGAGATTTATATTCATTTTAAAGAAGTAAACAAACATCAATCTTAATAGATATACGGGAGTAATCTGTACCTTATATATACCTGTTATTACTCTTAAAGGCATTTGGGGCAGAAATTGGTCTTTGTTGGCGAAAACTAGGGATTTGTTTTGGCACTTGATTTTAAAAATAATATAAAAAACAACATTTTGTGTAGAAAGTTGCCAGTTCGCAAAAATGCTTTCCAAAAAAAAGTAAAATTAAAGTCTAGCCAACTCCTACAGCATGTATTTTAAAAACAATTTGTTCTTTTTTTTGGTTTGAAAAAGTTCCTGGCTAGTTAATTCAAAATGTTTTCATTAAAAACAAAATTATATAGATAGAGAAACCATTTTTTTTGTTTTGCCCCCCATTATATTCTTCTTCCTTTTGCGTTTGTTCACCCAGCATATTTATAAATAAAAAAATTAACCAGATAACATACAATTCAATGTTTTGAGTTTTACATGTACTTTGTATGGGTTTTTGCATAGGCTTGGAAATGGAGGAGGTACAGCTGATACCCTAAGAAAAAAAATTAAATCTCTTGACAAAACTGAAACCTTTTGTGGGTCATATGTAAAATATTTCATGTATAATTCGCTCAAATATGCACATTTTTTAATTGTCTTATTGATAAATTTTTAATTGTTTTACTTACAAGATGGTTTCGTCCAATGCGAGGTCCAATGCCAATGGTTTTAATCTGAGTTGACTCTTAACTAAAAAAATTATTATATTAAAGCGATTTAAAAATATATTTGGTGGTGAGTATAGTCGAAATTCAGTTCAAATACTGGTTTCATAAAAATCGTAGGGCGTCTGTGGGATTTGTAATCCTTGAAAAAATAATTATCATGAAAAAAAATCTTGTGATATGAGCTTTTTTACATACTAGGTATCAGGGTTTTCAGAAATGTGAGTTTTTTGCGGCACTAGTATATTTTATTTAGAAATCCATAAAATACATGGGTAACCTACCTAATAAAAAAAGCCGATATCTTTTTCCACAAAAACCTCTCTTAACAAAAATTTTGACAAATCAGTTTTCAGATGACTTTTGAAATTAGGTAACTGCTTCTGCTTTACCTGTTTCTGGGGATACCGGCTTAAAAGTCTTGTTATAACTTAGCCTTTTAAGTGAGTTGGGTTGGGCTGAGTCCATATTCTACTTGGTGGGTACTAATCTAAAAAAAAACAAATGATTGTAAGATAATAACAGATACAACAAAAACTGCTTAAGATGAGTTTGCTATAGATTTTGCCAATTAAATAAATAAACGTGCATACTTTTTAGCAAAAAAAATCCCTGACTTTTCATGATCATTTGGATAAAAATTCCTGACAAACATTTTTAAGAAGGCCATAAAATAAAATGTTTGCAATAAATTGTAATAAGTCAAATACTAGCACCACAGGCATTAAAAAAAAATCTTATGTATATAAATTAAATAGAAACTAACCCAGGAATCGTAAAATATTTATTTTTTTTATTTAAGAAACCAGGGAAGTAATTTTTTTTTACGGCCTACCAAAAATCCTTTATACATCTGAATTTTTTTGACATTGATCGAAGTTAGAAAATTGGCTTCCTCGTTAGAGCAAGGGGTGATTACATAAGCTATAATAAGCCCAAAAAACAAATATATTTATAGCTAGATAATAAGTATATTAAAACCGAGATTAAATTTAATGATCAAGTTATGCCTTAAAAATATGTTTATGCATTATAAAGTTGGGAATAAACCTGTCTAGTTTTAAAATAATATCCATTACAATTATAAAAAGTGTGTAAACACTGAAAAAGTCCATCTTTATAATCAAAAAACGACATCATAATTATTTATTAAAAGACCCTTAAAACCTTACCTCTCTCAGGTAAAGCTTACTTTAAAACGAAAAAAAGAGTAGATTTTTAACTTTTCTACTATTACTATTTAACTATTAAAACTGATGATTTACTTACCTCTTTAACGGAAGTAAACTCCAAAATTCAAAATAATAAACTGTGAAAACTCCAAAACACAACGCGAAGGTCAATCTACAAAATAAATATGGCTGCCAAGTTGACATGGCTGCAAGAATTGAATGGATATGTTCAAAAATACAATTTTTTGCTACGGGTCTGTTAAGATCGCAGTACCGTTTGGTTTTGAAAGTTGCCACCCCTGAGCAGGCTAGCAATTGTTTTGGCGATCGTCTTTTGCGATAGAATTAGTGTGACCAGACTATATCTATAGTCTTGTATGTTCAAAGTTTTAAAGGTTTGTTTATATACAAAACTAAGCTTAATAAAATACATTTTTAAATAAAAGAAGGGTTGTTCACAAAAACTGCATAAAAAAATTAAAATTGTCGTATTTTTTATTTACTGGAAGAGAATTAAGAAACTAAATATTGAAATGTATGTGCAAATAAGTCCTGACAAAAAAGCAGTTAGTGTAAACTTGATAAAAAATCGTTATTTTTTTTTGTAAGGGCGAGATTTTCTGACGGTTTTTGAAGAATCGTTCTATCAAATAAAATAAATTAACATTTATTTATACACGACTTTTCGATCAGTACAATATCTGATCGTCTTCAGGTGCAAACTAAAATCTATTCCTAAGGCTAAGTACTTATATACTATGGGAAATCACTCAACCTTGAAGTTTTAGAAGTTGGCTGTGCCCAAGGAGGGGCTTCCAAATATTTGGATTTTCAACACTTGGTTTACTGAAAACACCCTGATTCTGCCCAATAAAGGCAGCTTCAAGGAATTTTCGTTTTTCCAGTGTGACTCCCTGTGCTAAACCTTTGCTTATGTCCACTTCATTCGGTGTTGTTTTGACCATTCGTGTTCGGCGATTCCTGATTTCGTCGTGTCACCTCTTTGGGTATTCGTCTGATGTTTTCTAAGCCTAACAGATAGTGGTATTTTTGTTTCAACTATGTATGATTCACCACACTCACAAGGAACATGGTAAATGCATTCCTTATTATATTTGGTCTCCGGTTTTGTTTTACTAAGGCTTCGAATTGTATTATTAGATTAAAAAGCTGTTTTAATATTAAAGTTCTTCGCTATTCTTCGAATTTTCTCTGACACACACACAATGGTTACAGCCTTAAACTTACAACAGATACTATTTCTAAATATCAGCAAACAGGACAGAGACCACAAGATCAAAACCACGCAAATAAATTCCTTACTATTCCATACATTAAAGGAGTATCAGAGAAAATTCGAAGAGTAGCGAACAACTTTAATATTAAAACAGCTTTTAAATCTAATATTACAATTCGAAGCCTTCTTAGGAAAATAAAACCGGAAACCAAACATAATAAGGAATGCATTTACCAAGTTCCTTGTGAGTGTGGTGAATCATACATAGGTTAAACAAAAGGACCACTATCTTTTAGGCTTAAAGAACATCAGACGAATACCCAAAGAGGTGAAACGATGAAATCAGGAATCGCCGAACATGGTGAAAACAACACCGAATGAAGTGGACAGAAGCAAAGGTTTTGCACAGGGAGTCACACTGGAAGACACAAAAATTCCTTGAAGCTGCCTTTATTGAGCAGAATCAGGGTGTTTTCAGTAAACCAAGTGTTAAAATTCCAAATATTTGGAAGCTCCTCCTTGGGCGGAGCCAACTTTCTAAAACTTCAAGGTTGAGTGATTACGTAGCCATAGAAAAAGATTGTAGGTTGCACCTGAAGACGATTAGAGATTGTACTGATCGAAACGTTGTGTATAAATAAAATACAGACAATGGAAGTCCAAAATACAGAGTTAATTTCAAATACATCATTGTCTCAAACTTTCAAACAAATTAAAATGTTAATATAAAAGTATATTTAATGATTTTGACTTAAGAAGAAAAGTCTAACAGATGGTATAATAGGTACTTATATAAATTATAATAACTATGTAAAAAAAGACATGTCTAAAAGTTAACGTCCCACCCTGAGGTCTCATCCGGAGGGTAGTCTTTGTCCTGTTTGAAGTGATCGAAATATTTGGTGTCTGTAAAGTCCGTCAATTTTGGTTTGAACGGCGAATTATACTGACCTTGCTGTAATTTTATCCAGTCGAAATTTTGGTACCATTTGTGATTTTTTATATCTTTGGCTCCACCTAAAACAATTTTTTTTAATACCTTCATGAAAAACTTATTTTAGTAATTGTCTACAGATAACTAAAGCATGGCTTTTTTGATTACCGATGAAAAAAAACTTTTTTTTTTGATCACGGGTGCAAAAAAATATTTCTCTCTGTTTTTTACCCAAAGTTAAAAAGAAATAGCGGAAAATAGTAACATTGAAAAAATCTAATTATTCTTGCCTAAGAATTAAGCCATTTCGGCCAGTTTTCACCAAGTATTTACTAAAAAATCATTTAAAAATATCGTCAAGATATCAAATTGTCAAAGATTAAAATGGCGCAACAATGAACGTCACCGAGTAAAAAGACACATCGCTATGGAAACGATTATTGTTTAATTTACCAGCCGCCTTGATTAATAGTGTAAAAATGGTGTGTTGCGAGAAGTTCTCTTTGTTCGAGATTTTTAATAGTATTTTTTCTTGTTTTTCTTGGATTTTTTAAGGGTTGGTAAGGTAAGGTAATAAAGGTATTAAAAAAAATAGTGTAAACAACTCGTGGCTAAACTGTGCTTTCTTTTACTCGCATTTTTAAATACCCCGCTACGCTCGTTATTGAAACCAACGCTTGTAAAAAAGCACTATTTTAGCCACTAGTTGTTATAGCTACTATTTTATGAGCTGGATCTAGATTTTACACAGGCGGAATACATTTAACAGACACTTAAAGTAAATAATTAAATGCATCAGTATCGGTATATCTAACGCGTTCAAAACAAAGTCAAAAGACACTATATTTTTCACTTCACAGCTGACTCCTTTCGTTGCGTACGGAGGGATGTACGTACCTTTACGGACCTACCAACGTACGCAACGATTGCAATTAGCTCTTCAGGCCTCGCGTCTATCATAACAGCAGGTCTCGTTCAAAACATGGCATAAAAAAGTAAGAAATGTAGCGTATTTTGGCTTTGTTTTGAACGCGTTAGGTATAGGGATACCGATGCGTTAAAATATTTACTTTAAGTAGACACTACATTTTTTACTTGTTTATGTCATGTTTCGAACGATGCCTGCTTCTTTGACGGGTGCGATGACAGAACAGCTGATAACTCGTTGCGTATAGCAGGATGTACGTAACGTTACGGACCCAGGAACGTACGCAACGATTTCAATCAGCAGTTCTGTCGTCGCACCTTTCAAAAAAGCGGGCATCGTTCGAAACATCGCATAAACAAGTGAAAAATGTAGTGTATTTTAGCATTATTTCGAATTCGTTAGGTATACCGATATTGATGCGTTGAAATATTTACTTTAACAGTGGGATTTACACCTGTTATTGATTATTATGTATTGCTATTGCAAAATACCACTGAAAAACTTAGGAGAAAATGCCCTAAAACTATTTTTTTGACAGGTTTAAAAATGGCAAATGGTAAATACGCCAAAAATTTGGCACATAATAGCTTTATTATCTGTGTTTGAGGTTATAAAGTTGGTGATTTTTTAGACCACCTCTGGGGGTTGGTTTAAATTTATAGCCCCCAGAAAGGATTATTTTGTGGCAATTGGTAATAAGTTCGTTTATAATTTCCCTAAGTAGCCGTTTTTACAAGGATTAATTTATCTTATTTAATATTCCTAGTTTTTCATTAACCAATACAACACCTCTAAATTTGTGCAGAAAAAAGCCATATTTTGAACAAAAAAAATATTTATGAGGGCATTACGAGGCAAAACAACCATAAGTGAAGGTCAATGATTATGCGCGAAAAATATACCAAACAAAAAAACCCAAAACAACTATATTAATTTATTTACAAACTGAAATTAAAACATTAAGGTTATCTAACAACTCAGTCAAGAAAACTGTGCTTACTCAAAGCCCACTCATTTCAAAGCTGTAGCTTTCATCAGTAGAGGTTTGTGCAAGCCAAGGTACAAACAGAGGTGAGAGATCCGATCTCGCTGTTTGTGATTCGAACGCAGCTAATATTTGGAAACTGACATTTCTACAGTGACAGACAAAACTTGCATTTAAGTTTTTTAATACATTTCATAAGTAAAAACACCTTTTAAATAAATACAAAATTAATCTACATCTCATTTTATTATTACCCATCTAAAATTAATTAGTAAGGGAAAGTTTAATTAGAGTGACATATAACCCCAATTTTAATTTGTTCTACAGAGTGTTTAGTATTTCAACTTAAAAAATTTCCTTTTCTTCTAAATTGAAACTTTCTTCTTAAATCCAACAATAGACTGTGTTAAAATTATTAGTCAATAAACAAATTTATTAAAATTCATATAAATCAAACTATGTTCAAAACTCAAGGAGGGTTGGTTCAAAATGCTTAAAAGCAAATATTTTACTTAAACTTAGAGAGTAAGCCCTTTTAGTAAATTTCCCCGTAAGTGTCTAGTGCCTATTATGTTTTCACATCGTAGTCGATACGTATCGAAAAATCAAGCGTCCTGGACCGGTATTCTCGTAACTAAATACGCTCGGCGTTTCGTACTCGCTGACCGTATGATAACATAATATTCGCATAACACGTGACCAAAGTGACAAAAATGGTATTCACGTATATTGAACGCAAGGCGTCGACGAAGTGCGCTCAGCGCGTGGTGACCGTTTGAAAGACACCTACCATTTGCCAGCTGTTTTGCCATCCGCGCGTACGATTTTCCTACCCTACAATACTTTGTAGAGTGCTGCAGAAAATATAATAGTTTTTTCAGTTTGCGTTTTTATTAATAATAAGAAAAATAAAAATCTCTTATTAGTAGCTTGGGGTCGGGTGAAAAACACATACACATCAACCTTACTATTTGATGCTCGATGTAAAACAACTTTTTTCCAAAAAATTACAACAAAAACTTTTATTAAAATCGACATCAAAATAATTGAGCATCCGTATAATAATAGAAATAGAAGCAATCAAAATTTTGGTCAGCGGTGCTTTTTGTATCTTTCATCGGATGTATACCAAAAAATATCTGGTTTTGTTAGGCTCATGCATAATTGTTTTCTTTCAAAAATAAACTAAAAACTTTCATAAAATACGAAATTAGCAAACATGAAACAAATAGCTTAATTGATATAAAAAATAATTAGTAAACAATATAGGTAACTATCTGTGTGTTTTCGTCTGTATTTTCTTTACTTTTCTGAAAAATCACAGTTTTCACACTAATTACTATTTTTATGTTTTTTATCTTTTTTCATTTTATTTATTCATAACTGTACTAAAAATTATTATTTTCTTTTTTTAATTCAACAGTTCCATGAAAACATTTTTCCACGCGCGAGGTTTCTTTTGTGGATATAGGAATTCTGTGTTTGTTGTTGAATTGGTTAGGTTATTTTTTGGGTAACAAATACCTTAGAGTTTTATTTTCTGTTTCTTAAAATGTAGAATACGCATATTCACTATAATTATAAGATATAACTTACTAGATATATAACTAACTATTGTGAAACCATTTTAACAATAAATGCTACATAATAAAGTATCAATATCAATATACGACCGTGCCGGGTACACCACTTTCCCTGACTGAGTGCCGGAATATATTTAAACTTTCCCGCACTGAGTGCGGAATTTTTTTGTAGGTGTGCGCTAAAGTCACGGCATAAACGTTTTCCCGCACAATGTGCGGGAACGTGGTACTAGTTTATATCACAGGGTCAAAGGACGGGTTTAACTCAGCTAAACCAAACCATCAAGTAATTTTTTACAGGATCAACATACATTTGTGCAAGTCACCATTTGATTTACCCTTTCTGAACTACGGATCGAAATCGATCACGTAATGGCCTCTTTCTTACACATAGAAAAAGAAAAGGAGCGACAAGGCTAACAAGAAATAAAAATGCAAAATTCGGTGATGCCAAGATGTGCTAAGCGAATTTGATTCTGTCTGATCGCAGGGCAGCGCGTTCGGCAAAGCGAATACGAAAAGTCGTCGGTCAGCGTGTCGCTGAGCGCGCTGTTCGTTTCGCTTAGCGACTTCAAAACGTTACGTATTACGAGAATACCGGTCCTGTTCTTTACTATAGCATGCTCTCTGTTCCGACAAAAAGAAATCAATACGCATGAAATACAATGTGAAAACATACTAATTGTATTCGGGAAATTTTTTTGTGGCTATACTAATTTGACAGATATATCTTTATATATTTTACCTCTTTGCATTCCTAATCTTTCTGTCGCCACTGGCCTGCAAAGTTTTTCAATTAAATTTTTTGCTCTTAAATTCACGTGCGATGGAAAATTCACGTTGTCTATTCCTTGTAAGATTTTGTTGTAAGTTCTCATATAGCTGCTGTCTCCAGTTCTAAAAGGCGTCCTCCCTAAAAAAAAAAAGATTTTGTTACATAAAAATAATTTGTTTTTTGGGATAAAAAAAGGCTGGATCAAAATATTTTGAACTGAAGAAAGACGAAATTGTTTATTATTTTCGTACTTCTTCCGTCCTAGTTTTCTAGATATATTACAATGATATATTATAAACCTAGAGACTAAACTGCTACTTTCAATCCCCGTTTTCTGAATATCGAAAATGGTACACTGAACAGAATGCACAGAATTCTATCTAGTTCCTGGGAAAGTTTAGTAGTAGTAAAGAACTAGAACCTATATTTAGTGTTTAGTTTGAAAGAATTCACTTTAAATTCCTCAGGGATTAAATTTATTTGTAATACCTAGGGAATAAAAGTACCAGTTTAGGTCTCTAAAAAGGGACTAAAAGTGTAATTTTAATCCCTAAAGTGCATAAAAACGCTTACCAGTTAAAAGCTCAAAAATAAAAGCTCCAAAGGCCCAATAGTCAACTGCTTTATCGTGACCTTTGTTTAACACTATTTCTGGTGCTACGTATTCTGGGGTTCCTGTTAAAAACTCAAAACTATTAAAAAGTTGTAAAAGTTATGCTAAAATAGTCAGTTATTTACTACGTTTTCACCTGGAGCTGAATACACAATTTGAGCTTTATTTTTTAAAGGCAATCAGTTTACAGCACAGTAATATAATTAAAATAAAGATATGTAACTACTTTTTGCAGAAATACTGAGAGTGCTTAAAAAACATAGTACCAAAATCAAAAAAGAATGACAAACACCCCGTTTTAGTAGTCCGAAGTCCTTGCATAACAACTATATTGAGATCGTATATTATAAAGGTGACGAGGTTGAAGATAGGTCGAATTCAACAACGTTTGTATTAAATGATCTCCGCAATAAATTGGCAGATAGTAGTCCGGCAATAAATGAGTTACGTCTAAGAAATAAGGAACTAACAAATTCCTTAAAAAGAATGAAGAATGAAATTGATATTTATAAGATGATCATAGACAAATTATCTTTAAAAAAAAACAGCTAACTTACCAGAATGTGGGACACAAAATGACCATATAGTGAAAGTGACACTTCAAACAAAAACAAACGCAGAGGAAGAAATAGATGACGAGGGAGATCAACAAATCTTTCAAGAAATGCTTAGTAAAAGACGCACGAAAATAAAAAAACTACGTAAGAAAAATAAAAAGATCGAGTCTGAATTATCTCAGCCATAAGAACGCCAAATTCTGCGTTGAAAAAAGCAACGTATGCAGCACACAAAACACAGAGACGCAGAGTGAGTCCTCTGCAGCCTCCATATCAATTCAAGAAAAAGCCCAATTAGAAGAGTTGATCGTTTTAAATCATATACTTGAAAACTCTATAAAATTCTTGGAAGACCAAAATCAGAAATACTGTGTGGAATTGGGCAATCTAAAGTCTATGGTAATAAAATCAAAAGTCAATAAACAATTACCGTAAAAAAAATGTTGGACAAAGAAGAAAAATCATTCTCTATGGGGATGAGGGGGTACGAGATCTAGTCAACTAAAAAAATTCATAAGTGAATATGAATTTTATCATTTTTCATAAAAAACTATGTTATGAACGGACAGATTTTCCACGCTTAAGGAACATTCGTGTACTTACACTAATCTAGTTGTGTCTGTATCCTATTTTGGGGGGGCCTAATTTCTCGAAATGTCAACATAATGAAATTTTAAACTACGTTTCCGATTAGAACAAATACAAAAAAAGTACGATACGCATTATTTCAAATGCATTATCTAATAATAAATACCATCTTTCAAGATTGTACACTCACTACATACATACATTACACGGCATCCATCAACAATAACAGCTTTGTCCTTAAATCAATTAATCTTAAAAACTTCGAGATAATCAAGAAGATAATGCTGTGATTGGAAGTGTAGCAAATAGTTTTTTAGATCATTCTTGCGCTAGCCAACCCAATGGAAATAGAGAAAATATTGAATTGGAACTTCAATCATTTTGTTTGGAGGGTCCTGAAGGTTTGCTACAAACGGAGGAATTGAAAAATAAAGGGGAAGAATTATTATTAAACAAATCTGCTTCTAAAATTGCTAAAAACATATATAGGAATCAGTTTTTTCGTAGATAATTATCTACGGGTTATTCACCAAAATTTTCATTTTTTTTTATTTCGGAACATTGGTTAGTGGAAGAGCAGATAAACGAATACAAATTAGCTGATTTTACATGCGTTTCAAGATTATGCCGTCGGTCCACAAAGCACGGTGGAGTTGCAAAATATAAAAGTAATTTTCTTGGTTTAAAAACAACTGTTCTTAACAGTGAAGAGTTTTGTTGTGTGGCTGTGAATGTCGTTAACTCAAATTTTATTATTATTTGCGTATATAGACCACCTAAACTAAAATATTTTAATACCTTTCATAAAACCTTATTGTGGTAGGAGGAGATTTTAAGTGGATTTTATGGAAGAATAAAAATAACTAAAACTTTTAAAGGATAATTTGATCTGCCTTAATCTTAAATTTACTATTCGGAAACCTACTAGATTAAAAAAAGTACAAAAAAATGCCTTGATAATTCGTAAGTATCTCCACTAAGTATCTAGAAAAAACGACAAAAAACTGTTGAAAAGTTTGAACTATGCAGAATAATAAATAATGATTAAATTGACTGTTTCAAATTTCACCTCGACTGTCAGAAGCTTAATTTATTATACCAATGTAGCTGCCCTAACGAAGCCTGGGATCTCTTCTCTGACATAGTTCTGAGCACATTTAAGTTAGTGTTTCCTTTAAAAACAAGTACGAATTATAACAAAAAAAAAACAAAAATGCATATATTACAGAAAAGCTGTGTTATTTAAAAGAAGCTTTTATAGTGAACTTTCAAAAGAAGATGAACGTTATAAACGTATCTCCAGTGTTCTCCATCAACAATATCGTCAAGTAACTAGAAGCAGCAAAATAAAAATTTCCATGACAACCAAATTAATAATTCAAAAAATTGAATGAAAACTATGTCGACTGTCATTAAAAATCTGTCCAATAAGGAAAACTCGTTTGACTTTTTTGCAGAATATGGGGAAAAATTGGATGATTTTGTTGTAGCGGAAAGGTTTGGAGATTTATTTACAAGACAAAAAAGCAACCAACAATTTAATGAGGCATTTCTATGCAAAAATATTAATTCTAACCGTAATTCTATGTTTTCTATTTCAATAACGGAATCTGATATAAACTATAACATAAAGGGACTGAAAGCATCCAATTCTTTTGGCGACGACTTGATCTCAAATAACTTTATAAAGAAATGCTCTAATACATTTATCAGACCATTAACATTTTTGAAAATAAAGTGCAGAAATCAATAGTACTCGAAGAAACTTAAGACAAATTGAGGCAGGGGGAAGGATCTATATTAGGACCATTAATCTGTAATATTTTTATTACAGACTTGATTATCTGCTTAGATCAAATAGAAGACGTACACTTAGCAGCCTATGCAGATGATGTAGTCATAATCCGCAAAAATTAAATAGTTATAAACTTCAAAATAGGAGAGGTTTATGATAAAATCATGGTATTAACTGTTTTTGGAGTAAGACATTTTGATAAATCTGACGTTAAAGTTTTTGCAGATACAGACAGGATATGGAATCCTCAACTGACAGAGTTCTAATTTTGCAGAATTTGGCGGTAAGAATTGTGGCTGACTTAAAATATGGTGAAAGCTGCAGAGATGCGTTTTGACAGCTTGGAATCCTCACGGTAGTGGATTTGTATATCCTTGAGGATTGTACTTATGTTCGGAAAAACAAAGACATTTTTTCTAACGAAAGGCACTTTCGTGAACACAATACGCGCCATACAAATCTTCTACTACAGAAACATAAAACTGCTTTTTTTCAAAGAGGTACCAATTTTAAAAAAACGTCTTAAATCTTTTTTAAGGAAAAAAGTTTTTATAGTTTGGAGGAATTTTTGGTGTAATGCTTATAGGGATTCTGTGATATACTTACATTTTAGTTTATTTTTGTCTGTTGTCTCTTGTACCGACTGTTAATGTCCCATATTTATTTTGTCCTATTAAAGTATATATCTTTTCTTTGTACTTACAGTTTCAATCAATATCTTAACGTTGTGTTTGTTAATTTATGTTATACCACCGACTCTATCTCTTAAATTACATGTTATGTTATATTCTTAAGGTATGAATTTTATATTAGTTTAATTATTTTTTTAAATTTGAACAGGCTGACTTTAATTGTTAATTAAATATGTTTTTTAGTGATTTATGTTAAATTAATGAATTTCTTGCCACCGTTTAACAATATTTATGTTATAATTATTGTTTCAATAAAGTGTTTTTTCTATTTCTATATTCTATTCTATTCTATGCTAATAGCTTATTATTGGTGTCATCAGTCAGTTCAGTGCGATACCCGCTATTGCAGTTGGGCAGGGCCAATCAAAAAAAAGTTCGTGTGTGAATCGTATTGAAAACGCATTCAGTTCCACGTGAAAACGTAGTAGTTATATGATCAGGCCATCATCAAAATTTCTAGTCTCATTTTTATCTGTGTGTTTCTATGGATTTTTGTGTTTGAAAAATTGAAAATTTTCTGTTTTTCCTATGTAACTCCACCAACAATATTAAGAGTTTATTATTATTTATCTCAGTGACATATTTTACCTGCGAACGTGAACGTCCTTCCTCTAGAGGGCATCTTTTTGGCAAAACCAAAGTCAGTCAGTTTAAGATACCCTTTTTTATCCACCAACAAATTTTCTGGCTTTAAATCTCTAAAAATAAAAGCAAACAATTTTGATATAAAATTGTAAAAAAATTTCGGTGCCCACGTGTTTCGAAAATATACCTATTTTTGTAACTCCTCCTTTTAAGTACCTGTAAACAACTCCTTTACTGTGCAAATATTCAAACGCTTCTAATACGCACGCGGATAAAAATTTGGCATCTTTTTCTTCAAAACGTTTGTCTTTTTGTCTGTGAAGTAACGAAAACAGGTCTCCACCTACAAAAAAAAATACTACATTGTATATAGCCTCCTACCCGGATAAATGTAAATGTGACGTTATTACAAATTTTATTGTTAATTTAAGTAATCTAAATTTGAAAAGCTCGTTTCGCTAGCTGCTGTGGTTGTCGTTTGTTTTTTAATTCAAATCCTATTTCTATCCCTTACTTCCCCATCAAAAACTAATCAACTGATCCACGGATGCCATAGAATTTTTGTACCAAATTTGCAAATTGTGGTGTTACAGACAAAGAGACAGGCGTACAGACACTCAGACAGACACCTAAACAGACAGACAGACAGACAAACGCTATAAAACAAATTATTTAGTTTTTTTTAGTTTACATCCTTTTAAAATTAATTTAATAAAAATTAATCCATAAAGCATCTGCAACTTAGCCTACTAGTAATTCCAAGTAAAAAATAACTTTTTAACAGAAGCTTCTGCGAGATTTTGTGTTATAACATGAATTATTGACAGAAATTTGTGTTTTTATACACTGAGAAAACAAGGTTTAGCCAGAGCGTGGGTTGGCAATTTCGGACTGTCATAATACACATGTCTCAGTTATTCTAGCTGACCATGTGAATAGCTACAACTTATTTGGGATGGGCTGCAGTAACTTCTCGTTTTTGGTCTAAGGGGAACCAACAAAATATTTTTTCTTAAAATTTACTTGGATTTTATACTACCACAACTCCAGTCTTTTAACCTATGTCTATGGATTGTGGTAACCTATTTTTTGGTTGGAAAGACCATTGCATGTGTAAGGGATACCTTACTTTTATCCACAGTTAGTACAGCCTTTTGAAATGTATTAAATTTTTTAAGTTCTGGTAATTCAGTTTGAGGCTGCAGGAAAATGATTGGCCGAACATGAATCCACCAAATATTATACTAAAGTGCAAGACTATAGGTGAAAATTCATGCTAGGGGTATCAATGTATCACAATTATATTGATGTATTACTTGAGATTAGTTATGCTGTCTTATATATATGCTAAATAATACCTGCTATTGGGAAATCAATTTAACCGTGGCGACCTGATTTTTTTGCAAAACTTTACGTCATTGCATTTGTTTTCCATGGCAACGCGGAGAGTTTATTTATTTTTGTCCACAGTGGGACACCAGAGCTTTTTTTGCACCGGGTCAAAAATTTGGTGTATAGTTTAATTATTTTGATTTCGCATTCCGCGCTGCTAAAGACAATAAGTTTTTTTTACTTTCGCTTCCGTGTAACTCATGATGCGTTGCTGTAGCCCGAACTTGCCTTGCATCATCATTACCGCCGCTGTACGGTACCACCGCGCAAATAAACCTTTAGGTCCATGTGACTGCGTGTTTATTTTTCAGACAAAAACAATAAGTTTTTCTATTTGTGCCTCGATTTTTAATAATGTAGTACATTATTTGCCTCTTGGTGTGCTTAAAGACTCCGAAAATATGCAATGGATCAAGAAAAAATAAAAGGAAGCAAATTCTTAAGGTAAGACCTCGGGTTGACTATACATTTTTTGAATAAGTATTGTTGTCTTTATAATCTGTAATTATGCACTATACGGTTTTCTGCCATTTTTTATTTTTGATGGAAAATTCTTTATGGGGGCACCTACTAGGGTCCCTAGGGCCCCAAATCCGGCTGCGCCCGATTTTTTTTTTAAGAGAAAAAAGGGTGCCTGGAGGGGGGTTGTAATGTGTTTTTTTCATTGTTTTGGGTTGGGTTGGATTAGTTTGGGTAATTATGCAGTATACGGTTTTCTGCCATTTTTGATTTTTTTAAAAAAATTCTTTATGGGGGCACCTTCTAGGGTCCCTAGGACCCCAAATCCGTCTGCGCCGGTTGGATTTTTTTTTTGATTTTTTTTGTTTTTTTTTAATTTTTTTTCACTAAAACAAACCAAACCAACAAAGTCCAACCCAACCTAATCCAAACCAACCCAAAACAATTAAAAAAACACTTTACAACCCCCCCTGGGCACCCTTTTTTCTCATTAAAAAAAAAAAAAAAAAAAAATCGGGCGCAGGCGGATTTGGGGTCCTAGGGACCCTAGAAGGTGCCCCCATAAAGAATTTTTCAAAAAAAATCAAAAATGGCAGAAAACCGTATACTGCATAATTACCCCTTGAAATAACTACAAGTGACTAGGCAACGTTGTTAGGTACTCATTTTTAGTTTAAGGAAGTTTCTTCCTTTTAGATTCTTTTAAGGTGTATTCAGAGTTCCATAACTATAGCAAGCATATGCTGCTGTCCTCAGTTACTATGTTTATATGCACCTAAAAGCGCTTTTATATAAGGATGGTTTTAAATAAAATCGCTTTCTTCGAGGGTTATGTCCTTCATTAAATGTCAGTTTAAAGAAAAAACAAATAAAACAACATAATTAATTAATTATTTAACAACAGATTTTTTGAAATACTAGGGTTTAGTATTTTCTTTAGGTTAGAAATGCACTAAAGTGTTTATAACGACCCTAAAATGGGCCAACACTGTTCTTAACTAAAACAACCAGTTAACTCATTTTCATTTTAGTATCCTTTGGCCTATGATCAATGCCATATTGACACCAAACTGGCAGAAAATCTATGTTTTACTTGTCAATTTGGTTATAAAAATGGCAGTTACAGTAGGCTAAAGGGCACTGAGGCAGTAGGATTTAACTGACCTTTTAGTTGAGAATGGTGTTGAATGGGCTTTTGAGTGATAAACCGCTTCCAAATAAAATTGATTTAGTGCTTAAATCGGTTTTAGTGGTGTTTATATGACAACATTTTCAAACCATCCTTATATAAAAGCGCTTTAAGGGGCCTATATAAACAAAGTAAGTGTTCTGTAAGCCACAAGCGGTATGCAGTAAGAGCAGCATGCATTTGTTATTGTTTATTTTCCTTGCATCTTACCTTATACCACTTGCCTTACAGAACTCTAAATATGCCTTTATTCCTCTGCAAAACAAGTTATTTTATGTAGGTACCTATATATAATAAGTATGTTTTTCCTTTTTGAAGGGTGGACTACTCAGTTGACTACCACTAACATATGTCGAATTAGGTACCATACAAATTAATAGTCCCACAGCCCATAACTTAAACTGTTAAGACCTTGCCAGACTTTGCATAATATTTATTCTTTATGTCCACTCAGATGACATTTTGAACATATATATTCTTAAATTTGTAACTTTTTTAACAAGAAATGGACAAACATTTTGTCAAAAAAATATATTTTGTCATTAAGCCCCTCTTGATAGCATCAAAAATTTAAATTAAGCTCCTCACAGCTGATTTTTCAAGGATTTCTTTATAAGTATTTAAAACACATGGTCACATTATCTAATTTAAACATTTCCGAGAAATTCTGTTGAAAGGACCTTAACTTAAGGGCTCAGTTAAGGGTTAAATTTGGAGGGGTCTCTAAAAATACCCCTTAGAACATCTTGAAGAACACATACAAAGTCTCAACAGTGCGGTAGTCATAAATTTTCATAGGCCTGGGCTCACGGACTATAATGAAAATATTAGGTAAAGAATAAAAACATTATACAAAAAAATAGTGAGGCACATTTTGCTCACTTTGGCTCATTTACTTATTTCTATGTTTTCTCTACAGTAAAGCTAGAGAAATTCCAGTTTTTAATACCTACCTCTATGCACTTTTTAAGAGTTGAAAATAAAATTAGGACCTGAATATTTTTGTAAATTTAAGGTGTCCAAGATAAAGGACCGTGAGGTGAGGTGAGCGAAATTCCCCTCACGTTTGTTCAAGAATAAGCATACTGGCCTGAGGAAACCACCTATGTGAACAGTAGAAAAGAATATGCAATGAGGAATACAATAAGCCTTGCAATAAGCAAACTAGCTGCAGTGTCAGGGATTTCCTAAATCATGCCTTATTGTAGGAAAGAAATCTATCAAGATGGAATGACACTGCTTTTCTTGTCTTCAAGGTATATATATATATATAAAATTCAAAATTAAAATTCTTATTGTAACAATGTTAATCAGTCAGAGTATGTATGGAACTGAAAAACGGAGAAAAGTTGAGAAATTTATTCTTTGAAAAGGTCAGGAAATTTGCCAAAAAAATATACAAAAACAAGGAAAATCTGGAAGCCCATCTAGAAAAAATTGATTTAAAAATAAATTAGAGTCATGAAATTTGTCAAAATAAAATTTTGCAGCTGTTTTCTTTTATACAAAATTCTTGAAAAAATTATGATAAGTTTTTTACAAATGGTTAGGAAAAACTGGGAGAGATCAGATAAAGGTTTTCTGTACAAACTCTGTTATTGACCTTATGTACTGATGCCTTTCTCATTTAAATCCCTTACCCAAAATTATTACTTCTTGTGCAAACTCAAAAATAAATAATTCAAATAAAATCCAAAAACTTAATATTTAATATGCTTGCACACACAGAAATACTACCTATTTATTTTTCTTGGCATATATCTTATGTAAACTTGTGTTTTCTGTTAGTGAATCATTTATTGTGTAAAAATTTGAAATGTGTAGCTTCTGAAAGAGATACCTACAGGTCCAAAAATCTCTATAATTTCCTAATAAAAGATCCTTTAACTAAAACTCTAATTACCAATGTCCAATGTAGTTAAAAATGCATAAGATAAGGTTGCGGCAAAGATAGGGTTGCAGAAATACTCTCTTTTTTGGAGTTCTGTTTTGGTTGTAAGTGAACATTTATTAAAGCACTCCTTACTAGTACTAAAAAAAGCGTTGTAGCTAAATTAGACAAATGTTTACCTCTAATTTTTTTTATTTTCAGATTTTGGAATTTAGGCAACAAAACTACCAGAATGAACAATACAATTTTTATACATTTTAGTTATTCACAGAACAATAACAACTATATGGGTAGAGTACTATAGCATTTTTGTGTCATAGAAATATTTTTAGCAATTTTAATTAACTATATATAATAAAATTTTAAAAAATATGCTGAAAAATTACATTTTTACATATACATCTCATTCCAAATTCTCCGGACCCATTTCAATATGGTGGCTGATAATTAAACACAGAAGCTAAATGGAACTGTCATTGTCAGAGTCAAAAAACTGGTCTGCAGCAATTTGGAATGGAGTGTAATAAATATTTTAATGTAAAACATAATTAAATGTATTTGGTGTTTAGAATGTGACACCCTCCTATTAACACATTGCCCATGCCCACATGTGGACATTTCTGTTTTACGTCTCAGGACCACGTGCCTACCGATGGTCACAAAACAGCGGAGAATTTGAGTCCACCGGTGGGCATCTGGTCCTTGGAAGTAAAACTAAATGCACACATGGCTCAACTTGTTGAGGTGATTATGGCCACAACATTATAAACACCTATATGCAATTAAATAAATTAATTTAAAAACTTATCTCAAAAATACTTATTAATAATCATTTAAATTAAATCTAACTTAAAAAAGAAAAAAATTACATGTTATTTTTTCCTTCTTTGGAACCGCAAACTAGTAGCTGTAGTTTCAAATATCAGGCTTCACATGGTTTGGTTCTGAAATTTAAGAAAAAAACAAAAGTATAAGTGTATGAACTGAAAAAATATTTTCTTTAGAGAAAACAACAAAATTGAAGAAAGAGCTTGATAACAGATATTTTTTACTGATTTTGGGGAACTTGAATCCAGATAGTCAAGGTGGTGACCATTTTTTAAAAATAACTAATAAAAAAAATAAAACAAAATATAGGCATCTGATACATCAATTCAGGTGTTTTTGGGTTCCCGTAATCCATTTATGTGATTTAAAAATTCTTAGAAGTATCTAAGGGTTCTAGTAGCAGTTTTAAAAGTAAAAATTTTGCATGCATGGTTGACTAATTTCAGTTTTTTTAGTTGATTTTAATTGGTACAAATATACATTTTATGAATCCGATTAATGCCACTCTGATACCCTTGTAAAACTCAAAATATTTAAGATGGGATACAAACATTTTAGAAGAAACCAGATCAAATACAGACATATGATATATCAAATTGAGGGTTTTGGGATCCACTGATATCATTCTTTGGATAAAAAAAAAATCTGGAGATAATAGAAGGATCTTAGGACAAAATTTTGGGACCCAGCCCAAACTTATATTACCTCTTAACATATATACAACTTTAGAAGACTTAAAAATATCCAAATCGATATATTTCCCTAAAACTACCTCTAAATCCTCGTCTGAATCCCTATTGTAATAATTGGAACACCAAAATTAATTTTGGAAGACCCAAAAAATCCCTAAATCAATACATCACATATCTTTTACACCAATAATTTTTTATGTTGCCCTTTTAGGCTCCTTACATTACCCCTAAAAACTGTTTAACCCCCAAAATGAATTTAGTTAACCCCAGAATCTCCAAAGTTATGTCTTTCTATCAATAGTATGTTGTTTTTACCACTTTACCCCTAAAACTCACCCTTAGGCCCCTTAAATTACCCCTAAAAATTTTTTTTACACCAAAAATGAATTCAGTTGATCCAAAAATTTCTTAATCGAGGTCAAGTTTTTTTGTTATTTACGATTCTTTTTGCCCCTAGGAACCTTAATTATATTATTCCCAAAAAATGTTTATTCTAAAAAATGGAATCAGTGTTTCCAAAAACCCTGAGGTTAATGTATTATACGTGTGTACTTGATCTAGTTTCTCATAAAAATGTTGTGCTTTTAAGTCGCCGTCATCGCCATCTGGAATATTTGGGGTGTCAAAAAAAGTACATATTCCGACAAAAATGGATTTATATATAGTCCATTTTTGATGTGTTTATTTAAAAAAATGTTTACTGTTAAATCTGTTCTTAGAACCCTTAAGGTGCCTATATTATGTTTTATTTTTTGGAGTTCTCCAGGAGCCAGAGTTTCATCACTTGGATTTGTAAAAAGGGGTCTACATTTGCTACCAAAATCCGTCAAAAAACCTTTATTATCAAGCGCTCCCTTCAAACATGGAAAAAAGCCCATTGGCACCTTGACTTATGCTTGAAATAATTCAAATTCAAGTTCAACGAAAACATAACAGAGGTGTTTTTGAGTATTTGGTGAACACTTGAAAAACATTATACAATTTTAGTAGTCTAGAAATTACTTTTTAATATATTTTTTTCCATACACAGGCTTTTTGGGGGTGACTTGAGGGATATGAGTTTTTCCAGGAGAAATTATATAAAAAAAAGTGGCTCGAATGAAATCTTATTTAGAAGATCGTTTAAATTGCTTTACAAACATGCAAGATATTAAGTTTAAATTTGTCAAGGAGCGACAAATAAACAATTTCTTGCACAAAAGTCAGGAAAAAACGTTGGTTTTAAAGTTACATTTTTCATAATAAAAAAGGGAATAAACATTTCATGATTTTTTTCTGATTGTTTTCTCAAACATACCATCCAAATAAGCCTACTTTTATTCTTTAAATTTTGGTGGTCAAACTGATCCGCTGAAAAGGTTCAAACCTTTTCTTCATTCCATACCAAATTTAAAAGCAAATATCTTGAAACACCAGTCATCCTAGCTTTTTAAAATTTTGACATAATTAATAGTAAAGACGTTTAAAAGACCTTTCGCTTTTTAAATTTCAGAGATAAAAATTACCCTATGAAATTTCCAATAGAGCCAAAAAGTATCTATGAGTGTCCCCCTTCAAAATTGTTCTCTGTTTTGTTCTTTGTGTATAGTTTTTCTGTTTCGTTTTGAAAATATGCAATAA
This sequence comes from Oxystoma pomonae, assembly GCA_963921995.1. Taxonomy (NCBI): domain Eukaryota; kingdom Metazoa; phylum Arthropoda; class Insecta; order Coleoptera; family Brentidae; genus Oxystoma; species Oxystoma pomonae. The sequence continues at coordinate 121,172,083 of OY998163.1, read as the reverse complement.
ACAATAAGAGTTAAATTAATTTTTGATATCGGATCTAGACTATAATAAATTTTGTTTATTTAAGGAAGTTTTACCAAATATAATTGAAATCAGAAGCAAAAACTTACTTTGAGTTTATAGATTATTATTCTTTGTTTGGTGCTGACTCTATAGAACCATCTTGTTTTGCTATACATTTTAGTTGGCAAAATATCCACTGCTCTGTATGTTTTGGTACAAATTGTAGACTTTTTAATTTATAGATTATTATTCTTCTCTGGGTGGTGGCACTTTAGAATCTTCTTCTTTTTCATTTTAGGTAGTTGCCTAAATATCCACTGCTCCATATGTTTTGTTATTATATACAGCTCCTAAAAGAATAATAAAAATAACAAGAAATATTCTATCTCTAAATTTTGTTTCTATATTTTGCACTTTAGGCGAGGACAACCAATATTTCTTAAACATTTTCTCTTGAGTGGCACATGTTTATAAACTGTTTAAAAGATTTTTTGCATAATAATTTTTTAGTTACAGAAGCAGAGGTTTGGTTTTGTTATCTAAGTTATAAGTTAGAAACAAAAGTATCAAGCCAAAGTAAATCAAGGTTTGTAAACTGCATTTTTATTTTCCTGTGTTATATGAGTTTCAAAATCTAAGCAGCTTCACAGTGCATGATTCAACTTTCATAGAAGTGTTCACTAACCACCAGTTATGACATACAGACATAGTATTTGATCCTGTGTATTTAATTTATTTGAAAGATGAATGAGCAACTATTTATATTTTAAAGAATTTTTCCTGATTAATATTCTCCAATTTTCAAGTCACTAATCTATTTTATTCAAAAAACAAGAGAGACTAAGGGCCGGTTCCTCAAAAGCGAGTTTGTGTTAACTCAAGCAACATAACCTAGTAAAAAAAATCTTTAAAAATCAGGTTAAAATTAACTCCAGGATAACCAGGGCTTCAAGGTGAGGGTAAGTTACCTTACCTCAGGGTTAACCTAAAAAAAATATTGGCTTAAAAACAGCAAGAAAACTGGGATTTATAGCTCACGAGTTACTTTAAGTTTCTGATATTCCGCTATTGAGAAACTGGCCCTAAGAATAACTTTTTATCAGTAAAATTTTCCACAGTATTATTTAATGCTGCTCACTTAATATTAATAACGGTATTAGTGTAGTAAACAGTTTTCTTTAGATACCTATTTAGCACTTACCTGAGCCCCTAGGAAGTTCAAATTTACCAGTGATGAAACTTTTTTCATTTTTTTTAACTAAAGCGGGAACTAAACCACCCAAATCCTGAACTCAAACCAACCCAGCACTTTTTAGCAATTCCAGCGCTCATAAATTTTAACTCTTTAGGGACCCTAGTCAGTGCCTACATACAAGATTTTTTCATAAAAAAAACTGAGTAAAATACTAAAATAAAAAAAAACCATTTACTGCAGAATTACTTGCTAAAAAAACGCTACCCAACTACATATTAAAGTAACTGGGTTTAGTGTTTAAGGTTGCATTTACAAGTGCATTTATAATTGAATTTGAAACACTCCTGCTAGCTGTTGCCACTGATTTAAGGACAACAGGTTAACTTAAAAAGCATGCAGATTTAAAAATCGGCTGTTGACGCTAAACGAAATAATCATATTCTATTTTAAACAGGAGCATCAACGACTAGCAAGAGTCTCTTCAACCTCTAAATGGAGCTTTACTGACCTGTTTTGTTAATACTCAAGTATCCGTGTGTTTTTGAAACTGCTGTTGGGATCTAAAATATATCATTGGGCCTAATAAACTTGCACATAACTTATGCCGCAATAATTTAAATTTAAAAAAAAATTTAATCAAAATAAAAACAAAATTATGTGAAGTTATGGGAATGTTTCTAGGCGAATTCCTAGTAATTCCAGCGAGCCAGTAAAGTTCTCTTGGTTCTTTGATAAACTCGGGGTAATGCTCGCGCAGCGCTAGGCCATTTTCGGCGGGCGACCGCACACGCGGAGTGGTTTCATATTCGTTTTTGAAAAAATATTTTTGAAAGATAAACATAACCTCGAATGGTTTTCTGTCAGAAAACGTAAAAATACCCTTCTGTCTACTGTGGGCCTTGTTGACAAAACACCTGCAGTTGCCATGGTATCGGGGGCTTTAGGATAGTTGGGGGCTTTAGGTTAGAGGGCGCTTTGCTTATTTTGATTTCCCAATATACATAGGGAACATAATATTGATTCCAGTGCCATCTACCTACAATAGGTGACTAAATTACAATTATAAATCATGTAATTCTCGTTCTTTTAACAAGATAGTAATATTTTCAGCAAACATGCCAAAATCATGAAAAAAATATTCTTTTTGGGAATATTCATAAAAATAAATTGATTGAATTGAATATTATTATCCTATTACCAAATAAATATATCTACTAAAAACTCTTAACGAATATTGAACAAAAAATAGGTATTCCTGTCATATTCGCAATAGAATATTCCAAAAATCACTTTGAGGACATATTCCTACAACATGAATATTCCTCCAATGTTATTTGGGAAGTGTCGAGGTAATCTTTAAGCTGAATCGTGTACCTGTTTTAATTTCTTTTAGGATTCGGCCGCCTGTAGCACAACACCTCGGAACGTGAGTTCGCCGCACTGTCCGTCTGACGTAAGTGGTCGGACGATATTTTTTTTGGTTGAATCTAATCGAACCTACCCATTAGCGCTTTCTTTCACTCGAGGTGGTGTGATAAGGTATAACCCCAAAATACGTTGTTTTTTTAATTTGGCTGAAGCTTGCAAAATGACACAAGATGCCTATAAACTACTCCTTATGGAGTGGAGTGTGGTATTTGGGTTGTGGGACCCAGAGTTGGAGTCTGGTAACCTAGAGTTAAGTGATGGTAGTCGAAAGTCGAGTTCTAGTAACTCAGAATATGAGTTCTGAGGGCTTATTCTTGAATTTCGTAGGAAAGATCGCACGGGAACGATTCTCTCCCTCATATCGACCAACAATAGACTTTGAAGCGATCACGAGTTATCCGAAACCTATCCGACCGCGACCGAACCCCGAAGGAACGTTCCTACATCCGGGGGCAGGTGTATGAAAGTGTAGGAAAGTTCCTTCGATACACGGCAATCGGGTGAGCTTTGGTCGTGGTCGGATAGGTTTCGGATAACTCGTGATCGCTTCAAAGTCTATTATTGGTCGATATCAAGGAGAGGACCGTTCCCGTGCGATATTTCCTACGAAATTCAAAAATAAGCCCCCTGGGAATCCAGAGTTCAGTTGTGGTAATTCAAAGTCGAGTTTAAGCAGCACAAAATGTGGGTTCTAGTAGCCCAGGGTCTAGTTCGGGTAGCTTGGAGTTGAGTTGTGGTTATCCAAATTGTGGGTTTATGTAGCCCAGAATAAGGGTTGTAGTAGTTTTAGTTTTATGAGTTCTCCGAACCACAAAAAATAATGGCGTAAATTTAACCCCTATTCGGGGCTCATCAGAACTCAGTTGATTGGGCTGTCGTAATGCACAGGTCTGTGCTGTCCCCTATTTGCAACACGCTTCGGGCTAGGAAACCCATATTTGAGTTATGCCAACCCCAGTTTTTTCTCAGTGTAACACGAAAACCACAGATAACGCAGAAGTCATAACTTGTGTTTGATATTTTCAATACGCCTATGTTGCAAGATCTGTGAATTTTTGTCTAAATTTTAACCTGTATAAGTATATATTTATATTTCTTGAAATTTTTCTACTGAGTTGACTTACCTAGACAGGTTTCCATTAAAAAGTACACATACTTGGTATCCTTAAAAGTCCTGTACAATCTTACTATAAACGGCGATTTGCAGTTCAACTGAATGAACTTTTCGTTATATACATGTTCCTGTTGCTGCTGGTAAACGATATCAATTTTTTTTAGATATTTTAAGGCGAAAACCAATTCTTTTTTATTTTTGTGTTGAACCAACTCGACTCTTCCGAATCTTAAAATCAAACAAAGGAATTATACTATAAAAATGTTTGTAATAATCTTTTTCTACACAATTTCGCCTGCGGCATTATTTTCCTTCAAAATATTAAACTATCAAGAAAATAAGACGTTAGCTTCCTTTTGACATTTTTACCGCTACTTTTTTCCTTTCGCCCCCCGCCCCTTTTTGAGCTGTATCCACGCTTGGTTAAGTCACAAAGCTTTGAATGGAGAGTTTCGATTGATGTCCTGGTTTCTGCCGGCTCCTGTTTGACAGCGGCCCTAATTTTTGACAGACGTGTAATTCGTTCTCTCATTTTATTATTACAGGCAAAAAAGATGGATAGTACTCTTTTAAAATGACGATTTTTTTTTCAAGAGTGAATTTGATGTCTGCTCAATCAATATTAGAGCACTTTTGTTTTTGTAAAGTTATTTTCTGAGAAATACTTGAATAAATACCTAAAGTTTCAATGGATACATTTGCAGATACCTATATAAGAAATTTTTGACCTTTATATAATATAAACATTGTTTTGTCTTGATTTCCTGCATATTATGCAAGAAATACCATCTCCAAAAATGTTTTAAACAGCAGGAGAAAATTTGAACAAAAATAGTGTATACTTTTAAATTTATATTGGTATATTGCTTGAATATTATTGGAATATTCGAAACGGTCTACTTTTTTACTATTCACAGAATATTAAGAATGGATGTAATCAGAACATTACTTTTTTGCAAACAAATTAAATCAAAAAGACAGATAAACAACAGATAAATAGACAATAAACAAATTTTGCATAATGGCGTCAGTTACCATAATACTAAATTTTCTATAGTAAAATTAAAAAAACACTGTAAGAACCACAATTTTCAAGAAACTGCTCTGGTTAATACAAAAAAATTTAAAATTGAATTGTCTTTTTACGAGATTAAAATATATACATATTCACACAAAATGACAAACATAATACTAATACATAAATAATGAAAATAGAAATTTAAGTATTTGCAGAATTTAAAAAAAAAAGACATCATAAAAATTTTACTTGCTAAGAGATTCGTCCAGCTTATAATACGGATTAACCTTAAGAAAATATTTAAGTTTATTTTTAAATAATATTTATATTTAAGGAATTGTACAGCTTGCACCCAGTGTACTTTTGATAAAAAGTTGTTCTATGATGTTCAGGTAGGAGAAGATTGTTATGACGAGTGTTGTAAGTATAGTGGTTTCTTTCCTTGGAAAAATAATTTAGATTTTTTTTTAACGTATACACACACTTCCAAAATATAGAGGCTATCAACAGCAAGAATTCCAAGTTTTTTATATGAGCTTCTGCAACTTTCACGATATTGTAATTTCAGCAATGATTCTTACTGCATATTTCTGTAGAAGTAACACCCTGCCTACATCTGCACGATTACCCTAGTTGAGAATGGCATATTTTATTTGGGAATGATTTTTGGCATAGTATAAGCCAAGTAAAATGTCACGGCTACAATGCTTAGACATAAAATTAAGTCCATAATAGCGTTGTCTAAATTTTACACATACATTTTCCACATGTAGATCATATTTTAGATTATAATCCAAAATAACTCCCAACAGTTTGGTATGCTTCACAGGCAAAATCTCCTTATCAGAGTGACGAAAAATAGCAAGATTATTATGGAGATTAAAATTGCACCGTTTCGTAAAAATCGTAACAACTGTTTTTTGTAGATTTAACGACAAAAAGTTCTGGACAGACCGATTAATAGCTCTATCTATTTTACCAACCAAGCTCAAAATGTCATCAGCAATTATAATACCGTCTGTATCATCAGAAAAAGATTAATTTCATTTAAATAATCTATTAAGTCTCTGGCAAAAATATTGAAAAATAGGCGCCCCAATATAGAGCCTTTTGAAACCCCCCTTTTAGTTTCCCGCTCATTAGTTTGAACTTTAATAAATTCAGTTTGAAATCTTTAATAGAGGTAACTCTTTGTTCAAAAATATAATGTTCAGATTACATCCATTCTGAATATTCAATGAGTTCAGGATGTGTTTTGGACATTCCGAATATTCCAATAATATTCACGCAATATACCGATATTCTTGCTATGTGGGAAGCTTTTTAATGACTGTGGAAGAGGGTGGCAGGTTATATATATCCTAAAAACCTAAAAAGGTTATTAGTAAGCTCAAAATAATTTACCCTCCTACTCCTAGAGTCTTGATAATCTTCAAATCGTCCATTTTAATATCCGTATGTTCCGCTGGTGCTGTTTCTATTGCTTCGGGAAGTTTCGCTTGCACCGTTGGAATTTCTACGTCACCAAAAAGGCTTATAAAGTCACTTCTTGTCAAGGTCAGACAGTCTACGCCGGGAGCTTCCGCTATTACTGTGGCTTGTCTTGTATCTAGGATTTTAAAACCAACTCATCGTGAATGTTTTAAATAAGGCATCATTTTTTGAAGTAACATTAAAAATATAGTATTTAATAGTAGTGGTAGATTATTTTTTTCGGTCTTCAGTTGCCTCTAAATCGTTTAGAAACATAATATGTGGAAGCCCCACACTGGACATCAATGATATTTACGTAAACCAAGATATGCTTTTATAAGTTTCGCAATGAAAAATTGAAAAACGATGTACTTACCTTCTTTTTGAAGTGCAATCTCCCCGAAGTATTTGCCTTTACCCAATTGGCCAATTACACCTACTCCACTTTTATGCACTGAAACATTACCTAAAAATAAAAAAGACTTAATATAATATTTAATTATTTAATTTTGTAATGAGTTAGGTAGGTATGATTTATCTTATATTATTATAAATTTTTCAATAGTTTTAGGGTATCTTCAACTCTTACCTGCCCTAATCATGTAAAATTTGTCACCCTTATCTCCTTGTCTAATAATTTGCGTTCCACTTTGGAAAAATTCTGATTTAAGGAGATTAGCGACTTGCCTTAACACCTAAAAATAAAAACAAGAACTCTATATTTTTAATTTTGTTCATGTTTTTGGTTTCTATTTTACCTCAATATCCACAACATCTAAAGATTTGACATTTTGTAAGAATTTCAAGTTCTCGTCTTGTTCCTTGATATTGGAATAGATCCAAGCTTTCTGATAGACTTTTTGTTGCAAAACCTAAAATAAAATATTATTCATTTGCTCTATTATCTTTCATTATTATTTTTTTTTTTTTGGTTTGGCCTTATCTGCGGTCCCGCGGCTCCGACTTACACGGATGCAGATAGGCCAGGTGTTATTATTATTATTTTTTTATTTGGCATTATCTGCGGTCCCGCAGCTTCGACTTACAATGCAGATAGGACAGGTGTTCCGCATCGTGTGTTCTGAGCAGACGCAATGATCCGAGGATGACCGCTTTCTGCATAGCGCCAGCAAGGTGTTCTGCGTTGTTACGGCAGGCTGGCAAGGTCTATTAGTATTTTTTTTTGTTTTGACCTTATCTGCGGTCCCGCGGCTCCGACCTACACGGGTGCAGATAGGCCAGGTGTTCCATTCACCTTTCTACTCCCCACCAACCACGAGGTTAGTAAAAACGGTGTTCCGCATCGTGTGCTCTTAGCAGACGCAATGATCCGAGGATGATCACTTTCTGCATTGCGCCAGCAAGTTGTTCTGCCTTGTCACGGCAGGCTGGCAAGGTTTTGAGAGCTGAGAGCAGTGTTTGCCGTGCACCTCCGAGAGCTCCAATTACCAAAACCACTAGCTTCACTGTATAGCCCCGGTGTACTCGGCGAAGGTCAAAGAGAAGATGATATTAGTTTCGGCGAGTGCCGAGAACTCTATGACATACATAATTTTATCATTCTTGTCAAGAAGTACTATATCCGGCTTGTTAGCGTTTACAAGCGGGGGGTGGGGAATGCGAAGTTCCAGTATATTCTGGTTCTATCATTCTCCACTACGGACGGAATATCAGAGGGGACATATGGCAACATTGTAGTATCATCAATACCGTACGAGTGCCTTAGATGGTAATACAGCACCCGTAACGCCGCATTGTGTCGATGCATATACGCGGAGACCGCATACCGCCCACAAGCAGACAGCAAATGATATGGGGTCTCCGTCGCCCTATGACAGGCCCTACAACTTCTGTCAGGAACCTGTATACCCATCACGCGACTTTGGTGTTCCAAAGTGTTTTTGGTTTTTTGGCAAGCAACGATGCACCCCCTCAGTTTCCGACTTTAATGCACCAGACCTTAACAATGCAAAGCTTAACTTTGTGGATAAGCCAGTGTTTTCAATGGTTTTAAAGAAAACACTGTGCAATGGTTTATACATATGTAGATGCATTAAGTAGTCTACCTCTGCACTCTTTGAGGTTGTTTTAAGTCTGGAGCTCATCCGATGCCCTTTTTGCTGCTTTAAAAAGAAATGCTTCCACCCCAACCGTTTCATAGTTACGCAACATGCATTGCAGGGGATCCTCGTCTCTGATTACCTCGCACGCGGTATTTAGGACCAACCGTCTATGTAAACACTCCAAACTTAAGAGTCCACGGCCTCCCCGATAACGTGGGAAGTCAAGCCGTTGGACAGACGCCTTAGGGTGATAGCTGCGATATCGCGTCATCATCTTGCGGGTTTTCACGTCGATTTCGCGCAACTCGTTTACGTTCTACTGTATCACCCCAAAGGAGTAAGTGAATAGTGGGACTGCAAGAATATTTGTAGCAGCAACTTTTTTCTTTCCAGACAGCTTATTATTATTATTATTATTATTATTATTATTATTATTATTATTATTATTATTATCTATATATCTAGCGTATACGTTAATAATCCGCTAATCGAATATCGTACATCGATGTATCGATGTATAAAATGAAGCAACATAGCATAACACTTAGTTATATGAAGCTGCAGAGGAGAGTAATTTATTTTGCTTGCATAATTATTAAATAAAAAACAGAACTTTAATTGGCGGACTGTATATAATATGGTGATTTTTGCATACCCAAACTTTTCCATTTGTAACAGCCGTAATAGAAGCCAACCTCTTGGCATTATATAAAATTGCCAGTTCTCCGAAAACTCTGACATCGCTAAATTCACCCACTTGTTTTCCTTTGACTGTAACTCTAAAAGTTCCTTCTTTGGAAACGTACATTTCGTGTCCTTTGTCACCTAAAAACAAGTATATTATTATATGTTTAGAATAGCAAACGTTTTTTGGTCCTGAATCGTGCTTATCAATTAACCACACCACTTAGGTTTTTTACCTTGTTTTATAATTTTTTGTTTCGCAGTCACCTCAACTAAGTCCATTGCATTAATGACATCTTGTAGAGTTTTACCACTGAGTATTTTGCTAAGGAAATCATTTTTTTCTATTGCTTTTTTTATTTGTTCTTCGTCTCTAAAACAATAACACATTACAATAACATTATATATTATAATAACGATACTTGTAATATTTTCTTCTTCAATAATTTGTAATGATGAACCGACATTTTGTATGGAATTCAGTAATAAACGTTTTTATTTTGATACTTTGATTTTTGATCCATCAAAATTCCATCAACATTTTTTAGAAAAAATCTCCCATCTGCCTGAGGTCCTTGTACAGTGAAACGTAAATGGGGTCTAATTTTTGAATATCGAGTGCTTTTTATATCATCAGGATTATACAACTTCGACTGTGCTTAAGCTACAACTTCAAAATTTTTTGGAATGACAAATCTTATAAAATAAATCAGAAAGAACTTTGCTTTGTATGTAACCTAAGGGTACCCAAAACGCTATTTTCTGTCCTTTTTGAGTGCCCATTGTATCGTAGTCTTAGGCCCAATTTTATTTATAAATAACTAACTATCATAAATATTCCTAAACTTGTTTTTCTGTTTAAAGTTTATTAAATTTACTGTTAGATGGTAGCTAGTTACTATTTAGATTTAGACCGTTTTCTCTCTGTGTCAGCAGAGTATGTTATAAAAATGTATATAACCTTTAGAAACAATAAAGTAAATTGAATTGAATTGATTAAATTGAATATCGAGAGAGGCATTAATTACCAGACATGCAATGCAAATAAAACGCAAGTCAGAAGATCACAGTTTAAAAATCCAACTCAAGTTTCCAGGTACAATTAATTACTAAAGTATTACACCTTGTAACTAAAGAATAAATTTTAAAAAAATATAAGCAAAACCAAAATTTCCTTATACAGTGCCCATTTTTTCCAACCGGGCGGCGATATTACTTATGAGTGAAGTGACTATATATCATTGGTAAAATAGCTATTATTTACATGTTAGGAACTTAAATAAATTTTGAGTAGGTTTTTACTTAAAATGAACTTTGGATTGTATTCTGAATTTAATTCATTTTTTATCAATAATAATTTCTACTAGTCTTTTTGGTGCAAATTAGAAAGATTTAGATATGTAACCAAAATACCTTGTTACATCAAATTAATCACGACCTGTCACAAATCCTTAATCTAATCGCTTTTGATTTAGTACCACTTTTAAACAAAATACGTCAAAATGAATAAACATTAAATTAAAAAACTGAATTAAATCAAAATTTTTAACAAGTTGTGAAGTAAAATAGCTAACTAGCACAAAACAAACACAAATTTTATTATTATTGCTTTGTTAAAGGCAAAGACGTTTCAGGATTGTTTTAACATTCCAAAGTCTCCATTCCATAGGTGGGAAATGCTAAAATATTCGGTTTTATTTAGGACGGCCTTCTTTAAACATTTTTTTTAGCCAAATGTGAATATTTATTTATGGTATTTAAATATCCTACTATATACACTTACTCTGAACTTTTTGGATAGACAGGCAAGTCTTCCCGAGTTGTTATGTCATCATCCAAAATAGGGGCACTACCTGGTATACCAGAACGCCTTTTTCTTACCACTCTATCATCTTCAATAGAGGGTCTATCTTCCGAGCCACTACCTATTTAAAATAATTTAATTAAATCAATTCAGTTCGAATTAAAAAAAGAATATTTCCGCTCGTTTAAAATTAAGACCTACCGGAATTAGTTCTAGATTGTGTAGTATCGGGAGGATCTGCATAGGAGGATCTTGCAGATAGACTGCCTGGTGTAGATGGTACTGATAACAAAGAATCAGTGCGTACAGTTGTTAATTTAACGTCTATTGATAAATCTGGATTCGATTGTATCGTTCTGGGCTCTGGGGGTGGTTCTTCTAATTTACGTTGGGACGTCTGCGCCTAAAATTATTTGACAAGAATAAAATTATTAGGGACTTATCGCTACATAAAATTGACAAAGCCTGCCAATTTACCCATCGGTTATGAAATTACTGGAACAGATCTCCGCATGTTTCAGGAAAGTTTCACTTAAATTTTCACATTTAAGTGTTTTTATCGAACTATAAGGAAGACAACACCGTTACTTTTATTAAGGTCGTAGTAACAATCTGGGGAATTGTTTTTAGCAACACTGTACAGAAAATCAATTCAACTATGTCGACCTGATTTTTTGCAAAATTTTACGCCATGGCAACGCGGAGACTTTATTTATGTTTATCCACAGTGGAACACCAGAGATTTTTTAGCACCGGGTCAAAAATTTAGGGTTAGGTTACTTATTTACACTTTTAGCGTTCTGCGCTGCTAAAAAAACCAAGTAAAATACTAAAATAAAAGAAAACCATTTATTGCCGAACTACCTGCTAAAAAAGCGCTACCCAACTACGTATTAAAGTAACTGAGTGTAATGTTTAAGGTTGCATTTACAGGTGCATTTACAATTGAATTGGAAACACTCCCGCTGGCTGATACCGACAACAGGTTAACTTAAAAGCATGCATATTTAAAAATCGGCTACTGGCGCTAGACGAAATAATCGTATTCTATTTTAGACAGGAGCGTCAACGACTACAAAAGAGTCTTTACTGACCTGTTTTGATAGTACTCAAGTATCCGTGTTTTTGAAACAGGTTCGAAAATCTATCCTTTGCACACCAAGTCACTAGTACACTTGCACATAACTATGCCGCAATAATTTAATTTAAAAAAAATGGCTGATTCAAAATAAAAACAAAATTATGTGGGGTCATGGGCACCGAATGTTTCTATGCGAATTCCTAGTAATCGCAGCGAGCCAGTAAAGTTCTCTTGGTTCTTTTATAGACTCGGTGTAATGCCCGCGCAGCGCTAGGCCTTTTTCGGCGGGCGACCGCACACGCGGAGTGGTTTCTTATTTTTTTAGAACAATGTTTTTGAAAACACACTTTTGAAAGATAAACATAACCTCGAATGGTTTTCTGTCAGAAAACGTAAAAAGCCTCTTCTGTCCCACTGCGGCCCGATTTAAAGTTTGTTGACAAAACTGCAGTTACCATGGAATCGTATAAATTCTGCGATCTATCGGCCAACACTTGAAATGCGTGTGTCTCCCAAATTCAATGAAGTGTGATTGATTGATCGGTATTCTTTTCCGGAGTGCACAGGCTTTTAGAAAAAAGGAATCTTAGTTTTTATTTTCGCTAAAGCAAGGAAATATAAAAAGAAAAAATGTAATCCAGAGGAAATTGTGAGTATTTCTCTATCTTTTTTTGTAAATCGGGTTTGTTCTAAACCGCTATTATTTTGAGGCTTTTTGGATAGATGACACCACCAGAGCTTTTATTTTGAAGAAAAAATAATTAAGAAAAATCCTTCAGATATTTTTGTTAAACATTATTAAATGTTGGGTTAAATGATCAACCCTGCAAAATTTCAGCTAATTCTTGATGGTTAGTTTTCCCTGTGCACTGTGGCAAAAGATTAAAAACAAGGCGTTGCCAGTTGTACTTTTTTTTACTTAAAATCTGGGGAGACACTATAGCCTTAAGACTGATTACTCTGACAAAATTGAAGTTAGACTACAGAGTACCGAATGGTGATCCGTGGTTAGACCGCGCTCTTCCTGAGCCGCGTTCGAGCTAGAGCAGTCACGCCCTCTTTGGGCGAGAACACAACCCCCTCCAATGAAGTAGGTCTTCTACATAATAATTAAATTTAAATAAAAACCAGAATTTCTTGCATTTTCGTAATTTCCTTTGCACCAATAACCTTTTCTAACTATTTTATAAACAAAATTACCGACAATTAATAAGAAAAAACATTATTTTGATTCCAGTCATAAACACTGTACGTCTGAGACATGAAGGAGACGTCCGTCTTTGATCAATCTTTAATGGCGTGCGCAAAAATATGTGCCACAGTTACTTCCGCCTGTTCCTCGCAACTGCCCCTCCCTAATTTTTGTAGCTTTATAATACCGGTTTTAAACTGTGGTTTAAAGATCGCGAATATTCGATCCTTTCCGTACGGCCTTTTCTATAAAGCTCAGACTCCCGTCACAGTCAATGTCGTGTCGCTCATGTTCCTATCTTTCTTTTATATGGCAAGTCACCAAAGCCTTATCAAAATTTTAGAAGGACGCAGTGTACCGTTTTAAGGCTAGTTGCACCTAAGCTCGAACGCAGTTTTGGTTGCCGAGGCTATCCGAAACCTACGTTCGAGCTAGCCGCCCGGAGCTTTTTTAGGCGCGGTGCTGTCAATTCTCTCTCCGACCGATAACTAGTTCTCACAATTCTTCGACTTATAATCTTGCTAAATATCTTTTACTAATGATCCATTCTTTTCATTATTATTATTATTATTAAATGCTTTTATTGTCGCTTTATATACATATTAGGCCTTAATACTTACTTACTTTTTACCTTTTATTGACCGCAGCTACTATGGCTATTTGGTCAGAATTTGCCATCCGGCAATATTTTTAGACTGATACTGAATGTATACCCCGCTACCCCACTCACCAGACCGGTCTGATGAGCACCCCCCAGAAAGGCAGTTTTCTTTTCCTGGAAGGATTTAATTTAGCCTAAACCACTTTGTCGGGGCTAAGGATCTTTAACGTGCTCCACTATCAATATCTGGATCACACGGGACCGTCCTCTTAACGTCCTCTCCGAGGGACGGTATGGAATCGAATTAGCCTGCCTTCTAGCTAACTCGGCCTACTCCGCTTCATACTGCGTTTTACCTTAATCTTACAAAATTCTGTAATTTTATAAGAAAAAGTCCAAGTAGACTACCTGGTGTACGACCCGGGGCTTGAACCCGGCATCTCCTGCTTGAAAGTCGAGGCGTTAACCCCGACACCAAGCAGGCAGGTTGGCCTTAATACTAATTACAGTACGTCAATAGATATAAATAATAAACAGATTAATGTATTTTCGGGCGACAAAAGGCAAAGTTCGCACTCCTTATTTAGAAATAAGGAGCAGCGCTCTTCCACTCAACCTTACTTTTAAGTTAGAAAAATTGTTATTTTAAGGAAAGTCATCATAATTCGCCAAAATTCAAAGTAATTCGTGAACCTCCTTTAGAGAAATGAACACGACCAGTTTGCTATAGTACGAGATCTGGCTTTTTTGACCGATCGCGTAACCACTCAAAATATTTAAAAAGTTGAAGATTAGTACTCAATGGAAATGTCAAAAAAAAATTGTTTTTGACCCTTTTTTTGTTTTTTTTGCGTAACCAAAAACTACTTTTATTAGGACTTGAATTAGACTTACACGATGCCAAAAATGCAATTATGCCATCGCTCGTAACCACTTAATTAAGGTGTCAAATTAAAGGTATTGATCTCCTCAATACAAATATCAAAATTTGGCCGGTAGTCCCGGCACCAATGATTTTGTACTCAAAACTCGCGGGCCCTTAACTATAGAGGCCAGTTAGTTATTGCTATATATCTTCGAGAAAAAGATTAGTAGACACAATTTTTTTTATAAGGATGTTAGGAATAACAACAGAAGCAATCTACCCATCAATGCTATAATGGACTTGTTGAAATGCTGTCTGCAAAATTCTTATTTCCAGGAGAAGATATTTTCGATATGTTCTAGCCATGGGATCTCCACTTTCGCCGGTAGTGGCCAATATTTTTATGGAATCCTTTGAAGAAGAAGCTCTGCAAACATTATGTCAGAACCCCAAACTATGGCTAAGATACATGGATGACATATTCATCATCTGGAAAAAGGACCACAACAATTCTTCAATCATGACAACAGCATAAGAAACTGCATCAAATTTACTCTTAGAAAAAGAAGAAAGTTGTCAGCTCCCTTTTCTCGATGTTTTAGTCACCAAAAACTTCCGTATATTGCAAACCAACTCATACTGGACAATACCTTTTAATTTCAAATCAAACCACTCCACATCGACCAAACTGGGAATTACAAAATCTCTCATAGATCGAGTCACCTAAATCTGCAATACAGAAGGATCTTTAAATCAAGAAAAGTCAACAATTCGATCCGATCCGAGAAGGAATAGTTTCCCCAACTACATGATCAATAAAACTCTTCAGACCACAGCAACACCAAAGCCTACAGACGTACACTATCGGCATCATAAAAGTGGTACGTGATAAACATAGGTATTTTTTAAAATTGTATGGGTAACTACCGGATTATATTTTGTGACAGACTTGTCCTAAAATGTCAAAACAGTGACGTCAAAGATTGTTTTCAAAAATAATTTTTATATTAGAATAATACGCTAACGCATAAAATAACTATACCAAAAATTTTAAAAAAACAACTCTATTGAAAATTATAAAGCAATAGAAACATATCAATTTTAAAATCTAGTCATTGCGCCATTCACCTCAATTATACCATTTAACCTTCTTGGTAGAGAATCACCCAAAATTTCAAAGAGATTTTCATTTTCACCAATCACTTCTTCATAAGCATTTACTATTAACTGGACCAAGTGATGTTGATTTTCCGGCAATATATTAAATCTTTCCAGCTTTTTTTAAATTAAACCCGATATTTTCCATAGGATTGGTGTCTGGGGTTTTCACAGACCGAGGCAGAACTTCAATATTTTGCTTCCGAAACCAAGTTTGGTAAATTCTGGCCATGTGCGCAGGGCAGTTGTCTTGTTGAAAAATAAACTGGTCTTGGTAAAGTTCTGTGATGGCTGGAAGCATGGTGTTCTCCAAAATGTCCACGTAAACCTTTGCTGTGAGTCTTCCATTGATTCGAAATAGTGCTCTATTTCGATGACCTCTATCAGAAATCCAACCCCACATACATCCGAATTTGTTTTCTGTCACTAAAACTAAAACTCTAGTTCCTTTTGAGAGTAATTAAGGGCAAATGAAGAGGCCTAATTGCCAGGCCCATGAGCCGCCCCCATACTACTACTACTACTAAGGTCAAAAAGTAACCTGGCGTGTTTTTTTTTTTCATTCGTAAGTTTAATTTTTTTAGCAGCTACACGACATCTTAAATTACATCCTTTCCTTACGCGATTTCGTGCCACTCTTACATATCCTGAAAATTGGCTTGATCTCTTTACCTGGGCAACAGATGCAAAAGGGTTTTCTTCCATAAAAGCGATAAGGTCATAATCTTGTTCATCAGCTGAAACTTTTAATAAATCAGTCCTTTGTTTTCTCTCTATTGTCTGATCTTCCCATCGTTCTTTAATTTTTATAATCGTGGTTTTACTGCGTCCATAATGTCTAGTCACGTTGACCATCCTAGTTGTAGTTTTGCCAGGAGTTGGGCTTTATCAAATAAAGAAATTTCTAGAGGCACTTTTTTATTTATTTGTTAGACTGAAATACAGAATGACATACTTTAACAGTTTAAGAAAAATACAATAATGGGTGACTTTGTTTGTAAAAATAGACCAAGGTATTACAACAAAAAGTATTGTGTACCACTTTTATCATGCCGATAGTGTACACTTTCGCCCACATAAAATGCGTACGCCGATTTTATATAGTGTATTATGAGCCTCGCAACTCAGTAACATTTTAGGTATTTCAAATTGACAACAAATATCACCCTCAGGTTTTGTTGTTGTCATACGCTTATATTTAAAAATGTCCCAGCTAAACTAATTCGAAAAACCCCAAATTTAGGCAAAATTAGACTGTGGTTGGTCGGTTCGAAGAGTAACGGCCCTTTATGGACGAAACAAGGCTACAATTGTAAGAATAAGAAGAAAGTATCAAGAAGAAGGAACTGTTTGACGAAGGCGAGGCACTGGCTCGGCCCAAGTCAGTACGCCTCAGCATGATCCGCAACTGATCTACTTTCTTGAAGACCATCCATTTGCGATGGCCCCAGAGGCGAAAATAGAGGCACATTTTCCTGAATCTATAAGAACAACACGTAGACGCATAAGCCGTTCTTGGCTTAGATGTCGCGTTACTGCAAGAAAATCTTACTTAGTGCGGAAAACAAGCAAGCCAAGTTAATTTTTGCACTAAACCATTCACTACAAGAAGAAGAATTTTGACAACAGATGGTCTTCACGGATGAAAAAATATTTCAGTCCCACAATGACAGCAAACAAATTTTGGTGTATCGCCTGCCACGAACGCGCTTTCTCGAAAAATATATTACTGAAAACTAAAACCGGGCTGGAAGATTTTCCGTGAATGTGTGGAGTTGGATATCGGCGATAGGACATGGGGCTCTTTTTAGAATCCATAAAACATATTTACCGCTGAGGTTTATGTTGATATGAAGAGAAATGTTATGCTTCCAGTAGCAACCATTATTCATCCAGAAGGTTTTCTGTATCAACAGGATAACTACTGTCCTATAGATACTGCACGAATTTCTATACAGTGGTTCCAGCAAAACAACATCGAGGTTTTTGACACAGCCGGCAAAAACTCCTAACTAAAAAAGTTAACACGAATGAATATTGTTCCCAGAAATTGCAACCACCTAATTTATTTTAAAATTTAGCAGATTCCATGCCACGAATACTGGAAAACATTATCAAGGCCGACGGGGTAGCAATGACACGCTACTGAAACGTTTTCTTGGTTGTTTTCTTAATAACTTCTTTTTGATTTTGAACATTTTTGGTTGTCTGCATAGACTTAGATTACTCAAATTTACCGATCCTGCAGAGGTGCGCTGACTATCATTAAGTTATTGCTTTCCTTTCACCAGACAATTCCTTCTTCATAATACTTTTTTCTTATTCGCACAATTGTGGCCTTGTTTCATCCATAATGAGCTTTAAGAATAAGTTTTTATAATAAAATGTTGAATAATTTAAGAAAATTGTTTTATTCACTAGTATATTATTCTTAGTCTTATAGTAAAGTGTGGCCAGTCTCCTTATTTTTGTGTTTACGTCAAAGGTATCTCAGAAAAGATAAGAAGAATAGGCAACCAATAAGATATTCGGATTGTCTTCAAAACACCAAGAACTGCATCTTTCAGGCACCATGCGAGTGTAGATATCTACAACGGAGAAACCAGCTGACCTAGTAAAGTTCAACTTACCGAACACAAACGCAAAACTCGACAAGAGGACACAACTGGATCGAAAAAAGCTCAACATTGCTTGGAAAATCAACATCATGTGGAACGGAAAGAGGCAAACATCGTCACAAGGCGTAAAACTTATTCAAGCGAAAATTCAAAGAAACAGCATTCATCCTGAGGAACCAGAATGTATTTTCTCAAACAAGCGTCACCATCAAGGATATTTGGAAACCCTAACTTTTCGGAGGTAACAGATTTTGTGAAAGGGCAGCACCAACCAACTGTAAACTTCATAGTTCACTGAATATAGGTTAGTTTTCGAAACGTTGTGAAAAAGTAAAAATAAAGTTCGAAACTCTAATTTACTCTCAAGTTCAACATTGTCTACAACAACTATCAAAATAGTGTCGACTTTAATTATGTCAACTTTATAGATAAACAAAAACAAAAGTTAACAAGATGGACGATAGAAGGCGATGTGACTCTAGAGACGGCGCGCGGCGGGCCAACACCTGCTTAACTAAAAAGCCAGTTAACTCTTTTTTCGATTTAATATCCCTTAGTCTACTATAGCGGTCATGTTGACACCCAACTGACAAAAAATCCATGCTTTACCTGTCAATTGGCTTTGGCTAAAGGGCACTGAAGAGATAAGAGTTAACTGGCTTTTTAGTTGAGAACGGTGTTGGGCGGGCGTACGTGCATGACACATCAAGATAGATGTGGGTGGCCATCTTGGATTATAAACCTTAAAAACTCAAGAGCTTGACAATGGGCCGCAGCATGTAGCTCTAGAGTTGGAGTTGCAAATATTCGACTGTCTAGTTAACAGCAGTTCAGAGGCTATACACGTGTTGGGTAGCGACCATCTTGAATTATTTTAGTAACCTTAAAAACTCAAGAGGTGGACAATGGGTTACAGCATGTGGCTCTAGCATTGATGGTGTGCGATACGCAATATAGTATACCTAGAGCTTATGAGTGAGTTTCTATAACGACCAAACAGATATTACAGTGGGTGGTGGTCATCTTGAATTAGCCTGTTCAGATTTACCACTAATTAGGGCGTGGCACCTGACGGCATATATAAAAGGATCCTGGGATTAGATCCTTATCAGTAAAATGTTCCCACGGTCTTCAAAATGTTCCCACGGTCTTCAAAATTTGCCCACGACCAAGTGCCTCCATATCTACTACCCATATATTAACAAAAAAGTGTATTTTATCCAGGGGATCGAACCGACGATATACAGCACAGGAGATCGTCGAACAAGACCACACGGTCATAAAGAGGTCATTAGTCCACACAAATTTAAACTTGAATATCTCTTTTTAAGGATTCAAAAAATGGAATATTATACAGTGTGTCCAATTAAAAAAAAAAATATAAGTTTGTGCCATATTTTCTTTGAAACCGCTTTTTTACGTAAAATGATCCTATATAAGTTTTTTCTGAAAAGAAATATATAGTTCTCTCAAAAAAAATCCATTATTCCTGACTTTTGGGATGCACTCTATAACATATATATCTCAGTTTAATCGTTCTAAAACATAAAAAAATTGATTTAAACTTAACGAAAAAGGCCACTGCGTTTTAATTAAAAAAGAAACATTTTAAATTCCTCTTGTCATGGAATTGAAATTAATTTTTCATAACCTAAAAACTTCATCGAAAGTGACTTTGCTATAACCTTGTCGCGACTCTGTTTTTCACTGTTATCTGTCACATAAAGGGACTCTTAGAACTTGTAGAACCATTAAAATAGATTTATGGAATAAATATCATTTGTTTAACACATATAACTAGGAAATACTATAACGGCCCTGCTCTTGCATTTTCCGAAAGAAAAGTCGTACCAATAATAGGGATATTTTGGAACGCTTATTCGACACTTCGTAGTGGTTGTGGTAATTACTGCGCCTGCGAAATAGCTAAACGTCATTCCGTTGTGGTAATTAACCACTACCACTGCCGTAAGCTACGAATCCATTTCGTTGTGGTTGTGGTTAATTTTCTGGTTAGTTTTAGAGAATTTTGGCGTAAATAATTTTAAAAATAATAAAATATTATCAGGTTGCAACATATAAAATACTTATTTTTTAAAATTAAGCCAAATTTTTTATTTTTTCTTATCTCTAAATTTTTTTACAAGTGACAGTTTTTAATGTGTCCCAAAAACTCTGATAAAATCGATGAGTGGTAGTGGTAGTGGTTGTTATATACTACCACAGCGGCTGTCAAAGTTGTCAAAATTTTAAGCGTTCCAAAATATCCCTAATAACTCTCGCAATCAAGTTAGCCTGGAAAAGATGCAGAGCTAAATACTCTTCTGGGGTTGAATTCTTGAAGTTCACTTCTGTGAAGTGAACGCTCTCCGGTAAAGAAAATCAAAATAGCTAAAAATAAATTGAATAAATGTCTCATCGTTATGAAGTTGCTCATCTGCCGCGGGTCAAGCGATCAAGTTTGCACGGTTTTTGGGTAAATGAGATCGGTAAACGCTGGTTCAAGAATAATACAATTATAATTCGTGTATTCATATACATTCACTGGTCAAGAATCCGGGGGTACGTTCAGTTAAAGCGTCGGGCGTCGTCAGGCGCGCTCTAAAGCATTCAGATCAAACACTGGGTGTAATTTACCCGCGTTCAGATTTGATGAAAATATCGTCCGGCAATTCGCCTCTTACGCCCTTCTCAAGGAGGTGGTTTAAAATCGCTCAACTTGCTCAGTAGGTTTATAAACAGTTAAACCTAAACAAAATCAACCTTTTGAATTATTTTTCCTTTTGAAAATTTTGTTTTAGACCGAAAAGACGCAAATTCATAGAACTGGAGAAGAGGCAGACAAATTTTGGTTTAAAACCCAGCGATAATTTTTGTTTTGGTATATTGTTTACCTTTGGTGAGCGAAAATAATGGAAGCAGAAATTGTGGCATTTTTAATAAATATTCAAACTATTCAAATCACATATACAACGCAACGCACCGAAAAAAAATTTGCTAACACTAAATTAATTTTTGAGGTATTGCTCGTTTATCCAGTTCATTCACATTAATCCAAGACGTCTCGCCCGAAGTTTTAAAATAAACGTGCCCCCGCTGCTCCTGAGCGAGAGTAGAGTGGGTCAGTCATGCACAGCAGGGTCTGAATTCTTGAGCAGGGAACGACATAGATTTGTGTCGAATGATCCCACGTCGAACGCAGTTCGTATTCTTGAGCGGTGATCGCTCATTCCATTCTATCAAAAATTTGGTGTTCGCGCTCCCCGAATCCAAAGCCGGGGATCGATCCCATTTCTCAGACACGCATGCGCGTAAATTCTATCATTTTAGAGGTTCCAAGAAAAATCATGTGTTTTTGAGGGATGGGATCATTCCCCGGGATTGATCCCTTCTCTTGAGTGATCGTTCCTTTTACTGAAATTCAAGAATTAGGCCGCCTTTCGCGCCCAGTTCCAACTCTGATTTTTCAATTAGTTTCTATGATTTTAAAAGTTATTATTGTTACACATTTTGCTAAACTATGAGATATTATAGTTATATGGTTAAACATTTTCAATATAAAAGGATAAAAAATACTTACTAAATGAGTCTCTGATAAAGATTTATTCTTCAGTATTCCGGTTGGCTGTGTAGGCTCTATGGTAACCTTATCTTTAAATATAGTTACAGAAGTATTGTTATATCTCAGATCCACTGAATCTTGTAAATCTCGGGAACTATTAAAAAACTTAAGAATAAAAACTCCAAACTTTTACTTACAAGTACGTATAGAATAAAATATTAAGGTACAGTTAGACTGTGGTAGTGTAGTCGTCGTTGCATGGCAGCTGTAATGATTTTTTTTCCATAGATAATGCAGAACAGGATATTCTACAGATAAATAGTTAACAATATTTTTTGGTACACACTTTTTAATATAATTTACCTTGTTTAATGTTTTAAACAAATATTGGTGATAATAGACGCTTTTGCAAAATTTTTGAACATGTTAAAAGATCCACCTTACATATTTCTTTTGTATTAACCGAGAAAGTTCCGTTTTTTCTTAACATAAGTTCAAAAATGCTTTAGTTTTAAAATTAGGGTTGATTGGGTACCAGAGATGGACAAAATAAAACTTGGGGAAGAACAAAATGTGGTAATTTTGCATTTGCATACATACATACAGTCAATAGTGTGTTCAGTGGTATTAGCGATAAATTAACAAGGTACTATACTAGTTATATCTGATCCGCTGATTAATCATTCTGGTTTATTATAATTGCGAAGAAATTAGAGCCTCTTTTCTAAGTGATAAAAAGCGCTCACTTTTAGCATTACTTCGCTTGCATGGACAAACTATATCAAATAATTTACCTTTAGAAAAGTTATAGTACCGTATTATCAGCCGTGCACTTTGAACAAATGAAGAAGGTATTATATTTATCCCCTGACCAACAGATGTTTAATAATATTAATGTTACCTACCTTCAATACGCAGTGGTAATACATTAAACCCCCCCCCCATCTTTTTACGTTAAACTATTAATTTTCCAAAATTTATTGGTACATTTATTGGTAAATCTGTAATTTCTGTACATTGAATATTTTTTTAACCAAAGAATACCTATAAATACCTATAGCCTTATATAGTCAATAGATATACTGCAATACCTACAGCTATCAAGTACAGGTGACCAAACTTTTTATCTCTAAATTATAAATAAGGCGGTAAATTATAAATAAGGCGTTCGTGTTATTTTTATTACCCATAAACAAAAACTTAGTAGGTACCGGCTATGTAGTTATCTAGAACTCTAATTTTAGCCATCCACTATAGTATAGGCAAAAAAAAGACCTAAATATAAAATTTTTGGATGGTGTCTGTCTGTCTGTTTGGGAGACAATTAGGCAAAATCCACTTAACCGAAATTTTATGAAATTTGGAAAAATCGCCACTTATCCTCCTGACTATAATTAGTTGTTTATCTATACATGTAATAAATCCCTAAAAGGACCATTTCTGTACATTGAATTGTACATTGACTACCAAACGAGATACCAAAAATGCAATTTTTACAATTTTTGTCTGTATGTATGTCTGTTTGTTTCAGCATCACGCATAGACGGCCCAGCCGATTTTAATGTGACTTTCACTATTGTATTCCTTGTGTTCCTAGGCAACACATAGGCATTTATGTCGTCAAAATCGGTTTACGGAAAGTAAAGTTATGGCATTTAAAAGAATAAAAGCGGGAAAAATGGGAAAAACCGCAGGCAAAGCGGCGCAGCGGCGTCTAGTGTGTAATAAAAGTAATATGTCTAGTGGGTAATATAAGTAACATTTGAGGGAAAATGTTCTTTAAAAAAGTTACTTTTAAACAAATTACTAGTTTGACGTAGAAAAGGTAGGTAGGTACTATTATTAACTATTAACTTCGGCTGGTCAGGGGATAGGGAAATAAGTAAATATAATACTTTGTTAATTTATTGAAAATATCGACTGTCTGCAGTTCCACGAAATCACTACGATGCTTAAAGTTGGTGTACTCATGCCATCTCTTTCATACGCGCCCGAAAATATCTACTCTCTCTGTGTGAGTTTTTTTCATTACAATCACCGTGCACCCCTGATAATACGGTACTATAACTTTTCTAAAGATTATTGCTAAAGCAATATATAAGATTAAAAAGGAAAATTATTTGACATAATTTGTCCCTGCAAGCGAAGTAATGCTGAAAGTAAGCGCCTTTTGTCACTTAGAAAAAAGGCTCTAATTTCTTCGCAACTATGATAAACTAGAATGATTAACCAGCGAATCAGATATAACTATTATAGTACCTTGTTAATTTATCGCTAATACCACTGAACACACTATTGACTGTATGTATGTATGCAAATACAAAATTTTTATTTTGTCCATCTTTGGTACCCAATCAACCGTAATTTTAAAACTAAAACATTTTTGAACTTATATTAAGAAAAAACGGAACTTTCTTGGTTAATACAAAAGAAATATGTAAGGTGGATCTTTTAACATGTTCAAAAAATTTTGCAAGAGTAAAAAAGGTAAATTATATTAAAAAGCGTGTACCAAAAAATATTGTTAACTATTTATCTGTAAAATATCTTGTCCTGCATTATCTATGGAAAAAAATTCACTACAGCTGCAATGCAACGACGACTACACTACCACAGTCTAACTGCACTTTTACAGATTTTTTATGACTTATCAAAAAGTTTAAGTCTATGTTTTGCTGTTACAAAGAGGGTAAAGCAAATTTCCTAGATGTCTTTTATTTTTAATTGTAAATCGAAGAAGACAAAAAAGTGTTGATAAAAAATTTTACAACTTTAAATAGAAAACAATTGACCAAAGAATCAGATTCTTATTGCCAATGGCACCAACGTTAAGTCTGGGTTTTCAGTCTTACTTCTCTCTCTTATTGCGTGCTTCTGACAGATTAAAAAACACAAAATTAACGTTGGTGAAATTGGCATTTAGTACCCTCCACGATACACGTAACACGGTATGCTATTATTTACGCCAAATTTCCTCGCCTTCCACGCAGGGTATCCTGATGTTAACATTCGAAGCTTTATTAGCGTGCTCGATTGAGAGAATGAGTTCACTGCGTTGATATATTTGTCCTATGTTTTATTTGAAACCGTAAAGGGACAGAAATATTCCCGATGCTCTTGCCCACTCAAATGAATAAGATTTGATTGAGAGACTGCCTTGTACGATGTTCTACGATACCAACACACAACTTGTGCAGGTACCACGTTCTTGAAAGTTTGAAAGTTTGAGACAATGATGTGTTATAGTTTTTGCAGTAGTTTGCACCTGAAGACGATCAGAGATTGTACTGATCGAAACGTTGTGTATAAGTCCGAAACACAGAGTTAATTTCTACCACTTTCTTGTTTGATAACGATTATTTCATGGTCTCAATTGTAATATATTGCATATTATATTACTCCAGAAATTCCGTACTCGGCTACTTAGTTGCCTTGTCCGCAAACATCTAGACTTGTACTTTCCCGGCCTTGTAACGTAAATTAAACTATTACAATAAAGTGCGCTATTTTTGGATGTAAAAATTATGACAGACTTACAAAAAACATTAAATACTTCAGATTACCAAGGGAAAAAAATTTCGAAATGAAATGGATAATTGCCTGCTAAATGAACGACAAAATAAAGTCACAAAATTGTAAGGTTTTATTATTTATTTTAACACTTATGTTTTAGTAAAAAAAAAA
The DNA here is from genome assembly GCA_963921995.1 of Oxystoma pomonae. Taxonomy (NCBI): domain Eukaryota; kingdom Metazoa; phylum Arthropoda; class Insecta; order Coleoptera; family Brentidae; genus Oxystoma; species Oxystoma pomonae. The sequence goes on along the minus strand of OY998163.1, from coordinate 121,146,543 downwards.
CAAAATTATGATTGTTTTCCACAAAACCAAAACTACAATGTTTGTTTATCGTCTCCTGATGATGCTAACGTTGTTAGCGAAACGCGCGTCGAGTGCAAAAAAGTGTAGTTTTGGTTTTGTGTAAAACAATCATAATTTTGTTTTAGTGCAACCAAAGGTTCCAAATTCCCAACATAGCTATATACGTATTTAGGCTATGGTTATAAGTTACATTAAGGAAAATTAATACCATTTCCATGCACATGTGTTGGTATCGGGGAGGACAGCCACGTCACACCGAGATGCGCATTGTCATACCGCGTTAAGTGTATCGTGGTACCCTCGACCTATTCGATGTAGCTTGGTCGACACCATGCGTATTCGAACGCGATTTTGCCTCTCATTCTACACGGTATAGAAAGAGACAGACGTAATATGATCCAATACAATAAACTTGTGAAATTCTAAACATGATATGGGTCATTTCAAATGAAATCAACCAAAGGTTTGGCACACCATCTCCCCAATTTCGATAGGTTTTGGTACATTTATTCTACCCATAAAGGGATTGAAAAATCACAAATTTTTTTTTTAAAACAGCATTTCCATTTTAAAACAAATATATTGGATATTTTGCCAAACTATTTACAAAATTTCAAGATGGAGACTTGATGGGTTCATCGAAAAAAAATATTTTAAAAATTTTAAAAATAATTTAAAAAAAAATAGGTTATGTGATACTATATCAAATTGGGCTTTAAAATACCTATAAAACAAGGTATTACTCGCTTTTTAGGGTATAGAGTTCTCAAGATATTACTCTTTTTGTGAACCTGCACATTTGGTTAAAATTTACTATCTTTACAGGCATTTATAAAAATATGAATCCATACAAAAAAATTCAAAATTTTCAAAATATTTTTTTTTAATGAACCCATCAAGTCTCCATGTTGAAATTTTGTAAATAGTTTGGTGAAATACCCAGAAACAAAATATATTTAAAAAAAAAAAAAGAAAAAATTGCTTTTTAAAAAATTTAAAAAAAAAAATTTTTTAATTGCAAATTTGTTTTTAAACATAAAGTATAATATATATATATATATATATATATATATATGTATATCATGTGATCCATCATTCGAAAAGTATTCAACATACCTTCAAAACGAGTTATAAACAAACCACTGTCCAAGTTTAAGTAGTTATGGAGATATTTCTTTAAGTACATGTTTGAGCAAAATTGGTAGTTTTTGTGATTTTCAAGAATTAATTTTTAAAAAAAACTAATGGTCGAAAAAATTTCAAATTTTCGATTTTCCATGCCCTTTAGGGTAAAATAAATGTACCAAAAATTATCGAAATTGGGGAGGGGGTCTGCCAAACCTCCCTTTTTTTTCGTTGATTTCATATGAAATGACCCATGTAACCCTTACCCTGCATTATAGGCGCTGTTCTCCTTGTCCTCAGCGCCCTTTAAAATTCGACCATTTGTGTCTGGGATGGGTTTAATGGTAGGTCGACTGTCCGTCGATGGATTTAATCCGTTCCTAATGGATTGACGATTCCGATTGACGATATAAGTTTCACTTTTAGTCCAGAAACACCCTGACATTTTTCTTTAGAAAAAAAAACAGGTGCTTAAATATTTTAAACAAGGTCTAAGTATGGGTAGAACAAAAACACCTTAATCTAGGTAAGTATAGGGTGAACCACAAAAAAACGGACCTTTTGTTTCAACTGCCAATTTTTTATTTATTGTCAGATTTTAAGGCAAAAAAGGGTTTTGGAATATGTCAAAAATTGACATTTATCAAAAATTATCCCAGTATTTTTCTTATTTCTTAATAGATTTTAAAAAATGATACATGAGTTATAAGGTAACAGTTGGTACTTTTCTGTTATAAAAAAAATATACAAAACAACGGGTTTTTTAAAATGCATAAAATTGTAATTGTCACAAAATGTAATTTTTTAAAATATAGAAAAAGAACCCTTATTGTTAGCATCTGTAGAGTGTCCTTATCAAAACAAAATTGGCGAAAAGATAACGAAATCCGGCTAAAATTATTAGCAGTTTTTATTTAATAAAATTTATCAAATGATACATCGGTTCACAGACAATAGATGCAAGTTTTTTGTAGTTGCAACAAAAGTATACAAAGTGTCTCAAAAGAAACCAACGGTTTTTTAAGATGCATAAAACTTTTGGACATCCACCATTCTGAATTTTTGATAAATATAGTTTTTTGACATATTTGCAAAAAGTGTATTTCATTACCTTTCCAAAACTTTTTTTTGGGTTAAAACCCGATAACAAATAAAACATTGTCAGTTAAAACAAAACAGTCCGGTTTTTTGTGGTCTACCCTATATATTAATTAAATTATTCCACGTAAAAAAGCGAATTAAAAACTAGCAACGATTTTTGTCAATACTTAATTTTGTTATAGATATTTTTTATAAATTTAATATGATATTTCCTTTGCATAAACCTCTCATGCCCCCCTCTCTCAGCTACTAAAGATCGAGAGGTTGAATTTCTTCCAAAAACCACAAATAAAATGGTAATATAAAACTATTCTGTACCTCAAGCTCCCCCCTCTCTCCCCAGGAACCTCAAGCCCCTCCAAGAACCAATTACTACGTTTTCAAAACTATCGTGAAAAGGCGAATCCAAGTTTTTTCGTTGGCCCTCCCTTAGTTTAATTAACGTTTTTTATCGGAATCTAGCTGTCGTGAAAACGCGGATCGTATCGAAAACGAATGAAAGTTTTAACCAGACTGGATATAACAGTTTATTCCTTGGGTGAGATAACCATACTTTTATGTTTGTTTTCCAATTTTCGAAATTTAATGAAAAAACACCAGTACAATACGAAAACAAAACATGTCAAAAACTCAAATCGCGTTCAAAACGCTTCATGAAAACCAAAAAGTGAATGGTATTGAAAACGTATTCAGTTCCACGTGAAAAATTGTAAATTTTTGGGTACACGACGTAACGTTTTAAACGAGATTCCAACGCACGACTTTTATCCAAGTCATTCCACAATACCAAAAGAAATTAGATGAATCAGTGGCGCACCGACCGGGGGGGGGGGGGTAAAGCCTTCCAATTGTAGTGCGGGGGGTTAAAGCCCCCCTCCCCGAGAAGCCCTATATACAATTGGCACAATCAAATAACAGCAGAAATAAAATATATGTATAGGGAATAAAGTACAAGAGCCTGCACTTTAATTTTTAACAAAAATCTTTAAAAAATCATAAATTGAAAAAATTTTGGCGTGCGGCGCTATAACACCTTTAATTTTTACGATTTCCTTCCTGTTCATGACCGCTATAAAAAATTTTGATTTTTTTTATTTGTTTTCAATTTGGATCAGCATCAAAATGGTGTTTTTAATGTAATTTTATCAAAAAATTTTGCCTGCGATTTGATGTCAAAAATGGCATTTTAAGTGTAATTTTAGAAAAAATTTTAGCACCTTTAGAAACAAATTAAGGGTAAATAAAGGGTACATAAATAACTTAAATTCCCAAAACCTCATCAATTTTTAAGATTTTGGTTTAATTTTAAGTCAAAAAATGTAATTTAAGTGTTATTGTCTCAAAAAAAAACATGAGTCTGACATCAAATTTTGAGCCCAGGTCCTTGCTTGTAAGCACCTGTTTTCTTGTATCAATTATGGTCGCATTTTTACTTCAAACTAATTTTTTTTTAATTATTTATCCTTAAACCCCCCCTTAAAGCCAATTCCTGTGCCACTGGATGAATCTCCGTTAAAAATCATATTGTGACATTTAAATCACACTGTGTTGACTTAAAGCAATTTGCCTCGTATCTATTTTTCGATTGTCCCTCTGTGTCAAATGCATATAACTATGAGGTATATTTATTACGGCCCTGTCCTTGCATTTTCCGTCTAGACTGCGTCAAGCATGCGCAGTAGATTTTTTTGTCTTCTGCCAGGCCCAACCCTGATTTTTCAATAATTTTATTTGTTTTTCAAACCTATTGTTATGTATTTTGCGACACTTGGTCTCCTAGTTATATGTTCATATAAATAATTTTGATGATGGAGTGATTAAGCCATACTCTATTCCATGTTTGAAAAAATTTAATTTATTGTAAAATGGCTGACCTAGCCAATCTAACTTTCAATTTTGATTCACCTCAGCCTATATTACTTTACTGCCCGCATGCCTCTTAGTTCTAAAACGAGTTGTCAGAAAATTTAGCGGATCTAACAAACATAACAAACAAAAATCAGAAAAAGTTACAAAAACTCGGTGTTGGACTCGTAAATAACCGAAAATATAAAAGTGCATCCTCGCTTCAAAACAACATCAACTTGCACCTGAGATTTCTAAAATTTAACTAAACTATAATGTAAATATGCCCTTGCTTTGTTTTCTTTAGCTAGAAATTTACAGTAACTTTTATTCATATAAAAAAAATGTAACTATAAAACTAACCTTAATTTATTTATTTACATCACATTTATTAACAATATCCACCTTTCCAGAAAAGCAACTAAATGAACTTTAAAAAAATTGTTTTATATTATTGCAATCTTAAAAGTATTTCAAGGCACGTAGATAAGATATATTTTCAGATAAAAAATGATTAATGATCATTATTATAGTAAAATTAATAATAAAATAAACAAGTTATGCTAAGAAATTATTAAGGAGCTTAAAGACAAAAAATATAAACCTAGAATAATGTTTTGAGACCTTTTGATTTAAACTAAAAATTTCGATATAGGCCAGTCAAATTAGATCGAAAAAACCGTTTTAAAGAAGTAATTCCCAGCGAGCTGGAAATCGTTTTAATACCTCTATTTGTTCCTAAATAGTCCGGTAAAATGGTAGTTTTAACGAGAAAAAATTGCGGAGTTAAGTTTCTCAACGGTTCTTTATGATTTTTGGGTCGCTAAATCCGAATTTTAATTTTGCCGCGTCGTATGAGTGACGGATCATCCTTAAAATTGAACAAAATTTTGAAAATTAGGCCTTCTTTGACGTTTATTGCGTTACTAGCTATTATCCACGACATCGTTCTCTTGTTCTGTCCTCCTCTCCAGGCAACCAGTCACGTCACGTCACGTGCATTTGACGTGTTATTTGGAACTATCATTCAACGTGGCGTAAGTGACGTCGAACTTACGTCGAAATTCGGGTTTCAGGAAACCAAAAACACAAGTGACACGAATTTGTCGTGTTTTTTGGGATTAACATTTGACGCGATATAAATGACGTAGAATTTTAAGCTCAAGCAACCAGAGATATACAAGTAACATTTTTCTTACATCTGACGCAATAATTGGCATTTTATTTTATGGAAACCCATATCCCCGTCAAGAACTCGCTCACTAGGCCCCGGGAGTACCTGATGAAAGTATTTGAAGTATAACTGTTTGGCTAGAAGTTGACCACAAGGGCGTAAAAGTATCATTTTACGCCTTGATTTGCGGTAATTAATGTATTGTAAATTCACGTCAAATTCACGTGACTAAAGTTATGTCAAAAAGCGTGTCAAACCCAAGTGATGCAGATGTCGAAGACACGTCGCAAAAATCACATGATGGGTCGAATTTTTGACGTCTTCTCGACGTGATATAGACGTGTTTTGGTTGTCTGGGTCCATCTGCCCAACCCCAAGTCCTTCCCTCCGCTTTACATTCGTTGCATCTCGCCCCTTCCCCACTCTCTCCCCCACTCCCTCCACCCCGCGTTGCCAGCGTTTTTTCCTGTTTTCTACCGGTTTATTGCTTTAAAGTCATAACTTTTTTTCTCGTGAACCAATTTTGATAAAATGAATCCTGTTTACCGCCCAGGAATCAAAGAAATGCAGTAGTGAAATTCCCATCAAAATCGGTTGAGTAATTTTTGAGTGGCGCTGTTGGAACAGACAAAAATTTTAAAAATTACATTTTAGGTAACTATATTATTGGTTAGAAGCCAACACCAAGAATTTAAAAAAAAATATTCTATGTACAGAAATGTGTCATCTAGACATTTATTATATGTTTAGATTACATTTATAAGTAATAAGTCCATACGTTATAAAAATATTAAAAACTTATTTACACGTCATTTCTTCGTTGCTTTCGGTTCTGGATCTAAAAAAAAATAGAAAGGGGATCAGATAAATGCAAGAATATATCAGAAAAAAGAGGTAACAAAAAAAAAGATGAGAAAAGCGGTATAGTAGGTATTGACTGAACATACCGTGTGTTTTTGCTAATCTTAGTTTTTTTATATGTTGGAGGTTCAAGCTGAAGGTTTTCTTTCGGTTCTGGATCTGGAATAAAACAGAAAGAGGAATAGATCAATGCAACAGTATATCAGTGATAGAAAAAGAAAATAAGAGAATAGTATGGTAGGCGTTGACTAAACATACCGCCTTTTTTGATACTCATGAGATGATATCCACAACAGGTAAACAACATAAAAAAATTATAAAGTACTTGAATATAGTCTTACCTTCACTTCTCACTTTCCTGGTGTTGTACTGTTATGGTTCTATTTGACAAAAGTCATTGTGTTCCTCGTTCAGCACTTCAAAATCGACGAAGTCTATATTAGTACATTTTACCTCACACAATAGTCCTGCTCGCCTGCAGCCACAGTTTCCCATGCAACTCTTTTTCCAGTGACACGAAACTTTTCTCAAAACCTTATCAGGTGCTGGTGGTAGGAGTGTTTTGACTGGGATCAGGACGTTTTTTGAAGATTTGCTTCTCCACTGCTTGGCATCAAGTTGATCATTCCCCAGCCACAACTGAATTTGATAAAACACGCGCAGAAGGTGTTTTCTGGCAGCAGCAGCAACAGCATATGGAGTAATTGAAGCGAGGTTGAAAGTTATTTTGTAAGCAGACGTTAGATACTGTCTCATGGTAATCACCAACCATATAGGGCCACCAGAAATTTTTCCCCTGCTTCGAATAGTACTCCTTTGTCATCGTTGGGATCCCGGAATTTTGTGAGATAGAATTTGAGGTCTGGATTTTTTGTCATCACTTTAAGAAACTTTACTTTCCCCCTGATTATATAGTCCTGATATTGAGTCACAGCCACTTACTACATGTAAAAATAGAATATGTTCAGACACATGCTTGTCAATTGTGGTTGGTGGATAGAACAAGGATGATGGTGCTTTTCCTTTCACTGGCTTCATAAAGTACACGTTGGGAGATGTACTTATTCCAATCATCATTACTAAAAGGTCTACATCTTCACTAACGGCTGCCACACTTTCGTGGTGTGATGCAAGGGAATTAGCAGTGGTGGCTATTTTGTGGCTATATTGACCTCTTTGAATTTTGTAATCAGGGTCGATATTAAGCGACTTTTGTTCTTAGAGTTTGCAAAAAAGTTTTCTGTAATGGCCGTGGGCAACATGGAATCATTAAATATTATTTTCACCTTGAAACGTTTTAACCTCACCGTACTCGTGGTTCGAAGCAAAAAATATGATTTCACGTCGGCATGTTTCATCAGATTACGTGTCGGGCGGGTGAATATTCTACTACAGCAATTTACAATAAAATATAAATCAGGCAAGAAACCTATTTATTTATAGCCATATACATGTTACACACAATAAACGCCAAAATAGGTCTACTTTTCGAATTTTTCTTCAGTTTTACGAATGTTCTGTCACCAGCTCGATGCGGTAAAGTTGAAATTCGGATTCAGCATCCCAAAAAATATAAAAAACCGTTGAGAAAATTAACTCTGCAATTTTTTCTCGAAGCATGGCACCCCGTTAACCAAAACCGCTTCAGAGTTACGGATCCAATTTGCCGACTTCCCTTACCTTCATTATTCTATCGACTAGAGGCTCTTCACCTTGGGGACCTGCCGCAGATATGGGTACGTTCTGGTGCGACACCTCCATGTGGCTCTCCCCCGGATTCTCAAGGTCCGAGGGGAAGATCTGGACACCGCGACCACTGCAGTTGATACCATAGTACTGGACTAAAATATGTGTAATCTAAATTTGCACCATCCCAGGTGGTGAGCTTAACTTTTGGTAGCCAAAAAACCGCCAATTTTTTGCACTTCTTTTAGTTTTTTGCTTATAGCTGGAAAAAGGTGCGTCGCACTGTGGGCCAGGATCCCTTCAAAATGTTGAAAAACGATTGGAATTAATTTTCTCAATATTTTTATGGAAAACATACGTGAGAAAGCATATTTGAGTACTTTTATATAAATACCCCTCATATTTACCTCCTATGATTGTATGATAAACCTATTGAAGTTTTTGCTCTTTGGCCCGTGGGGATAATGAAAAGGTGATATTGTTTTCGTCAAAAAAAAATGAGATAACCGCGCACAAGTGTATCGTTTTAATGTTCCTTAGTATAAGTTAGCGATTTCGTCGTTGTGTCCCGTAGACACTTGAGTCTCCGAAGTAATATAATAGGAAAAAAGTTACGGATAAATATTAGATCATTCATTGATCCACATATTTAATCTATGTAACACTATAGTTTTTTGGAAATTGTAATAACAAAGAAAACTATTTTTAACTACACCAACAAGGCTACCTACCTACAACAATTTAACTTATATAAAAACTTTAATAAAAACAAAAAATTCAGATTCACTATCAGAGCTGAAACAACTTAACAACCCATTTGGTGCTTCTTCTGGAGTAAAACTTTTCTTTTTAGCTTTAGTTTTTTTTCTTAAACTAATTATGACGGAATCCGATGAAACGCAGAGATTGTTAAATACGTTAAGGTTTGTGCTCCTAAAACGTCAAGGTTTGTTGATCTTCTATCACATTTGCGTGAATTATGCTCTCTGTATCTGCAATACTCTTTGTTTCGCGCCTCTTGCGCTTCTTCGGAGAGCTATCCAATGGGAAGGAGTGAAGCATTTACAATTGCAGCACCATGCACAAGAATTTTGTGAATGGTTGCAGGCATTCTGTACCAAGGGTAGAGAGATATAAAAAAACCTAGCTGTGTCCAAAGTGTATGACTCGAACTCCTGTAGCTTGATACTAAATCCGCTTGCAAAAACCTGCAGTATGACATAAAATCTGTAAATTAGTGATTCATTAACCCCTGTTATTCTTGCGGATATCTTGTAGTTTCGTAAGAAAATTATTGCTGAATTTCCGTCGTTGGAGGTTCCAGCTCCTTGTTTTGGCTGGTTTACAATGATAGCAAGTTGTTTCTTAAATTCAGTTTGATTTTTTTTTTTTTTTGGTAAGCGGCTTTATCTCGACAATAGGGCCTAGAGGTTTAGAAAAAAAATCCTTATTATTTAAGTGGGCAAGAAAAATGGCTGGAAATTTCTTTAAACTTCATAATTCGACGGCCAGGGGGCGTACCTTCTATGAAGAAACAGAAAATCCACGATATCTCTGAAAATTAGACAATGAGCCTTGACTTTGGAAACATCGTTCGATACCTTGGGCGCGTAACTTTTTATGTTTTTTTATTTTTTCAATTTTTAACTTTTTTATTTTTATGGATTTTATATTTTTGCATGGCATGGCGGTCAAATTACGAAGTCCAAAATAATTTGAAGCCATTTCTCTTGCGCTTCCTGCCAAACCAAACCTCTAGGCCTTAATTATCTTCGAACGAAATTCAGCTACTTACCACTCTTATTCAAACACCCTATATAGTATCGCTATTAATTGGAATTTTTGGTGGCTGTAACGGGCAACCAAACCCACACCACACAGTTGGTATTTGAATGCCAGAAGGAAATAAATGCAAAATTGTAACCATGCAAACGCTGCGCTCGTGCTTTAAAAATCACTCGTATATAAGTAAATAAACTAATATTAGTTATCTTCTATAAGTGTGAAAATAAATTTAGTAGAATACTTTCAATTGTGTTTTTAGAAAACGCCAAAACAACACCATTACAAATTTTTAAGCATTGAGCGATATAGGCTACTCCCTAATATAAATTAATTGTTTTCTCAAAGAGTAGCAAAAAGTAGCAGCTACTTATAATTTTTTTAGAAAATAGGATACCTAGGCTTAAATAAAAAAAGATTCGGAATCTCTATCCTGACAGAGAACATTAAGATATATCAACCAAAACTGAAAAAATATATTTTTTTCATAAAAATTCTACACATTTCTTTTCTTATTGAAAGCATCTAAGTTAAGCTAATAAAGAGCGAACTTACCAGCAAGATCTTTGTCCATAGCAAAGTTCTCAAAAAGCCTGTATTTTTAAATTTACACAAATATTTATCCGCACTTTTTTGAAAAAATAATTGCGACGTTAGATAACTAACAAACTTGTCAGACTTTGCAGCGAGTATTCTTATCTCCATGACAACTGATTACAGAGGTTCAACTGTCTTGGCGTGCTCCAGAGCCTACTTGATTATTATACACAGAAATAATTTATTGTTTCTCACGTTTATATTTTGTAATTTTTCAACATTTAACGTAGACTCTGGCCCACTGTGCGTCGAACGGAAATGCCATTTTACTTAATAATGCAGAGGACTAAATTCGGTTCAGTGGTATAGCCGAAATCGAATGTTAAAAACAGGGATAATTTTTTTTTCGTTAAAAAATTACATTTTGCGACGTCGGTTAACCTGGGGGACCATCACAAGAGGTCCAAATATTTACAACACTACATGTTATAGCCTTTTTGTATCTATTTTGTTACGATTAAATTAATTTTGTAGCTGCAGCCGTTTTCGAGAAAACGCGACCTCCCTAGCTTAACCGTTAAGCTGAGGGACCTCCCTATAACTTTAGTTCTGTCAAAGTTGTAAGATCAAATAAACACTACTATGTATGTTTGTTCGGGTGGAATATTGCAACTTAATTTTGACCAACTTGCCGACATCCGATCGGCTTCAAATTTGGCATGCTTATATAGTTGCGATGACAACACCCCCCCCTGGTGGAGGAGGGTACAGTTAAAGTACGTCCGATTTCGTTGAAATTTGTTGTGTTGGGGCACTTGGGAATGGAGATAACGAATTTCTAATCAGATTTTAAAAATTCAATATGGCGGATTCAAGAAGAACGATTTTTGGTCAGCTTTTGCTAGCCAATTTTAACTAACTTATACACATCCGATTGCCGTCAAATTTGGCAAGCATTTACAGTTCCGGTGACAATACAATAATATGTCATTATTAGGCACCCCTCGCTCCTACGAGGGGAGTGGAGGGGAGAAAAGTTTGTCCGATTTCAGCCAATATTGGTATGCCGGGGCTTTTGCGGATAAGGAATACGAATTTTTGATGAGATTTCGAAAATTTAATATGGCGGATTGAAGATGGAAGATTTTCGGTTATGTTTTGCTAACCAATTTTAACTGACTTATCCACATCCGATTGTGTTCAAATTTGGTATGCGTTTATAGTAGCTTTTATTAAATGCACTCAAAAATAGAAAATATTTGTTTTCTTATACCATAATAACAGCGATGGGAGCAAATTAAAAATTTGGTATTTTTAATGTTTACTATGGTATAAGAAAGATAAAAAATTGTTTTCTACTTTTGAGTGCATTTAACAAAAGCTTTTATTTAAAGGTTTTTTTTAATAAAAATTTATATTAATTAATATTCCAGCTGCAGAAGTTTTTTGGATTTTTCCATATGAGTATCTGATTTAAATATATGTGGGCTTAGTAAGTAAGCCGCAAAATGACGTCGTTTAACCTGGGGGGACTATCATAAGGGGCCCAAATATTTTCAACGCTACATTTTGTAGTTACTGTTACGGTTAAATTAATATTGCAGCGGAAAACGGCTGCTATATTAATTAATAAAAAAAATTTAGGATAATTTTGAAATATTTTTATATGTCATTCCGTAACAAGCCTAGCTACAACATGTAGCGTTTATTTGATCTTCCTAGCTTTGACAGAACTAAAGTTATAGGATGGCTCCTCAGTTTAATGGTTAAGCTAGTGGGGACGCGTTTTCTCGAAAGCAGCTGCAGCTACCAAATTAATTTAACCGGCTACAAAATGAAGCATTGAAAATATTTGGGCTCCTTATGATGGTCCCCCAGGTTAACCGACGACGACGATGCGACGGCGACGTCGCAAAATGTAATTTTGCACCGAAATGAAAAATTTTCCATATTTTCAACATTCGATTTTGACTATACCACCAAACCGAATTTGACGTTTTGGATATTATTCGACGCAGAATTTAGTCCTTAACAGAATGGCATTTTCCGTCCGCGGCACCGTTTTGCATCAGCTACAACCAAAAAGCTAAAAAATGTGCAAAAATTCGACGGTTTTTTGGCCACCAAAAGTTGAGCTCACCACCTGGGATGGTGCAAAAAAAAAGATTACATGCATTTAGGACCGAATAAAGGTATTAAAATGATTTTCACCTTGCTGGGAATTAATTCCTCAAAATATCTTAATTTGACTGGCCTAATAGCGGTATACTTACTGAAATAGAAATTGCCGCATTTATGCCTGTATCCACCAAAAGCTAGTATTTGGCGAGTTATTATTAATAACCAGGGGGGATTACCTTCTCAACATGACCATCAAAGGCTAAATTTATGGGGTTTCCAGCTACAAAACTAGAAAGTTTATTTGACCAAGAACTGATACAGGCGATAATTTAAAAAAATACTGTCACGGTCAAAATAATTTACCGTATGAAGACATAGTTTTGATCGTATTAGGTAATTGACTACCGCAAAGTACTGCACATGCTCTGGTTAGACTGAAAACTGGTTCTTTACGGGTGTCTTACTTTATTTTTAAAATCTGTTTAAACTATTTTATAAAACTTTTGTTAATGGAAAACCATAGACTACCAAAAATTTGTTTATAACGACAATTAAGCTTGTTTAATGCAAAGTTGGAGTTGGAAAGTAAAACTGGGCCTTTTATTTATACGAGTGGTTCCAGAAATTTGAGTTGGGTGACTTGTGGTCACTGATCCCAGCAGTATTAAATAAACGAAGGTCAAAAATTTTTGGTCGCTTCCGTGACAAATGCTTACAATCTGACTTAGAATTTGCAAATAGGGCAAACTATATTCTTTTTTACAATAACTTTACCAACAATTGCATAACTCCAAAATACTGGAATTTTAACTGTTCTTTTGATATGGTTAGGGTAGTTGCACAAATTAGATTAAGTTCTTTGTATAATTGTAAAATTATTTTTAATGGGATATCATACCAAATCCACCAAAATGAACTCTGCTCTGTTTGCAATATGCAGGAACCGGAATCACTGCATCACATTCTTTTTGTTTCTCCATTATACAGGCACATTAGGCCAATAAATTGGCAAGACCCAAATAATTTGGTTTTAAGTTTAGATAATATTACACCTGCTGATGTCAGGAATATTTTTCATTGGGTAACAAACGTTCTAAAACTTAGGGCATTTCTAAGGAATGATTAGTTATTTTTTTATATATATACATTGTTTTTCTTGTTGAAATCATATTTTTGTCTTTTTTTTACTTAGACCTAAGAAAATTTGTCTTTGGCAGAACGTGAAGATTATAAGGATGTTTTTTTTTATAACCCAATAAACGAATTGAATTAAATTGAATAATTGACTAACCTTAAATTTTCTTTTATTGTTGTCTTTTTTAGTTTTAACCCCGTCATTTTATTTTCGAACCCTTAAAAATGGCCTTGAAAATGTCCCAATTTCATCATCCTTCAAAACCTGTGGAGCTGAGACGTCAACCTATTTTTTGTTTTACATTGAAAAATGCTCCATGTAGGAGAGTGGGAATCCAAATTTAAAGCTTTAAACCCAGTCTGTAATCCTTGGGAGGCGGGAGAAGGAACCGTAAGGAAATCGGGAAATCACTGTGACTAAAGCAAACAAAATATCAAAATAGCTTTATATTTAAGGAAGTTATGCCTCCAAAAGCGTAGCAAAATTGACGATATGGCGCCCAACATTCGTGATATTACAAAGAAATGGTAGGTTGTTTCTGTTTCTTTGTGGTCATATATAGCCTATAGCCACTATTATCTAAATCGGTTCATCCGTTTGGCCTTCAGCGAAGTAGACACATATAAAGATATCTAATAGTCTAGGCAGTAGGGGTTTGTGGCTTGCAAAAGCTGTGGAATAAACGTTTTTGAAATATGTTATAGACGAATAGACTATAGAGAATAAAAAATCCAAGTTTTCGACCTTGGGGGGGGGACGCCGCTGACGCCGCCATCTTGGATTATATGTACAACAAACTTTTTTTTAATTATATCTTCGTAACGGTTTACCCTACCGGAAAACATTCAATGGCAAAGTTGAAGAGAATAAAATTAAAATTAATAGTTAAAAAGTTACATGAACACAAAGATGAAATTTATTTGCCTCCAACTAAGAACGCCGCACGATACCATTTATTCCAAACCAAGTTCAACAGTGGCAGGGGAGTGGGGATGGAAATTAGAATCAAATGGTCTGTTTCCAATGACCATGACAGATAAACCAGCCCCCGAGGCATTATTATAAATTATTTCCTGCAACTGTAAGAAAGGATGTGGAGGAGCCTGGAGCTGTAGAAAAGCTGGATTAAATTGTTTGATTATGTGTGGTTTTTGTAATGGTAAGAAATGTGATCATGGCACTGTAGTTCATATCGACCTCGTCGACGAAGGAGAGAATTTGTTTGGTGTTGACGTGACTTATAGTGAACAAAAAGTCTTGCATAAATAAAAGTGAAGACAATTGGAAGAATACATCGTCTCAGATTTCAAAGCGACTGGACGTCTCAATAAAATGGTTCTTGAAGCGAAAGGCCAAGAAGAGATTGTCAAGTATATACCTATCAACTCATTGTAGATTAGGCCTACTGGGGACACCACATGAAAAAACGCACCATTTACTCTACCTCCTCGTAGTGCGTAAATGAGTAAAACACAATAAAATGTGTTACCCGGGGGCATATTTACACACCCTCTCATACGACAGCAACAGCGTGCTAAAATCTGTGAGTCTGTGTGGCCAATATAAGTAATTAAACTACAAAAGCTTGATTTAGGCACTGAGGATTTGTTCAACTTATTTTTAATTAAACAGGCAGAGGATCTATAGAAAAAAAAATACCGCAAAGAAAAACAACAAAAAAGCGGGTAAAAATCCCCGAAAAAAAAACGATAAAATTATTATATGTAACCCAAACCAGACTCACCTCAAACTAAACCCATCCTACCCAACCTAAACCCACCCAACCTAACCCAAAATAACACTTTCTATTTTATGTTATTTTATAATAAATAAAAATAAATTTGTCCAGGGGTTTTCTTCCGGGGTTATTTTTTCCGGCGGGTTTTTTCCGTGATTTTTTTTGTTTACCAGCCAGAGCCACACAGTCTTACACGCTGGATCAACACGCTCGCGCTAAATTACGACGTTTTGCATAACAAACACATGCTTCAATCTGGAAGTAGAGAAAAACAAGGTTAAAAACTGCTAAGGCAAATGCGCACTTGAAGAGCCTTCGCGCGCATAATGTGCATAGGTGCCTAA
Organism: Oxystoma pomonae; assembly: GCA_963921995.1. NCBI lineage: Eukaryota > Metazoa > Arthropoda > Insecta > Coleoptera > Brentidae > Oxystoma > Oxystoma pomonae. Next base: position 121,131,073 of record OY998163.1, on the reverse strand, counting down.
ACCAGCGAGCTTTTGCAATTATTGACCACACAGGCTCACACCGATTTTTATTCGGAGTTTGACGTTTTTTCTTATCAACTTCATCTTGCTATCTGTGTAACTTTTAACCTGCAAGACATACAAAAAATGTGTAAATACATAAAATGTAGATAATTTTATTATCTTAACTTTGCCACTAAACATTTTTTTTCATAACCAATTGTTATGATAATAAAGCTAAAAAAGATGGCGGCGCCCCCCCCCAAGGTCGTAAACTTGGATTTTTTACTGGAGTCTTTCCGTGTATAATATAAATCGTTTATTCCCCACCTTTTGAAAGCCAAAGGCATTTTTTATAACCACTGGACTAATGCCTAATTTTAATATTTCAATATATATTCGTTACCGCAAAAAAAACGTATAAATTTCGCATTGTTTTGAAAATGTTTGTAGGCCTTTTATTTTTAAGAGTGACGACATCTTACACTGAGAAATATGAGCTTACTAGGAACTTTAGTCACGGGTTAGTCTGATAAATCGTTTTAGTTGAAACAACTGAATTGATCTAGTTAACGTAAAAAGTTTTGTGGTCACAGCAACTAAAGTCATCTTGAACCCTTTCATATGGTAAACCTTACTGAAAATTCTAGTAAGTCCTAACCAGATTTCGTAGTAGGAGCAACTACAGAACTTTGACCAAAGTATTACAGTAAGGGTTACTAGGAACTTTGGTTGGAACAACCAGATTTTGTAGTTTGTGAACGCGCATGCACGGGTTTCGCACCAATGTTTTGACGTTTCACAATTTGACAAATGTCAGACGTCAGGTTCATAATTGAGCATCGCCGTCGAAGTTTTTTGATTTTTCTTTAAATATTTTTTCAAAATTTGCAATTTTTTTTTATTTATATATAATTTGCATGTGATACTCTCACAATTGTACTGTTCCAGCACAGAAAATTTCACTAAGCATAAAGGTAAGTCATTTCCACATGGTGAAGAAAATTTATAAATTTAATTTTGGCCATTTTCTTTAGTCATCAGGCTTCCTTCAGACTCTCCTCATGCTGCTGGGACTTTCTACTTCCTTCTGGAGACGAGTTCGGCCATTTTCCGTCCATGGTTGTTGCCTTTTCAGGTAAGTTTAAATCTACAAACTAAAGTATCCTTCATACAAGGCATAGTCATAGTTTTAGATCTAATTTTAGTGATAACGCTAGCTCTGTCACTGTCTCGTTAAGAAAAAAAACAGTGACAGAGATAGCTTTATGACTAAAATTAGAACTAAAACTTTGACTATTAATTGTATGAACGATACTTAACCTAACTTGTGCTATAATTGTTATTTTCTCTTTAAATAAAAGGTTTTATCAAGAGTTCAAACTAATTCCCAAGCCTTTGAACCCCAATGTCTGTGAACCAGCCTTAAGAAGGTCTGCGGTGTATCTGACATATTCCTGTCCCGCCACCCCTTATGACCATCTAATGGTACAGGATGCCTACAGATTTGCTAAACACACAACTACCTGAAGTTGCTGCCCTTTTCCCCTGTGTTCTGCAGATGGTTATCTGTATTGAATTTTTGTTAAGTTACTTAGATAAATTTAGTATTAAAACATGTATATAAATACACCTTTTTAGCCGTAAGTTTAAAGACATTTTAGGCCTAAAATGCTACATAGGTACTCATTTTCATATCATTATATTTTGCAATTGTGACAGCAGACCGAAGTTATAAAAAATTTGAGTTTAAGTTAAGTTTTTTATAACTTCTGCTGTGGTCAATTGGTCTGACACTTTGGTGTAATGTTTTTATACAGGCTATGACTAGAAAATATAGTTTAATTTTCTTAAAACAGATGTTTTAATTAACCTACAATAAACTTGCATAAGAATTTCAATTTTTTTAGTTTTATTTGGTTTTGCAAATCTCCCAAATAAATCTTTTTCATCACTTTATTGAAAATTAGGGTGTCATCCATTTTACTTAAAAAGTTAGGTAATAAAGGTACATGATGATCGGTTATAAGTGTTCCCAGAGATAACTTATTTTGTAATAGCCGCAGAAGAACCAAACAAAAACTGGCTGAAAGGGTATTTCAGAGGAAATGCAAAATCATTAATAAAAATTAATCATAGTATACAGGGTATGCCAAAAAGTTTTTCTTTTCCTATGGAACACCATAGACTTAAAAAAAAACATATGTTTTGACACTGTTGAATTCTCTAGACAATTAGCCTTTTACAAATACAATATTGTATAGGTCTCCATGCAACCGTTTTCGAGATATTTTTGATTTTTGTTAAGCAAGTTCTACTTTGACAGCTTTTTGATTGTTGTGATTATGCATATTATTATGTATGACCCACTTTGGTTTAAATATAACACAATAATACGAATTAATTAATCTCCAATTCAAATTGAAATATCTCGAAAATGGTTACATGCAGACCTATACTATATGGTTTTTTTTAAAGGCTAATTTTCTGGAGAATTCAAAAATGTCAAAATAGTATAGGGTGTTCCATAAGGAAAAAAAACTTTTTGGCACACCAGTATACTATTTGAACTGATTAATTTTTATTAATGAATTTAATCTCCCTATAAAATACCCTTTACCCAGTTTTTGTTTGGTCTTCTGCGGCTGTTAGAAGAATAGTTATCCCAGGGATCACTTTTAACCGATTACCCTGTACCCACAAAATTAAAAAATTTAATTCACAACCCAGTGCTCGAATAGATGAAAAGCAACTGTGCTTATGTGTGTATTATGAGGCTCACACAATCTATACCAACCCCTAGGGGAGTGAAATTGCTTTTTCTATATTCTTGGTTCTATTAGAAGCCAGATTTTGCTACTAATTTTGTTGTTTGAAATTAATACTTACACCCAGTTCCCACTTTTTTCTGAGTGCCTACTCACGCGTCACATGATGTCAATATTAAATGTTGTGACAGTCATGTGACGTGTGCTTGGGCACGCACGAAAAAGTCGTAGGTGGGAACCGGGTGTAAGAGGAGAGATTCTATTTTTTCTTTGAACTCCAATTGCTGCGAAATATTGAACCGACATTCAAGAGTCAAATAATCATCAGATTTGGCTGAACTTTGAATGGAGGGCACATTTTGTACAAACTAAGACACAGCTCAGAGCACATTTTTGATTTTTTCATTCACATCCAAAGTTTACCCAAATCTGATGTTTATTTGACTCCAAAAAGTATGGATATCACATGACCCGTTTTGAACGTCACTTCGACATTTTCTGGGCTAAGGACACTGAATAAGAGGAAGGGATCTGCCCTTTAATAATAATACATTTTCTGAACCAAATTTATTAATGAACATTATTTTTATTTAAAACTGAGTTTTGACAGGTAATTATCTATAGCCCTAATAATAAATAATTCAATTTGATTTTTTATTAATAAGGCTTTAATGTTCATTAATAATTTTGAGTATTATTGTTGTTAAAACATAGTGAATAAAATATTGCTTTTAATATTAATTTTTCTTTAAACATGTATGACAACATACTTAATAAATTTAGTTAAAAAATTGTATTATTGTTGTTAAAATTTAATTTTTCTTAAAAAGTAGTTTAAAACCAGTTAACGGTAAGTAAAATGTACAATATATTTTGTCAACATTTTTACACAAAAAAATGTTACCAGTAACTTTTAAGTAATTGTTAAAATTTTGTTTTTTTTTCATAAAAAGTAACAAGTGGGTTATTAAAAGAATGTTAAAAAAATGTATGAATAGTTGTTCATATGAAATATTAAATGTTTGTTTTAAAAATGTTACATTTCTTTAGAAATTTTACCTGACTATGTAACATTAAATGATACATATTTGTTAAAAAAATGTAGCTAAAGTAAGAAGGTAACACTGTTACGTTAAGGAGAATGACAATTTTCATACTAGCGACAGTAACAGAGATGAAAATGTAACTTGTGTTGGGTAACTGTTTTTTTGCATAGTGGGGTACCTAATTTATTATACAATCTGGTAAAATCATGTAAAAACCTATTTTTCTTTTTAAATTGCCTTGTTAAATCTAAAAACTTGTAAAAATGCACATTATTTAATACACAATCTTATAAAAATTAGTAAAAATATATTTCTGTGTGTAAAATCTTATAAAAACTCTTAAAAATGTGCCTAATTTATCATACAATCTCGTAGAATCGCGTAACAACGTATTTTTCTTTTTAAATTACCTCATTCAATCTTATAAAAGTTGTAAAAGTGCACATTATTTAATGCACGAAAAGCTAAAACGGATATTTTGCTTATCCTAATAAATGCTGTTTGGTCATTATGACTACAGGGTGTTCCATGAGTTCGAGTCCACCCTAATATCTCCAATAGCAAAAGAGGCAGAGAAGTAAAATTTCACATAATTAGACGGTTTATATAAAAGTATCTTTTTGGATGCTAATAATCGCACTCGTCGTGAAGGTGTCGGAGCTAGGGCGTCGACGATATATTTTGGAAAATGTAAATAAAGCTTTTCCTTTTGTTTCCAAAAACACCTAATATTTTATCTTTTTCTCTAACGGTTTTTAAATAAAATGAAAAAACTTTTTTTACTTCTCTGCCTCTTTTGGTTTTGGAGATATTAGGGTGGACTCGAACTTTTGGGACACCCTTTATAGTCATAATGGCCAAACAGCATTTATTAGGATGAGCAAAAAATCCGTTTGTTTTAGCTTTTCAAAGTGGTTAAAGTTTCTAAAAAGACTTGGTTAATCTTACCAAACAATATGGTAAGCGTTACTAAAGTATCCAGTTAAAACAACTAGACAATCCGGTAAAGGCTACCGAATTGTTATTCCGAACCTATATTCGTAGTAACGTTTACTAGATAGTTAGGTTAACTAGATACTTGGGTAACTGCAACTAACTGGGTAACTGAGTCAGTAGTAGTAGATTCTAACTAGGTGAGACTAGTTAAAACAACTAAAAGTTTAGTTGACGCCTATTTGACTAAAGTTTCTAGTAAGGCTGACCCAATTTCTAGTCAAAGTTACTAGATATTTTTCTCGGTGTATGATTGTACTATATAACTATGGAATACTATAATAGCCAAAGTATCGCAAAGTGTGCAATAACTTTGAAAAACAATGAAAGAAATGTAAAAATCAGGGTTGGCCCTGGGCAAAGCCAAGAGCGCAACAACTACTGCGAATGCCTGACGCATTCTGCTCGCGACCGTTTTTGACTCTGCATTTTTTCCAGGCTAACTCGATTAGGAGAGTTATTATCGCACCTCATCTGTTGGTAGTGGTAGCTGGCAACCACTGACAATAAATAATTTTGTCACTGTCACATAATTGAGAAATAAACGTACATATAATTTTAAATTTGATTACTTAAATGCGGTTTAAGAATGAAATATTAGGATATAAAAACCTGTAAAAATAAACGCGGCGACGACTTTGTATTGTTCCATTGCCCAATGGAAAAAAACGTAAGACATGCAAAGAGGGAATGCATTCGGAAAATTAGAAGATTAATAAAAATAGTCGAATTTGTGAGGTAAGTAAGATTAGTTTAATAACAATAACGTAACTGTACAGAGGTTGACATCTTGTACTAACCAAAAAAATCAATCTTTCAAAAACTGTCTGGGGAAATCATAAAAAGAGAAAACAAACCATTCATTTCATAAAATCGGCTTAAAATAACAAAGTTCTATCTGCTTTATCAGTTACTATAAAAATGTTCTATTTTTGAAAACAAAACTTTGGTCATTCTGGAAAGTATATACTTATATTTCAAGCTAACCATGATAAAATTTAATTTTGAATTATCTAATTTTTAAAATATATACGTGTTTTGCCCACAGGTCCATATGTAGATAGAACTTTGTTATTTTTCCATGTCGATTTATTCAGCTATATATAGACCGAAAGCCAACCAAGCGGATAAAAATCAGGTAAAAGCTTACTGAACCTTCCTCATAGCGTACATTTGAAATAGATATTAAAATCTAGAAGCCTCAAAATTGCATGCACATGGTATATGTGGCGAACATATAACTATGAGATACTATAATGGCCCAAGTGTCGCAAAATGTGTAATAATAAAATAACTTATATAAAAACAAACGCAGCGTAATTATGCAGTATAGGATTTTCTGCCATTTTTGATTTTTTTATGAAAAATTCTTTATGGGGGCACCTACTAGAGGGTCCCTAGGACCCCATATCCTCCGGCGCCGGTTGTTTTTCTTTAATGTTTTTTGTTTAATGTTTTTTGTTTATTTAATTTTTTTTCACTAAAACAACCCAATCCAACACAGCCCAACTCAACCTAACCCAACCCGACCCAAAACAATCAAAAAAATACATTACAACAACCCCGGCACCCTTTTTTCTCTTAAAAAAAAACCGGCGCCGGCGGATTTGGGGTCCTAGGGACCCTAGTAGGTGCCCCTATAAAGAATTTTTCATAAAAAATCAAAAATGGTAGAAAACCGCATACTTCATAATTACCAAAAACAGTAATACCAATAATTGAAAATAGGTAAAGGACGACACTGACCGGTAATTATCACAACAAAACCACAGCTGATTTTGACATTTATCTTTGAAACGAAATCCCTTAATTTGGGTGTTCCAATCGTTTAAACACGATACACTCCCGCACCATCCTATAGTTTTTAAATTGAAAAGTTTATAAAAAACACAAAAACCACACAAAACGTTTCGAAATCAGAAATATTTGGACACGGTCGGTATGCAACGCTGCAAAACATATAGTGCGCAGAAGACGGCAAGGTATTGCGACTTGCCAGTTCTCGTTTAGGGATCGTTGGGAGCATTGGAAAAAATATGGGCCTTTTATTTTTTTATGGGTTTATTTTTTATCTTTTGTTTTGTAATTATATTTTTTAAATAAATAAACATTGTTTTCATGATATTTTTGAATGTAGCTGCTTATAGTGGTAAAAAAGCACCAAGTTTCAGAACCAACAAGAAAGTAACCTGAAGTTGGCAACAAGGCTTCATCGTACTATTCTTTTATCATTTGGGGAACACGAGCTTATATACTACATTTATGTAATCATTTTCACATCGCATACTGGCTCAGACACAGAGTATCTTTTTTCTCCTGCTCTTTGAGGAAAAGATACTGTATAAAGTGCGAGTTAGCATGACTACAAATATTTTTTTTAATTTATATAAAGAGAACACCTAATTCCGGCGATACGTTTTGCGAGATACATTGTTATTGTAGGAGCAAGGGCATTAGCATAGCATTCAGGGTCTAATGGTGTAGGTCTGTGTTCCCAATATATATTGGAAAATTAAAAATAAAATTTTTTTGATCAAAATATCAGATATTTATTTGATATTTCGACCGAAAAAATGAGGCACATTACGTACTTAAATTTAAAATTCGTTTCCCTTTTTTTATGAATGAATATATGTGTACCTACACATTGTGTATTATTTATATGTAAATAAAAATCAAGGCGCTGTAGCATTCTTTTTCTTTCGAGAAATATTACCAACAAAATGCACGGTAGCTTTTCGTCGGTGGCACTGGGCATGGGTTATTGTTTATAAAATAGGGTTAATAATCTACTGATTAATTATTTCTTTCGACGCCACTAAATCTTTTTTTTTATGAAATTGTGTTTCATTGTTTATTAAGAAGATTTAGAAAATCTGATTTTTTTTAAAGAATGTAGTTTTTATTTAACTAAATATTAAAGTTGAAGATTTCAATAAAAGAAAGAACAAATTTCCAAAAAAAACTGTTTATTCCCAAAAATGGTAAAGATACACACTTAGGACACCGGCCGTACGTCACCGATAATAAATGACATAGATAATAGAAGCTATAATTAAAATTTATAAATACCTGTGGAAAATTCATGAGTTTTCAGGCGGGTATAGGAGGTATTATCCAACCTCATTTCACTCAATTATTTGATTAACCAAATAGGGCATTTACAAAATAAATATATAAAAATTAAGATTAAACTTCGGGGCTAATTTTCCATCTCAATTTTAAGTAACAATTAACTAAAATACATATTTTTAAAAAAAATGCGAAACAATCAATGTGAAACCTTTTTATTATCAAAACTGGTAACTTCATGGTCGTCAAAAGGACCCAGCGGTCTCGTAGAGGAAGGGCCAATCTAAAACCTTGCAGGTTACCATTTTCAAGATTGGTTTTGACTTGGAAAAATCGTTGATAGAAATCCACAGAACCAGTAAACAGCCCACGCTTGGTGAGCCACCGAGGTAGTTTCAGGGTTGGAAAATAGCACATTAGCTTCTAACTTTGGGGAAACTGGACCCTAGGCGAAAAAGGGAATATTCTGGACAGTTTTACAACAGAAATTAGCAAGTTTATATCTATACAAAAAAAATGTGACTTACCCTTAATAAAGCGCAAGGGCGAAAATCGTCCAAAATAGTAGCAACAACCACAAACAAAAGTAGCCAAATCCATATTGCAGCAATCCAATTTAAAGATGGATCTGTAATAATGGAGATATCCATTAGAAAAATGGAAAATTTGGTCTACACACACGTGTAACTTACGTGACGTCATCATCTGAAAAGACACCGTAAAGTGCACCCAAGATTCTCGGACCACATTCAGGACGCTGAAAAGGGTAGCTCGGGACCAATCTCTTCAAATCCAGAATACTGTAAGATGAGTTGAAGGGAAATCTTTTAACTCAAAGATGTCGTCAAAGACCCCTCACTTTTCGGGAGCGGACGCTGTTTTCCACCAACTTCTAGACCCGAATGCCACGCCGATCTCTTTCGTTCTTAACACCTCTACCAAAATTTTGGCGAAATATCGCGAATCGTCAACCGGAGGCGGAACCTATATGGTCAAGAATTGCCGCCAATATTCAAATTGGGAATGGAAGATCACAACAAATGGAAACCAGATATCCAGGATAAAAAAATTAAGAAGTAACAGGATGTTAGTAATTGTAGCATATGACAAACATGTAACCAATTTATTTTAGCATAATTGCCTATTATTTGGCGATAATTTTAAGTAAAAATAAACTCTTAATTAATTTTATATTTTAGATGCTCTTATTTTGCGAAGTCCAGTTGTTTAGCCTTTGGCGAATGAGCTATTTTACTTCAGTTTTGATTAAATTTATATATACAAATAAAATATAAAACACACGCGAGATCGCGGTTTAATTTTTTTTGAAATTTATAGAAATTATAAATACAACAAAAAACTGGAGCATTTTCTAGTAAAATTAATGGGCATAAAATATAAATGCTACAGCGCCTAATCTCACAGGTGAGTCCAACATTTAGAATATGGCGTTGTGATGTCACGTGGGTACCGATTGAAATCCATCCAAGATCCAGTTTTTCTTATAGTTTTGTGTTTTTTTTGCTTTTTTTACTTTTTTGCAAAAATAGAAATTTTTTTTCGAATTTTTCACATTAAAGTTTATTTAAATTCACATTTAATTCAAATTTTCATTTTGTTTAAAAAAAAGCACTTCAGATTCTCTCCGGCTCACACTGCTTGATAGATTTTTGAAATTATTTGTACACAAAAATTTAACAAAAATAAAATGACGCTACCATTTTGTTAATAAAAAAGCGTTTATAGTACCCATGTGACGTTTCAATATGGCGGCCACTCAAATAAAGTATTTATCCATGTTTTAAAAAGCAAACCACAGAATTTGCATAATTACAGGTAAATAATAAAAATGTTATAAAAGCATTACGTGTAGGGATACAACTTTCAGCGCAATCTGGCATCGTCGCCAAATTGTTTACCTTATGTCGGATCGCAACTATAATAAACATAATGTCTATATTTTAGTTATACCTTTATGGTGCCCGCTCACGCGTCACATTTCATAATGACATCATGTGACGCGCGAGTGCTCACTCAGATAGGAACCGGGTGTAAGGCGAAAAATCTACTGCGCATGCTTCACGCAGTCTGCTCGCTAGGGCCGTTATTGTATCTCATAGCTATATGGTGATGAATGAGTATACGAGGCCTTATGAATGAATATTTACAATAGACACATTTTTTGGGCTCTAGGTGGACATCCTTACATAGAAATTATGCAAAAAAAAGTATAATTATTTATCTACATAAGGGCTCATCCTTAAACTAAAAGAGGGAGGTGATCCAAGAAAAAATGTGACAAGAAAAGGGAGTGGTAGGATGATGTCACAATTTATCGTAAGTATTTTAAATTATTTAATGTGGTTAGGTAGGTACTATAATACTGCCGTGCTAAGGAAGACCCCCGTATTTGATATTTATGTACAACGGAGAAAACAAGGAACACAAATTCACAAAACAAACTTTGGAATTAGTTTTAATGTATGATATGGCTTTTTTCATTGGCTTAAAAGATGGGGCACATTATTAGGAGTTGAAAAAGCCAAAATTTTGTAATTTTTGTCAAATACGGCGTTCTTCCTTAGCACGGCAGGATATATGTATGTAATCTTTCGACATAGGATGAAATTACCCATTTTTTATTTAAGCATGTTCCTTTTTAAATTGTTTTCGAGCAGAAAACATTTTTTTTCAGAGAAAATATGGTTCGCTTTTTTTTTCTCGTAGTAAGGTGGGTTGTCATTTTATGACATCATTTAGACAGCGGATATAGGGGCCCGGGCGGGGATCCGTGAAGTTAGCAGCCAATGTATCGAATTTTATCGCCAAATAATTGTCAATCGTTAGTGCTCTTTAGTGCTCTAATAAATTACGTTACTGCGGCTTTACTTTTTGAGATATTTGACTTTCTTTTTTGTCAAGATCAACAGCCGAATTTATTAAAGCACTAAAGAGCACCACCGAAGCACTAACACATTGGCTGCTAACTTCACGGACCCCCCCGGGCGGCGTAAAATGTTTTGCACTTTTGGTTACATTTGAAAAAATTTTGCTTGCGGCGCTAAAACACCATTCATTGTGTCAAGTTTTGTTAAATTTTGTGCAATTTGCGGCGCTTTTACAACATTGATTGTCACAATTTTTGTTTAATCTTAAACTATTTTTGCATTCAAATAATTTTCTCAAAATTTTCGTCTGTGGCGCCTTTAAAACACGATTTTAGTAACAGATGTAAAGTTAAGACTAGATCTACGGGATCGCTACTTGTTCAAAGTTTTGTTTATCGTTTGATATACAGGGTGTTCCAAATTCCATGATTAACATGGTAGGAGATACGATACGCGAAAAAAATACAAAATTTTGAATTTCGACTGATTATGGTAAATAAAAAACATCAAATGATCTGTCAAAATAAGATTGCAAAATATTATCTGTCATTCTCATGTCCATAACATAAAATTAACTTGAAAAAGTGCCTGTAGAAAGTTTTAAGCGTTTTTGATAGTATTTTTTTTTTTAGTTTTGAGAAAAGCATCAAATTTCGTAACTTTGGCCTAATTTAAACCTTTCCTTATCTCCTACTATTAAGGAGATCCCAAGGTCAGCATCGAATTTGGAACACCCTGTATAACCAAAGAGAGGGGGTCAGGTTACTGGGCGCTTGGATTCTTGCAGAGAAGATACAAATCTAATATATATGTTCTATCTGGTTAATATGTTTGTGGGTCCACAGTGTTTTTTGTAAAAATAAAACTACGTTCTTATATTAAATAAAAAGGCAGATTTTATTTTTCCTCGTCGCGTTTCGAAGTAAACGTCCATATTCACGAGGATTTCTTAAATTCTGTAATGGAAAAGTTGTCACCTATACAAAAAGTAAAAAGACAAACGACCTCGACCAACCACGACCTCTAATACAGGCGAGATATCGTATGCCTGATGACGTCATAATGGCGGCGACTGGCGCCTGCTCAGTGCTTTGTTTACATTCGTTGAAGAAAGTTTTATTTTTTATTTTTAGCAATTAATATTTCATCTAAATATTACTAAAACCTTACAAACAGTTTCCTAAATGTTTAAATAACAGGTAACTTATTATTTTTGTATCAGAATTTGCGAAAATGCATGTGTTTTTTGTGGTAAATAGGTTCAGAGATTTTATCAAATGGCCGATCGGATCGGGTATTAAGAGGGTTCGGAACAATTTTCGCCGGTATAAATAGACAATTTGTTCCAAAAAGTTCTTGTTCATATAATTGACAATTGACAAATAGACAATTTGTTCCAAAAAGTTCTTGTTCATATAATTTAGAGATTTTTTGTTTATAGGTACCTATGTGTTATTTTGTTACAAGTGAATTTGGTATAAATATTTTATGTTCTTTTTTTAGAAATGTCTTGTTGTGTGCCGAATTGCAAGAGCCATTACAATTTCCAGATAGTGCTGAACTAACAGAAAAATGGCTGATTGTAATTAAACGTGAAAATATCACCCCAAACAAAAGTTCAAGAGTAAGATAAAGAAGTGACAAAAGTAGTGAAATTTGTGGTAATTTAAAATGTGTTTTTGTACTTGTTAGGTATGTGAATACAAATACTGGGGATCTTTTGGATGTTCCACTTTTAAAGCCCCGACTAAAAAGGGTAGGTATAGGTACCTGCTGTTTTTTGTTTAATTATGGTATGGTACCTACTATGAGCCACACTTGGTATACAGGGTGATTCAAAATTCCCTAGAAAGACTTTAACTGTAGGTATAATTTTTTGTTCCTAACCAGAATTAGTAAAATATATTTTTGTAAACTCTTTCGTTTCAGAGATATTTGCATTTAAAAATTGTTAATATTTTCTGAGAAGCAGCCTTTACTACGTGGTAGAAACATCAATTTTTGAAAACAAAACTTTGACAACTTCAAAATGCTTGACAAAAATCCTAATACTTGTCATTGTCAGCCACATGTAGACTTGCTTAGTAAATTATTTTAAAGGTAATTCTCAAAAAAACACAAAAATTTAACTCCTAAATCCAAAGAAAAAAATATGAAATTTAAACAAAATAATCACGTGACTTTTCTTAGATTAATGATATCTAACCACTGTTCAAATTTTCCAGGGAATTTTGAATCACCCTGTATACATATACCAAAAAAATCAATAAGAAATATGAATATCATACATTTGTGGCACAGAAGCATAGGAATACATATGAGATTTAGAATATTTAATTTTCAACAATATTTACTTAAAAACAAAAGATCAAAAGATCTTGGGTGAAAATAACGAAAATCCAAACCTGGATGAGCATCCCACAAAGAACACACAAAGGACCAAAGCCAAAAGAGAAATGATTAAACGATGTTTCTCCTTGAGAAAACCAGCGTAGGCTCGTCATTGGTTCCACTGGTCACCCTCCCCATACATCATTAAGCACCATCATACACTTTGATTTCCAACTTTGAAAAAGAAGTTAAAAAACCTCCAAATCAGTTAGATCAACCGAAAATAATCTAAAAACAAAAGATCAAAAGATCGTTGGTGAAAATAACGAAAATTCAAACCTGGATGAGCATTCCACAAGGAACACACAAAAGACCAAAACGAAAAGAGAAACGATATTGTTCGTCATTTTTGAATTCTAAAATCTAACGTTAATTTTAATTTTAAATTCTTCACCTCCAAAATAACAGGTGATCTGAACCAGAGAAACATAGAATAATTTGTCGTGAACTACGGTTCCCGATTCTCATCCTCCTTGCTTTAGATAGAAACAAGATAGTCGGACAGGGGCTCTATTCTCAATCACACAAAAGTCATTCGAACGACGCACGGTGGTCGATTTTCCGAAAAACGTGAACATAAATGGAAAAATTAAAAAATTCAAAATGTATCTAAATTTGCCCCTATATGGTTGTCAAGATACTAGGCGAATAGTTGGCCAAAGAATAAACTATGCTTTTTACGAGTTTGACATTACGTATCAGTATTCAACATCAAATTTCATATAGAAGACCCAGAGTATGACAGTATTCAAATGTTAATATCTCGAAAACAGTTAAAGATCGACATAGGGGACGTTATATAAAAATGCTCAGAATTTCAAAACAGAATGCAAAAATGCAATAATATACTGGGTGTTTCATTTGAAAGTTTCGGTTGGCATTCTTTTTAATATACCCTATATACATAAAAATATTCTAGTATACTATAACATTTATATATTGTGTCAATTACTTTAAAGTAAATTTGATTGTTCTAAATTAACATTTTTAGTTTAATTTTGTGAAGTGAGCTTAAAATTAAAATATCATTTGACTTTAACTGTAACCAAAATTATTACCTGACTGGACACTTTTAAATAGTCACGTGACCATCAGTGCTATATTCAAACTGTATTTGACATCCCAACATTTTTGGCTAAATAAAACCCATTCAAGCTCCAATCGTCTTTCAATCTACATGTCCTTCTTAGATGCCCCCTCACACCACCATCACAAATTTAGCTAATTAATAAATATATATCTTTTACCTCTTAAAAATGTCTTAAGATAAATGTGAAAATTCACACGATCATCCTGTGTATCAGCTAAATAAGAATAAATTTATCTTTTTATTAAAACTAAATATTTTGTACGATTAAATTACAATGTGGAAGTTTTTTTTAATATCCGCATTTTTACAAAAATCGACCAGTGTGCGAGTCCTACTCTAAAAGACGGTCAAGTTTGCCGTAGCATGCGCATTAGCGAGTTCGGTCACATGATGGTTTCGTCCAATAGCGTGCTCTGAAATAATGCGAGTGACGTTTTTCACACGAGCTTTCCTACAACTCCCAACTACTGGGTCTAGTCGAGAGAACGGCTTCGCTCAAAAATTGTTGTTCGAGGCAGCTCTGCGCGTGCCCATAATAGTTTGGTGATTATTCGATCGTCTCGTCACTGCTTTTAAGCGCGTTTATTGGTTGAAACTACTTTTTTTCTCTCAGGCGAACGATCACTTTTTATGACTTCCAGAATCGGTACCCTGGTGATTTCGATTCGCTCCTTTTTTGGAGTTTAAACTAGGTTTAGCTTAACTTTCTAAAAACTATCAAATCTTAAAATCTAAACAAAACTTGTTTTCATAACATTACACAAATAATAAGACCAACATATTAAAAGTTTTTGAAACATTTTTTTTTTAATTTTATGCTTGGAAAAAATTAAAGGTCCCAGCAACTCAAAAAGATGAATAAAATTAATGGAAAGGAAACTGATCAATAAGTTTGGCGGCCTCCACAAAATAAGTAGGGGATTTATTATAGCACAGTTCCATCCTCTTTGGTTGTTGTGATATTATGTGAGGGCGCCAAGTTTTTTTTGCTTGCATCTTAAAAATCTGTTAAGCGACTCCTGCGGTGTAGTCATCAGAAACAGTAGGCATGTGGATTAGTGTTCCCAAATTAACCGGTTTAACATTAAACCGTTTTAAATCCATCAGGTACTTGGTAATACTTAAACCCAAACTACTATACGATAGTACAATGATCCTGCCCTTGCATTTTCCGAAAGAAAGCCGTAGCCATAATAACTCTCCCAATCAAGTTAGCCTGGAAAAAATGCAGAACGAAAAACTATTCTGGGTGCGAGCAGACTGCGTCAGGCATGCGCTATAGATTTTTCGCCTGTGGCCTTGCCCAGGGCCAATCCTGATTTTTAAATGATTTTTCTTGTTTTTCAAAGTTATTATTGTTAAACATTTTGCGAATCTTAGGCCATTATAGTATCTCATAGTTATATGCTTGAACCATTTTAAATGCAGATTAGTGTTAACACAATTAGAAGTGAAATACCCTTATAATATACGTGGCATTCGGTGCCACCATATAACTATGAGATGCTATAAAGGCCCTGCCCGAGTATTTCCCTATGATCAAAAGTGTAGCGGAAACCCCTGCGAATATCAAGTTGGCCGGGGCCAATGGAATATTGAGGGGCTCCAATGCCTGCGCATGCGTCAACTGGAAGTGCACTGAACGAGAACTGTCGTCATGGCAATCTAGATTTTAACCGTTGCCGCTGGGCAATACCATGAGAATTCATGGGACAAATTTTATATAATTAATTTTTTAATCTCACGTTTCTCTCTACTAAGATACAATATTTAAATTCATTATGTAGAGAGCTCACCTGAACAATTTAAAAATAAAATCATATTCATTTTTTATTCAAAGTCCAGAATATAACAAAAAATTGAATATAACCAAAAAATGAGTTACTATCATGGGACATCAAAAAAGGGCAGAGAAAAATCATGGATTTAGAAAGTGCTTTTTCTTTTAAACTATATAAAAGTAGTTTAAAATTAGAAGTTGCAAACTATGTTTCTTTTCCCTAGATATAATAAAATGGTATGATATTGCTTTTCTTTACTTGCTTTGATTTTAAGTTAAATGTAATTTTTTGATAACTCATAGGACATTTCTTATGATTACCCCAGCCCAGCCCCCTAATCCACCACCTGTACCACTTGTAAGGTAGTGGGCTCTCCGGGCCTTCCTGTTCTCTGCACGAAGTCCAGTACTGCCCAATTTGAGAGCTCGTAGGTCCTCTGCATCCAGGTTCGGTGGTCCGAGTACCCGATGCCTCATCCTTAAGTATGCATCGCCCTCCGCAATGAGGTGCCGGGATGTCTCCTCCGCCCTCCCGCAGGCATGGCAGATAGAGTCATTCAGTCATTAGTCCAATATCTTTTCGTGTACTTCCCAGGAGCCATTTGAGTCTGGCCACGTCCGGTCCGTCGCTGAATTCTTTAGACTGTCTGCATCCCCTTTCGTTTTCCCAGGAGTCTGCCAGTGCATCGTTAGCCCATTTAGTGAGTCGACTTTGCATCTGTCTCCTTGTTATACACAAGAGTGGTTCCGGCCCCACGTATTGAGTTCTGACCCCGATACGAGCAAGTTCATTCGCTTTTTCGTTGCCCGATACTCATGTGTGTCCAGGTGAAGGAGTAGCGTTTCTTTCGAACTGTTGGTGGAGGTTCTCACTCTGCCAGAATTTCCTAAATGGGAATTACGACTTTGTACCTCTTATTGAATTGAACTAAAGCATGGCATTTTTGGTTACTGATACAAACTCAAAATTATAGTAATATTATTCTTGCCTAAAAATTAAGTTATTTCCGCCAGTTTTTACAAAAAAAATCATTTAAAAAATCGTAAAAATATAAAACTGTTTAATATTAAAATATCGCAACAATGAAAGTCACCGAGTAATAAGGCACATCGCTATGGAAACCATTGTTATTTCATTTACCAGCCGCCGTAGAACAGTGAACAGCGTCTTAGCCTGCAGAACAGAGATCACAGGATCGGATCTCGGCAAGTACACATTGCTTCACACAACATCGAATGCGACTCGAGACGACGACGGGCGGCTCCCACTTCTCTCTCTCTCTCTCTCTCTCTCGTATTTACGATTGGCTTGCATACTGGACGGCCGCCTTCTCAGCAGCTCTGCAGTTGACGTTGTGCATAGAATAACAACAAACGAGAGGTAGAAGTAGGCGGCACTGCACCAAAAAACTTTGCGGGACTCAAAGGTAGACGGCCGAGAACCCCCCCAAACCAGGCAGAGGAGACTAGCCATTGACCCAAAAAGGACGACCTGCACTTCTCCGAGATCGGGACTCCATGGGACGTGGCTGGACTCCGACAGATTTGGTAGCAGGAGTCGACAGAGAGTGACTTGGAAAGAGGCGGTAGCACCTTCGGGTAGCAGGACCACTCCAAGGAATGCATCTGAAGACTCCAACGGCGACCTCGACCAGTGAAACCGGGACCTCGATTTTCGGATCAACCTATATGACGGCGGGCTGCTGGGGAGAAAAGTCTACCGTAAACCAAGTTCTGGGTCGGTAGCGATGTTAGATAGTTGCAAGTCTAACATGTAGCAGAACCACACTTCGGAGGAGATGTAAAGCCGGCGGTCCACTACTTGCTACGCAGTCTAAAGATCCCTGCCCTCGACAAAGAGGTGTCAGGCAAAAATTAAGGAGAACGAAAACTTGCATCCTAAGGGGCACGTGCATCAGTCAGAGGGTCACGGGGGGGTATGGCAAAAAGGTTCTATTATGCGGCCTAATTGCCAGGGTACGGCCGCTCATCTACTACTACTACCAGCCGCCTTAATTTATAGTGTAAAGATGGTGTGTTGCGAGAAGTGCTCTTCGTTCGAGATTTTTAAAAGTAATTTCCTGTTTTCTTGGACTTTTTAATAAACGTATTAAAAAAAATTTTGTTACCAACTTGCGGCTAAGCTAAACTCGCGTTTTTAAATATCTCGCTGAGCTCGTTATTTAAACCAACGCTTTTAAAAAAAGCACTATTTTAGCCACCAGTTGTAAAATCTACTATTTTACCTAGGTATTTTGTTTTTTTATAGAGTTTTGATTTTCTGGATATTGAATGTTTTCCTCTTATTAGACCAAAAAAAATATATTGGAAAATTAAAAATATAAGTTCAGTATAGTCATAGGAGTGTTTAATTTAAAATCGACACAAATATAGCGACGAAATAAATTGAGCACTGCATGTGAGCGCCATTATTCGCGCTAAGTGGTGTGTGCACGACGTATACGAAGTGACACATTGCAAAAAGTTTCCACCTTTTATGTACTGACTTACTTTCTTGAAATTCTGGCCCTTTGGAAGACTTCTTTACTACACGGTTACAACGTAAAAGAAACTTTAAAATTTGGATCGGGTTGAATAATGTTCACAGAGACCTATAAAATCAATAGACAGTTTAAGTTCTGCGGCGTAGCGTGGTGGGTGGCCAGAGGGGTTCCTCGCCCTCTGGGTTTTGGCGCCCTCAGCTATGTATTAAAATAATAAACATTACAATAATATGAAAAAAAGGAAGATTTTTATTTTAAGCAGTTTATATTTTAAAGACGCCCACAAATAAAGATTATTTTTAAGCAGTGTATAATAAACGTCAGTTACGCGCACCGCAATATGTAACAATTACTGACCAATATAAGTAAACGATAATCGGAAGTTTTTCCCTTTTGCCGTAAAAAAAAAGATGTTTTTCTTGTTTTCCCAATGATTTGAAACAGAGGCAGAAAAGTGTTTATCCTCCTGTGATTTATTGAAAATAAAAATTAAAAACTTAATTGATTTTTTTTTTGGAAATGCTCGTAATGTAGAAAAAACGTAAGTGCCATATTCTATTTCTTTCTATATTTAAATCAGGTAGGTAGGTATGTTACTACTATTATTAGTACTCACCAATGTTTATGCTATACCATGCTCACCCAAGCGTAGATCTAGACCCTTATAGAAACGTTTGAAACCAGATTTCCAAAAATTGTATTGTTTAATTAATGTAAACGATTCAGAAAACAATTTTCTCACTGTAGTTATTTGTCATAAAAACAGTTTTAAGAACAGCTTCCCAAACATTTTTAAATTAAACTGCTAAGCGCACTTTTAACAGACAAAAAATAAAACTTGTGAAAGGTCACAAATGACGAAAGACAAACATGCGTTCGCGAAGTCAGCAAATATTCGAAAACTTAATTTTTACTTTAAAGTTAACTTATTATACACTATATCAGGGTTGAAACTGGCCAGGGAAACCTGGAAAAGTCAGGGAATTTAAAAAGTGACCTCGAAGTCAGGGAATGGGTCCCAAGTCATGGAAGTCTGGGAATTTTTACTGTATGGTTTTTGTCTTTTATGCTTTCCTCACTCTGTTCCTCATATATTGCCAAAAACACAGTATTTTTTCTTTTGTTCTTTAATGTTTATTTTTGTTTTTATTTTAAGGAATTTCCTTCTTAAATTGCAAAAATGTTTGCTTGTGGCGCGATAACACAGTTAGTAGTGGCGGTCCCAGCCATTTGAAAAGGGGTGGGGGCGGTTTAGATACGAAAAAAAAACTAGGATAGAAGCATAGCTTTTATAAGGAACATATCAATATATGCAAACAAAACTTAGTAACTACAAACGCGGATTTGTCCTCAAATCTAGGTGGGGGGCTACTCAGATTTCAAGTTGTTTATTTCATACATTTTTTATTTTAAAAAATGTTTAAATGCGCCGAAAATTTTTGAAAAAATTACATTAAAATGCAATTTTTGAGTCAAATTAAACTAAAATCGTGAATATCAACGGTATCAAAGCGCCGCAGGCAAAATTTTTAAAGAAAATTGCAATAAAAACTGCATTTTTTCATTTAAAACTAAACTAATTAAATAAAAATATATCAATGGTTTCAAAGCGCAAGCAAGCGCAATACCGTAAATATCAAAGGTGTTATAGCGCCGCAATTTATGCCCTACTTTTGAAAAATATCGCCACACCTGTTCACTGCCTCGAAAATGTTATCAGTATATTTTGATTTAAGCTTTTGCCTACTTCTGAACAAAATTGTTTCTAAATACTGTCTAATAAAGTTCAAGAATTTGTGTTTTGGATTAATCAAACAGTTTATAGTATTTGGGAAACGACTTTAGTTAATTTTGCCTTGATTTTGGCTTCACGTTGTATAAAACTTGATATGAATATGTTCAGGTCAAAAACACTTTTTTATGTCCGAAATGATTTTGTCTAAAACTTGTTTATTAATAGAAACTCTATAATACTGTTCCGTATTTCGTGGTTTTCGCGGTAAGTACTTCATGCCCATAAACCCACTGAAGAAAACACGTAGGGCTTTTTTAAAAGTGGGTTTTCTCATTATTAATAAAATAAATAAACGCAAAAAAGGTATATTATGACCAGTCATTTGAATCTGACCGTAAGGTTCTTTAAACTTGTGTTGCAAAGCTTCTTCTAATCCCAAACAATTTCTTACTTTGTTATTCCAAATAAAGGCTCATTTAGAATAGCACGCAGCAGCTTACGCTGACAGGTGTCAAATTTTTTATTTGTTAATTTATGGTGAACTGTGCAAATTTTTGGGAGGACGGGCTCTGATTTTGAAGATGCCTTGTAAATAGCACTTTACTTTCGGTCGGTGATGTGCTGTACACTTAAATTATTCAAATAAAAAATTTGACACCCGTCAGCACAGGTGTCAAGTTTTATGCTATTCGAAATGACCCTTAAGACTGGCTGGGCAACAATGCAAATTATTAAAAAAACGATTCTGGTTCAGTATTTGCAATTTCTACTTGTACTACTACATTGTGAAGCACTCTTTTCACCGCTACTCTTAGGCATTAGTTTAGATTAATAACCTCGAGAAAAACGAAAACTTGAATCGTATACTATCATATCATACTAAGTAAGCAGGTACTTACACTGTAGTAAATACACAAACTCCAAAAATAAGCGCTGGTCAAACTAAACCCAAACTGTATATGGTATTTTATAGTTGATAAACGATCACGAGAATAAGTCCTGATTTTAAACAAAGAAGAACTACAATCTGTACATAATATAAAAAGAAAACCATAAGAAACCCAATAAAACCCAGTTATGAAACCCAAAGAAGCCCAGTGGGTTCGGTTTTATATAAAAAACCCGGATTTTTTCCAACCCTGCTTTAAAGGAACGTTCTGCAATTTCTCGTTTTTTCTTCAAAGGCTTCAAGGTTACCACCAGCATCTTTGTTATCTACTCTTTTCTGGAGCAAAGGGGGGGGCCATCGCCCCCCCCCCCTGGGACCGCCACTGCAGTTAGTTATTACAATTTTAGAAAACCAAAAAAAGCTAAGACTATCCCTGAATAATATTTCACAAAAAAGGTGAAAAATATAAACGTGTCAAAAATTATATTTTCAGTATACTTTTCTCAAAATTTTCCCTACGGTACATTTAGGACATAATTTTGGTAACAAGTCCCGAATTGACACTGGATCCCACCAAAAAATTTAAAAAGTATTTATAGCGTCCACAAGCTTGTGAACATTTAAATACAAATACATTTTTTAATATGCTTATTACAACTTGTAAAATAAACTGGATTTTTTTTATTTTTGGTCCGGGAAAACCTGGAAAAGTCAGGATATTCAAAAATTGAAAATCAGGTACGTACCAACAACCGTGGTGCCCTTTTGAGCCTTCGCCCCCCCCCCCCTGATATCTTTCTTTCAATCTATTGATTTTATATCTTCCTTCGCTACGTTTTTTCTCATATCTCTGCGATAGCAACATAGAGCAGACATTGTAGGACGTTGGTCTGAACGTCATACATGCTAAAGACGTGACATTGATCAAAAAGCTCAGCGCTAGACCGCAGAGATTGCACTCTGATATCTGTATTCATGCGGAAGTGTTTCCCAAGTAACAATTTTTAGTTAAATTAGTTGCAATAACTAAGAAATACATTAAAATTAACGTTGCATAAAGTACAAAAACTAGTCATTTGTGCGCTATGATGGACGAGAAAACGAAGCCACACCGTTGTTATTAACTAGGGTAAATTAGGCAACCCTCTAACCACGTTTATTATTACTGGAATACTGTTGAAATTTGGTGTGTGGGGGATTTTTGGGATGACTATAACGAATTTCTAATCAGATTTTGAAAATTCAATATGGCGGATGCAAGATGAACGATTTTTTGTCATGTTTTGCTAACCAATTTTAACTGACTGACTGTCATCCGATTGCCTTCAAATTTGGTATGCGTTTATAGTTCCGATGACGATACAATAATATGGTATTATCAGGTACCCACCTTCCCGTACCGAGGGAAGTGGAGGGAAATATATTTAGTTTGTTCGATTTCAATCAAAATTGGCAAACATAAATTTTTCGGGAATGGGATATGAATTTTTGATCAGATTTGAAAATTTCAATATGGTGGATTCAAAATGGACGATTTAGGGTACAAATCTAAAAATAAAAAAAAAACTTTTAAAGAACAAGCTTTTATTAAATGCACTAAAAAGTAGAAAATATTTTTATCTTTCTGATACCATAATAAAGCGATAGAGCGCGGAGATTACACTCTGATATCTATATTCATGCGGAAGTGTTTCCCAAGTAACAATTTTAAGTTTACTTAGTTGCCATAATTAAGAAATTCACTAAAATAAACTTTGTATAAAGTACTCGTCATTTGTGCGCTATGATGGATGAGAAAACGAAGCCACATCGTTGCCGTTGTTATTAACTAGGGTAAATTAGGCAACCCTCTAACAACGTTTATTATTACTGGAATACTGTTGAAATTTGGTGTGTGGGGGATTTTTGGGATGACTATAACGAATTTCTAATCAGATTTTGAAAATTCAATATGGCGGATGCAAGATGAACGATTTTTTGTCATGTTTTGCTAACCAAATTTAACTGACTGACTGACATCCGATTGCCTTCAAATTTGGTATGCGTTTATAGTTCCGGTGACGATACAATAATATGGTATTATCAGGTACCCACCTTCCCGTACCGAGGGAAGTGGAGGGAAATATATTTAGTTTGTTCGATTTCAATCAAAATTGGCAAACATAAATTTTTCGGGAATGGGATATGAATTTTTGATCAGATTTGAAAATTTCAATATGGCGGATTCAAAATGGACGATTTAGGGTACAAATCTAAAAATAAAAAAAAAACTTTTAAAGAACAAGCTTTTATTAAATGCACTAAAAAGTAGAAAATATTTTTATCTTTCTGATACCATAATAAAGCGATAGAGCGCGGAGATTACACTCTGATATCTATATTCATGCGGAAGTGTTTCCCAAGTAACAATTTTAAGTTTACTTAGTTGCCATAATTAAGAAATTCACTAAAATAAACGTTGTATAAAGTACTCGTCATTTGTGCGCTATGATGGATGAGAAAACGAAGCCACATCGTTGCCGTTGTTATTAACTAGGGTAAATTAGGCAACCCTCTAACAACGTTTATTATTACTGGAATACTGTTGAAATTTGGTGTGTGGGGGATTTTTGGGATGACTATAACGAATTTCTAATCAGATTTTGAAAATTCAATATGGCGGATGCAAGATGAACGATTTTTTGTCATGTTTTGCTAACCAATTTTAACTGACTGACTGACATCCGATTTCCTTCAAATTTGGTATGCGTTTATAGTTCCGGTGACGATACAATAATATGGTATTATCAGGTACCCACCTTCCCGTATCGAGGGAAGTGGAGGGAAATATATTTACTTTGTTCGATTTCAATCAAAATTGGCAAACATGAATTTTTCGGTAATGGGATATGAATTTTTGATCAGATTTGAAAATTTCAATATGGCGGATTCAAAATGGACGATTTAGGGTACAAATCTAAAAATAAAAAAAAAAAAATTTTAAAGAACAAGCTTTTATTAAATGCACTAAAAAGTAGAAAATATTTTTATCTTTCTGATACCATAATAAAGCGATAGAGCGCAGAGATTACACTCTGATATCTATATTCATGCGGAAGTGTTTCCCAAGTAACAATTTTAAGTTTACTTAGCTGCCATAACTAAGAAATTCACTAAAATAAACGTTGTATAAAGTACTCGTCATTTGTGCGCTATGATGGATGAGAAAACGAAGCCACATCGTTGCCGTTGTTATTAACTAGGGTAAATTAGGCAACCCTCTAACAACGTTTATTATTACTGGAATACTGTTGAAATTTGGTGTGTGGGGAATCAGATTTTGAAAATTCAATATGGCGGATGCAAGATGAACGATTTTTTGTCATGTTTTGCTAACCAATTTTAACTGACTGACTGACATCCGATTGCCTTCAAATTTGGTATGCGTTTATAGTTCCGGTGACGATATAATAATATGGTATTATCAGGTACCCACCTTCCCGTACCGAGGGAAGTGGAGGGAAATATATTTAGTTTGTTCGATTTCAATCAAAATTGGCAAACATAAATTTTTCGGGAATGGGATATGAATTTTTGATCAGATTTGAAAATTTCAATATGGCGGATTCAAAATGGACGATTTAGAGTACAAATCTAAAAATAAAAAAAAAATTTTTAAAGAACAAGCTTTTATTAAATGCACTAAAAAGTAGAAAATAATTTTATCTTTCTGATGCCATAATAAAAGCGATGGGCGCAAATTAAAAATTTTAATTTTAAGTTTCATATCTTACTCGTATATCAGTCACATCGACGATTCACTTAAGAAACATTTGTATTACTTTATAACCTAAGGATATTTTCAAAGGCTTGGCAAACACGGCTCTCAACCGTTCTGGGCCTGTATTCTTGACACCCGTGCCCGTGAGTGTGAACAAATTTGTCACTTCTCACCCGCTTTGAACCATGTGAAAAGTGAGAGAGACAAATACTCACCAGTGACTACTCACCTCAGAAGCCGTCAAGAATACGGGTCCTGAGCTTCTTTAAATGAAAGTATTATAAATAAAAATTTATCATTCGAATATCAGAAAGATAAAAAATTATTGACAATATTTTGATTCGCGTAAAAGTGTGTTGTCAACCTTTTTTAACCAAATGTCACTAATTGTTTACTAAGTTGCCAGTACAAAAATCCCAAGAGAGTCAACTTTTTTGGGGTTTTTTCTACTGCGAATTTAGCAAACATTTAGTGAAATGTAAGGACAGGTTGCCAACACTTTTACGGGGACCAAAATGACCTCCTGGAAAATTGTTAGTTCTAGATTTGTTGGCAAATATACCGCAGGTATTTTTTTTTAATTAGTATAATTTTCATTATACTTTTTACTCGTTTTGGATGCTGCTGACAAACATTGCTAAACTTGTAAAAATAATTACGTTATAGCGACGCAGACAACATTTTTTGAAATTTAAACCAAAATTCTCAAAAAATGTTAATCTATTTCCTGTTTTTTCTTGGGTTTCTAGGTTTTCTAAGTAGTCACTATGCCCCGTGGACGACCCCGTATTAAAGTTAGTATCCTCCCTGTCTTACTCTCCTAATCATATACTTTTTATATAAGGACGATTTTATTTAAAACCGTCCTTATATAAAACCGGTTTTAGGTGCGTATAAACGTAGTAATAAAAAGTTGCTTTAGGGGGGTTAGCTGTTGTTGTTCACTTTGTTATCGACAGCCCGCGCTTAATCTGTATTGCCTTGATTAAAACGTCGTAGTTGCTTTTGTTTAAACTAGCACAGATTAAGCTAAAGACAACCATGGCTTACTAAATTTCAAACTTGCACACAGGCCGTGAACTTATTTGTAACAGATCCGCTTCGATTGCACCCATATATCTATTAGCTTAAATATACGCCATACCAAGGCCAAACTTGTAAGCAACATCTATAATCTAGTCAGCCATGGAAATATCAAAACAAAAGACATTGACTTGGCTCCAGCCTTTTGCAGATGCACGAAAATTTATCGAACCAAGGGGTTTTGGTCAGTTTCGACGTCATTTTTGTTGTTAATTTGCTTTGCTTCTGTAGCAAAACGTAAGTTAAAAGTTGGCGCTGGGTAAAAAAAGGCTGTTTTTATAGAAAACGTCAGACAACGAAAGAGGGGCGCATCGGGGGTATCGAGAGAAGAAAGTCCAGAGGTTGATAGCTTTTTTTTTGTTTTGGGAAGCTGCAGTTTAAGCACATTACTATTAGGTATATAAAGGGCCACTTTCTCAACTGTCACTTAAATTAAGGTGACCAACCGTCCCGGTTTGGCCGGGACAGTCCCGATTTTTAACCATTTGTCCCGGGGAAAAAATCCGTTCCGAATAGTCCCGAGTCCGGTTCGCCCCGGTTCTGATACCACTGTATTTTGTAACTTTAAAATCACTGCAATTAAAAAAGCGGATGTTCTCTGCCATCTATAAATTTAAATTGAAACCTTACTTAAATTATTTTCCTTTAATAAGTATTTTGGAAAATACATCTTAATATTATTAGGGGTGCATATAAGAAAAAATACATGATATACAATACATTGAATGGCCGGAGTGTCCCGGTTTTGCCCCTTTACGAGTTGGTCACCTTACTTAAGTCCTAAGTTACACTTATCTTAATTTAATCGGTTGCAGGTGCTGTCAAAGTTCCACTTAAGTACCAAATTTTCACCCTTAGCTTAAGGGGTAAAATTTGCCTACTTAAATTTTACTTAAACTATTTTTTTCCGTTTTGGGTGTTTTTTGAAGTTTATTCGGCCTAGAACTGTCTTTTTTACTATAAAAGAAGTATTCGAAGACTCATGCCAAACAATTCGGGAAGAAAATTTGGAAAATAGACACATAACCTATATAAAGGTTTTTGTTTACATGTGTAGTGAAAATTTTGTATCTGAATTTTAGGCAGAGTTTATGCTATAGGAAATTGTTTTGCATTGCTACTGAAGACAGTTTTTAGAAAATGGAGTTAGTACGGGACGACGAAGAGAACGACGAACTTTTGTTTGTCATCAATGGGATACCTAGACATATTTCCACTATGACTATTTTAATAGTTCCGACGATGATAATTTTAGGACAAGATTTCGTCTTACAAAAGAAAGCACGTTATTTGTGCTCCACTTGATCGAGGCTCAAATTGAGCACCCCTAGGACTAGTGAGTACGAAAAACAATCACTCGAGGGGTTGGGCAGGGATCTTTATTAGGACAATTTTTCTTGAGAGTATATTTGCTTGACCTTCCTAACACTCTTAAAAACGGCAACAGCATAGCATGGTTTCGTAACAAGATTGGGAACAGAACAAAATATTGTCACAGCAAGCGATATGGTATTGCGGGCAGCTGGCCAGTGGTTTTCGGCAAATCGCTTGGCATTGAACATGACTAAGACTGTGATTGTCGGCTTTCAAATTAGGGTAAGCCAACTCGTCAATCAAGAAAATGATGCAAAGTTTTTAGGGGTACTGTTGGATCCAAGTCTTTCTTGCGGTGTCCTCACATAATAAGTATGTGTAGCAGGTTGGCAAAATCATTGGGAGCTGCAAGAACTGCCTACTTTGCAATTTTCCACTCAATAATGACATATGGCATTGTGAGATAGGGAAATCCTGCCCACCATCTCCTTCAAAAGGTATTCTTAAAACATAAATCAGCAATAAGAATAATCGCTAGGGCGCACCAGAGGGGGGAGACTTGCAGACCTTTGTAGAACGCAGAATCCTGACTGTGTTCGTGGAGATAATCCTTAACAAACTGTGCGGGGTTAAAACTCAGAATCATATACAACAGTCTAGTCAGCATCAACACAACACCAGAAATAAAGAAAACCTTGTCGTACCCAAATTTAGGAGTGAAAAGAATAATTAGCTGGGAATACATTTATTTAATTCTTTACCTATTGAAGTCAGAAACATGAATCTTAGGAAGTTTAAAATATTTTTAAGGACATTTTAATAGATACCTGTCCCTACAGTCTCAAGGAAATTTTAGATTTTGATGAAAAACATTTTAATCAAACGTAAATAATTTAGGCTTGTCTGTTTTTTTTTGGTTTTTCTGTAAAATTTAAAAAAATTGTTGTTGATATATACTGTTTCTTTTTCTGTAAAAAATCTCAAATAATTTATTGAGTATAATTTCAGCTTATGACATGTCGGGTGATTTTTTAATTAAAAACTTTATCCCCAATTGTAACATTATTAAGCTAAGAAAAAATGGCTGTGCCCATTTATTGTAGGATGTTTATTATTGTTATAGGAAAATTTAGTCGGCTTAACTTCTATAGACAAATTTAAATAATTTATGATATAATGTTAATCAAAATGACGTGTCGATAAATATGTATATTTTTTAATGACTAATAAATTGAACTTAATTGAATTGAATATTCATAAGGAAGATTCAGAGTTCCGTAAGGCAAGCGGTATGAGGTATGTGGTAAGATGCAAGGAAAATATAGATACAGCAAACACATGCTGGTCTTACGGCTTACAGAAGACTATCAAAAGCAGCATGCATTTGTTATATTTTATTATCCTTGCACCTTACCTCATACCGCCTACATTATGGAACTCTGAATCCGCCTTTACCCTCCATGAAAAGAAAGAGACCTAGATTTCTGTCAGACAACACATAGACCCCCAGCTACATGCCACAATAGCAGCTATTCTACTCTCTCCATCTACTGCGGTCCCAGTCAGATGAAAATTTAAAGCCCCTATTTGGAATTATCCCTGCAAACAACACACAGACCCCCCAGCGGCCCCAGCCCCAACATAAACAAATTCATTCACTTATCAACAGCAAAAACTGAAAAAACCTGCTGTCAAATGTCACCTATTTGATGTTGGTTTGGTAAAATTCCAAAATCCTTAACAATCTGTCATCAGTCTGCAGCGTTGCCATCTTATTTGGAACCTAAGTTAAGATAAGTAAAAGTTTGGCAAGCTGATTTTGGAACTTAAGAGATGTTACTACTTAAGTTAAAACAAAGATCATAAGAATTTAGTATAATTATTTATAATAATAAAAAAATCGTACTAAATCGAAGATTAGTTATTTTACGTAAAAATTATATTTAAAGTGAAATCGAAGATTCTATATACTTAAACTTTACGTGTATTGAAATTTTTATATAGTTTTACGTTACCGCATACCGCGCGCGTGCACCGCATCCAATAATTAACAGCTTTAAAAAAGCTGCATAAAATAAAAAGAGAAAATCGGTGTTGAGTGAATGGGATGCTGGTGGGACAAAAAATCTGCCGTGTTAAGTAAAAACGCTTAATTTGGTTTTGGGATGTATTTCGTTATGTTTAATATTGTTTCATCTTGAGTGCAAATTTGACCAAATTACGCGTTTTTCTTGACAATACGGTTTTAAAAAAGCAAGCGGTGTGTGGTAAAGTAATTACGGTACCGTGCCTTGTAAAGTACTACTTTCTGCACTAAAATGAGCCCTGTAAATTGCCGTTTACGCATGCGAGTAGGTAAAATACATTTCAGTGTCCTCCCTTGCGTTTAGCTACCACGGAAAATGACACTTCCTTTGGTTCTTGTGATAATTTTATTTTGAATAGTAGCCATCAACCAAAGTATTAGCTTTTATTTCATTAATATTTTGAGGTTAAGATTAGGGGTATCCGTACGAGGGGGATAGTCAGGCCAATTCATGCGATACAATTTTAATCGGTACCCACGTGACGTCACAACTCTATATTGTAAATGTTGCGTTCACCTGTCAGTATAGGCGCCTTGAAAATTTTAATTCAATAAGTAATTCATAATGTCTAGGTACAGGGTGATTCACTATATTTTGAACCCCTGGTTAGCGCCTTTATTATTGATGATAGAAAAAAAGTCTAAATAGAAAAGTTTTATTAGTTTTTAAGAGCCTTCTGACAGATGTTGTCAAATGGAACACCCTGTATATTTTTTAAACCTTCGATAGATCTTTTCCTCCTGATTCCAAAAATATACCATAGTGTTTATCTCTAGCAGTTCTCGAGTGAGATAAAAAATAATTTGCCATAAGAGCAATGTGTTAGCCAACGAAAAGTAGTTTAGGTGGTTCTTTGTTCAACACATTGCTCTTATGGCAACAGTTTTCTAAATTTATTCAATGGCCGTTCAGGACAAAGGTAACACAAGGTATATTTTTGGAATAGGAAGAAAAGGTTTATTGAAGTTTTAAAAAATATGTAGGGTGCTTTTAAAAAACTATAAAACTTTTCCATTTAAACTTTTTTCCTATCATCAACAATAAAGGCGCTAATCAGGGGTTCAAAATGTAGTGAATTACCCTGTACACATCTGTTCATAAAAAAGGGGCACTTATTTGACATTTGAGCACGTAATGCCCCAAGTGTATATTTTCAAAATATCAGATAAATATCTGATATTTTGAACACAAAAATAATTATTTTAATTTTCCAATATATATTGGGAATAAAACCTACACAATGTGACAACCTCGCACTTGTAGCGGGTCACCTTTATACAACCGGAGTTGCCGCTTTAGTAGAATCAAGCTGGTAAACGTAAGGTGGATGGAGCGTGTGTGAGATGAAGCATGCTTGATATTGCCTGATGCAGCGTTGCCAGTGGAAGGGGCAATTGTTTTACCTAAATAGTGACATTAAAAAGAAATGATAAAGCATAGATATTTTTCACATTGTTTTTAATAAGAGTTTTAGTTAATAAAAAATTAGATAATTTTATTCAAAAAATTTAAGGAAATGCAATTGTAATCTTTTAAATTTTGGTAGTGTAGGATCAACTTTAGAGGCCGTGAATTAATAAAGGTTAATGGATTCGATTTCTGGATTAAACCTGGTTTAACTGATAATGGATTTTAGGCTGGGGTGGATTGATAAACGCGGTTGAATGTTTATAGTGTTTAAGTTTGATTTAATTATCGCTTTATCTAAGTTTAGACCAAAAGTTTTTATTATAGTTTTGACTGACGAACTTCTTATTGCACTTAAATGCGTTAACTTTAGCCGAATAATGCAGTATTTACCAATACGGTATAACAAAAAAACGCTACAGGAAAATAATTAAGTGTGAATAAGTAAACTCAAAAAAGGATTTTGGGCATTCTCCCAAAATAGGTAATGGTACCCAAGCACCAGGTTAGTTAGTATTAAAGGGAAAACGAATCCTAACTTTATTAGGTAAGATGTTACACTTTTTTACTTTTTAAGAATCCTTTATTGCGTTCAAAAACAGGTCAAATATTGGCTAATTTGGCAACAAAACTTGTACCGTTTTTTAGTTATATTCAAGGACGAATTTGGAGCTAATGTATATATAGTATCTAATCATGATTAAATCCTAATCAGGGAAGTTTTGCGTTGGTGAATACGAGTATTAATGTAGCTCTTTTTTACCAAGTAGTGCCTCTATAGTTAGACGCTTTTTGGATATCCGCGGTGGGCACAAATTACTTATTTTTGACCTAAGTTTTGGGTGATCGAGTTTACTTTTGATGAGTAAAAAATATGTCAAATCGTTCTTATCAGGTTAAACATCGATACACTAGGAAAAACATGCATCCACTAACCTAAGTATGAATTCATTAGCCCCAAGTAGAAACTTCATTTAAACATGAGACAAGTAAACTGTCTACTTACCAGAAGTTTTCTCACCTACTTATGTCTATATGCACCATTTTACACTAAAATTAGGGGCACCAATGTTTTTTTTATCAATAATTACCTAACCGGGGTTAATTAATTGAAATTAAGAAAAAGAGCTTTGAACGCAGCGTTTTTTAGTTTTTTTTTGTATTTTCCATTTAACCATTAGATATCGACTGGTGTCAACATTTTTTGTCGTTTATATTTCATTTTCTTTATTGAATTTTTTTGTAAAGTGCAGTATTTGCGAAGAGAAAAGATCACTACTAGGCCCCAAAAATCTTCAAAGAGAATCAGGAGATTCATACAGATTATCCTGGTGCAACTAATGTCCGGATATTGAACATTATAATATTTGTTTACTTTTATCAGTCGCATATAAACCTCATTTATCTCGTATTTCTTGGAGTTTTAGGTCAGTCTCAAGTAATAAATAAATAAAGTGTACTTGAATGAAAGGAAGTCGAGCACAGTGGACCCGAAAACAAAGTAAATGTCTCTTAGTCAAGACCAATAGAATTAATTTCCATCAACATCGGGCAAAAGTGAGAAAAACCGAACATTTGGACCAATGAGATGCATAGTAGCGAGAAAATTTAACTCCCTGGGAGCAAATTTTCTCTCGATTCAAGTATAACCCCCCTGGTGCATCAACTCTTGCTGCTTGAGCCACTTTAGGTTTTCGTTGCAAAGTTCAGTATGTTGGCCCATTTTCATCAGTAGCTCCTCGTCTATGGTGTTTGAGTCCCATATTAGCTGCCTCAACCTGCCGTATACCATCACACTCTTCTATTAGGTTGTGCCCTAACGATTCTTCTGCCCACCCGCAGGTTGAGCATACAGATCCTATACAGACCGCTTCAAGCTACTGCGAACATAGGGCGGAAGAAGTCTAATTTGCCAGTGTACGTACATGCAGAGACACCGCACGCCTATCAGTGAAGCAACCAATACTCAGGCTTGCGATCACCACTTGCATGACTTTCCTTTGGTATTTAGTACGCCTCTAACCACGGTGCTGTGTGGAGCGTAGTCAGTGAAACCGGAATTTGGTCAATAAATACGCAAATTTTTATAACGTAATTTTCTTATTTTTTGTCACTGATAAATAAGAGCGTTTTATTGTCAACTGCGCAGATTTATCAGTAACGACGTGTTACAATGAAAATAATAAGGAGAAACAAAATAAAAGCAAGTTCTTAAAATAAAATAATACATTCTAAAAACCTTCTCCCAGTCAAAAAAAAATTAAAGCAAATGTTCGAAAAGTCCTCCTTGCTCGGCTAGACAATATCCGAGCCTACTATAAAAACCCCTTCTAACGTTTCCAAGCATGTTAGGGGTGATAATTTGAAAAGCTTCTTCAAAAACAGATAGAAGTCATTAGGAGCAAGATCGGGAGATCGAGCTGGCCATAATATAGTTCTCCGTGTACTTATAACCCGATTAGGAAATACATTATCAAGATATTCCCTAACAAGGCCAACATTGTGAGCAGAACAACCATCTTGTTGAAACCATGTTTCACCAAATCTTACACCTAACAACTGCCTAGCAGTTGGAATAATGTGCTGCTGCAGTAGATCCAAGTATCTAGGACCATTCAAATTGCAATTGCCGTTAATAAAAAATGGCCCAATTACGTGTTCCCCTATAATACCCCGCCTCCCAAACATTTAGTTTTTGGGGATACTATGTTCTTACGTCAAAATACAAATGCAACTTTTCCCTCGACCAATATCGAACGTGTGTTGGGTTATGACGATTTGACCATTTGACCATCTGCAATTTTTCGGCAACTTCGTAGACATCCATTTTTGGTTTTAAAAATGTATTATTTCAATTAAGAACTTATCCATCTGTTTCTCGAGCAAGGCAGAAATAAAACAAAATAATAAAAACAAAATGAATTTCCAAAAGATAACACTGCAGCGTGCTTCGAATCCACCTCGGTCGTACGGCACGGAGAGTAAATTGGACTTGATTCCCCCTATGTTCGCAGTAGCTTGAAGCGGTCTGTATGTACCAAGTGTTTATTTGATTATTATATATTTTTTCTGCATAAAACACAATCGAAAAACTTCAAAAATTCTAGGTCATCGGGCCATTAAAGTTAATTGCTGGTTATGTAAAAAAAATGCTTGGTGCATAACAAAAATTTAGTTAACCACGGCTAAAGTGTTAATCGGAGAAAATGTATGATGGTGCATACCAGCATTAAGGTTATAAAATAATGTATTACATAAGTAGAAACTTCACTTACAGTTAGTGAAGTATTTACTAACCGTTAGTAAAATATATAATAAATAAATAAATAAATAATGCCAAACTCTTTTTTATTAATATTTAACTCCACTATGGACATTGGGAATTTATTTCTCATTCTGTTATCTAATGTTTTGCCGAGCATTTGTCCATGCCTTGTTGATTTGAACCTTCGTATTGTTCGACTATATAAACTTATGTCGCACTGAAGATCCCTAACAAGGGTGAAACACGTGTCTGCGTCTAGTCTCCAAGTCGCACCCGATATGTATTCTTGTGGTACTCCGGTGTATTTTGTAAAATTCGTTTTTTTGCTATCGCTTTGTAATAGTAAAAAGCCCGCCTGGTTAATGGACTGTCTGAAATCCAATAGTTTTCTATTGGTAAAACTCTTTTTTTTATTAATATTTAACTCCACTATGGATATTGGGAATTTATTTACCATTCTCTCATTTAATTATTATGTAGATTCAAATTATCTTAGGTGGCCATTATTATTTCTCTATTTTTTTTATTTTTATATTGCCCTATCTCGACACCTGTGTGTGACCTATCTGGAACCCTGTGTGTGTAAAAATGTACGTAAATTTTGTCCCTACTTAAGTAGAATAGTGGGGTTTTTTACCTAATTTAGTCCCTATTTAATTTTTATAGGGAAAAAGTCCTATCCTATGCAGCATCGTTCTCTTAAGTATCACTAGTGCGAACTCACGTCTACGGTTACTAGTGATACTAATGAGATACGGTACGTATAAACAGTGGGGGTAAGTATGAACTTATTCAATTACATATGAACACCACTTGTGCGAAACTCGAGTTTGGGGTTACCATTACCTGTTTTGAGGGATTGCTTGAATTTCTAATAGACACTTAAAGTAAATATTTCAACGCATCGGTATCGGTATACCTAACGCGTTCGAAACAAAGTCAAAATACGATACATTTTTGACTTGCTCATGCCATGTTTCGAACGATGCCTGCTTCTTTGACGGGTGTGATGACAGAATCTCGTTGCGTACGGAAGAATGTACGTAACGTAACGGACCCACGAACGTACGTAACGATTTCAATCAACAGTTCTGTCATCACACCCTTCAAAAAAGCGAGCATCGTTCAAAACATCGCATAAACAAGTCAAAAATATGTGTTGTTTGGCTTTATTTCGAACGCGTTAGGTATACGGATACTGATGCGTTGAAATATTTACTTTAAGTGTCTATTGTTTTAATATTCATTACCCGACACGAGGGTAATATTTTTCGAGTGGGATGGAGTATGTATGTAGGTATGTTTATCCAATTTTGGCCTGTTTGCGTTACGTAATGAGTCCCATTACCGCACTAGTGCGGTAATCAGCTCATAACGTTACACTCATTATATCACTAATAAACTCATTACGTAACTAATTGTAAAGTTTTTTTGGGACAAACACAAAATATCCATACACCTAGCCAGGATTCGAACCCGGAACCTTCCGTGCGGCAGGCAGATACGCTGCCCACTGCGCTACGGCGGCCGGCTTTTATTTGAAATATTCAAACATTTGAATAGGTGGCCTTAGAAAGAAATTTTAGCTCATTCGCAAAAAATCAGAAAAGCGCTCCGAGCCGTGTCTTAGTTTATACAAAATGTGCCTTCCAGTCACAGTTCAGCCAATTTCTGATATTTATTTGACTCCAAAAAGTATGGATAGCACATGCCCCTTTTTGAAAGTCACCTCGACATTTCCTGAGCTAAGGTCACCGACAGACAAAAAAAGGAGCTCTACTCTTAACCGTCGACGCGTCGATCGAGTTTGGAATTTAATAATAACAAATACGCTTTCGATACGATCTATCATCAAATTTTGATAAAAAAATTTGAGGGTACGTTGTTTGACATATTCCATTAAACCTCTTTCAATCGTACTTATGTTATAATGAACAAGAAGCAGTTATTAAAATAAAACTTAGGACGCAGTATCCAGATCTCCACTGGAGTACTACAGGGAAGCTTGTTAAGACTTTTTTTTTGGAATTTATTTAAATTATGTTTGATGGTCCTGACAAAAATACAAATTTTGCTGACGATACAAATGTGGTTTTGCAAAATGAGAATCGAAGTCAAAATACTTAAGAAAACTAGGGATTGGTTAAATAAAAATCGCTTACTACCTCACGAAAAAAATACTAAAATTATGGTAATAACTAATCGAAACATCACTATCGCTAAGTCCCTACCTTTGAATGACCAGCAAATTGAATTTTTAAAAAAGGCCAACGCCCATATAGCAAATAAATAAACTAACTAACTAACTATCTATAAAACTGCCTCTAAGCTGTTATATTGGATAGAATTGGATCGATACACTACATTTTACTACTCCAGAAAATTATTTAATCAACGGCTTTGACTTTTTTTAAAATGAGGGACATAATGATCTTTTAGCCGGCATTTGTAACAGAAATCAAGGGTGGACGTGTCGTTGTTAATATATTGCCGATTTCGACGAATTTTATCGACATTTTGCTTTTTGGAAAACCTGAAATAGGCGGGCAATCGTTGACGATTGATTTATTACAGGCCTCGCCAAACAGAATCGAATAAATTCAGAAGAATATTTTTTACTACTACTTTAAACCCTAAAAAGGCGACAAGGACCATATTAGTATTTTATCTCATCTACAATAAGGGCCGGTCCTAGAGCGACCTGGACTAAACATAAAGAACCCCGCACGAAATACATTCAAAAATTATTTCGGTGAAATTATTAAAATTAAAAATTATTTATGTGTCTAGTTCCAGAGACATAGATGTTCAACATTCAAAAAAATGTCCTTTTGGGGAATATTGGGCACGCCCAAAAAGGCATTTTCTGACCGAAAGAAAATAAGTTACCGACGAATATGGTTTACTGAGGAACCACACATGGACTTTCTTATTATTATGTTGGTAAAATTTTAACAGGTTGTATACAGGGGTTAGTCAAAACAAATAATTTTTTGACAATTTTTTATTTTCCCCAATATAAAATAAAAAAATTATTTTTGAGCCAAAATTAATGTTTTAGTATTTTCTAGATAAACTGAACAAGTTTTTCTTTCTAGTAACAGTTACTTTGTGTTACATGTTTTTTTATTTTTTTCCCTAAAAAACTTGACTACGAAATAATTATTTTGCAACTTAAAAATCTAACTATTCTTTTGCATTCAGTTAAAGTGATGAGTAAATAAACTTTAAATAAAATGAATTTTATTTTCTAATTTTTTTTCTAGCTACGAGGAACATGCAAAAAGTTAATTTTTACAAAAACGTAATAAATTTTTAATTTCTTTCAAACTGATCGAGGGATTTTAATTTAATTTTGCGTACGCCTTTACCATACTTCTATCTAATAACATGTGCAATTTTTTTGCCACTTTTTTGTGTATTGTAAACTAAATAATAACACTTTTGGTGGGGCTGAATTATTTTGCAAAGGGCGAAAGATAAAACGGGTAAACTGGGCACTGACTTTGACTAGTACTCAATAGAGTATGTAGGTACAGTGGCGTAGCCAGAAATTGGCTATAAGGGGTTTCGTCATTTAGTAATGAATTAATGATGCTTTTATGGGGTTACAGGGTTACATTTATTATTATGGGTTAGGCCCTCCGGGGGGTTTTATCCAACAAAACCCCTTCTCTGGCTACGCCTCTGTGTATGTATAAGGAAGAGCAATTACCCATAATCATAATTTATGTCATATTATTGTTTGTTTGACAATTCAGCCCCACCAAATTGTGATTATTTAGTTTAAAGAATTTTCATAAATCTTTAAAAAATCATCATGGTAGATGCAAAACCTAAAAAACTGATAAAAAATTGCACCATGTATTAGATAAAAGGATGATAAAGGCGTACACAAAATTAAATTAAAATCCCTCGATCAGTTTTAAATAAATTAAATATTGATTACTTTTTTGTAAGAATTAATGATATGGAACTTTTTGCATGTAACTCGTAGCTAGAAAACAAAAACAAAAAAATTTTATTCAATTTATCTAAAGTTTATTTACTCGTCACTTTCACTGAATGTAAAAGAATATTTAGATTTTTAAGTTGCAAAATAATTATTTCGTAGTAGAAAATAATTTTCGTCAAGTTTTTATGGTAAAAAAATAAAAAAAACATGTAACACAAAGTAACTCTTACTGGGAAGAAAAACTTGTTCAGTTTATCTAGAAAATATAAAACATTAATGTTTGCTCAAAAATATTTTTTTTCTTTTGATATCGGGAAAAATAAAAAATTGGCAATAAATAATTTTTTTGACTAGCCCCTGTACACAACCTGTCAATATTTTACCAACATAATAATAAGAAAGTCCATGTGTGATTCCTCAGTAACCCATATTCGTCGATAACTTATTTTATTTCGGTCAGGAAATGCCTTTTTGAGCGTGCCCAATATACCCTAAAACGACGGTTCTTTAAATTTTGACCATCTATATCTCTGGAACTAGACATACAAATCATTTTGTATTTACACATTTTTCTTACATCATAACCCACTATAACATATTAAAATTTTATCAAATTTCAGCGAAATAATTTTTCAATGTGTTTCGTGCGAGGTTCTTTGGCGCTACCCCTCCCCTTCAAATTTTTTTCAATGTCTCATGTCCTCATAGGAGATATTCAAAAAGATTGATTTTATTGTTGCATCCGGTTTCGCGTAAATCGAAAATTGCAGAAAACTTATTGCGTATGCCATGTTCAATATACCTAGATATTTTTTAATAATAAGAAAAATGGGAATAGTCAAAATCTTTCTCAGGGGGGAAAGGCAATTGCTCTGAGAGAAGTAACCAAAAACGTTTTTGATCTAAGCTCAAAAAGTGCGCCCGAGCGATCCGCGATCAATCCAAAAAAAATTGCGTGTTTGATTTGAGAACAGATCACGCTTCCGCCGAGATCTGCGTGTTCTATTTATGCCGGAAATCTCTGGCGAACCGCTTTTTCTTGCCCCGCCACTGATTTGTGTCAGTGCTCTGTGTAGCTATTCTTGAATTCAGGGAGAAAATATTTATTTCCCTGAAATGCACGGATCCTATTGGTCGACGTCACCGATTCCCCCGAAAATGACACTAATAACATGACTTTTGAAGAGATTTATTTCTACTGGTCTTTAGTGGGAAAAATAAAATATATAACATATCAATATATACAAACAAAACTTAGTAACTACAAGCGAGGTTTTGGTCTCAAATCTAAGGGGGGGGTACTCAGATTTGAAGTCGTTTATTTCATTAAAATAAAAAATGTTTAAGAAAATTTTTGACAAAATTATATTAAAACTGTTATTTTTGAGTCGAAATAAACTCAAATCGTAAATATCAACGGTATGATAGCACCGCAGGCAAAAATTTTTAAGAAAATTGCTTTAAAAAATGCGTTTTTTGATTTGAAATTAAAGTAACATTGTAAAAAATCAATGGTTTCAAAGCGCAACAGGCGAAAATTTTTAAGAAAATGACACTACAAATGCCATTTTTAACACAAAAATAAACTAATACCGTAAATATCAAAGGTGTTATAGCGCCGCAATTTATTCCCTATTTTTGATTTTCTAATGTTTTCATAAAAAATTTAAGGCCAAGGTAGGGGGGGGGTTAACTACCCGCTATCCTCCTAAAATCCGCGCTTTAGTAACTACGTATAATTTTTTCAGTTATAAAAAACATAGATAACAAACAAACAACAAAAACCTAATAGCTAAATACTTTTTTTTTAGGTCTAAAAAGCTTTTTATTGAAACATTACCTTTTATATCGCATATCTCAAACATAAGATGCCCATCTCAAAAAAAAAAATAATTTCCAGTTTTTTGGGCAAACCGGTCAATGACTCGTTCAATGTCAATTTCAATATGTCTGTTGATATGCAGCAACGCTAAGCCCGTCAGACGAATTTCCGACATAGTATTTTTAAGTACTTATGTTTTCAATATTCTGAGGCGTGAGAAGCTTCTTTCTGACGAGGCATTACTTACTGGCAAACATCCAAGAATGTTCTAATCAACGGAAAAATATTGCCGCACTTGTTTATTGCCTCAAAAACGTTATCAGGTATGTTTTGATTTACGCTTTTGCCTAATTCTGACCAGTACTGACTTCTCCCAATATAAGTTCAAAAATTTGTGTTTTGGATTAATAAAACAGTTTATAGTATTTAGAAAGGACTTTAGTTAATTTTGCCTTGATTTTGGCTTCATGTTAAACTTTGTAGGAATATGTTCAGGTCAAAAATACTTTTCTATGTTTATAAATAGAAACTCTAAAATACTGTTCAGTATTTTCAATGGTTTTCGAGGTAAGTTCATTAGGTGTTTGTATATTATTGGTCTGCCGGATTTAAGGTCAAACTGTCCCAAAATATTGTGGAGGGTTTCTAGAATGTATTTAAAGCAACTTTCTGCAATTTCTCGTTTTTTCTTCTTCAAGGTTATTACCACCAGCATCTTTGTTGTCGTTGTCTACTTTTTTTTGGAGCAAACCCCCCTCCCTGGAACCACCACTGTGTCATTTGTGGGAGAAGTCAACGAAATCAACCAATAGGAACCGCGCATTTCAGGGAAATAAGTATTTTCTCCCTGATTTCAAGAATAGAGGTCTTGGCTGGGAGTGATCTGAGAGCAGTGTAGATCGAAAACGCTATTAGCTTAGGGGCGGACCTGACCTTAAATCTAAATAACAAACTCCGCAAAATTATACTTACTTAAAATACCACTAAACTATAGGGTGGGCCAAAAAATCTTGCACACTTTTAAATTTGTTATAACTTTTGATCGAATAGCTTGATTTCAAATTTTTTTAATTTTTTTGAAAGACAAGACATGAGACTTTTTCAATCCGGTTTAAAATTTGACATTTCGCAAAAATCCAAGATGACGGACCGTTTTGAATATCGGGCAATTTTCATCCCCCCTGCAAAAAAAATACGTGCGGCACTGAAGAAAATCAAAGACATGCTTTCTATACCAAGGCATTACTTAATTAAATCGGTTAAGAGATACGAAAACTATAGACCTCTGAAATAAGTGTTTTTTGACTCGACATTGTCATTTGCAAGAAAAATCGCAGTTTTTGCATTTGCTTTAACTTTTCATCGGATGGCTTGATTTTAAATATTTTTACATTTTTGGGTGATCAAAGATTGCAGCTTTGACATTTTTCGACCATCCAAGGTTGTAAAAATTGCATCTAAAACACCTACATATCTATCTTCTGCTAACTCTTTTATAGATAATTTAAATGACTTTGTTGGCTAGACAAGTGAGTAGAACATAAAATTCACAGTTCCGAAACTAAAAACAACAGGCATATAGGTAATTTTTACCAAGGTATAGCATAAACATCTGAAACGCCAGATCAAAAAAAATGGTAGAGATGTTTAAAATTAAGTGTTTATTTATGGCTAAGATATTAATTTCATCTCCTGCACTTAAATTTTTTGCGTAGTTGTAAATTGTAAAAAAATACTACAAAAAGCTGGTTTCTCAATTTTATATGGTATTTTCAAGGTCAATTAAGGTCATGCATCAACTAATTTTTTTTTTTTTCATGTTAAGCAGATATAAGTCAATAAGAATTGATGGCCATTACTTTTTTACGTAATTGGATAAAATAAAATGTGGTTATAGGTCCCAATTTTGAGATATCAGCCGCCATATTGAAACGCATCATAGCTGAACAAAATCTTTTTTAACAAAGATAAAACGTCTAATTATTAAGATTTTTTGAAGATTTTTTGAAGATAAAATGGCAAAAATCTTGTTTTTTGCGATTTTCATGGTCATTTAAGGCCGGATGACCTTGAAAGTAAATTTTTTGAAATCCTCGTCCTCGATTTATATGAAATCAAGTATAATCATTCCCCGGTTGCGAAAGTTGTATTTTTTATAATTTTTGACCGCCATCTTGAAAGATGTCGTCATATCAACCCCTTCTACACGGATGCGAAGAAAACACCCGGTAACTCTTGATCGTGTGACTACCTAAATAGTCACAAAACTCCTTCATAAAAAATCCCACGGGATAGGAATTATCGACATATGCCCCTACACTAGGAGGTGATTGCCCCCACCGCCCGCCCTCTCTAAAGCTGGCTGTTGCAACTTAAAATGTTTCTCTATGGTAGTTTAAAACTCAGCAAGTTACCACTTAGGTCAGAAAACATATAGCATGTAAATCTAAATAAAATGGCTCAGTCAAGCTACACCCCCCCTCAACGAAACTCAATTTGGATAATGTCAAAATTATGTACTAATTATGTACTAACTTAGTCCTCTTTTAAAATATTTTGTACATAATGAATAACGGAGTTATTCGCACTTAAAAGGGGGGGGGTGCGGCTTAACGCTAATCTGCCCCCCTCCAATACTTACGAGACAGATTTAGTGAAAGTTAATGTCATAATTTTGTACTAATTATGTACTCTTAAAGAAGGGTACTTTCAGTTTGTTATGGGGTGTGTAGCCTGATATCAATGTACACTCTCATCTGCTTAGGAAAGAGATTCGACCATAATTGAATATGCCAGAATTTGGTACTAATTATGTAGTAATTTCACCTTCTTCTAAGAGATTGCCTACTCTCAAGATACCTTTTTTTTTTTTGTTTTTATGAGGTGTTTAGCTTGATATCAAGGCACACCCCCCTCTGCCTAGGACAGAGTTTAAAAAAAAAATAATTATGCCATAATTTGCTACCAATTATGTACTAACTTTTTCCCCTCCTAAAAAATTGGTACTCTCTAGATAACTTTTTTTTTGTTTTTAAGGGGTGTTTAGCTTGATATCAAGACACAAACCCCTCTGCCTAGAAAGGAGATTTCAAAAAAGTAAATATACCATAATTTGAATACGAAATTAGTACATAATTCTCTTTCATAGGCAGAGGGGGTGCCTTGATATTAAGCTAGACAGCCTATAAATACAAAAAAAAAATGAAGTTATCTTGAGAGTATGCAATTTTCTAGAAGGCGACGAAATTAGTACGTAATTAGTAGCAAATTATGGTATAATAACTTTTTTTAAATCTCTTTCTTAGGCAGAGTGGGGTGTGCCTTGATATCAAGCTACACACCCCATATAAACAAAAAATTTATCTTGAGAGTTGGCAATTTTTTAGAAAGAGACGCAATTAGTACATAATTAGTACCAAATTCTGGCATAGTAACTTTTGGTCAAATCCCTTTCTTAAGCAGAGGGGGGTGTACCTTGATATCAACCACCCCATAGCAAAGAAACAAATATCTTATGAACCGATGGTTTTCGTAAACTAAAAGTAGCTTTCTTTAAGAGTACATAATTAGTACAAAATTATGCCATATCAACTTTTATTAAATCCATGTCCTAAGCATGGGGGGATGCAGCTTAGCGCCAAGCGGCACCCTCCCCCTCCCGTTTAAGTGCGAATAAATCCGTTATTCACCAAGTACAAATTTTTTTATAAGGGGAAATTAGTACCTACATAATTAGAAAATAATTTTTACATTATCCAAATTGAGTTTTGTTGAGATGGGTGTGTAGCTTGACTGAGCTAAATGAAATGATTTCTGTAGAAAGGCTGATCAGTTTATAAATAGCAGGGACATTGTCAACCTGCCCTATAAGGCGACCTTAGAGACACTCTTCACTTTACCTAAGTGTGAACAAAGAGGCAAGTTATATGTTCTCTGTAGAACAGCAGATCTGCAATCTAGAAATAACCGGACATTGTCAACCTGTCACTACTGCTATACCTTACTCCACCTGACCGTGAAAAACGAGGCAAGTAGAGGCTAGATAGGCAGATTCGAGCCAAGATTTAAGAAGTCAGTTGCACGTCCTCAAAGAAGAATTTTTCCACGACATTAAAGACACAAAATTAAAAAAAAAATTATTGACAAAAATAACTTTTGTTTGACAACTTGTCAAATTTTTTCCGCAAAAATTGACAGATGGGTTGCGATTCTTCAGAAACGACAGAAAATCTAACTTGAAATAAAAACACAGCGTCCTTCATATTTATCCTAACGTTGTTAAAGAAACTGCGTCATTATTTAATAACATTTTGTAATGAAACTACTTCCATTGTCTATATTTTATTTATACACGACGTTTCGATCAGTACAATCTCTGATCGTCTTCAGGTGCAGTTTGTATAAATAAAATATAGACAATGGAAGCCCGAAACACAGAGTTAATTTCAAAATTTTGTAAATTTAATATTTTAAATATATTTCGTATAATTAGTTTTACGGCGGAGCTAAATTGCTATTACGCGTACCAATAAACGTCAAGAGGTGTCGAAAATTCTCATCATGTAAAAGTAAAGACAGAATTTGTGTGACTTTTCTGAACAGTGACAGCGACATATTCCATGGCTATCTACAGACCGCTTCAA
The DNA here is from genome assembly GCA_963921995.1 of Oxystoma pomonae. Lineage (NCBI taxonomy): Eukaryota > Metazoa > Arthropoda > Insecta > Coleoptera > Brentidae > Oxystoma > Oxystoma pomonae. Next base: position 121,086,602 of record OY998163.1, on the reverse strand, counting down.
GCTACTGCGAACATAGGGCGGAAGAAATCTAATTTGCCAGTGTACGTACATGCAGAGACACCGCACGCCTATCAGTGAAGCAACCAATACTCAGGCTTGCGATCACCACTTGCATGACTTTCCTTTGGTATTTAGTACGCCTCTAACCACGGTGCTGTGTGGAGCCTAGTCAATGAAACCGGAATTTGGTCAATAAATACGCAAATTTTTATAACGTAATTTTCTTATTTTTTGTCACTGATAAATAAGAGCGTTTTATTTTCAACTGCTCAGATTTATCAGTGACCACGTGTTACAATGAAAATAATAAGAAGAAACAAAATAAAAGCAAGTTCTCAAAATAAAATAATACATTTTAAAAACCAAAAAGATTCTCCCAGTCAAAAAAAAATTAAAGCAAATGTTCGAAAAGTCCCCCTTGCTCGGCTAGACAATATCCGAGCCTACTATAAAAACCCCTTCTAACGTTTCCAAGCATGTTAGGGGTGATAATTTGAAAAGCTTCTTCAAAAACAGATAGAAGTCATTAGGAGCAAGATCGGGAGATCGAGCTGGCCATAAAATAGTTCCCCGTGTACTTATAACCCGATTAGGAAATACATTATCAAGATATTCCCTAATAAGGCCAACATTGTGAGCGGAACAACCATCTTGTTGAAACCATGTTTCACCAAATCTTACACCTAACAACTGCCTAGCAGTTGGAATAATGTGCTGCTGCAGTAGATCCAAGTATCATGGCCATTCAAATTGCAATTGCCGTTAATAAAAAATGGCCCAATTACGTGTTCCCCTATAATACCCCCCCCCCCCAAACATTTAGTTTTTGGGGATACTGTGTTCTTACGTCAAAATACAAATGCAAATTTTCCCTCGACCAATATCGAACGTGTGTTGGGTTATGACGATTTGACCATTTGACCATCTGCACTTTTTCGGCAACTTCGTAGACATCCATTTTTGGTTTTAAAAATGTATTATTTCAATTAAGAACTTACCCATCTGTTTCTCGAGCAAGGCAGAAACAAAACAAAATAATACAAAAAAATGAATTTCCAAAAGATTACACTGCAGCGTGCTTCGAATCCACCTCGGTCGTACGGCACGGAGAGTAAATTGGACTTGATTCCCCCTATGTTCGCAGTAGCTTGAAGCGGTCTGTATGGTTTTGTATGTTAAAAGTTTTAAAAGTTTTTTTACACACAAGAAATAACCTTAATAACATACATTTTTAAATACAAAAAGGGCTTGTCATAAAAATTGCCGACATTTTTTTTATTTAAACAGCATTAAGAAACTAAATTTTAAAGAATATTGACGGCCTGTGAGGTGAGTAGTCACCGGTGAGTATTTGTCATTCTCACTTTTCATATGGTTCAAAGCTGGTGAGAAGTGCGAAATTTGTTCACACTCACGGGCACGCGTGTCAAGAATACCCCTGACAAAAAAGCAGTTAGTGTAAACTTGTGCTTAAAAATCGACAGATTTTTTGTAAGGGCGATATTTTCTGACAATTTTTGAAGAATCGCTACCGTGATGACAGTTTTTCCACTATGAAACATTATTTTACGTCAAAGTACGTTGTATGATTGGTCGAAATATGAAGGAGTGAAATAATCATCAGAAAAATTCACAAGTCAAAATTATTAACGCAGTTAAGGCCACAAAATCAGCATAGATTTGACAACACTGCTTTGCTGTTTTTGGGCGAATCTTTACCGGATAGAATATCGGAAACGAGAAAACGGAATCTGTTGAAATTTGGCAGGAATGTTTATTTTTGAATTATTCACAAAACACGCGGCTAACAATAATCAAAAATCTTACCTGGCTTTTTCTTTAGCTTCGTCGCTAATACAGAAATCTGTAACAGCAAATTTTGGATTTTTTTATAAAAAAAAATACACTAAATTTTGAAAAATCCTTTGGATACGGTTGTAGATTTTTATAAATCCTATTATCTGATAGCAAAAAAGTTGGTTGGTTTTTTTTTTTGTAAGAAATATTCTGCTGGAATTCGGAAGCGCCAAGGTCACGTAATTTAGTAGGCCCAGGAACCTGAAGTGAGTTCGATTGGAGTATTGCCACTTGTATAATGGAACATTCGCCCAAATAAATTGATACATGTCAAGTGATAAAAATAATACGGAAAAAGGGTTACGTTTCTAATAACTTATACTTTTCCTCACATATGGTGTTCGCATTGTGTTCTGAACACTGCACGATCTCACTCGAAATGGTATTAGTGATACCACCTATTGTTGATCTTTCAAAAAAATAGCAAAGCAGTGTTGTCAAATCTATTCCGTTTTTGTGGCCTTAAAGGCGCCATGCCAAGTAGATAAAGAAATCACATGTTTTGCCCTTCTCTGAATATGGAAGTGTCCGCACTGGCGATCCCTTGGGGAATGAGGGGAGCCTCCCCCCAATGTTGCTTGCAGATGCTGGCAGTTGAGAATTATGAAGGTTCAGTTGGGAAATTTAAGTACATTTTAAGAAACATTTTGTATTTCTAATATTTTCAAACAACAATAAAAAAATTTCAGTTTCAGGTAACCTGGGAATCGCTTTTAATATTAATTGGGAAAATGGCCTTTATCCGCCCCCCAAATAAATTGCATTAGGATCGCCGCGCCGCGCCGGTGACCATATTGAATTTTGTGTTTTTGTCGATTTACACGCACATTTTGTATTTTTCGTTAAAAAAAACTTGAGAAACAAATTTCTGTTTGTTGTGTATTCTGTCCTTTGCGTGTCGATTGCTTTTTTCCAACTCGATTGGATAAAAAAAACTGATGGCAATTTTACTCTGCCCTGTGGTAATCAAGTTAGAAGTGAAAGGGTGAAAATTCAATAGTTTTTATTTTTGGCCCTAATTTCGGTAGTTTTCAGGTCGACGTAATAGGATGATGTATTCGTAAAATGCAAAAGGAAAATTAGTGTCCATGTGTGCTAGAATTTTTGAAAATTATGTGTGATTAAAAGCAACTTCTGAAGACGATTTTTCCATTGCGGTGGAAATTTTGACGCCATTGCACCAAGCGTTGCAAATAAGTTGAACATAGTTTCGAATTTTTATCTAAAAACACAATGATCGAAGTACTTTTTTTTGTAATTATTTTTGCTTTTGTTGTTGGACCTTCGAAACCGCGAAAGTATTTGCGCGATCGAACTTTTTATTCGACCAGATCGGACAGGTATATTCGTTCAAATGTAAACGTAGTGGTCATCGAGACGAGTGGATATGCAACTTGTGGTGCTTGTGTACTTGGTTAGGATCAACCACCACCACGGTCTAATATTTAAAAAAATGATTACAAAGTGTTTGTTTGTAGATAAGAGTTTACTTTATTAAAATACATAAAAACATAAAGTGATTTATTTAAAATAAACCAAAATCAACGCAGACAGTCCATTTGTGAGCTGCAATTTTACTGCTTTCTTTTCTATTTGTGATGTGTTTCTTTTTCCACTTTTTAAACGTCGGCGATTCTTATTGGGCTCCTTTTAAAAATCTTTTTTGTGCAACGAGTGCGACGAGTGCGACGAGTCTTGAACCATTTTAGCCACATATAAGCATGACATAAAAGAGACAGAATGAAAACAACGACTATTTTCCGCAATTCTCGGACATGATCTACATAAAATTGAATTAATTCTGATAAATTTGACGATATGTGCCCTATTTGACACACGAAAACGATTAAAATAAATAAAAGTAATAGTTCTATCACAGTCCCACAAATGATTTTAAAAATAAATTTGAAAACTATTTAAAAATACGTTTATGCACAAGCGAGCGATAAATTGCACTTTACCGCCCCCGTTCGCGAAGGTAAAGTTGACCTTTATCGCCCTCGGGCGATAAAATGGCACTTTATGGCCCTGGGCGGTAAAGTAAGATTTTAAAGTGTTTGGCTGACAGAATGAATAATTTAACCCTTTCTTTATTGTTTTTCTTTTCAATTTAACCCTTTTTTATTATTTTTTTATTTTCTTAATTTTTATTGGAAAAAATAAATGAAAATTAAACAAAATTTTATTTTTATTAAACAATCTTAAATACTACAATATTTTTTATTCTCATTTAAAATTAAATATACAATTAGAACAATTAACAATACTTAATTATGTTGGGAATTTGGAACCTTTGGTTGCACTAAAAGAAAGTTATGATTGTTTTCCACAAACCAAAACTACACTTTTTTGCACTCGACGCGCGTTTCGCTAACAAGGTTAGCATCATCAGGAGACGATAAACAATGTTTGTTTATCGTCTCCTGATGATGCTTGTTTATCGTCTTCTGATGATGCTAACCTTGTTAGCGAAACGCGCGTCGAGTGCAAAAAAGTGTAGTTTTGGTTTGTGGAAAACAATCATAACTTTGTCTTAACAATACTTAATGGCGAGAAAGCCGTAGCTGATGAGGAAGCTGTGGCTCGAGCGTTTGCCACTGCTTGAATCTTATTTTTTAAGTCTTTACTCTGGTTTGAACATGTTAATGTTAAAGGCAGAACATTATCTTGCGTAAAAGATGCTGTTGTGTTCCCAACAATTTTTTTGCTATTTTTTCTCTACTGATTTTGGTCTTCTCGATGTAACCCTCCGCCATTGAGCTAGACTTTCATCCGACACGTAATTTAATGTTGGTAAGGCTTTCATCCGCTTCAGCAAGTAGTGTGGCTGATGTTCGTTGAAAACAGTGCCCTGTAAATTGGTCGGCATCAGGAAGATTTAAAAATGAAGCGATCTGGTTTGGCATCTTGCCAAAAGTATTTTTTCCTACTACTTGCGTTTCATATTTTTGTAAAACACAAAGAGTCTGTTGTGGTCTATTGTTGCTGGTCGCAAGGCTAACTATTTTCTGAATGTTCTCAAGAAAATGTTCCCAAAAAACTAGATAGCTCCTTTCGTCCATCAATATAATCATAAACATTCTGTCAATTTTAGTTTTTGACTCTTTGATTGTTACCATCAGAGATCCTCCCAAGTCCTGAACATCATTAACTTCAAGTTTCGCTAGTTCTTCGCGGCGACAGGCTCCGCACACGACAAATATCAAGGCCACTTTGACTAATAAAAAAACCTCTTCTGGTGCCTCAATTAAAAACTTTTCGACTTCCTCTTTGCTCAAAATTTTGGATTTCTTGGGTTTATAATCATCCGATTTTCGTTTGAGAAAAGCAATCAGTTTCGGGAATTTCCTTATATCCACACCAATATTGAGGTTTAGGATAGCTCCACAACGAGGACGCTTTGTAATTCTTGGACTTTTCATTAAAATAAGCTAGCATAACGTTTTCATTAAGTTGACTTACGGCTACAGACTTTTCCATGAGCCATGCAGAAAATTCTTTGTAGTGCCTTTCATAGATCTTCTTTGACTTTAATGGCAGCAGATCTTGCTTTGCTTCGTCTACAGACTTCAAAAGGTCTCGAGGTAGCTCAAATTCCGAAGAATTCATTTTTATGTTACTTTACTTAAAAAATGAAAGGTTGTTTATCGGTTGCTATTACGAAACAATAAAATTGAACCGTTGCTAGGGAAGCTAAGCAACTGCATCCTTTGATGAACAGTGGTTTGACACATATCATTATGTAATATTATGACAAAATATTACGGCAAGTTACCATTATTGTACCAAATCCAAGTTAATTAAAAAAAATTAAACCTAGTTTAAAAATAAATACTTCGCTATTGCATAAAATATTGTATGTATCTCGGTCTGAAATTGCGTTTAACGCCATCAGCGTGTTATAGCCCTCGCCTAACGACTCAAGCTATAACTTTCACGACGCGGGCGGTAAACGCCTACTTTACGATCTAGATACATAAATAACTATTTTAGTCGCGTCCCAGTAAACCATTTACTACGGCTCACTGTTTGTAGAATCATGAACAGTCATAGTAATGGCCTTATAACAATATGTTAATGGAATCCCGGTTCAAAAAAAGTACGGAAATGTCCCCTCGGGCCAATAAAGATGCCGGTCCGGGACCCCGGTATTTTCTGTCGGTATGCCTGACATAGACCAGCAATATCCCAATCCGTGAGACCGTCAATGCAACTACAATAGGCCATCGTTATGAAAAAAAAGTGACAGCCTAATGCAAGCCCAGCATTAGGCTAGAAATGGCCTCTTGACAATATGTATATGGGACCTCGGTCCAAAAAAAGTACGGAAATGTCCCCTCGCGCCAATAAAGATGCCTGTCCGAGACCCCGGCATTTTCTGCCGGTATGCTTGACATAGACCATCAATATCCCAATCCGTGAGACCGACCAAAAAATGTATGTGTGTATGTCCGGCTTAAGTGTGGCAGCAAACCTGAACGTTTTAGTTCTTTAATGGAACATGAAAACTAAAAAAGTGTAAAGGGAAAAGAAGCAAAATGGTAGCTAGTCCTTTTAAAAACATATTATATAAAATATGAAGAAAATCCTGCTTTTAAGAGATCAACGGTTGGTTACCTATAATTTTGGGTTGCGTTATATAGTTTTTGATTGTCCAACATTAATTTTAAATAAAAAGTAATAACAGCTGGGAAACTAAGAGCGGGCCAGCATATGCCCTTGGTCTTTAAGTTGTTACATAAATATCTGTCAGAAAATGGTTACAAGCCTTTTGTCTACTACCCGGTCAAAAAAATTTCCAAATCTTACTCAGTGGGCCAACAATAGGCTTTCTATAAACTTTGGGGGAGTGACTGCGGATCATTATAGGGCCTTTGCTTAAAAAATGAGCCGGGGTATCACCGGGTATCAACCAAAAGGCTTTTAGTAGCAAAGTGTGGCCCAACCATCCCTCGAAGTGTCCTTCACGGGCCGGACTTTTCCCGTAGCAAGCATGTTTAATGGGGTGTGAACACATCTTACTTCCACCAAATAAAAAAAACATTCGCGTTGTTCAATGCCAACGCGACGTTACCAAAAAAAACGCAACTATAGTCACGTATAGTGAGTTTGAGTTGGACACCCCGGGCGCCCCATCAATCAACCTCTGCGTTTCTTTACTTTAGTAAGAGAGAGACAGAGACGACCCCGAGGCGTTCAGGTTCCAATTCAAACTCACCTGTAATTGATTATGTACACTTGGCACAACGCCGATTTTATATTGTATATTATGAGCCTCACGATTCAGTAACCTTAGCTATTATAAATTTTAAAAAAATGTCAGTGTCATCTTTTGTTATTATAATCCGCTTAACTGAAAATAAATTAAAATTATCTGAATAGTTAGATGGTGGTCTAGTATCGGACCATTATAACCGAATCAAAGCCACAATTGTGCGAATAAGAAGAAAGTATCAAGACCAAAGTTAGCACACCTCAACAAGTAATCAATTTTCTAGACGAGCACCCATTTTCCTGCATTTCTGACAAAGATTTGCAGACGGAGATGTCGCGTTGCGGCTAAGAAGATAAAATTAAGTAAAGAAAAGCATAATGTTAAACTTGGTTCGCCCATAATAAGCTTCGCAAGATTGTTTTCCATAATAAAATTCTTGAACATGTTTAAATATTTTCTTTTTTACATTGGTATTGTAACTTTAAAACTAGAATAGTCCAAATATAACATTAGTTCCTTTATGATACTATATACATGTTGTCAAAAAATATAACATAAAATGGGAAAACGTCAAAGTCAGTTACAATAAGCATCGCAATTAGCAAAATTAAAATACATCAGACCTGCAGCTATCTTCTGCTCTACGCTTTTTATGTGGCGCGAAGTGTTCACTCCATTACAAATTCAATGGGAGTCAATTTTAGATTTCGATTTAGCATGACGTCATACTACAACTTCACACAGTTTACAGGTGCTTTGGTTCGACTTTAGCTTATTCAAACAATATAAGAAACTTTTTTAACCAATAACAATAGTGGTTTATTATGTCTCCATCTTTTACATAATCTACAACAATAAAAATTAAAACTATAAAATAAAACTTAATACATAAACAAAAATTATATGATAAACCCGAAGCTTTATGCAGTGAACTACAGCAACACCTGCTTAACTAAAAAGCCAGTAAACTCTTTTTCGATTTAGTATCCATTAGCCTACTATAGCTGTCATATTGACACCCAACTGACAGAAAATACGTGTTCTACCAACACCGTTCTCAACTAAAAAGCCAGTTAACTCATTTTCGTTTTAGTATCCTTTAGCCTATGATCGGCGCGATATTGACACCAAACTGACAGAAAATCCTTGTTTTACTGGGCAGCCACAATAGGCTAAAGGGCACTGAAGCGGTAGGAGTTAACAGGCTTGTTAGTTAAGTACGGTGTTGGTTTCACCTGTCAATTTGGTTATAAAAATGGCGGCAATCTTTGGCTAAAGGGCACTGAAGAGATAAGAGTTAACTGGCTTTTTAGTTGAGAACGGTGTTGACTAGAGACAGAAACTGTCAGTGTTTCCAAAACAGATGCCGCATTGCCTCTCTGTGGGTCTATTCTTGAATCGAAAGAAAATTTGCTCCCAGGGAGTCAAATTCTCTCGCTACTATGCATCTCATTGGTCCAAATCTTCGGTTTAAATCGGTTTCTCTCACTTTTGCCCGATATTATCAAAGATTTGGCCCCAATGAAATGCATAGTAGTGAGAGAATTTGACTCCCTGGGAACAAATTTTCTCTCGATTCAAGAATAGACCCCCTGAATTGCGTCTCTGCATCAAAAAATAGGTCGATCTAGGTTCATGGCTAGATAAGCGGATTTAAGCACCAAGTTCTTTAACGAAAATTTTTGCTTTTCCCCCCCAAGGTCCAAATGTTTCGACACAAAAAGGAATAAATAAATAATTTGAAGATATTTCAGAATGCTTTTTATTTTTTCGGAAATTGCTGCTGCTTCACCAGCTTTTTTAGATGTCTGTCGAATATTTAAACAGGAAGCTGCCATGGTTTCAGAGCATGTTGCATCCCATACCAACGGTCTTCCTCTAGTCCACGGGATCAGTGTTAAACCATCCGCACATTTTCTATCGGATCTACAGATACCATGTTTTATTATTTCATTTAGATAATGAAGACCATTTATTTGATTTGATAAGGTGTGTGTTACCATGCAAACATAAGCCCTCAATGTGTTGTTTTTGATAGAAGCACACGAGGAAGCCTTCGATGGTATAAAATATTTTTATATATATTATTCTGTATATTATATATTTTCCCAAATCAAGTAGGCGGAATTGTAGTATGACTTCATGCTAAATCAAAATCACCATCTTGAATCAAAGAGTTAAATCGGTTTTTTGCTCATAACTTCTGTTAATTTTGCACTAGAAAAAAAATCAGAAAATCGTTTTGTAGGAAAAGACAATACCTACAAAACAACGCCTTTCAAAATTATAGTAACTTTTTTGTTCATACTCACAATTCATTATTTAACCAAAATTATTTGTAATTCATAAGATTTTATAGCTATAGAATTGAAAATAAAATTTGTAAAATAACTTGATTGAATAAATTGAAATTGAAATCTCAAAAACTGCGAGCTCTAATATAATGAAAGCTGCAGAGTACGTTTTCTTAAAGTTTTTTAGATAAGCATCAATCAAAAGTTTTACCCGTTTTGTGGATGGCGCTGACGTAGTTCACTTAATATTTTTGTCAAAATGGGCTAGAATCATAAGAAAAAGAAATAAATAAAGAAATTATGAAATATTTTTTAAAATACATATGGCATCATTATCACATGGCATCATTAGAACTTTAAATGAGGATCATGTAAACTAATGATAAAAAACGGACATAAAAAGGTAGAGATACCATAACGAGCCCTCGTCCTCCAGCGATTTTTAAATCGTGCGCAAAGCGACTGCAGGGTCGTTGAAGTTTGTTGATCATTTGGCGCAGTGTACAACAAAAATAATTAATTTGTTTTACAGTTTGAAACAATGATGTGTTTGACATTAACTCTGTGTTTCGGACTTCCATTGTCTATATTTTATTTAAACACGACGTTTCGATCAGTACAATCTCTGATCGTTTTCAAGTGCAAACTACAATCAATTCCTAAGGCTATGTACTTATATACTCTGAGAAATCACTCAACCTTGAAGTTTAAGAAGTTGGCTCCGCCCAAGGAGGGGCTTCCAAATATTTGGAATTTCAACACTTGGTTTACTGAAAATACCCTGATTCTACCCAATAAAGGCAGCTTCAAGGAATTTTCTTTCTTCCAGTGTGACTCCTTGTGCAAAACCTTTGCTTCTGCCCACTTCATTGGTGTATAGACTTTCGACATCAAAACTGACAAGTCTATTCTCGGGTCCCAAAACAAAAGATTTAAGAATATTAACGAAATGGTTGGAATTTTCTACAAATGAAGCGGTCTTGCCTCCAAGAGGCTGAATAATTTTCAAAAGAAATACAATTATTAGAAAGAGACTGGTTGATGACGAATCCCTTTATGAACGTACCAGCCTACCTCTGGACGGAGTGATGGAGTTGTGAAGTGATGACGGTCTGCCGATGGGTTCATCGCTTTCGCCAGTGGTGGCCAATATTTACATGGAGTGGTTCGAATCACACGCGGTTGATACCGCAACATACAAACCTAAGCTCTGGCTGAGATATGTTGATACTTTTATTGTCTGAACCGGGAATGACCAACAACTTTTAGAATTTCTTCATCACCTAAAGAACATAAGATCCACCATTAAATTCACAATGAAGTTGGAGAAAAATTGTCAAATTCCTTTTCTTGATGTACTTGTCAAACGAGTAGAAAGCAACATCAGAGCAAGAGTCTATCGTAAACCCACTCATATAGGACTATATTTAAATCAAGGTTCAAAGCATTCTACTGCAACCAAATGAGGCATAATTAGAACTTTGTATAATAAAGCCATTCAAATTTGTAACAATTATCATGACTTGGAAATCGAAATAGGAAACATTAAGAAGGATCTGCAGAAGAATAGTTACAGCCTTAAACTTATAACAGATACTATTTCTAAATTTCAACAAACAGGACAGAGATTACAATACCAAAATCAGGCAAATGCATTCCTTACAATTCCATACATTAAAGGAGTATCAGAGAAAATTCGAAGAGTAGCGAAAAGCTTTAATATTAAAACAGATTTTTCGAAGCCTTTTTAGTAAAACAAAACCGGAGAACAAATGAAATAAGGAATGCATTTACCAAGTTCCTTGTGAGTGTGGTGAATCATACAAAGGCCAAACAAAAATACCACTATCTGTTAGGATTAAGGAACATCAGACGAATACCCAAAAAGGTGAAACAACGAAATCAGATCAGAAAACTGATTCACTGTGCTTTTTTACTCGCGTTTTTAAATACCTCGGTGCGCTCGTTATTTAAACCAATGCTTGTAAAAAAAAAACACTATTGTAGCCACTAGTTATGAAAACTACTATTTAGCATCTCATTTATGGTAATATGGTAAGCAAATAAGGTGACGATAAATTAGTGGTCTATTAACTCTCTAATATGATGCGTTTCCCTACTAAACTTTGTAGAAAACCACAAAAAACTCACTAAAAAAAAACGAGGTTTTTTCTCGGTGGAAAAACGATAAAACCAACTTTAAATTCGACCACAACAAAACAATAACTTTTAAAAAACAAACCGAAGATGGCTGTGGCACCGTAAACCTAAAGAAAAAATAAGGGTTTTTTTGTACTTCAGTACAAAATGAACTTCTTGAATTTCGATTGCTCACACAGAGGGTTCTAGGACGACGTCGTTTCGTGCTTATTAGGGACTCATCAGCTAGGTGTACCACAACGGCAGGGAATTTCAATCACGCTTATGTGCCAAAGATTACGACTCAAGCGGAGAAAATTTCTGTCGAGTACCCACCATGGCGCCCTCTATGTTAACCTCCGACAACCAAGAATAGTACCCACTGCATAAGCCGATACCATAAGCAGTAGGTGCATGGCGTAGCATTGATCCTGCGAGAGACATCTTACAATGCCATCTGTATGCAGGTTTTGTCTACAATCAAGCGATTATAATCGCAAAACAAGCGAAAGGTGCCGTACTGCACGATTTAAAAAACAAACGGAAGATGGCAGTAGCACTGTAAATCTAACGAAAAAACAAGAGTTTTTTCTACTTCAGTACAAAATGAACTTCTTGAATTTAGATTGCTCACAGAGGGTGGAGCCTAGGACGAAATTTTAAGTTAAGGTCTTAGTTACAATCTGGAGAATGGTTTTTAGCAACACTGTACGGAAAATCAATTTAACCATGTCGACCTGGTTTTTTTTGCAAAATTTTACGTCATTGAATTTGTTTCCATGGCAACGCGGATACTTTATTTATGTTTATTCGGAATGGGACACCAGAGATTTTTTAACACCGCGTCAAAAATTTGAGGTTAGGTTACTTATTTTGACTTTTCGCGTTCTGCGCCGCTAAAAAACCAAGTAAAATACTAAAATAAAAAAAATCATTTTTTGCAGAATTACCTGCTAAAAAAATGCTACCCAACTATATATTAAAATAACTGGGTGTAATGTTTAAGGTTGCATTTACAGGTGCATTTATAATTGAATTGGAAACACTCCCGCTAGCGGATACCGACAACAGGTTAACTTAAAAGCATGAAGATTTAAAAATCGAAATAATCGTATTCTATTTTAAACAACGACTACCAAGAGCCTTTCCAACGTCTAAATAAAGCTTTACTGACCTGTTCAGTTAGTACTCAAGTATCCGTGTGTTTTTAAAACTCTAAAATCTATCCTTTGCACTTCAAGATTTCACTAGTACGCTTACACATAACTATGCCGCAATAATTTAAATTAAAAAAAAAATGGCTCAATCAAAATAAAACAAAATTATGTGGGGTTATGGGCTCCGAAAGTTTCTATGCGAATTCCTAGTAATTCCAGCGAGCCAGTAAAGTTGTCTTGGTTCTTTGATAGACTCGGGGTAATGCCCGCGCAGCGCTAGGCCTTTTTCGGCGGGCGAAGTGGTTTCATATTTGTTTTAGAACAATGTTCTTGAAAACACATTTTTGAAAGATAAACATAACCTCGATTGGTTTTCTCTTAGAAAACGTAAAAATACTTTTCTGTACCACTGCGCCCCGATTTAAGTTTGTTGACAAAACATCTGCAGTTACCATGGATTCGTATAAATTTTGCAATCTATCGGCCAACACTTGAACTGCGTGTGTCTCCCAAATTCAATGAAGTGTGATTGATTGATCGCTTTTCTTTTCCGGAGTGCACAGGCTTTTAGAAAAAAAGAAACTTAGTTTTTATTTTCGCTAAAGCAAGGAAATATAAAAATGAAAAATGTAATCTAGAGGAAATTGTGGTTTTTGTAAATCGGGTTTGTTCTAAACCGCAATTACTTTGAGGCTTTTGGGATAGATGACAGCACCAGAGCTTTTATTTTGAAGAAAAAATAATTAAGAGCTTTGAAAAATCCTACAGATATTTTTGTTAAGCATTTAAAAATGATCACCCCTGCAACATTTCAGCTAGTTCTGATATTTAATTTTCCCTGTGCACTCCGGAAAAAGATTAAAAAATTTAAGAACAAGGCATTGCCAGTTGTACTTTTTTTAACTTAAAATCTGGGGAGAAACTATAGCCTTAAAACAATTATTGAATTAAAATAAAAACAAAATTATGTGGGGTTAGGGGCGCCGAATGTTTCCATGCGAATTCCTTCCTAGTAATTCCAGCGAGCCAGTAGAGTTCTCTTGGTTCTCTGATAAACTCGAGGTAAGACCCGAGTAGCGTTAGGCCATTTTCAGTGGGCGACCGCACACGCGAAGTGGTGTCCCACTGCTGCCCAATGCAAAATTTGTTATTGGTTTTAGTCAAACCTTTTTGTGGAATATAGTTTTCTGATTCGCCAAACCAAAAGCTTTGCTACGTTCAAATAAAAAAAAAAATGTGTTCAAAAAGATTATTAAGTCCAAAATCGGTGTTCAGTCCTCAATGAATATATCTACTCGATTATGCATATTTATTCAACTGAAATAGTCGATTTGTTTGTTTAAGCCATATATTCCACTCTTGGATTTGGCTCTAGCAAACAAACAAAGCAAGATATTAGCGCAGAGTTTAATTGATGTCAAACCGCTGTACCGCTCTTGGGGGTCCAATCAAGTCTAATTTGCACATCGGTCAAATCACCACGATCGGCGATCGTCCCCGTGTTAACCTCGCTTGCCCTGGTTTTTAGGCATGCCTTCACTTGCATATAAGGTCGTTTAGCACACAATCTCAACTAAGAATGATAAACGGGAAAAGTCCATTACAAAAAACGAAAATTATTCCCGCGAGATGGTGACACATACAGCCGACAATAGCTGGACAGGAAATCCAGTGTAATCTATGTAATATAATTCCGATAGATGGCAGTACATAGCCGACAAATCAGATGTAATGCCATCGGGGTTAGGTGAAGTTTTTCGTAACGGCTTTTGCCGTGCTTGTATTGTAAAGAATGGATTAGGTTAGGCCGTTAGACGCGTACTACCTAATTTCAATTGGCCGGCAGTAGGCGAGGACAGTGCCCTCTGTAACTAAAACACTGACGCCCCGAGATGCCTGTTTATGGTTAAATTTTTACTTCAAATTACGTTTTTTTATTATTTATCCTTACCCCCCCCCCCCCCCCCGAAGTCAATTCCTGGGTGCACTAGTGCCTAAAATACAGAAGGCATAAATTATACGGTGTTCGTCACACCGCACACTTGTTTTAGATTTGTATGGTTTTAGCTTATCCCATTGACAAAATAGTGCGTCACCGGGGCAAAACTGTCTCAGTTTTTCTCTTCCAGTGAGTTGCACTTTTTCTGTTTTTATGTTCCATTGAACAACTGAAATTTAACATTTTAAATGTCGTTATAATTTCGCTAGTTAAGCCCGATAATTACATTTTTCTGGCTTGTTATGGTTTAGCGCAATAGATGTTTATTTAAATTATCGCAAAATTTATTTCCATTGAAACTACACTAGGGCAACTTTTTGACTAAAGCGCCGTCAGTGCACAACGCGTGGTGCCAATGGAATACGTTATTAGTATTGTAAGGTTTTTAGGCCAGTACGTTTTGACCAATTTCTGTTTTGCCGCTACATAGTTTTGTCATTTTAAAATTTTTGCCCCGGGCGCCGTTAGTTTTTAAATTTTGGTTATTTAAATAAACAGTTCCTAGAATCAGTGAATCTAAAATATTTCTGGGTCGCCAGATTAGGAAACTTTTAGGAGATGCGCAATTCGATTCCATACACCAAAGTAAGGACAGACGCCTGGAATTCATTTAAAATGGTTGCAACAAATTTTTTGGTAAACACTAGAATAGAAAACTATATATAAAGACCTGGTAGCCCAACTTCTTTTGTGTTACCAAAACCTAGAATATAACATAGATATTTTAAATATGGAAAGAAGGTACCAGGGAAAATGAAACTGTGAGATGTTAGCCGACTACTGTTAGACTCTATTACGAGAGAATACCCAGAACTACTTTTAAAAGACAAGCTAAGAAGGGCAAAATGAGTGTCTAAACTATAGATTACAGTCATTAAGGGGGAGGGGCTAGCGCTGAAACAATACTTTTTTTTTTATAAATACCCTGTATATTTTCTAAAATTTAAATAGAGCTTTTCATTATGTTTCCAAAAATACCTAATATGTTACCTTTTTCTCTAACGGTTTTCAAATAAAATGACAAAAACTTTTAAATAGGAGCAATGATTTGGACAAAGAATCACCGAATATCTCTTTTAAAACCACTGATAAGCCCACGCTTAAAGACTCAAAAATCTGAGTCCACCCTAATATCTTCAGAACCAAAAGAGACAGAGAAGTAAAATTTCACACAAATAGATTGTTTATAAAAAAATATCTTTTTGGATGCTAATTGTGCCGCCAGTCAGTAAGGGGGCGGGGCTAGCGCGGAGACAATACTTTTTTTAAAAGAAATACCCTGTATATTTTCTAAAATTTGAATAGAGCTCTTCATTATGTTTCCAAAAATACCTAATATGTTACTTTTTCTCTAACGGTTTTTAACTTTTAAATAGGAGCAATGATTTGGACAAAGAATCACCGAATATCTCTTTTAAAACCACTGATAAGCCCACGCTGATTGCCTAGGCGAAACATCATTTCATCAATTCTCTTTTCGCTTTGGTCCTTTGTGAGATATCTTTTGTTTTTAGATTATTTTCGGTTGGAGTAACTGATTCTGGGGTTTTTTAACTTCTTGTTGTTTTAATCGCCTCAGGAGTGTAACCCTATTGGAAAGATTAACACATCAGGATGAACCCGTATCAGGTGACTTAGATAAGTGTCAGTGCGGAACGATGAATATTTGTGAGTGATTCAAAGTTAAAAATCAAAGTGTATAATGGTGTTGAATGATGTTTGGGGAAGGTGACCAGTAAAACCACTGATGGGCCGACGCTGCTTGCCCAGGGCGAAACATTATTTTTTTTCGGTCCTTCGTGTTTTCCTTGTGGCATACTTATCCAAGTTTGAATTTTCATAACTTATTCGGAGGTTTTTTAACTTCTTTTATTTCTTTTCTTATTTAACCCATTCGTCTTATGGAGATGATTTTCCCATTTTATTCAAAAACATATTGGGTGTTTTTGGAAACAGAAGGAAAAGCTCTATTTAAATTTTCCAAGATATACAGGGTATCTCATTTTAAAAAAAGTATCGTTGCCACCTGAGCTCCACCCTCTTAATCACGGGTGCGATGATTAGCATCTAAAAAGATACTTTTTTGTTCTCTGCCTCTTTTGGTTCTAAAGATATTAGGGTGGAATCGAACTTTTGGGACACTCTGTATATATATTTATATATAGTCAAAAATTTTGGCGCCATTAAAATAAGACTTTTATAAGCTTTCCAAAGAGGTATCACACGGCGAGAAAAAAAAATTTTTTAGGGATAAAGTTTTTTGGGGGTAGCTCCGAAGGGTGTAATAGAGGTGTAATGCTCAAAAACAATAGGGATCTGCGCGTCAAAACACGTTTTTACTGTGTAAAATTTTGTTATGATTGATGCAGGGGTTTTTGAGTTAGACTGACTACAAAGTAGGCGACAGACAGACCGACAGAACGACCGACAGGCAGAGCGACGGCGTCTGGATTCATTCATCACTATTCGGAATCTCAAAATTCGTGGAGGATCATGAAAATTTCGAAGTGCGATTTTTAGATGATTACATTACTTCCCTTAGCGAGGGAAGTAAAAATAGTTGGAATTTGTTCCAAAGTGTAAATTTTTTAAAAGCAGAATTTACGTGACGGCTACTAGAGCGTCGCAAATAGAAACTAAGTCTTAACATTAAGAATAAAAACTCTAAAAGTGACCTTAGAACAGAATGCTGGAGCTGAGAAGTTCGAAGCCTATTGTCTCCAGGAAAGAAGAAAAAAAGCGATCCAGCCAGTCCCGCAGTCTAACTATGAATATTCATTTGGGTTCCATGTTTCCAAAGCAAGGAGTATAAAACATTATACGAATAGCAAAGTATTTCATTTCACGAAAAAATAATGGGCATAGAGAGAGGGTATTGCATATAAATAAGGTATTGAAGAAAAAAAAATTTAATGCTGCTTTTACGAATATATGCATATGCATGGAATCGTTTCGTAAAGGAAAATTTGACCATTTTTCCTATATATACATTGGCCCTTAAAATTTTGTTGGCAACACTGTACTGTACACTGTACCGCGGAGCAACATGACCGTCCAAAATATCGTCAAAAATTGTGAGATGGCATAATTCGAATAATAAATGGGGATTTTAATAAGCGGTAAAGTATGTCCATTAGTGCTCGTATTTTCCCTTTTCATCAGATATCTTGAGGAATCTGTGAAGAGGGAAGGAATTTGAATATTTATGTTAGTGGATCTTCTTCATAAAATAAAATTAAACGGTAAAGAGACGTGGCATTTACATAAACTTTCAATAACCAAAAATGTGGGAAAAATTCCTGTGGGACCTAATATTTAACTGACAATTACGATACACGAATGAAGATAATCATAAAAGTATTGAGTTCGATTAATTGTTAAAGACATGTGATCGTAAAAAAGGGTGAGTCATATAACTATATTGCCCATGCATTCAGGCATGCGCAGTACATTTCTCACCTTTGGCCTTGCCCAAGGCCAACCCTGATTTTGAAATTATTTTCATATTTTTCAAAGTTATTCCTGTCACACATTTTGCGATCCTTGGGTCATTATAGTATCTCATAGTTATATGGGGTGATTACATTAGATTAGAATGGGGTGGTGTAGACAACTGTCCACCTTGATCTTCTCAGATCTATTGTGGTTCCCCCTTTCTCCTTCCCGGCTTTGCTAGAACTACAAAACAAGTTGCAGCCCCGTTTTTGTCATGAAACCCAGATGTTTTCCCAGTGTGCCCTGTATATAGCTTTCTGGCCGCGGACATTGTAAGCGATCTTCTACCAATCCCATTGCATACAAGTGATTATTGAGTTTGCAATGACCTGTTAAAAGCTTCACCATTTGTCTGACAAGCTTCCTTTCCTTACCAAGAAGTTCTGCAGTTAGCTTTGGTGAACGTTATTTAATGAACTATTTGGCCTGTCTTTGTCCAGGCGTTTGCTCCCACAGACAAAATGGTTCAAGCCCTGTGAACTTTATTTCCGAGCCTTGTCTGGCCAATCCATTGGCTTTTTCGTTTCCAGAGTGTCCCCGATGGCCTGGAACCCAGGCTAGTGTCACTTTTTTGATGCTTGACAGCCTATTTAGAATGGTTCTACAGTCTCAAACCAGTTTGGACGTCACTTAAACTGCTTCTATAGCTTTAAGTTCAGCTTGGCTATCTAATATATAACTACCGAATGAGAGTTTTCCTCTCCTTTTTGTATTTCTTCGGCACAGTGATGTGTTGCCGCTACTTCAGCTTGGAACACTGTGCAGTTTTTGTCAGGCTTATAGAGACTAAAGTCTTGTATTTTTGCCCGTAAATGTCAAGTCCTATATCCTCATCGGTCTTGGAACCGTCTGTGTACCAGATGGATTCCGCTCCGAATCCTATCTGGAATTTAGACTATAATCTAATCTATATGGAGTGACTCCACTCTAAAACTATAACTTTAATATTTGTGATTACAAGTTATATGTTATATGGTGAGTATATTTTCAGGATCACACATTTGAGAAAAGCCAGAACACAAAGTGAGGTCAAAGGGGGAGCAAGGATTTTTCAGTTTAAAAAAATACGTGATTTGGGTTTACCTCTTCTATGCCATGGTTTAAAAAGTATAGTAAAATTGGGAGACTGCTCAGATCCTGACCTGATCTTTTTTTGCCAATCCCTGCAGACAAATAATCTACCCTTTAGGATGCAAGTTTTAGTCCTCAGCGGGATGGATAACCCAGCAACGTAATGTGCAATGAATGAATTTAGTGCTTAATTTTATATCTCTATCTTTTTTCAGCATAGTATTATAGAAAAAGACAGAGGTAAAAATTGTGTATTACGTTTCTGGCTAATCCCGCCATAAGACGACTAAAACTTGCATATTAAAGGGTACGTGGATTATTAGTCTGCAGGGATTGGTAAAAAAGAGTCGGAAAGAACCTAGTTGTCAGGATCTGATCACTATCCCAATTTTACTATACTTTTTAAACTATGAAAATACAAATTTTGTAAGCATTTTAGTTTCCGGCCACGTTCCCGAAACATGGAAAGACCATAACGAACTCGAATGCAAAGGAAGAACAGGCATACCTTAATAAAGTATTTTTTATATTAACAAACGCTCTCGTCGCACATAACATTGGAGGAATATTCATGTTATAGGAATATTTCCTCAAAGTGATTTTTGGAATATTATATTGCGAATATGACAGGAATGTCCCAGGCCTAATAAGATAATAATATTCCCATAATAACGTGATAATCAAGTTATTTCTATGAATATTCCCAAAAAGAATATTTTATGTCAGGATTTTGGCATGTTTGGGGAATATATTACTATCTTGTGAAAAGAACGCGTTTTACATGATTTATAATTATAATTTAGTTTAATGTCATCTATTGTAGGTAGATGGTACTGGAATAAATATGTTCTCTATGTAGCAGGTAATATTGTTATAAATATAAGACAGCAAAAAGTTATTTAGGTAACCTTTTGATAACTAATACATTGATATACCTATATCTATAGGCTACTCCGTAATTGCACTTTGGTGGAAGATTAATGGATATTTGGTTGATATTTATGTGGATGGAAGATTAATGGATATTTGGTTGATATTCATGTGGACATCACTGCACACATATCCACTGCATATCTTAGGATATCCATCTCGTCGCCATCTGAACATATTTTGAGTCACAAAATCATATCCATCAAATATTCAATAGGGCTATATGTATACTTGCTATGTGAGATATTATAGTCAGCACCTAGGTATATTACTATAATTCTTTTAAAAAACGTTCTGGTCGTATTATAGTCATGTTTCATGTCACGTCTCTATCACATTTATATCATCTGTATGAGCTAGAACGTAACTTATTGCCGGCATGTGTTAGTAATATTTCCATTGGTAAAATGTAACATTCCTACCACATTCTTTGTTTTCTAAGTATATAACTATTACATTACAAGAATATTTAATTGTTATGTGGGGTATTAGTAATAAAAAATGTTGATTTGATTTAATAATAAACTAAAAACAATACCACGGAGGTTATAAATTTTTTTTAAATTTTATATATGTCTATTTTTGTTAAACAGATTTTTTTTTTAAATTTAAAGAACTTCACAACACTCCAAACACTTCCATGCCAGAATGGCACCTGTAAAACAAACGCAACTGTCAAATCATGGCCTCTTAAAATTAATTGCTTTTTATGGTGTTACCACTGCCAATCATCATGTTTTGCTTATCTTGGCCAAAGATGCAAACTTAAAGGATAGGATTGAATGGAAAAATATGTTTATTTCATGCAAAAAACTTTAATATAATTATCCGATGAAGATCCTTCCACTATTTCTCAGGCATCTTTAGCATCGTCGTCAAGCTGGGCTGCTATAAAATGAGAGAATATGATGAGTCGCTGCTAACCTTATCTTAACCATTTTAAAGTGTTGTAACGTTCTAAG
This sequence comes from Oxystoma pomonae, assembly GCA_963921995.1. NCBI lineage: Eukaryota > Metazoa > Arthropoda > Insecta > Coleoptera > Brentidae > Oxystoma > Oxystoma pomonae. The sequence goes on along the minus strand of OY998163.1, from coordinate 121,065,483 downwards.
TTAAGGTTAGCAGCGACTCATCTAATATGTTGTTCAGAAACAAACCCCCAAATAGACTTTTTTCCACTCAATCCTATTCTTTCAAGAGAGTGGAGATAGCCACACAAACCACATTTAAACTTTAAGGAGTTTTATGAGTTAAATTATAACAAAGCTGGGTTTTTAGTGAATAATAAATACACTTGACATTACTATAGTGAGTTTTTATTTTAAATAAATTAAAAAACAGATTTAAACTACGGTTGACATGTTGGCATCAAAACGCAGCAGATTTCTTTCGGTTCTCCGCAATTTAATTTATTTCAACAGTTACTAGTCTAAATCGTCTCGGTATTCAGACTGACAAAAATGACGGGAAAATTGAGAAAATATTGATTTTACATCAAGAAAGGCACCTCCGATTTTAAAATTCCAAATTATTCAAATTTGGTGTTCTTTATTATAGTGTTAACGGAAAGAAAATGGCATCCAATAAGCATTAGGAAAATAAGGATAAATAGGAATGGTGGAGAAAAAGATTAGTAAAAAAAAATATTTGTATAAATTTTACTGCTGCCCATTAATACGCTTATTTCTGTTCAAGGAAAATACCAACCATCCTTGTACAGGGTGTTCCCATTTTTCTCCGTTATTACACTGAAAAAAATTTCGGATCTTTTTACATATTTGTAACTGGCGGCAACGCCGTCTAAATTAAAAAGTCAATTAACTCCAACCGCCTCAGTGTCATTTATCCTACAAATTGACAGGTAAAACATGAATTTTCTCTCAGTTAGGTGTCAATATGACACCGATAGTAGGCCAACGGATACTAAAACGAAAATAAGTTAACTGGCTTTTTAGTTGAAAATGGTGTTGCTGGAGGTATACTGGTCACAAAATTGTGTAACAAATTTACATTCTATTGTATATTTTAAAAAAAGTTGTGTATATGTTATACCCAATTTTTGTAAAACGTTTAGACATTTTTTATCTACACAACTCAATTAAAAAATATTATACAGGAATTTGCTTTACATATACACTTTTAGCAACCTTACAGAATATTTATGCCAAAGTTGTCAAATGTCATCAAAATAACAGCAGATCAGATCATAGCCACCTTGGATGTCAAATCTCAATGCATGGAAAATAATTTTAGGAATTTTTTAGGTACATAAATTGTTGTTACTAGTGTAACGAAGTTACTAATTTTATTTATTTATTTTAGCTTTTCTTTTCTTTTTAGGTACTTCATGTCTCATAATTTCTGTAATTTCTATGACGTTTTATTATTTGCTATTCTTGGACTCTAGACATCGCTTTGACTCGCCACGTTTCCCTTTCCTGCTATGCTGCACGGTCAGCGAGCTACACCCCACCGCTTTGCGCGCACAGCCTGCTCGACGGGAGTATGGTAGGTGGGGATACGCAAGGCTATTTAAAGCGATGTCGAGCGCGTTTCATGGCATTCATTCTGCCGACCGTCCGCTACCAACAACTCCTCCGACCGACCGCACCGAAAACCTGCCAGAAACCGATAGGTAAGCACCTGACCAGTATAGCGGGGTTTTCTATACATACCGTAAAATGTAGTTTTCCGTATGGTAAGTAGAGGTGAGATGGGTTACCGCTGGCTCGGAATACGGGTAACACATCTCTCTCTCTAGCACCAGGCGAAGCTATTAATGGGTTTGTCTTGCGCTGTCTGACCGGTTAGTGAGTGAGAGGGAGACAGTGCTATCGCTGGATCGGAATACCTTTAGGACTGTCTTTTCCTCTCTGCATCTCTCTCTAACACACGGTTTGACAGCGTATGGAGTAATTCATTGAGAAGCAGCGCCACCGGATCGTTTTATTTAAGCATGTGACGACAAAGGCACTGTAATTGGAGGTTAGGTGTATTATCGCTGGTTCGGAATACGGGTAATACATCTCTCTCTCTAACACATGGCTAAACTACCTACGTAGGTCGATCCTGTGTTGTTTGACCGGTTAGTGAGTGAGAGGGAGACAGTGCTATCGCTGGATCGGAATACCTTTAGGACTGTCTTTTCCTCTTTGCATCTCTCTCTAACACACGGTGGAACAGCATATGGAGTGATTTATGGAGTAGTGGTGCTATAAAGGTATCTTTGTCTGACACACTAATTTCTTATTTCTCTAAACCTGCTATGAATTCTATATATGTAAATTCCGCTATGTTGGGGGTGCCGTATTAAGGAGTTTTCTACCGTTAACATTAAATATCAAATACCGGGGTTTACCGTAAACGTTATGAGACATGCAAGTTACCGATTATTTCTAATATTTTCCATCCTTTTCTATTGTATACCGTTAAATGCTAAATAAATAGAACTGTTAACTTAGAAGGAGTTATAATAAATCCGCCAGGCTGGAAAATTGGTTGTTTTACTCGTGTTACTTAGGTTAAGAATCGAGACAGCTAGACCCCTGGTTTAACCGTCTCCACTGTTTAAAAGCTACCCGACGCTGTGGGCCCTCTACCACATAAATCCAGAGGGTGGCGCCCGAGATGCCTGTTGGATTATCTCTCAGAGGAGTAGTTAATCCAACAGAAACCGATGCCTACCGCTTTAAAACGTAAACAACGTTACAAATTTGGCGCCCGAGCAGGGACCGGCCAGTAAACAACCGTTTTCCGCCCATTTTGAGTGCGCATGCGCAAAACCGAAAAACCGAGTTATACCTCTATTCATAGTAATTTTGGTATGCAGGATCCGAATTTTAATGTCTTAATGGCCCACACCCAAATCGAAGCAAGATAGTACCGATTTTTATCAAGTATATGGTTGTTTTTTATTCCGGGGACCGTCCGTTTTACCAAAATTGCAAAATTTAACCCCGTGGGCCTGATTTAACCGAAATAACGTTAAGTTGCGCTGCGCATGCGCAACCCTTAAAACTAAGTTATACCTCTTTTTACACTAAGTCGAGGTTGCTGAAGTCAACCCCGCAGTCAGAAAAATTGCAGCTAATAGGGTTACCGAGTTGTGACAACAATTTTTCCGAAGTTTTACTAAAAGGTGGAGAGGGAAATCATGCGCACCGTCTTACCAGGCCGTGATTTTATTCCCTCTCTATTTAGAGTAAATAAACTTCTCCAACCAGAAGAAAAAGTGGGAATTCGAAGCCCGACCGTCAGACAGTAAACATCAAAGCGTCATAATTCTATATAGTTTCTAGACTGAACCAGTTTAAGTCCACCGTATTTTCCTCACCATTTACCAGTCCAGTAGTGGGAGAATTTTAGCAGTGGTAGGAGTAAAATCCGACTATAAATTCAAAGAAGAAGCCTTTCGAAAGAGACATTAGTTTCCGACCTGAAGCAGTGAACATCTACGAATAATCGACCGCACTTTAGAAAACCGAACTTAACTTTTCTGATTCCAAATCCGTTACCGTACCAGAAACCAGTTTACCAGATATCAGTTACGACCGTTTGGAATTGGGATGACTAAGCAAGGAAAAACTACAGTGAGTCCGACGAAGACTACCGCCGCAAAGATGACTACGACTACAGCTAGTGCTCCAACCATCGATGATTCAACAACCAGTCCTACTATTGTAACGACGACAAACGCTACCACGTCTCTTGCAGGCGACCCGTATGCCAGCGATGTTCGCGTAAGCTGGGTTTACCTGCTGAAGAAAGACGATTTAATTGCCGAATTAAACAAATTTAAATTAGACACAACCGGCACCGTAGAAACATTAAGAAAACGTCTAGTGACTTTCATCCGAGATGGTAGAACCACCCCAACGCCGACAACGCAAGCCTTTAATTTTTCTACAACCAGTGTGCAAGCCAGTATGACGCAACCCGCACCAATTCAACCGGAGAATGTTACGACACCGGTTCCCGTAACCAATCCAATACCAGCAATTTATGTAACCTCGACGCCATCCGCAAACACAACCGCTCACCGAATGCCACCGGCTACCGCATACTCAACAATAGGCATTTCACAGCCAACCACAACCTACCGTCCGACCCCGTTGTATATGGGAAACATACCCACCGTCACAATGCAAGGTCCGTTACCGTCTCCGTCTGCACATAGTTACGCATCGACGTCAGCTCCGCAGGAAGCAAATCAACTCAAAATTCATAAATGGAACATACATTTTAGCGGCAGAAACGATCCGGTCACTTTCATAGAAAGATTACAAGAAATTTGCACGTCGCAAAATATTGTGGTTGAAACATTATTACCGCACATGCCGGAATTATTGCAAGGTGACGCTGCTCTATGGTTTCGCAACAATCGATGTCATTGGCGTAACTGGGACGACTTTATTGCCGACTTCCGTACCTTCTTTTTCCCACTAAATTATGCTGAGGATTTAGAAGCTGAAATAAGCCGTCGTTTACAACGAACAAATGAGCCGACACACCGTTATATAACCGAGTTGCAAACCCTTATAAGGAGGCATGGCAACATAAGTGCCGATCGAGAACTACAATGGTTATACCGAAATCTTTTACCAGAATATCGGCAACACATTAGAAAAACGGATTTCACCGATGTAATTAGCCTTTCTAGGCTCATAAGAGAAACCGAACTTTTGTTAACCGAGTTAAGACGTACCCGTCCCACACCTTCAAGTAGTCAAAATTTCTACAACCGGCCGTCTGGTGTTGCTACTACAAGTACCAGGCAAACACCACAAAATTCTAGACCGAACGGTGGACCGACCACATTCGAACGGAGTAATACAAATCCGAGTACCGCTCGAGAATGGTCTAGGGAAAATATATGTTGAAGATGCGGGGAAAGGGGCCATTTTCGCAACGAGTGCAGAAATCCCTTCCGTTTGTTCTGCTCAAGATGTGGCAAAGATGGAACATTGACCAGAAACTGCAGATGTTCGGAAAACTGAACCGGCGCTGTACCGCAACGAGGTCAGTCCAGCACCGTCGCCGAAGAACCTCCACACCGTATACAACCCCATTCAGATTAGCCGATATTAGACCACATGTCTGTTTATTTATTGACGAAGCTCCGTTTTTAGCTTTAATAGACACCGGATCCGCACATTCCTTCATAGGCGATTTCGCTGCAGAAATGTGCCAATACTACAACTTACCGAGGACTCAATCCACCGTTACGATGGCAAAAGCGGCTAACGGAAGTTTGACTCAGATTTCCGAAGCATACCAGATACCGTTGAAATTAGGACATACCGTCTTCACTGAAACCCTTAGCCACTTTCCGTCTTTGACCGCCGATATTGTTATTGGGATGGATATTTTATCCCGTCATGATTTTCACATCAACTTTCGAACGGGAGACATTTTTCTGAATAACCAGCTAATACCACCGCCTACTCCGATAACCAGTCCCATAGGTCAGGTGGATACTAGAACGAATTTAATAGAATTAACACCGGACGAAGATTTACGGCTACAAGATTTCCTAGACAAGGAATTAGCTAAGTTCGACGCAATTAAAGGCACGACGCCCCTAGTTGAACATACTATCCGACTTTTAAACCCAGAACCGATCAAACAAAGATATCGCCCGCAAAATCCTAAAATGCAAGAAATTATTAACACCGAAGTAAAAAAGATGCTAGAAGACGGAATAATCGAACCGTCTAACAGTCCATGGAGTTCCCCCGTAGTGATAGTCCGCAAGAAGGATGGGAAATACCGTTTTTGCATAGATTTTGTTAAGGTTAACCTCCAAAGTCGCAAAGACGCTTACCCTTTACCCTTCATTAATGCCATTTTGGATAAACTCCGTAGGGCCCGATATATCTCAAGTATAGACCTAAAGTCCGGTTATTGGCAGATACCGCTGTCAGAAAACAGTAAACCGATTACTGCTTTCACCGTTCCCGGCATGGGTTTGTATCAATTTCGAGTCATGCCCTTTGGACTTCACTCCGCCCCAGCTACATTTCAGAGACTGATGGACCGAATTATTGGACCCGAGTTAGATCAATTTGCTTTTGCGTATCTCGACGATATAATTATCTTGGGAGAAACCTTTGAGGAACATTTGGCCAATCTTAAAGAAGTATTCCGACGTCTCCGAGAAGCTAATTTAAAAATCAATCCGGACAAGTGTGAATTTGGCCGTAGATCGCTAAGATATTTAGGACATCTTGTCACCAGCGAGGGCATTTGCACCGACCCTCAGAAAACCGCCGCCATTCGCGATATGCCACCCCCTCATAACTTGAGAAGTTTGAGACGATTTTTGGGAGTCGCTTCCTGGTACAGACGATTCGTACCACATTTTTCACAGATAGCCAGTCCGTTGAACCGTTTATTAAAGAAGGGAGTGCGCTGGTCTTGGACAGAAGTCGAACAAGATGCACTTGAAAAACTAAAAGTTTGTCTTGCCGAATCACCTGTGCTCGCCTGCCCTGACTTCAACAAACCGTTTATTTTACAGACCGACGCATCCGATAGTGGACTAGGAGCCGCTTTAATTCAAAACGGAACCGACGGTGATCACATAATTGCTTACGCCAGCCGTAGTTTAAGTCCGGCAGAGCTCAAATTTTCCGTAACCGAAAAAGAGTGTTTAGCAATAGTGTGGGGTATAGAGAAGATGAGACCGTATCTCGAGGGATTCTCTTTTACCGTTCAAACCGATCACTCCAGTCTTAGATGGTTGCATTCCATTAAGTCCCCGAGTGGTAGATTGGCTCGATGGAGCATATATTTACAGCAGTTTGACTTTAATATAAAGTACCGGAAAGGAGTCCTTAATAAAGTCGCTGACGCGCTTTCTAGAGAACCGGTTGAGACATACACCGAGGAAGACCAAAGCGAACAGGTGTTAACCTTAGAAGGATTTGAACCTTGCACCTGGTACAATAACAGGAAAACCGCCGTTGAAAATGATCCTGCCTCTTACCCCGATTATTGTTTAAAGGAAGGCAAATTATACCGACATTTTTGGGACATGTCCGATCCTACCGAAATCGAAATGTCCGATCCGTGGAAGTTGTGTGTTCCAAAACCAGCACGACAAACCGTCTTACGAGAAAACCATGACTCACCGTCAGCGGGACATCAAGGCATTGCTAAAACCAATGCAAGAATCGCCCGTAAGTACTACTGGCCCGGCATGTTTCGTGAAATTACCCGTTATGTAAGAAGTTGCTCTTCTTGTCAAAGGTACAAAACGTCACAGCAAAAACCGGCCGGACAGATGCGACCGTCAAAGAACCGCCAGCCTTGGGAAACAGTGACTACCGATCTACTCGGCCCGTTACCGACTTCGACGAAAGGAAATAATTATCTGGCTGTATTTCAAGACCGATTTACGAAGTGGGTACAATGTCGTCCCCTTCGTAAAGCCACGTCAAAGGCCGTTACACAAGCGTTATACGAAGAAGTGGTTACCAGATTTGGCTGCCCTCGTGTTGTCGTCACAGATAACGGCACGCAATATACCGGTCGTCCGTTCCGAGAAATCTTGAGGGAAATGGGTATCCAGCACCGCCTTACCCCAGTTTACACCCCCCAAGATAATCCGACCGAACGAACCAACAAGACAGCCAAGACTGCAATTGCACAGTTCTGCGAAGAAAACCACAAACACTGGGACAAACATCTAGCCGAAATCGTGTTTGCTATCAATACTTCACGTCATGACTCAACGGGATATTCGCCTGCTTTCCTGAACTTCGGTAGAGAATTGGACCCGCCGAACGCCATGTACCAGAACCTCTCCGAAGACGATTCCGAAGAGCCCGTGATATTTGACGAACCCGAAGATACTGACCGCCAAGCCGTAACTACGCAAGCGCAACGACTACAGAAGTTAAACGAAGTATATGAATTTGTCCGTATTAATCTAGGCCGAGCGTTCACTACACAAAGCCATCACTATAACCTCCGTCACCGAGAGTGGAGATGTCATGTGGGAGATAAGGTGATGAGAAAAGAAAATCCGTTGTCATCCGCAGCAAAAGGTTTCGCAGCTAAATTAGCTCCGAAATATTCCGGACCGTATACCGTGGTAAAAGTCGTGTCTCCAGTTGTCTATGATTTAAAAAATCAATCCGGTCGAAAGCTTCGTCATATTCACATAAAAGATTTAAAACCAGCATACTAACCACGCACCGTTTCCATTGGAACTCAGTGTTGCTCTCGTCCAATCCGATACCGACCGTATCAAAACTGCGGCTGTCCGTTTGGCCAACCGTTTTTCTAGAAAGTTTACTTACTCCCAAAACCTGAAGAGCCGACCGTTTCACCCTGGTGAGGTACCAGGATAATGCCTGAGGAACCACCAGTCAACGTAGCCACGACGACTGGTGAGGTACCACATATGACGAACGTCATACGTGAGGAACCATCAGGTTTGTTTTCCGGTTTGAAGAATAGTTTGGTTTTAGTTTCGCGTATTTATTTTAGTTTCTTTTATATTAGGGAACCCGGTTAGAAACATTTAATTTTCCTGTCTGTAAAATTTAAGTTTGAAAATATTTAAGTGAAATATTTTCTTTTAAAGAAAGGGGGGTGTGTAACGAAGTTACTAATTTTATTTATTTATTTTAGCTTTTCTTTTCTTTTTAGGTACTTCATGTCTCATAATTTCTGTAATTTCTATGACGTTTTATTATTTGCTATTCTTGGACTCTAGACATCGCTTTGACTCGCCACGTTTCCCTTTCCTGCTATGCTGCACGGTCAGCGAGCTACACCCCACCGCTTTGCGCGCACAGCCTGCTCGACGGGAGTATGGTAGGTGGGGATACGCAAGGCTATTTAAAGCGATGTCGAGCGCGTTTCATGGCATTCATTCTGCCGACCGTCCGCTACCAACAACTCCTCCGACCGACCGCACCGAAAACCTGCCAGAAACCGATAGGTAAGCACCTGACCAGTATAGCGGGGTTTTCTATACATACCGTAAAATGTAGTTTTCCGTATGGTAAGTAGAGGTGAGATGGGTTACCGCTGGCTCGGAATACGGGTAACACATCTCTCTCTCTAGCACCAGGCGAAGCTATTAATGGGTTTGTCTTGCGCTGTCTGACCGGTTAGTGAGTGAGAGGGAGACAGTGCTATCGCTGGATCGGAATACCTTTAGGACTGTCTTTTCCTCTCTGCATCTCTCTCTAACACACGGTTTGACAGCGTATGGAGTAATTCATTGAGAAGCAGCGCCACCGGATCGTTTTATTTAAGCATGTGACGACAAAGGCACTGTAATTGGAGGTTAGGTGTATTATCGCTGGTTCGGAATACGGGTAATACATCTCTCTCTCTAACACATGGCTAAACTACCTACGTAGGTCGATCCTGTGTTGTTTGACCGGTTAGTGAGTGAGAGGGAGACAGTGCTATCGCTGGATCGGAATACCTTTAGGACTGTCTTTTCCTCTTTGCATCTCTCTCTAACACACGGTGGAACAGCATATGGAGTGATTTATGGAGTAGTGGTGCTATAAAGGTATCTTTGTCTGACACACTAATTTCTTATTTCTCTAAACCTGCTATGAATTCTATATATGTAAATTCCGCTATGTTGGGGGTGCCGTATTAAGGAGTTTTCTACCGTTAACATTAAATATCAAATACCGGGGTTTACCGTAAACGTTATGAGACATGCAAGTTACCGATTATTTCTAATATTTTCCGTCCTTTTCTATTGTATACCGTTAAATGCTAAATAAATAGAACTGTTAACTTAGAAGGAGTTATAATAAATCCGCCAGGCTGGAAAATTGGTTGTTTTACTCGTGTTACTTAGGTTAAGAATCGAGACAGCTAGACCCCTGGTTTAACCGTCTCCACTGTTTAAAAGCTACCCGACGCTGTGGGCCCTCTACCACATAAATCCAGAGGGTGGCGCCAGAGATGCCTGTTGGATTATCTCTCAGAGGAGTAGTTAATCCAACAGAAACCGATGCCTACCGCTTTAAAACGTAAACAACGTTACACTAGATGTATAAAAAACAAAACTTTAGTAGGTAGTTTTTATTTTTCTGTACACTTATTCTTAGAGCTGTCAAAAAACGCTTAAAACATTCTAGTTTTCAAGTTCATTTTTTTCTTATGGAAACATCCATTTTTTCTTCTGCTGTTTGGTTCATAAAGGACGACAGATAACATTTTGTATTTTGACAAGTCACCTGACGTTTTGGGTTTATTGACCTTCATCAGCCCAAATTTAATGTTTGCTTTTAACTTACTTAAGATATATGACTTTGTGCAAGGAACAATAGACAAGTTGATCATGACACGTACGTGGTATACGTGAAATTTTCCGGCTCGAATGTTTTTGTCTTTTACATTTTATTATCATGTATTTATATCTTGCTTTCTTTGGTTCGGCCGCTCGTCTATTGATTTTTTGACTCCAGGGTGCCTATTCTGGGTTTCGTAGGATGGGATCGCTCGCCTGAGTGAAGAGAAGTAGTTTCAACCAATAAACGCGCTTAAAAGCAGCAACGAGACGATCGAAGAATCACCAAACTATTATGGGCACGCACAGAGCTGCCTCGAACTACGATTTTTGTGCGAAGCCATTCACTCGATTAGACCCAGTAGTTGGACTTGTAGGAAAGCTCGTATGAAAACGGGTCACACATCACTCGGGTGTTTTTTGGCTATGTTTTTCCGAGTGTCAGATATGTCAGAGCACGCTATTGGACGAAACCATCACGTGACCGATAGACATTTGACTCGCTAATGCGCATGCTACGGCAAACTTGACCGTCTTTCAGAGTAGGACGCCGCACAGTGGATCGAGGTATTGGGAATTTTGGACAATTACTACAACTTAAAATTTGGCATGACGGATTAAGTGAATTATACAGGTATACGGGGTGTTTTAAAATTCAGTGCAAAAATTTTAGGCACGAATTTTTCAGGTCAAAATAAGAACATTGTTACACTGTTACTGATCTTGACTCTTCACAATTTTTGTAGTTTTTTCTTTATAGCTGTTGCAGTTTTTGAGATATTTGCGCCAAATTTGAAACATAGACTACTGTTTAGGGCTTACGTAATCCAAACATACCGACTGATCGTGAGAATCTATAGGGAGATATTTTTTCAGAGGTGAAGTTCTTCTTTGACCAATAAACTTTTACGTGGTGCGCCGCTGATGGATTCTGAATTAATACATAAATTACCTGTTTAGTTTAGAAACTATTTTGTCTCACGTAAGTTTTTCGTATTTGTGGCTAGGTAACAGCTAGGTAAATTATTAAAATCATTATTTGTAACTTACTAGATTCAATTATAATTTTTGACAAAATATCGCAAAAAATCGCAGTCAAGTACCTAAAAAGTTTTATTGGTTTATGGTTTTTAAAGAATGCAAAATTGTGCTTATTTGAGCATTTTTTTAAATATCAATGTGAATTTTAAAAATTATAAAAAATTGAAAAAAAAAATATTTCAAAAAAATATAAAAAAACAAAATAAGTAGGGTTTTAAGAAACGCTGTAAAGTATAGAAAATAAATTAAAAAATTAAAAAAAAAAATCGTAAGTCAAATGGCTATTAAATATTTAAAGGGTCCGCTCTCATAAAACATTGTTCACAAATATATACAGGAGAACAAAAAAAATGCAACACCATGTATATGGATAATTATTTGAATGAACATTATTTGTGTGTATACCTTATCTCAAAAGAAATATTTGATAAATTTTTTGTCTTCTAATCTTTCCTTTTCACACAGATTTTTTTCTATTAATTTTCAAAAACAACCAACAAATAAAAGACCTTTTCTAAAAATTTTAAATTATTTTTCTCGTATTTTTTGGTATTTTTGGATTGCCTACAGTTTACTTAAAAAATAAAAATGCCAAGAGTTTGCGGTCGCCAACAATTTCATCATTTAAACGACTTCGAGAAAGGACGCATCGTGGGCATGAACGACGCTGGTTCTGGTTTACGGGAAATTGAAAGAAGGGTTAATGCCAATCCATTAACAGTGTTAAGAATTTGGAGAAGGTGCTCCAATGATGAGACTTATAGACATCGTGCGGGTTCTGGACGCCCTAGATTATTACACGGTCGTAATTTACGGCATCTCAGACTTCTTACTCTCAGAAATCGACGGGACAGTATACGCCAAGTACGAGATGTTCTAGTTGCAGCTACAGGACGAGTGTTTTCAAGGATGACAGTTAATCGAAGATTGCTTGGTATGGGGCTGAGAGCTTACCGTCCGCTTTTGGTTCTACCTTTGACCCACGGATGTAGAAACCTTGGATTGCTAATACCTATGGGAAATTTTCATGAAAATCACTGCCGCGTGTCTTCCGCCATTTTCGCCGCCATGTTGTGGAAATTTGGGTTGGCGGCAACAGTATCAAAATATGATTGAATTTGATATTTCTTTCAAAGGTTATTTTTGTTGTTGTTTTTTAATACAAAAACAAAAAAGTAAAGAAACAAGTCATAAAAAAATGCTACAACGGTCACGCCATTTATCTCTCTCATTTGGTCAGTGCAGTATGTGCAGGTTTCGAACAAATCAATCCCAACATGGAAACAGTATCAAAATATGATTGAATTTGATATTTCTTTGAAAGGTTATTTTTGTTGTTGTTTTTTAATACAAAAACAAAAAAGTAAAAAAACAAGTCATAAACAAATGCTACAACTCATTTGGTCTGGAGTATGTGCAGGTTTCGAACAAATCAATCCCAACATGGAAACATTGCCCCCCATTTATAAACTCAAAGGGTACTGTTAAGCCACACGTTATAAATTGTAATAAACGCTCGGTTCAACCATTGCTGCTGGTACTCCCGCTGAAGATACATCTTGATTACATTGATCTGAATCTGCACAGAGCCTAAAACAGCTAAGAACAGTAGCATCAACGTGATAAAGTAATAAAAAATAAATTAATAGCGGTAAATACTGACTTTGATACTAGCATATATGGCTCAGCTGAAAGCCAGAGCTATGGCAAGTGAAGCAACATTTAGCGATCACAAAAAAAGTACATCTTTGGCACATGGAGTCGAGCATCGAGTTTTACAATATTTATTATATCTTTGAGTTTTGGTAAGTTTTCAGAATTCAACATTTTTTTCGTAGCTCTATCTTTTATCAAAACTGCATATGTTGTAGGTTTCATTGTCCTGATAAAAATCTACCATTGCTTCACAGTGATCTGGTATGTGGTTTTTGAGATACTGCGGTCAAAGTTAAACATTTTTTTGGTATTCTGGCTTTTCCCTAAAATCAGTTTTTTGCACTTTTTGTGAAAATGTAAATAATATTTATTAACCAAATTGAAGTCTGAGACTAAGTAGCAGAAAAATATAGGTTGCGTCGCATTGGCATCACAAACATAAAACATATTAAATTCATATGACCAAGAAATGACTTTTTTAACAAAAGGCAAATTTCAATTGTTATGTTGCCACACATGTATTTAACAAACATGCTTCAAAACAAAAACTTTTGTAACATTTTTAGCCATATTTGTTGATTTTAGTAAAATGGCTATACCTATTTATTGCTATGGGGCAATGATAGATTTTCATCAAGATAAGCAAAATCACACAGAAAGCCAGTTTCCATCAGGAAAGTGCATCATCCTTAAAAACGAATCTACAAAAAAAAAATATCAAATGCTGAAAACTTACCAAAACTTAAGGATATCTTAGTAATAACTTTTTCTGCTGAGGTCTTCAGAATCAGAAAACTTTTATTACAAAAATTGTTAACAAAAAACATTGTCACAATTGAATAAATAAGCGTCAAAATGTAGTGTTAGAAATTAAAATTAAGGTAAATTTAACCTAAGAAATGTCTTGTCTTTAAAATGTCATTTAGATATTAAACAATGTTAACATTAAGGTTTTGTTAATAAAGATTAGAAAATAAATATTGATTTTTCTTTATTTGTAGTAAACTGGTAAAACATCTTATAATTACTGATCTTAAAATCTCAAAAAAATACTGTGTACAATATCACAAAAATTGACAATGAAATCTTAAACCACTTACTTAAAATTACATATAGAAAGATACAAACACATGGAAATGACAACAAGGAAAAGAAAAAAAAATATACTGATAATATACATATTAAAATTAATTTTTTTAATGTTCTTTTTAAAACTCATGAAGTATTGTTCTAATTTTGTAAAACTAGATGTGCCAGAGATGTACTTTTTTGTGATCGCTTGCCATCGCTCTGGTTTTCAGCTGATCCATATATGCTATTATCAAACTCGGTATCTCTCTCTATTCATTTATTTTTCTTGTCTTCTAGACCTATAACAACCGCGGATTTAGTAGTTTTAGTTCCTGTTTCAAATTCAGATCAACTTAATGAAGGTTTATCTTGAGCGGGAGCGCGAGCAGCAATGGTTGACAGTACCCTTTGTGTTTATAAATTGGGGGTAATGTTTCCATGTTGTAATTTATTTGTCCAAAACTTGCACATTTCCCAGACCAAATGAGAGAGATTATCATGGCGTGGCCGTTCAAGCATTTGTCTGTCTTTTAAGTGGTTTTTATTGCTTGGTTCTTCACTTTTTTGTTTTTGTATTAAAAAACAACAACAAAAATAATCTTTCTAGAAACGTCATTTTTTGACACTGTTTTTTTTTTTGGAATTAATTTTGCCAATTGCTTTTAAAATTGAATAATAAAATGGTGTTCAGCCAAGGACAAAGTGAAAGTGAGTGGGTTATGGGATTTTGCCAATTGCTTTTAAAATTGAATAATAAAATGGTGTTCAGCCAAGGACAAAGTGATGGTGATCCCATACGCACTACCAACGGGCTTTTTGACTAGCTTTTCTGAAGGTTGAAAAAGCTTCAATATAGAGGCGAAACGTCCCAAAGAAAAAACTGTCTTTTTTCAATTGCCAAAATCCCATAACCCACGAAATTATCATAAAAGAGTAGAAGATTCCACCAGTAAAAATACCATTCTTGAGGCAGAAAACCAACCGAAAAGCAAGAAGAAGACAACTTGTACTTCAACTTTTCTTTGTTCCAAAAAATGTTGATCCATTGTTAATCCTAAAAATTTAGTGTACTCTACGATTAGCTTGGTTATCCAAATCAATTGGATGCAGCAAGAGTTTAAAAGAAAGAATATTTGTTTTAAAAATATTAAAACACAAACGATTGTTATCACACCAGACTGACTTTCTTTATATCGTCAACCATAATTTTCTGAAGATCAGATTTGAGAGCCTGCCAGACCATCGAGTTTTCGCAGTGGCGGTCCCAGTCATTCAAAAATTGGGGGAGGGGCGGTTTCGATAAGAAAAATAAAATAAAATAAAAGCATAGCTTTTATGAGGAACATATCAATATATGCAAACAAAACTTAGTAACTACCAGCGAGGATTTGGTCTCAAATCTAGGGAGGAGGTACTCAGATTTGAAATCGTTTATTTCATACATTTTTTATTTTAAAAATGTTTAAGAAAATTTTTGAGAAAATTACATTAAAACTGTAATGTATCAACGGTATTATAGCACAGCAGGTGAAAATTTTTAAGAAAATTGCTCTAAAAAATGCGTTTTTTGATTTGAAATTAAACTAAAATTGTAAATATGTCAATGGTTTCAAAGCGCAGCAGGCGAAAATTTTTAAGAAAATGACACTACGAATGCCATTTTTAACACAAAATGAAACTAAATATCAAAGGTGTTATAGCGCCGCAATTTATGCCCTTCTTTTGATTGTCTAAATGTCTTCGTAAAAAATTTAAAGCCAGGGTAGGGGGGGTTAACTACCCCCCTATTCTCTTGAAATCCGCGCTTGAGTAACTACGTACAATTTTTTCAGTTCTAAAAAACATAGATAACAAACAAACCACAAACAAAACCTAATAGCTAAATACTGTTTTTTTGAAGTCTAAAAAGCTTTTTGTTGAAACATTATCTTTTATATCGCATATCTCAAACATAAGACGCCCATCTCAAAAAAAAAATAATTTCCAGTTTTTTGGGCAAACCGGTCAATGTAATTTCAATATGTCTGTTGATATGCAGCAACGCTAAGCCTATCAGACAAATTTCCGTCATAGTGTTTTTAAGTACTTATGTTTTCAATCTTCTGAGGTATGAGAAGCTTCTTTCTGACGAGGCATTACTTACTGGCAAACATCCAAGAATGTTCTAATCAACAGAAAAATATTGCCAAACTTGTTTATTGCCTCAAAAACGTTATCAGTTATGTTTTGATTTAAGCTTTTGCCTACCTACCTAGACCAATATTGTTTCCAAATACTGCCTTCTCCCAATAAAAGTTCAAGAATTTGTGTTTTGGATTCATAAAACAGTTTATAGTATTTAGAAACGACTTTAGTTAATTTTGTCTTGATTTTGGCTTCATGTTAAACTTGGTATGAATATGTTCAGGTCAAAAATACTTTTTTATGTCCGAATTGATTTTGTCTAAAACTTGTTTATAAATAGAAACTCTATAATACTGTTCTGTATTTTTAATGGTTTTCGCGGTAAGTTCGTCATGCGTTTGTATATTCTTGGTCTGACGGATTGAAGGTCTTGAATATTTTATACTGTCCCAAAATATTGTGGAGGGATTCTAGAATGTATTTAAAGGAACTTTCTGAAATTTCTTGTTTTTTCTTTTTCAGGGTTATTACCACCAGCATCTTTGTTGTTGTTGTCTACTTTTTTCTGGAACAAAGGGGGGAGATCGCCCCCGCCCCGGGACCGCCACTGGTTATCCGTCCGCGAACTGTGTAAATTTCCCACGAACGTCTAGTTGAGCCAAGTCAGCTATGTATGCTAAGAACCGAACCCTGCGGGACGCCTCTAGGCTTAATTTAGCTTTTGAGAAGTGATTGTTGTTTCCTTTCACATGTTAGGGACGATACTCAAGGGATGATTCCATCCGTTTAAATGATGTATCGCGGAAGCCATAGCGTTCCAGCTTTTGCAGCAATATCCTGTGATCCACGCATTCGAAAGCCTTTGTAAAATCACAGAATATTGCTGCAACTGAATCCACAAATAACGCGTTGTTGGTACTTTTTTTTATTTTTGATATAAAATATTCAAGGCTATTTTCTATCACGATACAAGACCTACGTGCAGTAGTGGAGATACGTCTTGCTTATTCTATGTAGTTGTCCATTCCAATATTGCCATTTTTTTAGAAATAAAATACGTCCAATAATTTTTTAACAAGTGCCTATTTTTGTGCTTTTGTTTTTTAAAGGCGGGTATATTTTTTTTTGTTAAAGATAAAAAACATGTCTAGATAACGAATTTCGCCCTGTTTGAAATTTGAAAATGGTTTCAATTCATTTGTGCCTGGGCCCATTACATTTATTTGATGAATTTTATCTGATATTGCTTTGGAATTGTTCGATATTTCATTGTATTTTTTTTTCAAACCCCGTTGGCGAATGAGTTTCCCATTTGCCAGAACGCAACGACGGGGCTAGTTTTGAGGGTTGCACCCTTTTCCTCCACCCAGCGCCCTAATTATTAGTAGTTATTAATAAACAGCCGCGTTAATAGTTAGTCAATAAATTTAGAATTAAAAAAATATAACGAAGTGGTATTTTATTGAGATTCTTAAAAAGCGATCGCCTATTCTGTTTTTGCGGTTGCTTCTTTTAAAAAAATCAAAACTCTTTGAAACTTAAAGGCGCATTTACACAGAGCGAATAGGTTCGTTCAAAAATTCGGGGCAAATCTGGCGAACCTTTTTCAACGAACGTTTGCCCGAACACTCCAACATTTGCAACGAACATTCGGGCAAATTTTCGCAGGATTTATTGGAAATATATTTTTGAAAGTGAAAATAGATAATATTTTTGGTCTCCCATCACTGACCTCAATTCTTAAAATTAAATTGGAACACCAAAAATATTTTATTTTATTTTTCGATTAAATTGTAAAAGCCGACGGAAAGCGAAAAATTATTATTTGCTGGGTGGTAGGTTGTGAGGTTGGTAGATATCTACTAAAAAAGTTTGTACCTAATTGTTGCTATCCCAGCAAACATATCGCAAGTACAAAAATAGCACTAATTTGGAACACGGCATTTTACAACATTTGTACAATTTGTGCTGCAATGCAAAAAAAGCGTAAATATTGCACTGGCATAAAGTACTTTAACTAGAGTACTAAAATATTGCTTTATTTGTAATGGCACCGCAAACTATGCTCTATCACTTTTTTGGTTTTACTTAATTAAGTGTAAAATCATCAAACCCCACCACCAAACCCCATCACCAAAACCCCACAAAATGAAATAAATTAATCCTCATTATTTTTTATCAATTGCGTCAAATCGTTTTTCCGTCGGAAAGATTTTAAAATTTAATTTTTATATAACAATTCAGTTCAATGATTTACGGACAATAATATTTCTAATTTTTATTTTATTCCAAATATTTCTTTCAGCAAATTTTGTCCAAACACCACGAACCTTTTTACCCGAACCCCGAACCTTTTGGCCCGAACCTTTTGCACGAATCTTTAAATAAATAATTCGCGCGAATGTTTGTGGGCATTTCGAAGATATTTTCGCTTTTTTTGACATTTCTTTCAACAAGCATTATTTACAACAAATTTTGGACTGTAGTGCGATTTTTAGTTGAAACTTTTAAAAATGGCGTTATTATTTTACGTACTCGCACTTTACAAGACTCTTTTGGATGTGGAAGATTGTTATGGCACTTTACAGCACACTGTGCGGTAAAGTGACTACGTTTATTTCAGAAAATTAAAATACAGATATTTATTTTTTTTGCGAATTTTTAAGGCTTATAGGTAAAATCTGGTTCCTAACACATGCGCAAAGTGGCTTTACCGCCTTTGCCGGCTTGACCAAACTTGCTTCGCTTCGTTCGGTCAACTGCTGTCGCGTTCGGTAAAGTATTACTTCCCGCACAAATCTTAAAATAAGGTAAGTTAATGTTTTTCAAATTTTCGCCTACGGTGTTATTGGCCGTAATAACTTTGATTTTCTTAAAATGTTTACCTGGGGCCTTGTTCTGTGTCACTTCTACTGAGGCTCCCACCCTTTTCGGGAACTGTGTTCTCGTCTAATACACATCAGTCATTTCATAGTAACGGATGTAACATCGTACTCAAACAAAAAATATATTACCTGCGAATAAGAAGGCCTCAACCAAATAATGTTCTCACGCTGTATGGGCTTGAAACCATTGCCGTTTATTTTTTTTAAACGGGTATTTTTAATAGGTAACTGACGCGACATTTGGTTTCACTCCCCCAAAGCAAATTTTTAAATCTACACTGTTAAAAATATTATTTCAAAAAATCTCTGGTAGTCATATGGGTACGCTGCTGAGTTATCGATTGTCCAATCAGCGTTTTTGATGATGACGTTTAAATTGCTTTGATGTCGGTTTTAGATGTGCTACATGCATGCAATTTGGCTGGGATTATTTTCATAAATACTCACAATATTATTATCCATATATAGTACTGGGGTCCCGCAAATAGGTCTTTTAAAGGATGCGAATATAGATGGTCATCGGTAAATACAGTGGCGGTCCCGGGTGAAGCAAGGGGGGACGATTGCCCCCCTTCCCTTTGCTCCAGAAAAAAGTAGACAACAAAGATGCTGGTGGTAACCTTGAAGGTTTTGGAGAAAAAACGAGAAATTGTAGAACGTTCCTTTAAAGCAGGGTTGGAAAAAAACCGGGTTTTTTGTATAAAACCCAACGCACTGGGCTTTTTTTTGCTTTACAAATGGGATTTATTGGGGTTTTTATGGTTTTCTTTTTAAATTATATACAGATTGTAATTCTTCTTTAAAATTAGGACTTATTCTCGCGATACGAGATACGATATAAAAATAGGAGGAACACAGAAATCGACAGATTGTTTGTTTGTTAATAAATCAAAGCAGTTTTGGTTTAGTTTGACCAGCGCTTTTTTTATATACTTAAATAAACAAACCTTAAGAAAATCATTGTTGGAGTTTTTTAATCTACTACACTGTAAGTACCTGCTTACTTAGTATGACATGATAGTATACGATTCAAGTTTTCGTTTTTTTCGAGGTTATTAGGGAATTATTGAAATACGGCCGCACTGGATAGTGCCTACTTAGCGCCGACCTTAACACAAGCCTGTGCCTGGCTCTAAAAGGTGCAAATTATAGAATTATTGAACGCGCCTCTAGCAAAACGGTGACGATACGACTTTATTTCTAACCTACAAATATATGCTGCCTGTTTTCGAAATTCTGTGTTGTTTTTTTCTAATATTGTGAGTGATCAAAAGCATGGATGATGTGTTGGAAGCAGAGGAGGGTGGAGAGAAGGACCATTTAGAGTTCTGAAGGGATTTTGTTGAACTACTTCTCGTAGCAAACAAATATTGGCTTCATCGGTAAAAAGAAGAATTTTCTTGTGCTATGTCATCCGATTTCATAAAAATATAACTATTTTGTCCCAATTTTTGCTTTTTTGGCCGTCACAACACAAAAAATTCCCGAAAGTAGGGTTAAGGTAAAAAAAATGGCGAATAGTTGTCAAAAACGTCAAATACGGCTAGACACAGCCAAGATGCGGCCCAGTATAATTCCTCCACAAATAAGGGCAGGTCCTAACCTTATTAGTGTCGGCACTAAATGTGGTCGTTCTTGCGCATGCGTATCTGTCAACAGCGTCAAAATAGTGCCTGGCCTTATTAGTGCCGGGCCCTAACTGCGTTTCAATAATTCCCTATTAACTCTAAACCATTTTTTTTAAAGGAAAATGCCTAAGGGTAGCTCTAGAAAGAGTGCTTCAGAATGGACTGAGGTTTTAGAATCCAGTAATAAAAGTAGAGTCTGCAAATACTGAACCAGAATCGTTTTTTTTTATAATTTGCATTAATGCCCAGCTAGTTCAGCATCCATTGAAAGATATTTTTCAACTTATAGTCTTATTTGGAATAATAAAATAAGAAATTATTTGGGATTAGAAAAAGATTTGCAACTGGTCAAAGTTTATCGAACCTTACAATCAGATTCAAATGACTGGTAATAATATACCTTTTTTACGTTTATTTATTTTATTAATAATGAAAAAATCCACTATTAAAAAAGTCTTACGTGTTTTTTTTAAGTGGGTTTTACCCCAAAAAAAACCCAGTGGGCTTTTTCGGTACATTCTATAATCCCTCCACAGTATTTTGGGACACCAAGAATAAACAAACCCATGAAGTACTTACCGCGAAAACCACGATATTGGAAATACAGAACAGTATTATAGATTTTCTATGTAATTTATAAATAAGTTTTAGACAAAATCATTTCGGACATAAAAAAGTATTTTTGGCCTGAACATATTCATACCAAGTTTTGTACAACGTGAAGCCAAAATTAAGGCAACTAATACAAACTAGTCGTTTCTAAATACGATAAACTGTTTCATTAATTCAAAACACAAATTCTTGAACTTTTATTGGGAGAAGTCAGTAGGTATTTGAAAACAGTATTGTTCACAAGTAGGCAAAAGATTAAATCAAAACATACCTGATAACATTTTCGAGGCAATGAACAAGTGTGGCGATATTTTTCTAAAGTAGGGCATAAATTGCGGCACTATAACACCTTTGACATTTACGGTATTAGAGTTTAATTTTCTGTTAAAAGTGGCATTTGTAGTGTCATTTTCTTAAAAAGTTTTCGCCTGCTGCGCTTTGAAACCATTGAAATTTTAGTTTAATTTTAAATCGAAAAATGGATTTGTAGTGCAATTTTCTTAAAAAATTTCGCCTGCGGCGCTATGATACCGTTGATACTCACAATTTTAGTTTAATTTAACTCAAAAATTGCATTTTTAATATCCAAATTCTCAAAAATTTTTGGCGCATCTAAACATTTTTTAAAATAAAAAATCTATGAAATAAACAACTTAAAATCCCTCACCTAGATTTAAGGTCAAATCCGCGCTTGTAGTTACTAAATTTAGTTTGCATATATTGATATGTTCCTCATAAAAGTTATGCTTTTATCCTAGTTTTTCGTTTTAAAACCGCCCCCCCCCCCTTTCAAATGGCTAGGACCGCCACTGCCACTGGTAAATGGGAAGTCTTGCAACGGACAAACGTAGAATTTAGCTAATTTAAACAACATAATGTAGAGTTGTTTTGACTTATTTTTTGACTACTCGTAGAACTTGCAAAAATAAGGACAAAAATAGATTTTTTTTAAGATTAATAGCTCAATACCCAAATACCCCTTAATGACAAAGCCATGATGACCCTTAAAATAATTTAGTTAAATACCTGTTAAATGATTTTTAGATGTGCTTCAATACACTTATAATAGGACACGTTTAAAGCAAAATTAAAATTTTTGCTGCTTTTTGTATAAAAATGGCAAAATAAAAGACAGATGCCATAACAGAAATTTTTATTAAACAATTGCTTTAAATAATTTTCATCTTTCTCTAAAATACTTTTTAAAAGCCTGCTGTCTCTCTTCAACAACCTTAAACATTTTTGCACTTCATTAAATTATCTCTCCATCTACCTCGAAAATTCTGCCTTCTCTCTTTAAATATTTTTCATTTTAACAGAGAAAAAATGTTTTTTGGCAGTCCTTTTTTTGAAGGCTAGAAAAACAGTGAAAACTTGAAAAATTTTAATGTTTTATTCTAGAAATCGAAAGTTTGGAAAGAAAGCTTTAAAATGTGAGCAAAATCATTGCATAAAAATGGTAAAAACATAGTAAAAATTGCTTAAACATAAACATTACACCTTAATTTCAAATAAATAATTTCAAATAAATAATTCAAATAATTAAGTTACCCCTTAAAGTATTTTAAGCTTTAAATTACCTTAATGGCTTTACCATAAGAGTAGAGATTATTTTTTTTTCTGTCAATGACCTCAGGAAATGTCGGAGTGACGTTCAAAACGGGTAATATTCATACTTTCTGGTGTCAAATAAACATCAGAATTGGCCAGGGAAAATATACTGGAGAACAAAAGAAATGCAACACCAGAAAAGACAAATATTTTTAAAGTAATTTATTTATATATTGATACATTAGGATGCTCTTAGTAATTGATTACATTTCCAAGAAGATTCCTTCATGATAAGTATCAAAAAATTAATAATAAGTGGCTTTTCCATGGTTATTTATGCACTCGTTTGTTCTATTGGGCATTGACAAAATAAGATGGGAGATTGCATTTGGGATAGTTTGTAAGTAGAGATGTTAAATTGGCTGCAGCACTTCATCGATATATCGTCGAGCAGTCAGTTGATGCGGACTAGAGGTGATCTGCTTCCTAAACATATAGCACCCCATACCATGATACTTTGCTGTCTAGCTGTATCACGTTCAACAGCAAAGTCTACATTTGATCTCTCACCTCGAAATCGACTAAAACCCCGTTCTCAGAGCTTCGACCTGTCGCGAGCGACACTTCATTGACCAATAGGAATTTAGCATCTTTTCCCCAGTTTTCCCCACCCATCTGTCGCGGGCTGCCGCCAACCGAGTTAAATTTATTTCAACTTTTTCTCGTGTAGCCGCGACAGTCGCCATATTTAAAGAGTTTTACATGTTTTTGTTCCAAATTATTGCTTGGTTTTTTGGACCCTTGGATATTTTTTGTTTTGTTTGTGCATCTGTGCAAATATAAATGATTGAGTATTTCCATTGTTTTTTCAAAAATGCTTATTTGTGGGTCTATACGTTAAAAAACATTAAGGACGTACTTTCTACCGGAATTTCTATTTTTTGACCCTTTTTTTGCTTTACGCCAAAGATAAGAAGAAATTAACGTATTGATCAGGTTCATCGTTAATTAATGTTGTTATTATTTACACAAAAATCTAACTTTAATAAACAAATATTTTGCGACACCCAGCGACCGTCGACAACAGTCGTTAATATCACCGGCGAGAGTGGAGGGGATTGTCGCGGGCCACACGTCGAGGCTCTGAGAACGAGGCTTAACCCTCCTGCGTCCCTCATGGCCCCCTAAACAAAACCTGGATTCGTCGCTGAAACTTATGGTATTCCATTCATCATTCCAGTTTTGCCGAGCTCTGCACCAGTCCAAGCGGCGAGCCTTATGTTGTGGGTCAAAGGTAACACGGACGGTAAACCCTCAGCCCCATACCAAGCAATCTTCGATTAACTATCATCCTGGAAAACACTCGTCCTGTAGCTGCAACTAGAACATCTCTTACTCGGCGTATACTGTCCCGTCGATTTCTGAGAGCAAGAAGTCTGAGATGGCGTAACTCACGACCTTGTAATAATCTAGGGCGTCCAGAACCCGCACGACATCTATAAGTCTCATCATTGGACCACCTTCTCCAAACTCTTAACACTGTTGATGGATTGGCATTAACCCTTCTTGCCATTTCCCGTAAACCAAAACCAGCCTCTTTCATGCTCTTTCTCGAACTCGTTTAAATGATAAAATTGTTGGCGACTGCGAACGCATTGTTTTTAAAAGTAAACTGTAAGCAATTCAAAAAGACCAAAAACTACGAGAAAAATGATTTAAAATTTTCTTTTGTCTTTTTGTGTTGGTTGTTTTTGAAAATGAATAGAAAAAATCTGTGAAAAAAGGAAAGATTGGAAGACAAAAAATTTATCAAATATTTCTACCAATCTAAAAAATTAGAGGCAACTATGCGATTGACAGTTTCATAGCTAAAAAAGCATAACGGTTGGAGAAACGTCATTTTTTCTATATTTTGACACAAGGGGTTGACAACGGCTTTTCAAAATGGCGTATTTTAGTTTTGTTTTCATGATAATAATTTTCTTACATTTCTGTTTAATTTTGAGTGACTTATGCAGTGAGTTTAGAGTTAAAAATAAAGAGAATATATTACTATTCGTTTATTCTGACACAAAGGCGGAAATTTAAGCTACATTACGGATACGTTCATCTCTTCTTGACAGAAAATACTTAATTTGCGGAATTTTGATACAATCTGCGAAGCAGGACAACTCTAGAAGTTGAAATGGAGCAATTTATTAGATATTTTAGAGGAAAGACTCAAAAAAAAGGCTAAGAAATTCCAACTTTAAAAAGTAAACAACGCAAAAAAAAGTAATCAAAGAAGTAAGGTTATACGTCGGACCAAATTTACCCAGGGAATATAAACCCGTTATGCCTCTCCGATTGTTCCATCCGCTCGATCAAAATTTTCCACTTTTTCTTTGGTGATATCCATTCCCTATACAGGGTGTCTTAATTGCCATGGGCCACTATTGCTATCTCGGTAACTATAAGAACTACAAGGTTGGTCAAATTAGACAAAATGTGCAGTTTTTGAGGGACATTGAAAATCTGGTTTCAGATTAAAAAAATAATATTCTGTCCCGAGCTACGGTGGTTTTTCAAAAAATTGCTGGAAACTATTTTATCAAATATCTCAAGAAGTATAATTTTTACAAAAAATTCGTTGAGAAATTTTTTTTTTCATTTTTGACGTTCTTCAATTTGGTACTTTTTAAGAAAATACGGACCTGTACTTTTCATTCCATTTTTTGAAATATCTCTTTTCTCTTCTTTCTGATTTTAACGATGTATCACATGTCCATATTTATTTGCGTTTTAATAATGGTAAAAAATGGTTATTTATGTTTTTTTGCACTTTTTCATTTACGCATTTACACAGACAAACTTTCCTTTGATGTTGAAATGCCGACAAACATTTACACGAGCCTCTTGAGCAAAATGTTTAAAAAAAAGTTCGAACAAAATCTCGTACAAAAAGACTCACGGAAATTTTGGAGAGAATGTTAAGCAAAATTTGTTTGAAGAAATGTTGGTATAGATATTTCTTACCAATTTAAATTTTATAGTTTTATGGGAATTCATTGAACTTAACTGAAAATAGAAAGACTAAGTTTTAAAACAAGTTATTTTTAATTAAGTGCTTTCCGACGGAAAAACGATTTGATGTCGAAATTCACATTTTACCTCATAAGCAACTTCGATTGACCTGCTTTTTATAGGGGATATGCCAGTATACTTGTAACTTTTTTGGGGTTGTATAAAAACGAAAATAAAAAAATAATAATTGGCACTTATTTATTGCTGTTGCCTGTAAAATGGAATGATAAAAATTTACGTTTAAAAGAATATCTCTTTATTTTACTTCCTAGTTTGAAACATAATACAATAATAATTAAGTCAAATTAAAAAACCTATATACATTTTATTAAATCTCAAATATATGAACAAAAGCACGTTCGGTCTAAATAATACTCGTTTATTACCCACTTTTACAACCCTTCGATCCCGACCCTTGTCTAAAAAAATATAATTTAGCAGTAATAGACTAGACTTCTGAATCGGAATGTTACTCCATTGTTTGTTCAGTGTCAGTAATCGACTTTGATTATTACATTTTCATGAACCTTTTGCTTTTTTAAGCAACCGTTGGGGCCTTAAACTAACTAGGTAAATCTGGTGTGAGGAATTAAAAAAAAACAATCAAAGCTAAGGGTAAAGTAAAGTTACAAAAATATGCGTAAAAAAAAATCTCCTCTCCACCACTTCTCATAGTCGTGAGGCGCGGATTACCGCTTAAAAGTGCAATTTTTCAGTTTTTTGCCGATATTTGAAAAACTCAGAATTTTTTTGGAAAAGAAAAATTTTCCTGGGTTGTTTCTTGAATTTAGGAAAAAACCATTGGAAATAAAAAAAACCCGGGCAAAAAATCCGGGAAAAACCCTAAGAAAAAAATATTATAAGTAACCCTAATCCATGTGACAAAACTGATAGCCAAGAATAATGTTTCGCTTGCCGTCGGCTTTTTTTCACAAAAATTTAAAATAAAAGTTGGGGTTCCATTTTTTTAAAGAATTGAGATCACTGATCACTGATGTGAAATTTTATTTATTCTTATCTTTAAAAATATGTTTCCAAAACAGATAGCAATAATTTCCAAACGGGGAGCAACTATAACGGCAGAGGACGGGGAAGATGATACAAATGTATTAAGTACCTATGTATTTTTTAATTTGGGCATCGATAATTTACCTTTTCAATCATATCGGGTGTAATTTTATGATTTTACAGCTTTTTAAAGAATACGACATTTTCTTTTAAATTTTTTGAATAACTAGATCATTTTTGGGCTTGGTTTGTGGACTATACCATCAGATATATACCATAAAGGAGAAGTCTTTTTGAGAGAAATTAAAAAATAAAGTTTAGTTTTAAAAAACGTTTTAAAATTATAATTAATACTGTGAAAAAACTTTAATTTAATTAAATGGTAAAAAGTTTAAATATTTAAAAAGTTAATAAATAGTTTTTTTCATTAGACGCCATCAGTCTGTTTATGTTATTAAAACAGGCAATTGTTTTATTGGTTGTCTAAGTTTTAACTTTTTAATCATTAAAACGCAAACAAATATGGACATACAGACCGCTTCAAGCTACTGCGAACATAGGGCGAAAGAAGTCTAATTTGCCAGTGTACGTACATGCAGAGACACCGCACGCCTATCAGTGAAGCAACCAACACTCAGGCTTCCGATCGCCATTCGCTGCCGTTCGCTGCCGTTCGCCTTGTATTTAGTACGCCTCTAACCACGGTGCTGTGTGGAGCCTAGTCAATGAAACCGGAATTTGGTCAATAAATACGCAAATTTTTATAACGTAATTTTCTTATTTTTTGTCACTGATAAATAAGAGCGTTTTATTGTCAACTGCTCAGATTTATCAGTGACGACGTGTTACAATGAAAATAATAAGGAGAAGCAAAATAAAAGCAAGTTCTCAAAATAAAATAATACATTCTAAAAACCAAAAAGATTCTCCCAGTCAAAAAAAAATTAAAGCAAATGTTAGAAAAGTCCTCCTTGCTCGGCTAGACAATATCCGAGCATGTTAGGGGTGATAATTTGAAAAGCTTTTTCAAAAACAGATAGAAGTCATTAGGAGCAAGATCGGGAGATCGAGCTGGCCATAAAATAGTTCCCCGTGTACTTATAACCCGATTAGGAAATACATTATCAAGATATTCCCTAACAAGGCCAACATTATGAGCGGAACAACCATCTTGTTGAAACCATGTTTCACCAAATCTTACACCTAACAACTGCCTAGCAGTTGGAATAATGTGCTGCTGCAGTAGATCCAAGTATCTAGGACCATTCAAATTGCAATTACCGTTAATAAAAAATGGCCCAATTACGTGTTCCCCTACAATACCCTCCCCCCAAACATTTAGTTTTTGGGGATACTGTGTTCTTACGTCAAAATACAAATGCAAATTTTCCCTCGACCAATATCGAACGTGTGTTGGGTTATGACGATTTGACCATTTGACCATCTGCACTTTTTCGGCAACTTCGTAGACATCCATTTTTAGTTTTAAAAATGTATTATTTCAATTAAGAACTTTCCCATCTGTTTCTCGAGCAAGGCAGAAATAAAACAAAATAATAAAAACAGCGTGCTTCGAATCCACCTCGGTCGTACGGCACGGAGAGTAAATTGGACTTGATTCCCCCTATGTTCGCAGTAGCTTGAAGCGGTCTGTATAATACATCGCTTAAATCATAAAAAAAAGTTATTTAAAAAAATTAAATAAAAAATACAGGTCCGTATTTAAAAAAGTAAGTTGATGTTAATATCTCGAAAACTAGACGTAGCAAATTTTCTGAAACACTAGCAAATTGAAGAACTCCAAAAATGCAAAAAATTTTTACTTTACGACTTTTTGTAAAAATTATACTTTTTCAGATATTTGATAAAATAGTTTTCAGCAATTTTTAGAAAAACACCCGTATCTTGGGATAGAATATTGTCATGAAGCACCCTGTCATCTTTCCTATTTTAATTAAATTTCAATGCACCTAAACTAAAATGTTAGAGAGTCAGCAATTTTACGCGGTCGCTAGCACAAGAAATGATTGAACGTGGACAGTCGAAAAAGTAGCGCGAGTGTGACGACTCCAGGTGTGGCTGGAATGGAGAGTTTTTAAGGGAGTGCCGAAAGTGCCTCCAAAAGTAGAAAGTGTAGGTAGGCGTTTTTATTGTTTTTTTATGTAATCTTTAGCTAGACCTTCGCAAATGAAGGATTAATCAGCGAAACTCTGATTACTTTTTTTTGAGGCTCTACGTTGTTACTTTCTGTTGGTTAAACGAATAAATACCGGTAGTAAAAATAATTCTTAAACTGGGTAGGCAACTAATTTCCTCGATGGCTGCACTGAACATAATTTTGTTAGTTCATTAAGTCACTAAGACTATGTTGGGTATTTGGAACCTTTGGTTGCACTAAAACAAAATTATGATTGTTTTCCACAAACCAAAACTACACTTTTGCACTCGACGCGCGTTTCGCTAACAACGTTAGCATCATCAGGAGACGATAAACAATAAACTAAATTAATCTACGCTCTATCTTATATACAATCCTTTAGTGGGCGGAGATAAGACCAATAATTTGTGATTGATCACGATTTTTAATCCTATCTCCCCTCAACCAAAGAATAAAGTGTACTAAACGGGATGGGTCCTCTATCTTTATTTAAACTATTTCTGGATTTAATAATTTACTACGGAATACGGAAGAACATAAAAGTCAAGTGTGGCCGAGCATGCTTTTGAAAACAATCATAGATTCACATTAGATAACCTAAAACTTCTAAAAAGTGTACCAAACAAAAGACTTTTAAATGCATATGAAAGTATGGAAATTATTAAATCCAGAAATAGTTTAAATAAAGATAGAGGACCCATCACGTTTAGTACACTTTATTCTTTAGTTGAGGGGAGATAAGATTAAAAATCGTGATCAATCACAAATTATTGGTCTTATCTCCGCCCACTAAAGGATTGTATACAGACCGCTTCAAGCTACTGCGAACATAGGGCGAAAGAAGTCTAATTTGCCAGTGTACGTACATGCAGAGACACCGCACGCCTATCAGTGAAGCAACCAACACTCAGGCTTCCGATCGCCATTCGCTGCCGTTCGCCGCCGTTCGCCTTATATTTAGTACGCCTCTAACCACGGTGCTCTGTGGAGCGTAGTCAATGAAACCGGAATTTGGTCAATAAATACGCAGTTTTTTATAACGTAATTTTCTTATTTTTTGTCACTGATAAATAAGAGCGTTTTATTGTCAACTGCTCAGATTTATCAGTGACGACGTGTTACAATGAAAATAATAAGGAGAAACAAAATAAAAGCAAGTTCTCAAAATAAAATAATACATTCTAAAAACCAAAAAGATTCTCCCAGTCAAAAAAAAAATAAAGCAAATGTTCGAAAAGTCCTCCTTGCTCGGCTAGACAATATCCAAGCCTACTATAAAAACCCCTTCCAACGTTTCCAAGCATGTTAGGGGTGATAATTTGAAAAGCTTCTTCAAAAACAAATAGAAGTCATTAGGAGCAAGATCGGGAGATCGAGCTGGCCATAAAATAGTTCCCCGTGTACTTATAACCCGATTAGGAAATACATTATCAAGATATTCCCTAACAAGGCCAACATTGTGAGCGGAACAACCATCTTGTTGAAACCATGTTTCACCAAATCTTACACCTAACAACTGCCTAGCAGTTGGAATAATGTGCTGCTGCAGTAGATCCAAGTATCTAGGACCATTCAAATTGCAATTGCCGTTAATAAAAAATGGCCCAATTACGTGTTCACCTACAATACCCCCCCCCCAAACATTTAGTTTTTGGGGATACTGTGTTCTTACGTCAAAATACAAATGCAAATTTTCCCTCGACCAATATCGAACGTGTGTTGGGTTATGACGATTTGACCATTTGACCATCTGCACTTTTTCGGCAACTTCGTAGACATCCATTTTTAGTTTTAAAAATGTATTATTTCAATTAAGAACTTACCCATCTGTTTCTCGAGCAAGGCAGAAATAAAACAAAATAATAAAAACAAAATTAATTTCCAAAAGATAACACTGCAGCGTGCTTCGAATCCACCTCGGTCGTACGGCACGAAGAGTAAATTGGACTTGATTCCCCCTATGTTCGCAGTAGCTTGAAGCGGTCTGTATAAGATAGAGCGTAGATTAATTTAGTTCATTGTTTATCGTCTCCTGATGATGCTAACGTTGTTAGCGAAACGCGCGTCGAGTGCAAAAGTGTAATTTTGGTTTGTGGAAAACAATCATAATTTTGTTTTGTTTTAAGTCACTAAGAAATCTTAGTAACCCTAGTGGAGCTATCTGGGCGGATGAGATTAGTTTAACCTCCTTGCGCCACAAGTTAATTGTTAAAACCTTTTGAGCTATACCCCTAAGAGTAGAAAATTGTCGTAAGGTGATCTATTCTTTAAAATAACTAATTGAGCTTAGGTTTGGTACTCTCCTTTTGTCTGAAAGCCAAGGGGCAGTTGGTTCAGTTTTTAAAAGAATAAAATAAGTCACGACAATATATTTTTCTAAAATCTGAAACCAGATTTTCAATGTCCCCCAAAAACTACACATTTTGTCTAATTTGACCAACCTTGTAGTTCTTATAGTTACCGAGATAGCAATTGTGGCACATGGCAATTAAGACACCCTGTATGTGTTCTATTTTCCCTGAATAAGCATCAGAATTGGCTGAACTTTGAATGGGTGCACATTTTGTAAAAACCAAGACACGGCACACTTTTCTTTCTAATAGCGTTTTCCTTTTGATGCACTGGGGCAAAACGAAAACTGACCTGGGGCTGTCAGAAAATTGCATCGGTGCATGATTAAAGAAAAGAAGTATTTTCCGGGCTTTAGAGATTTCATATTTCTTTACGGAGATCGATTTTAAATGCCACAATTTCCAAATGATACTTTAAATTGAATGAAAAGGAAATAAGACATCAACGTCGATGGAAGTGATCTTATTTCTCAATTGCTTATTTCTTATGTTATTTCCTGTGTAAAACCAGCGTAAGTCAAAAGTAAAACAAGATGTTGTAACTAGATATATGTGCTTACTTGTAATTATAAATAAATTAAAATGGTCATCCCCATCGACAGGCTCTTTTTAAGAAAAATAACTCTTCATCTTCATCATATATACATTTAAAATATATATTTTTTTAATAATATTCCAGCAAACATCAATCTGCTGGTAATTTACTAATATTGTACTTTAACTGTTGGCAACTGCTGGTACCGGCAATGATGTGCATTTTTTCTATTATTTTTATATGGAATAATTTGCACATTCTAAAAAAGTGCCCAAAAAGCAATATTTAAGTACTTTGTTTTTAAAATAGCAAGAAATTGTACTTTATTTTAAAAAAAAGTCTAAGTGCAGCCAGAGTTAATGGCAAAAAAACATTGTCTAAGTATGTCCAAACAAGTGATTTAAAATTATTTTAGCATAAGCAAAAATAAATAAACTTTTAGATGTAAAAATAGATCATGAAAAAATCATTAGTAGTGGAAAAAATGTCATCATCATCATCGATCAGTCGATACCGAGTATGATTTTCCTCTATTCTGTATCGCCGCTATCTGTTGTGCATTTTTTGATGGCTATGTAAGCCAATTCTCGAGCCGCATACCCTTCCACAGTCCTGGCACACCCAGTCTCCGGCAGCAGCCGGGTGTTGTTGGTCATCCATTCTTCCATTTTGTCGCTCCTTTCTACGTTCTCTCTTTTCCGTTTCTAGTCTACGTAGTTGCTCTTCAAAAGTTTGTACACCCTCATCGACTGCTCGGCGCCATGTAGCCCTATCGTTTGCCGTGGTCTCGAAGTTGTTTATATCGATGTGACCCTTCATCATATTGCCTTTGAGAACGTTCTTGTACCTTTTTTGTTGACCACCTTGATTTCTCTTTCCCTCCTTCAGTTGTCCATAAAATATCTGCTTTGGGAGACGTGTTTCAGGCATGCGGATAATGTGACCAGTCCAACGAAGCTGGTGCTTGAAGATAAGGGCTTCTATACTAGTTGTTCTGGCTTCTTCTAAAACACTTATGTTTGTTCGTTGGTCTTGCCATTTGATTCTCAGTATTCGTCTTAAACAACTTTGGTGATATTTTTCTAGTCGTTTGATATGCCTTCTGTAGGTGGTTCACGT
This sequence comes from Oxystoma pomonae, assembly GCA_963921995.1. NCBI lineage: Eukaryota > Metazoa > Arthropoda > Insecta > Coleoptera > Brentidae > Oxystoma > Oxystoma pomonae. The sequence continues at coordinate 121,032,521 of OY998163.1, read as the reverse complement.
TTCGCATCCGTATGTTAGAGTGGGTATTATAACTGTGTTGTAGACACGAAGCTTGGTCTCCGCATTGATGTCGTGATTGTTGAAGAGTCTCTTCGAAAGCCGCCCGAACGCTGCGCTAGCACATTTTAGGCGATGCTGTGTTTCTGCGTCAATAGTGGCATTTGATGATAGGTGGCTCCCAAGGTATGGGTAATGTTCCACGTTCTGCAGAGGATGGCCATTTATGGAAATGTTTGGAGCTTGGGGATTCGTACCTGGTTCTGGTTGGTGAAGAATTTGCGTTTTGGCAAGATTGACCTCTAGGCCAATGCTTTTGTAGGCTTGGTTAAATGCGTTGATTACCGGTTGTAGACCTTTCTCTGTATCGGCCATTACGACGTTGTCATCGGCGTACTGCAGTTCGATTACCGAGGTTGTTGAGACCTTAGTTTTTGCTCGCAGTCTGCCTGTTAAGCAGGCCACCGTCGAATCTATATAGAATTTCCACTCCCAGCGGTAGATGTTCCTCAACAAGGTGAAGCATGGCACCGAAAAATATAGAGAATAGGGTGGGCGCAATAACACATCCTTGTTTAACGCCTGGAATGACTCTCCTGGTCCATCGTTGCTCAGGACTGTTGCATTCATATTGTCGTGTAGTAGTCTAAGAAATTGAATATATTTTTGAGGGTATTCAGGTTTTGCCAGTATTTTCCAAAGAGCTTCTCTGTTGACCGAATCAAATGCTTTGACTAGATCTATGAAGTTCATGAAGAGAGGACGATTTTGTTCTCTAGATTTCTCTTGCATTTGTCTGGCATTGAAGATCATGTTAGCTGTGCCTCGATTGGGATTAAATCCACACTGTGTCTCTGGCAGATTTTGTTGAGCAATCGGAATTAATCGATTTGATAGTATCTTTCCAGCAACAGAAAGCAGAGATATACCTCTGTAGTTTCCACATTGGGCCTTATCGCCTTTTTTGAAAATGGTAACTATAGAGGCGTCTCTGAGTTCGGCAGGAATGGTCTCAGTGGTCCATATTTTACTTATTAGAATGTGCATTTGGGAATTAATTGCGGGATCCCCTTGTTTGTAGACTTCAGCAGCGATACCATCTGTGCCTGCTGACTTGTTATTCTTTAGCTGTGTGATTGCCTTTTCGACCTCCTCTAATCTCGGAATCTCACTTAGGTGTTGTTGTGTAGTTTTCTCCGGAATTTTGTCGACGATGTCATTATCGACCTCAGACTCTCTGTTGAGTAGTTCTTGGAAGTGTTCTTTCCATCGTGAATTGATAGAGGATAAGCAGCCTTGTTCCATCTTTGGATCGTAGGGGATAGATACCTTGTGTAGTGGGACTATATATCATCTTAGTAGCACGAAAGAAGGCTCTGGTGTTGTTGGACTCAGCTAGATGTTGCATTTCATGTCATTTTGTTGTCCACCATTGTTTTTTTAATCTACGTGTTTGCCTTTGTACTTCTGCTTTGACTTCTTGATATTGCCTTTTCTTTTCGTTAGAGTTAGAGTGGCTTTTCCGAGCATTATGGGCTTTTCTCTTCCTCTCAATAAGGTCTTGAATTTCTTTGTCGTGCTCATCAAACCAGTGTTGATGTTTTCTTTGTGTGTAGCCGACCGTTTCTTCGGAGGCAGATGTTATTGCTGTCTTCAAAATTCTCCAGTGATCGTCAATATTCTCCGGGTATTCTAAAGTACCTAACTTTTGATTCAGAGAAACTTGGAATTTTGTTCTGGTTTGATCATCTTTAAGGCATTCTACATTGAATCTTCTTTTGATTTGCTTTTTTTGTCGGCTACTTCGTGGTGGAATGTGCAAGTTCATTTTGGCTCGTATCAGGCGATGGTCTGTCCAGCAGTCGTCTGCACTCGTTATTGCTCTTGTAATGTTTACGTCTTTTTGATCTTTGGAACGTACAATAATTTAATCAATCAGATGCCAGTGTTTTGACCTCGGGTGTTGCCAGGAGGTCTTGAATTTGTCTTTTTAATAAGCTTAATGGACGCAGTCCGTTTGAGTTCATGTTTCCAACACCTTCGTTGCCAATGACGCCCTTCCATAGGTTTGAATTCGTACCAACTCGAGCATTGAAATCACCTAGGATGATAAGTTTATCAGATTTAAGTACAGATGTTACTGCTTCACTAAGTTGAGAATAAAATTCATCTTTTTGGTTTTCATCAGCTGCAAGAGTTTGAGCGTAGGCGCTGATTATAGTAGCGTGTTGGTGGTTGCTAAGGTTTAGGCGCAATGTCATCAATCTTTCGCTTATTACGGATGGAAATTCGATTAGGTGGTCCACAATCTCATTTTTTATAGCCAAACCCACTCTGTGAATATGTGGTTCATCTTCTTCTTTTCCTTTCCAGGAAAATGTGTAGCCTCCTCCGTGCCTTCGCCTGCTCTTCTAGTTTGACTGAGAGCAGCGATATCGATGTTATATTTCCTTAGTTCACGTGCCACTATTGCCGTTCTTCTTTGTGGCCTTGTGGTTGTGTCTGTATCCATAAGTGTACGGATATTCCATGTGGCAAAGTTCATCGGATTTCTTTTTCTTTTGTTTTGACCGCATGTGGTGTACCCTCTGGATGCAGTTGTCCAGTCGGGCAGTAGTTGGCTGGATATGTTTAGGGCACCTTTTATAGCCCCTTCCCTTTCAGGGTGAGCAGAGTGGGTCCTAAATAGGGCTGCTCAGTCACGGATGCAGCACACGAGTTGCTCTACAGCCAATCCTTTCCTTCCTTTCGTGCCGGTTTGTCACTAAGAGCTACCAGACTACACTGTCCTGCTCCCGTCGCAACTTGCCGATCACCGAAAGACTTTGGTGTGCGTGGACTTCATGGTCTTATGTGTCCTAGAAAGTATAGGATCTCAGAGTAGAGAATGCCTGTGCGAGACTTTTATTAACGTGGACATGCTGATGCACAGTCAGCAAGCCCACGGTCCCTAATAACGAGTGACGATCCAATGGCGTAAGGAATACGACGATTGGATCCCTCGAGATTAGGCCAGCTGATTGCACGATTGAGCACTAGACTCGAATCGTGGGCGGGGGGTCGCTAGATCCCCCCGCCTACAGGCTACAGGCAGTATGGTTCGCCCAAATTCCCATAGCGGACAGATTCATGCCACAGTGGCCTGATCTGTCCGGCCTGACACAGGGAAAAAATGTACCAAGGAGGGTAAAATCAGCAAGTATTGTACACAACAATTGCTTCTTGTTCGAAAATAGTTAGTTTGCATCTATTATCAGTAGATGGAGCTAGTTTCAATATTATTTATATATATTATATAGGGAATGAAACATTTTAAAACTTTGAAGTTTGAACTTGAATATTATTATCAAGAGGTTTAGGAACATGATGGTGATACATCTAAGAATCAGATTAGGTGGGTTGAGATTTGACCTAAATGAGCCTCTGTGAAGTTCTGTGGGACATTTTGACATCATTGGGATGATTCTAAACATCCGCATCCCAAATAGGTCATTCTGGGGATGTCCCTGGGTTGAATTGTGCTATTAGGGTGTGAGATTACGTTGTTTTACTTTTATTTAATTTTTTTTGAAATTACTTTCTACTTGTACGTTATGTCTATCCCATTATTAAAAAAGTACAAATAAAATATTGAAGTAAAAGTACAGCTTTTTTGTACTAAAAATAAACCTGCTGGCCTGATGCCGGTCGTTGTTCCAAATAAGTACAAACCAAGTACTTCCTATTTAGTACTTTGCCGTTATTGGCAGCTTGGAAAGCCAGTCCTTAAAAAGTACTATTTTTTTAATTCGTGTTTGCTGGCATTGAACATTTTCTAATAATCTCAAAAAAACAATAAAAATAAAAATGCACTAACGCTCCGCGAGCTATTGGCGTTCATGCAAGAAAACGTGCACTCAGGGCAACATAAACTGCATTGGTGTTCAAACTCGAGTAGTGCAATCAAATGGAATACGAATATTGCCCTCGGTGCAAACCAGTGCATCAAAAGGAAAATGCTTTTAGGCCACTAGCTCAAACCCTAATAACACATGACGCCCCGGGGACGTCCTTTTTAGGTCCCCATAGGTCGCGAACGTCCCAGACCTAAAAAGTACGCCCCTGGAATGTCCCAAGAAGAAGGTCTAAAAACAGTTTCAAATGAACGTTCAGGGGACGTCCTTTTTGGATCCCCATAATTCGCGAAAGTCACAGACCTGAAAATTACGTCCCTGGAACGTTCCAAGAAAAAGATCTAAAATCAGTTCTAATTGAACGTTCAGGGTACGTCCTTTTTAGTTCCCCGTAAGTCCCGAAAGTCACATCCCTAAAAAGTACGCCCCTGGAACGTTCCAAGGAAAAGGTCTAAAAACAGTGCCAATGGAACGTTCAGGGGACGTCCTAAACAGAGACGCATGTACTGTAGTTTTAATAAGCTGCTCATTATTCTCAATAATCTCTATCTTTTCGACCTTCGTTTTATATAATAAGAGATACTTGTATTTTATTGCATAAGGACTCCAAAATAGTTTATATAAAGACGGCCTTAAGGGTCGTCAAAGTAAAGGTTCCAAGAACGTCCAAAGAACGATCCCGAGACATTACAGTTGATGACATTAATCGTTCCGAGATCGTTCCCGGAACGTTTGTCAACGTCATTGCACGTTCCCGACACAAATGCGCCGCAATGTACCGGGAACATTCAAGAGAACGGCCAAAGGTTAAGGTTGTCCAAGTAAACGTTCCAGGAACGTTCCCAATGCGTTACAATTGGTAATATTGATCGTTCCTGGAACACTCCGGGAACATTTGGCGACGTCTGTGGACTTTTCCGAAACGAATAAGAGACATGGACATTCAAATAGAAACGTCCAAAGGAAAGTTCCTGAGACGTTTCAATTGACGACATTGTTCCGGGAACGTTCCCTGAACGTTTCACGACGTCTAAGGACGTTCCTGGAACGTACCATTAGTCGAGCCGGAACGTTCCAGGGACGTTTTTAAAACGTACTTGTGTTATTAGGGAATGCTTGAATATTTCGAATTGGTGTTATGGGAATAGGAATATTTTCCTGTGGTTTTGGATAGGATTCCAGGTCTGAAATGTGGCGCTTTCTTTGTGATAAGAAAATTTGCCAGGCTCCTGTCGGTTGATTCCAGAGTGGTCTGGCACTAAGTCACTTGCAATCAAAGTTTCCGGTTGACTTTGTTCTCAAAATGTCATTCAGAAACAGTACACTCTACGCAGAGAAGATCTGAACCAGTCAGAGCTTGCCAAAATTCAAATAATTTATAGCGTTTTCCTTTTGATGCATTGGTGCGCACCGAGGGTATTATTCGTATTCCATTTGATAGGGCAGTCTAAAAAAAATACTATGGCCGATCCAGTATGGCCACTGTAGGGTAAACAAACCGTTTTTCCATAAGACGTAATGCTAACTTAAATCAAAATTTTGGCAAAGGGGAAAAAGACGCAGATTTAGCAAAGTCATTTTTTTTATATTATTTTATATATTTTTTGAATCGGAGAAAAACAAGGCTTTTGCCGAAATTTTAACAATTAAGTCAATAAACAATAATTTATTAGGGCGCTAAATTTTCTCTTCATTTAATAAACACAAAATTCGCACTTAAACGTTAAACTCCCTATCTCTGTCGCACCCGTGTAATTACAGATAACGTCATCTCTCTCAAATCAGATACCTCAACTGTCTCTCTTCAAGCCGATCTGGTCCGATCTTCAGTCTGAACTGAGAGAGACACACTGCGCTAGTGCGAGAGAGATAAAAGTACATGACATTGCCTTTTTAAACTGCGAATGGAGGTGGGTACAGTTGAAGTACACCCGATTGCGTTTAAATTTGGTGTGTTGGGGCACTTGAGGATGAAGATAACGAATTTTCAATCAGATTTTAAAAATTCAATATGACGGATTCGAGATGGACGATTTTTGATCATCTCTTGTTAACCAATTTTAACTAACTTACACACATCCGATTGCCTTCAAATTTGGCACACATTTATAGTTATGGTGACAATACAATAATATGTCATTATTAGGCACCCTTTTCCCCTGCGAGAGGAATGGACGGGGAAAACACCTAAAATTGTTCGATTTTCCGATTTTTTTTCAACCAAAATTGGTATACGGGGGCTTTTATTAAATGCACTCAAAAGTAGAGAATAATTTTTTATCTTTCTTATACCATAATAAAAGCGATAGGTGCAAATTAAAAATTTTAACTTGACAGTGACAAAGAGAGAACTACAAAAGACGAACTAAATTCTTCTTCTATTCGAATGATAAACATAATGCTTTTATCTAAAGAAGCTGAGAACGGGTGAGATTGCCGTGCTTGCCAAGTCTTTGAAAAGGTTCTTAGGTTATAGAGTAATACAACTGTTTCTTAGGTGTATCGTCGATGTAACCCATATACGATACCTAAAGTTAAAATTTTTAATTTGCGCCAATCGCTTTTATTATGGTATAAGAAAGATAAAATATTATTTACTACTTTTGAGTGCATTTAATAAAAGTTTGTTCTTTAAAAAAAATTATAATAAAAATTTTTTATTGTTTTTTTTTTAGATTTTGTCCATACCCTTTTTTATAATGTCCAATACGATTTAAAAAAATATATATTTTAAATGTGTGTGATAATGAAGATGAAGAGTTATTTTTCTTAAGAAGAGCCTGTCGATGGAGATGACCATTTTAGTTTATTTATTATTACAAGTAAGCACATATATCTGGTTACAACATCTTGTTTTACTGTTAAGTTACGCTGGTGTTATACAGGAAATAACATAAGATAAGAAACAAGCAAATGATTCAGATCACTTCCATCGACGGCCTCTTTTGATGTTTTACTTCATTTTCATTTTACTTAAAGTATCATTTGAGAATTGTGGGATTTGAAATCCATCCCCTTGAATGAATGAATGTTGAAGTACAGGCGGAAAAATGCCCATGTACGTAGGCCACCTTTCTGGGCCCGTTGCACATTCACTATTCGTGGTATAGCCCTGGAAGCCTACCTCTTTCACAAAAGAACAGATTTTTCTGGACTGCAACCTTCTTACATCGTCTGGGACCAACAGAGAGTTCCCAAGGTGCGACTCTCTTGACCTGGCCATAGCCGTTCACTCCAGCAGTACATGAAAGGACGATTCTTCGTCCTCCATGAACCATCGACTCGAGGTGCTTATTTAGGCAACAGTGTTAGGAGCCCTTTTGCTGGTCTCACATCCTTCCTGCCTAGGTGGAGCAAGGACTTCGAGCAGGTGCTCTTCAGTCAGCTCTGTTTCGGTTGCACCGTCCATGCTGACCAGGATTTTGATCTGGAGCTTCCTAAACTCCTTGGCCAATTTGTTTACATCAGCGGCATCCGTAGGCACCCTTGATGCGTTTGTAGAGTGTCCAATGCCTACTAAGCAAGGTCTGTTACATTGCAGGTTTTTAACATTAAATGTTACATGCAAATCACACACTTGTTAAAAAAAATCGAATGTAACACATGTACATTGAGGTAATGTAAATGTAACAGGATTTTGCTTAGTGGGTGGGTACTTGTGCAGTTCTCTTTCTCCTGCACACCGACCTCAAAGAGCTGCATTCCAGGGGGGTGCGGTATAACGTTCCTCAACAGTATTTAGTCACCGACCTATTCAGTCGGGTCCACCCTCGCGACTTGGACGCATTTGTAGAGAATTACCAAAAAGGGATTCAGAAATGAGAGCTCTGGGTCCCCTTAGGCCGAGTTGATGTTTGTATCTTGCCAATCCAACCCAACACAAGCAAAGGCAATTCATCTACTTAGGGAAATATAAAATCTCTAAAGCCCGGAAAATACTTTTTTTCGGGTTACCATAAAATAACCAAAAAAAAAATCTGCTCTCAGACAGTGCATTTCATATGCCATTTGCAATGCACTAATATTGCACCGATACAATTGTCTGGCAGCACCAGGTCAGTGTTAGTCTGTGGTACATAAATAAATCCTTTTTTACTTTTTAGTTTCTGTTTTAGATATTCAAATTCTCTCTTGAATTTATAACCCTTTATTTCTTAACTGCATAAAATCCCATGCTTAGGGAAGAGTGGGCGAATTTCGCCACCTTACGGAAATTAAGGACATTGAGGCACTTATAAACGAAATTAATAATAAACGCCCTATCGTTTATTAAGCAGCATGCAGGTGCTAACAGATTTATTCTGCCTCTTGCAGTTTTTGAGCTACCGGAGAAAGTTGAAAAATGGTCTGAATTAACAATTGATGATAATATCTCCCTTAATTTAAGAGATAATTGAGTTCTGTAAAAACATGTCTGGGGCTACCTTTTTAGAGAAACACTGGTCTTTTCGTAATTTTAATGCGACGTTTCGTTTTGTAGATACCATCATCAGGATCAAAAAGTTAAATGCGGACCAGTTTTTTTTATTTTGAAGTTTCGATCCCGAAAAAACTCATCTTCAGTGCATTTTTTTTTCTGGTGCGGCTCTGTCCCATTTTACCTTATTTTTTTACTACTATAATAGACTTGGAAAACCAATATATATAATATATGAACATACCGGGTAAACCGAAAAAAAACCGGACCAATTGTTTTTTGCTATAACCAATTTTAATTAAAAAACCATTAACCAAATAACCATTTTGAAAAAAAAAACATTCGATTTTCCGCTACATTTAAATCCATTTGGTATACCTTGTTTTTCTTTATTTAGGTATAAATGTTACTTTTCGACATACAAAACAAAGTATTAAGAAAAAAATTAGCAACATATAACAAAAAGAGGTTTAAAAAAGATACCTAGGCATTTGATTTCCTCCGCTATCTTGGATTTAAATATGGCGGCAAAGCGATTTTTTTTTCTCAAAAGACTTATTTGTATTATCGATACAGTTTTTTTTATTGAAATTGGTAAAGTTATAGTTTGGTAGAATTTGTCCGGTTTTTTCCGTTCATAATATATCTTAGTTGTCCAGGTCTACTATGTAGAAGTTAATTATAAAGCGTCTCAAAAAAAAACATAAATTAAAATGTTACAGGCCCGTACCAGAAAAAAAAATTCACTGAAGATGATTTTTTTCCGGGTCGAAACTTTAAAATAAAAAAAAATATTTTATTATCAAAGAAACTTAAAAATAAACTAAAATATAAAGTAAAACATTCTGGTCCATATTTAACTTTTTGATCCTGATGATGCTATCTACGAAACGAAACGTCAGATTAAAATTTCGAAAAGGTTTCCACAGATATGTTTTTACAGAACTCAATTATCTCTTAAATTAAGGGAGATATCATCAATTAGTTATTCCGACCATTTTTCAACTTTTCCTTGTAGCTCAAAAACTACAAAAGACAGAATAAATCTGTTAATGCTATTCTATGAAGCTCAAAAAAGTAAGACAGTAATGCGAAAACCGCATGCCTCTATCTTCAATAACAACGGAGTTTCCCATTGAATCCCATCTCTCCCTTACTAATAAATTGCATATTTTATACCAAATTTTACAGATTTTACTTTTAAATGGCTCGAGTCAAGATTTTGCTTATCTTGTTACTTGCGGAATTTCACTTGAAATATCTGGGCTTTACAACGCTACAACTATAATAACTAAGTAAATAGCCTTATTTGAAATTCATAATTAAAATGTAACATAATTAAATTTAAAGTTTGGGGTTAGCCAAGAAAGTAAGTGGGCAAACACTGACCTAAATATTTGCCATGCCGCTTAATGAAGAATGTAACCTAACGTAAAACATTCGGAAGGTAATGGACAAGACACGTTACAACAGCGCAAATTAAAGGTTTATTCAAAATAACCTACACCTACAAACAAAGTAATATAATATAGATACGAATGTACTGTTGTATAAAAACAAATAAATTGAACTAATATAAAACTCAACTTAAACTAAAGTTACAAACGATATAGGTTCTAGTTATGCTGCATTTCGAAATTATATGCTACACCTCGCAAATAATCTAAAATGTCTCTATTATTATAATCATATACTAGCCGACTGACTCTTTGATCAGCCTACCTATATTTAAGCAATTTTTTGGGGGGCTCATGTCCCCCAATAATTTGTTCCAGGAACAAATCTCTGCCTTTTTGAATATTTTTTAACGCATATATAAACTTCCAGACTGTCTTGTGGTCCATACCTGTAGCCTATTGGTTATTTGTTCTATCCACCCCTTGTACAACTCTATCGTACAGGTTCCACATTGCAACTGGAAATAAACGCGGACGTCTGGCGTTTCCTCTACGGCCACGTCTTCCTACATATAGTTGTCCTCAAAACAGTTGCACAATCGTTGAAGTTCGTTGGGAAGCGAAGCGAAGGCCAAAATCATTTTTGCCTGTAGAGCGAATTCTGGTTCGTTGTTGTAGCGCTCCCTTAGACCTTGTTGGGCCAAATGTTTTTGCATATTTTACGCCAAATGAAGAAGCAGCCGCAGATTAAAGCATTGGGGAATTGCTGTTGGAATGCATTGACGGCTGCTAGTTCAAAATCACATAGAATGCGACTGGGTTGCATATTGGGCGCTATTTCCAAAAGCATCCTTGTTAGATTGCCGCATGTTTGCCTTGTTTTGTTTGAATCATCACAAATAAGCATCGTTCCGCACTGGTTTTTTTTTAACTCCTTTTTTTATTTTAATTGCCTTAGGAGCATAATCCTATTGGAAATATTAAAAGGCCAGGACGAATCCGTATCAGGTAACTTGGATGAGTACTAGTGCGGAACGATGCCTATTTGTGAGTGATTCAAAACTGGAAATCAAAGTGTATGATGGCTTTTAATGATGTTTGGGGAGGGTGACCAGTGAAACCACTGATGAGCCCACGCTGGTTGCCCAGGGCGAAACATCGTTTAATAATTTCTTTTCGCTTTGGTCCTTTCTGTGTTCCTTGTGGGATGCTCATCCAAGTTTGAATTTTCGTTCTTTCCACTTTTCTTCTTTTCTACTACTATCAATTATATGACCTTTTTTACTGACGACCTACTCTCTATGCCTTTTTATCCTCCATGTATACAGGTATTATAAGATTAGTGGTTTCACTCTAAGCCCAATCCAAGTATAGTTTCAATGTTTTCATTAGAGCTTAGTCGATGAGAGAGGGTAGGTACTAAGAGCGCACCTGGAGATCTTATATTCATAGAAGGTCTACTTGAGAAATTCGGAGCAGCTAATAGGTAAACTTGGAAGCGATGTCTATATATCGATTGTAAAACTAATTTTAACCTACTTTAAAGTCCAGACTTGTAAGTGGGGTTTGTGACGTTTCCATGATAATAACGTAATTTTTATATTAAAGGACTAAAAAACAAAGCATTGTGTTTTGCGCAGTGCTTTTATATTATCAATTTTTTTTACAATTGCATTTTTGCTAAATTTGCAAAGAAAACACGCATGAGTGAAAAATTATTTGATTTATTTGGAAGCTCGAGTGATATTTGGGGATTATTTCACGAACGAAAACATATAATCTATATTTACATATAATAAATATCTAGATAGAACCTTTCTGTATCAAAATTTTTAGATTTGGCTTTTAGCCAAATGATATAGATACCAAAAATCCAATTTTTAGAATTTTTTTCTGCGTGTCTGTCTCTCTTTCTCTCTGTCTGTTTGTTTCTTCCACCATCACGTAAAAACTACTAACCCGATTTTTATGGGAGTTTCACTACTGTATTTTTTAAAGTCCTGGGCGGTACACAGTTCTTATTTCATTAAAATCGGTTTACGAAAAGAAAATATGGACTGGATGGAAGAGTTTGAGGGGCGGTAGAGGGATTGAGGGAGGAACCTGAAAGTGTGGAGGGAAGGGATGAGTGGGTGGAGGGGAACGGGAAAAATCTATAGTTTTTAACATGCGAACGAAGTCGAAGGGAACAGCTAGTAAATAGACACTTAAAGTAAACGCATCGGTATCGGTACACCTAACGCGTTCGAAATAAAGCTAATATACATTTCATTTTTGACTTGTTTATGCGATATTTAAACCAGTGCCCGGTTTTTTGAAGGGTTCGATGACAGAACTGCTGATTGAAATCGTTGCGTACGTTCGTGGATCCGTAACGTTACATACATCCCTCAGTACATAACGAGTGGAATCAGCTGTTGTGTCATCACACCCGTGAAAAAAGCGGGCGTCGTGTATTTTGGCTTTGTTTCGAACGCGTTAGGTATACCGATAACGATGCGTTGAAATATTAGACACTTAAAGTTAATTTTCGGGTTTATCGACATTCGTATCCTTATCTCTATCGAGTCGACCTATCAAGCAGGTGTACTTTTAAACTAATGGCGAATGCGTGACAGCTCCAGCTGATCAAATGCGTCAAAACATCGTTTCGTATGCAGGGATGGTCGAAATGTTACGACTCCCTTATCGTACCTAACGAGGTTTTCGTGCATTTAATCAGCTGGAGCTGTCACTCATTCGCCTTGATTTTAAAAGTGCACCTGCTTGATTGGTCGACTCGATAGAGATAAGGATACGAATGCTGATAAAACTGAAAACTAACTTTAACAGTGGGATTTACTAAGATCTAAAATAGTACCCCCCACAGGGCTAAATATTTACACCTGTGGGGGGTACTAAATTTTGAAACCAATTTTCAAAAAACACTTACCCATACAGAAACTACACAAAGTTATTAATTATTTTTTATTGTTATTGCAAAATACCACTGAAAAACTGGTTTTTTTCTCAAAATGTGCCCTATTCTAAGAGAAAATGACCTAAAACTAATTTTATTTGACAGGTTTCAAAATGGCAAATGGTGAATACGCTAAAAATTTGGCGCACAGTAGATTCATTATCTGTGTTTGAGGTTAGAAAGTTGGTGATTTTTTAGACCACCTCTGGGGGGTGGTTTAAATTTATAGCCCCCAGAAAGGATTGTTTTGTAGCAATTGGTAATAAGTTCGTTTATAATTTCCCTAAGTAACCGTTTTTACAAGGATCAGTTTACCTTATTTAATATCCCAAGTTGTTTATTGATCTATAAAACACCTCCAATTTTGTCCAGGAAAACGCCATATTTTGAACCCGTTTTCAGCACAAAAAAATATATCTATGAGGGCACTACTAGGCAAAGAAACATAAGTGAAGGTCACTGATTATGCACGAAAAATATACCAAACAAAAAAACCCAAAACAAATATATTAATTTATTTACAAACTGAAATTAAAACATTGAGGTTATCTCAAGAAAACTTTCCTTACTGAAAGCCCACCCATTTCAAAGCTGTAGAGCTTTCATCAGTAGACGTTGGTGCAAGCCAAGGTACAAGCAGAGTACAAGAAATCCGAACTCGCTGTTTGTGATTTCAACGCAGCTAATATTTAGAAACTGATATTTCAACAGTGACAGAAATATAGACAAAACTTGTATTTAAGTTTTTTAATACATTTCATAAATAAAAACACCTCTTATTTTATTATTATCCATCTAAATCGTAGTGTGACATCAAGTATTAATTGGAAAAATTAATGAACAAGGGTAAGTTTTAATTAGAATGACACATAACCCCAATGTTAATTTGTTCTACAGAGTGTTTACTATTTAAAACCCGCGTGGGTTTAAATTTTTTAATTCTCTTTTCTTCTAAATACAAACTTTCTTCTTAAATCTAACAAAAGATTGTGTTAAGATAATTATTCAATAAAGAAATTTATTCATATTCTTCTTATAAATCAAACTATGTCATGTAAAATTCAAGGAGGGTTGGTTTAAAATGCTTAAAACCAAAAATTTCACTTAAACTTAGGATCGTTCTAAAATAGACTAAACCCTTTTAGTAAATCCCACCGTAAGTGTCTAATAATAAATTTGATAACCGGCTTACTTTTAATGACATTTCGTTAATTTCTTTCTCTGCAAGAGATCCAAGACGATTCATTTTACGAAACTAAAAGAAGTAGAAAGTGTCAGAATTTTGCCACAAGTTTGTATAGAAAATTAGCTTAGCAACTAGGGAAAAAATGGTCAGTGTAAAAAAATAATATCGCTGTAATTTTCTAAAATCACAGTTGTCTTATGGGACTGTTAATACATGAGTGGAATAATCTGGATAGTTTAAGTTAGGGTGTTTTACATGCAATATCTTTTTTTCGTAAAATGTCCTATTTGCAATTTCATTTTTAATGGGTCAATTTGGGTTTTAAAATTTAATTACCATATATGTATAAGCATGATTTTAATAACACTGAACAAAGTTAAAATTCAGCATTACTCTATACGCGGTCTATTTCCAGCAATAATAATAATATCCCCAAATTGTACAAATTTAGTAATCAATGGGTATATTCGGGCCTGTTCCGGAACGCGGCGAATGCAGTGATTACATTTACATAATCCCCTTACCGAAGCGGGATGGGAACTCATGAAAATTTCTTGTTTATTTATTATCCTGAACACACACAACGCAGGACTTACCTAGAGCACCTGCAGTAGTCCCCTTCTAAGCTACCCATAAAAGCAAAGTATTGTAATAAGAAATAAGAGGTCAGTCAAGCCACGCCCCCCCCCCTGGAAGGTATTCGAGTTTTCATATGCTTATAATTTCGAACCAATTTCGACCTATAGTGTAGGGGCATATGTCGGTAATTTCTATCCCGTGGGATTTTGAATGAAGGAGTTTTGTGACTATGTGGGATTGATAGCTCTTTAGTCAGACTGTCAAGTGTTACTGGGACATGGTTATACTCGATTCCATATAACTCGAGGACGAGGATATAACAAAATTATTTTTCAAGGTCATCCGACTTTAAATGACCTTGAAAATCGCTAAAAACATTATTTTCTCTTTAAAAAATCTTAATAATTCGACGTTTTGTCAGACCAACTTTAAATGTACCTCAAACCATTAGGCATGTAGGCCAAATTCCATCCTTAAAAAAATTAAAAGTAACTTATGTTTATAATCTACATTAATGATTTATTGGAATTAAACATAAACGGTTCTTTGGCTAGTTTTGCGGATGACGGCGTTATAACATTTGTGGGCAATACCTGGGAAAATATAAAAAAGAACATCCGAGAAAGATATGGAAACAGTAAAACAATGGTTTGATTTTAACACCTTGACTATAAATTTCGACAAAACAAAGTTTATTCCGTTTTCTGCATACCAAGACAAACTTCCAGCATTTAATGCTCTGTCATTGGCCAATAATGTTAAAATAAAAAAAGATTTTCAAATTAAATATTTAGGAATAATACTGGATAGCCATTTAAGATGGAATTTACATATAGAGTGACTCACAGGAAGGTTGCGTTGCATGGTTTCTAGATTCAAATATTTAAGAGATTTTTTAAATATACAATGTTTGCGAACTCTCTACATGTCTCTTGTCAACTCGCATCTTACCTACGGAATAATTGGTTGGGGAACAGTAAGTGACTCGTACGTACAGAGTTTAGACGTCATCCAGAAATGGATTATCAAAATTATTTACTTACTTTATAACGAAACGGAAATTTCAAATGTAAGACAACTTTTCTTTTCTAAGTTAACTGTAAAAGCGTTTACGGAAAAGTCAGCTCTTATAGTACGCCAACGTACATATTCTACAAGAAATCCGTTGGAGTATGTAACGAAGAAAGCAAAGCTAAATATTGGTAAAAAAAGCACAAGTTACCTAATGCCTAGAGCTCCAAACATACTACCGAAAAGCATCCAGGAATTGCAATCTCTAAATAAATTTAAAAAAGCATTGAAATCCTTTTTGCTAAAAACACGTAGGCAAAAATAATCAGATTTTGTCACTCCGAAAATATTAATATAAAATGTAGCTTTGCTTTATTCTATTGTTTTAATTGTATTGCTTTAGTGTACTGTTTGTAATAATAATAAGTTTCGATTACATTTAATTATTTAAATAAGTTATACTAGTGACAACAAAACCCAAATGTGACATTTTATACCAAATTGTGAAATTTTTTATCCAAATGTGACTAAATATCCGATAGTGATAGATTATACCGATAGCAACAAATAATTTATAAATTAGTAACCAAACCCAGCTTATTTAACAGCTATGTTACACCTACAAGTGCTGTAAGTACTTAAATGGTGACCTGTATGTTTATTTTGCGGTGACTTTTAGTCTATAGTCCCTATTTCTACTTATTTGTTATTTTGTAATAACTTATCTGCAAATAAACATATATTCTATTCTATTCCATCCAAAATTTAAGAACTAATTTCGAACTCCTAATATCACCAAAAAGAATTTCGAAAAATCCAAAAAAAAACCGGACCTCCGACCAAAAATGAAAAAAATTGTTAAACAAAAATATTTTTATAAAATAAAAAGAGAGTTTTACCAACAGAAAAGTGTTGGATTTTTCGCCTTCTCCACCAGTTCTACCACTGACTGCTTTCAGACATAGTCCATCCACCAGTCGGGCTTTCTACTATGACGAATCGATAGCAAAAAAAACGAACTTTATAAAATACACCGGAGTACCACAAGAATACATACCGGGTGCGACCTGGAGACTAGATGCAGACACATGTTTCACTCTTGTTGGAGATCATCAGTGCGACATAAGATTTTATAGTCGAATAATATAAACGATCTAATCAACAAGTTCGATTTTTTGCTATCGATTCATGGATGGACTATGTCTGAAAGCAGTCAGTGGTAGAACTGGTGGAGAAGGCGAAAAATCCAACAGTTTTCTGTCAGTAAAACTTTTTTTTTATTTATATTTAACTCCACTATGGACATTGGGAATTTATTTCTCATTCTGTTAAAAATATTTTTGTTTTGTTTGTCCGGTTTACCAAACTTTTCTCGACCGAACGGACAACAGAAAATCCGGACTGTCCGGTCGAACGGCCCTACTCCTTGTAGATTCCCCTTGATTTGGATGCGCAATAAAACTCTCTCTGCTTATATAGTCCGCATCAGCTAAGAAGCACCATTGGAAAAATCAGGTGCTTTGCACATGCACATATCAGGTACCAAAAGTCCAATAAAGATGGAAATATTTTTTCTTACGTGATTTCTAGTCGTTTCTAGTATATTTCTATGCCTTCCAAACTGACTGGATTTCAATTGGCTAAACCCCCCACTTTGAATGAATATAAAAAAATCACAGAAATTAATGTGGTTCAAATTTTTTTAAAGCTGCACAAAATTAGTTCGAAATTAGTTGAAAATTATAAGCATATCAAAGTCCGAAATTTTTTTGGAGGGGGGGGGTGTGGTTTGACGTCAACCTGCACCCCCCATCATATTTAAAAAAAAAACAGGGTTACTAGTGAATTTTTTGAAATTCTTCTTAGTGATATTAGAAGTTCGAAATCAGTTCTTAATTTTCTTCTTTTCATTTTTCTCTACCCTTTAAATGAGGGGGGTGTAGCTTGACCTCCGGCTGCACACCCCCCCTCCATTTTGAATATAAAAAAAACAGGAAAGAGTGTGGCTCAAAATTTTTAAAAGTGGTTCAAAATTAGTTCGAAATTATACGGTGGTGGGGGGGTGTGGCTTGACTGACCTGAAATAAGCTTTCGTTAAATTAAAAATTAAAAGTGTATTATAGTTTTTGGAACTACACAAATAAAACTATATTAACCGGCTGAAAATGTATGTATGTTGGTAAGTACTTATTATTTTATGCAAAGATGACAAGATTTTTCTGACGTATTTGTTTAAATTTTGCAAAAATCCTCGAACACGGGTTATTTTTAATTACCTACTTTAGTTTATCTGGATTAGGGTACACTCTTCCGACAGTTAAAATGCACCCCTAAAATTTAAATGGGGACATTAGCCAAGCGGCACCTACCTGGTTGGAAGGTCCTTATTCTTTATATTCGCATTGACGTCACCAACCAACCAATAGCAAAACT